>JAOCZM010000011.1:0-1200000 GCA_026122235.1 Vinca minor | reverse complement strand
CATATTGGTTCAGCAAGGTGCTGACAATCAACTGAAGTTCCTTCCAAGTTTTTCTAACAAAATAATACTATTGCTATTATTTCTTGAAGCTGATAGGGTGGAAAGACAAAGAGAAGAATCTGTTGGTAGATCCAGATGAGATAAAATGTTTAAAAGTAGTAGGAAGGTTAAATGATGAAGGGGACTCCATATATGATCTCTACAAACCTCCACATCCAGCTTGTGAATCAGGCTCTATTTGGAAAGACATAGTTTTGTCACCCTCAAGATTGAATATTCAAAAGGAGCTCAAATTCTCAATCCAGAAAATTGAAAGTTCCAGGGGGTAATCTACAACTTCCATTTCCTCAAATTGTAATGTATCAACAAGACTTTGTGTTTGGCAGGGTTTTCGAACTGAATATCTCAACTGTATCTAGATTTAAGCTAATTATGTGTAAGCTTTCATTTTCATTTTTCTCAAGCATTAGCTAACAAATTAAATATAGTACGGGAATTCATTTTTAGTAGCTGATATTGATATACATGCATCCGTAACCACAACATCTATATATGAAGAAAAAGCGAGAAAATATTTCTGTGACTCGAGATCTGGCAACTGAAGCAAGCTTTAGTCATTCTAAAAGGTCTCATAATCTAGGAAATCCCGTCTTACATTTTTCCTTTAAAAACTTCTATGTTCACAGTAAGGCAAAAAATCAGTAGCTCCCCCCCACCCCCACCCCCCCAACAGACACACAATTTCTGGTACAGCCAGCATAAATTTGAAATAGAACGTGCATGAAGAGTTAGATCTGCCATCATCATTGTTTCCTATGATGGAAATAAACACACAGCATATATCAACTTTAGATGAAACTTCAGTAAAACTTTTCATAATCACCATCAACAACAATCAAACCTGATGCCAGGGAACCACAAGAAGTCTTGAACCTCCCTCTTTTCCCACACACACATCTATCAAGATATAAGAATATAAGAATACGCTACTTAAAACTTAGAGGAAAAAGGAAAAAGAAAAGGAGCGACTCTATCCCCAAAGAGGCTACCTGTACAGAATCATCTTTTACTGCCAAGTAAAGTCGACATTTTTTTCCTGGAAAGAGTTGCTTTGAGCTCTGAGATTTAGATGGCAGGAAAGTATCACAACCCGGGGTCTCCAATTTCTTGTACTGGATGAGGCTGCTGGCAACTATTGAAAAAGTGGAGTTATTGATTCAATCAGGAATGAAGATGAGCATAATAGATTTTTAACTGTGAAGAATAAAAGATAGCAGAAACATGACATAAAACATATAAGAATGATGCAAATACTCAGAGCAAGTCCTACATTATTGTCTCCACGTTCCTTCATTACAATTGACTACATTCAGGTATACTATCATTATAGCAAAAGTATTCTTTTGTCAGTCTGGAAAGACTTCCACATCGGTGTTTTAAATATTATGACAAAGCTTTTCTATGGAGAAGTAGTACCAAACTGAAAATAAATGCAAATATAGATCAAAAGATGCATGACCACACCACAAGGCGCGTGAGGAATAACCAACGAAACTAACAGACACCACAAGGCGCGTGAGGTAACTACGTGTCAAATTGATACGTAAGCACTTAATATAGAAAGTTCAAAACAGGGATTAAGCAATCTTCACATATATACGTCATTCCAAGACATAATCATAGTAGACTTTAAGGTAAGCCCTGGCTCCGATTTTACTTGCACAGGAGGAAGAAAAATATATCAGCAAGAACCATTCAGTGAAGATAATTGCATCACTAGGGAAACATAAGCAAATCCATTTAGGAAACTGTTTATGCCGAAGGCCTCCAACATGCACTCACTGTAACTCATAGTAGTTTCTGAATTATGTCAAATAATCAATCATACAGCTTCATGAAAGTTGCCAACCTCTTGATCCGTGGATTAGACAAGGTAAAACAAAACCCTGCACCAAGCTTTATTGACTAAAAGAACTTTAAAAAAAATCCAGTTACTCTAAAAAGCTTAATTTTTATGAACATCTGAAAGGCTTTGAACTAATTACCTAAAAGATAAGATGCATACTTGTGCATTCATGGAGAAGCATCCATTCAGTCAGAAAAAAAGAGACCATACCAACTTCATCCAAGTTTCGTTTCCAGGTATAGATATCTAACCCCGGGATTATCAACAGAATCAGAAGTGCAGCATTGGTACATAATAGAATGATATACTTCTTACCATGAATTTCTCTAGCATATGCTCAAGTACAATCAGATCAATCTGATGACTTTGTACAGGAGAATAAATGAACAACAATATTAGATGCAGGATGCTAAGTAAACAGGATAATCATTTTCTACACAATTTACAAAAATCTGGGGGAGGGGGTGATCTAAATAGGGGAATCATTTTCTAGTTATTGGTGAAATATCCAGATTTTGATCAAAATAAATATTAAGAAGTATAGATTAGAAAGCCAAATACTAGCACAATGAGAAATAGGCAAACCCTAGCAGTTGAATTGGGAACTAAATCTAGTAAGAAACCGGAGAACATGCTTTGTAAATGCTGGAAGCAAAGATTACTGCTCTACACAATTAAAGTTAACATGAGTGCCTACAAACTACAGCTTACTGCTCTACACAATTAGCGGGAAGCAACATGCTAATACTAATGCCAATACTTCTGGCTTTAACGCGTTTAACTGGATGGTGTTTAATTTCTAACTGAAATGTCTTGGTTAAGTTCCGTAATGCAGATTTAAACCTGAAAATCACTATCCAATTTACATTGAACTTGCACAGATGTTGAAGGTTCGAAGTTGAAAATAACTTAAATTTGAGGCATTAGATTATAAAACAGCTGGAAAGATTAGTAGTAGTAATTAAAAGCTCATCCTCTTTACCATCGAACGATGACGAACACAAACGCGTCCCACAATCACATAAGCTAAGCGGTGTGATTTGGATGATAATGCATGTTCCGTTCCGTTTCAACTCTATCCTTCTCACTTCACAGCTTACGCAACCAACACCTCGTATACCACACGCGTCTTCTTTTATGTTTTCTCCTTTCCCTTGTTAACCCCCGCAATTCTTTCTGCAATCAAGTGAACGAACCAACATTTAACTTGCTATTTTCGCCATTAAAATCCAAAGATAACCCCTATGGTCTAATTGTATTAGTTCTCATTCTAAGCAATCCAATTGAATTAAATCTCAATCTGAAATTTTTAAGTCTCAATTTGAGTTTTAAATTCAAAACAGACTGCTCAGAAAATTTGTTACACAGATTTAGAGATTGCATATATTATTTTCTTAATAGAGCGAGCGAACAATTCGGTACATAAATCTCTAAAAAGGAAAAAATATATATATATTAAAAAAGTAATAATGATAGTAATGTTGAAAAAGAAAAAAACTGGTTCTGTAACTTTTTTACTTCTAAGGGCGCAAAAAGACCATTTACACCCTAATAACAAGGCAATTTACAGGACTACCCCTACAAACAAACAACGCATGCGACTTCACTTTCTTCCACTCCTTCTCATTGCTGCTTTCTTCGCCGGCGACTTCTTCACCGTCTTTGGCTTGACGCTCTTAGCGGGAGCCTTCTTCACCGGAGTAGCCTTAGCAGGTGCAGGTTTCCTGCTTGGATTCGACCTCGTCGATGTCCTTGCTACCTTAGATGGCTTCTCCTTGGGCTTAGTTGCCTTCGGGGGCTCCTTCCTCTTAGCCTGAGCCGCTTTGGGCTTGGCAGCAGAGGCCGCCTTGGACTTTGTAGCGGCGGCAGCAGGCTTCGGTTTGGCAGCAGCCTTAGGCTTGGCGACGGGAGCTGCTGGCTTTGCCTTTGTAGCGGCGGCAGCCTTTGGCTTCGCAGCTAGCTTAGGCTTTACCTTGGAAGGAGCAGCCTTCTTCTTAGGCGGAGCTAAAGCTTTGGTAGTAGCCGTTGGCTTTGGCTTAGCTGCTGCAACTGGCTTCTTCTTAGCCGGAGAAGAGGAAGCAGTGGCGGCAGACTTGGAACGAATCGGTGGGAGCTTATAAGAGTTCTTAACTTTCACAAGCTTATCAGAAGCGACCAGCTTTTTCAATTGAACTAGCAAAAACTTCTTAAAGTTTGATGGAAGATCCGCATGCTTCTCCTCAATGAATTTCGTGATCGCGTACTGACTCGAACCAGTTTTCTCCTTCAATGACACGATCGCATCATGAATCATCTGCAAAATTCATTTCAGAAACAAAATTAATCATCAATCAGATTCAAAACTCTTCCAAACTAAAAGCGCCAAAAGAAGAATCGTAATAAGATTAATACCTCAACGTAAGGGGGATGAGTAGGAGAGGTTCGTTTCTTGAGATCAGCGGGCTTCTTAGCCTTAAGTTCCTTAGCTTTCTTAGACTTGGCGGCGGCAGGCTTTTCTTCCTTAACGGCGGGCTCCGGCTCGGCGGGCTTGAGCTCCGCCTCAAACTGATCGGCGGTGTTCTCAACCTCAACAGCAACTGGTTCCTCTGTGGTGGCCATCGAAGCAAAATTCAGGAATTTGGGAACTAGGGTTAGGGTTTGGGATCTCTAACAGAAGCGAAATTGGATTTCTCTAATACAAATCCAAACAGAGAGATGGGAGAAGAAGCAGAATCTAATCAGCTGCGGGCGACTCTATTCTATTGTGGTGGTGTGAGTCGACGAGGAACAAATGGTGATGTTTAAATAGTAAGAGTCCAAGAGCTGATATCTGAAAGGTGAAATCTGATTTGTGGAAATGCATTTGACGCGGATCGAGGCCATTATAAAATTTTGAATTTCCGCCGTTGGATTATGTTTTATCAACGGTTTAGGTCAGTAGGTGTACTGTACATGGATTTGGGATTCAAAGCTGCCACTGTTTTTGTCAAGAAAGGTGTGTTTTTGTGCTTGATTCATTTGCTAATAACTTGAGCTACACTTGATAAATTTTAATGAAATATTTTTTCATCTTGTAGGGAATTTCATGTAGTTTGAGAAGAGTATTTATTTGTCCAGTGAAGTTAATTAGTTAAGGAGATATTGTTTTCGGAAGCAAAAGTGGTCCGGATGAGGTTTTTCTTGGTGTGTATTGAGGTTTTTGAGAAATATAAGAAAATGTCTGTGTCCAAATACTAATTTTACGACCATGTATGATTTTGCAGTAGTGTAGGAGTCTGTAGAATCAAGAATCACCCAAACCGGACATCATTTCAAATTGCCTTGGCTCTTTTAAAGTTTATGTTTTTGTGTTTAATATGTATGGTAAGTAACCTTATATATTGTGCATTCTTTTTCATGGTAAGTATTAAATAGATACTGGACATGCAGTACATATATAGTATATATGATTTTGGAAATATATAAAACTTTTGTCAAATGTCAAAATGTTAGTAAATGTTTTACCAAAATACAATCCTTCATTATAAGTTACTATAAAAAAAAACACTAGATTGAAGTCGAATTGGAAATATGCATTTCAATTTGTTGTACTTATATGCAAAATGACTATCACCATTCACCATACATAAACATTATATGACTTTTTTTGTTCTACCGCGTGTATTCGATATTCAAATAAACATTAAGACCCTTCCATAACAACCATATTTGTGACTTTCATACCTTCGCAAGAACTTTTTCCATCAAATATTGCTATGTGTAAAACTTATGCCGATCTCTAATTTTTTCAATTAAACTTTCAATCTCTATAATAGAGATTTGACTTATATAAACCAGTCGTACCCAAATTGATTTAACAACTTCATTCGTTGTGAAATAACATACGTAAATATTCCTTTCATATGTAAGGTTCAATTCACAAGCTTATAGAGTAATTATAAGGCGTTTTCATACAATAGCAATGTATAATCGAACAATTATGTTTTATTAAGTATGCTTATTTGCACCTTGTATGATAAATCTTTTAAGTAAAAATAGCATGAACTTCGTCGATTTTCTATCTTTCATATTTCTTTTGCATGTCACATATTTGTTATCTTCCATATTTATCGTAAAGGCAATAACAACAATTGTATAAAATATGTAAATTTACAGCTCGTTCATCTCAAAATACTTTAATAAGAATTTCATTATTTTTTTTTATGTACTTGTTAATGGTTTTTTAATATACTAATAAACTACGAGATTGTGGTAATCTCGTCCTAAGACCAACAAAGTATGATTTAACATGATATGAATAAAACCAATCACTAAGATTTGTATAAGACGATATATTTATAGTAACAAAGTAAAGATCACAAGTTAAGTAAAACTGTTTACATGAAATTGCATATGCTTAGAACAATACTCTACCTACGCAACTACTCCCTCCATTCTCATTTAATTGTCGTTTAATATATATATACTAGCCTAATGACCCGTGATATGCACGGAAAATTCTACATACCTTTCAAAATGTATAAGAAAACACAACAAAATTTAATGCTTTAATGCTCTTGCTCCATCCAAATATTAACCATGAAAAAAAACCGTAACAAACTAAATCTTTCATCAAATATTTCAAGTTTATTTTTCAAGAAGCATATGGACATTCTTTAAATAATATCCTTGTAGAGAAAAATCATGAATTGTGCAATTGTTTATTCAAAGCATGACTCAAAATTATATTACTCAGTGCATTTTTGTATTAATGTTATCAATGTTAGCTTAAAAATGAGTGAACCCATTACCTTAGCCAGTGCATTCATCACTAAATGCGCTCATGTCCTTTAGAGAGCGGAATTTTTTGTTGCCATGGCATATTTGTCCTTGACGGGATCAACCAAAAATAACGATGGAATCCAAACCATATATATAATAGGAAAAGTACAACGTATTTTTTTTTATAAAAAAAATCTGATAATTGAAAAGGAAAAGGGAGAGATAAAATGAAAACGAACAAATAACAAAAGTTAGTGTGAATTTGCAATTCTTACTTCATAAGCGTAGAACCAATCTATCAAATAATGCAGATAAACTTCAAATTTGAAGAAAACAAATGGCAACATGGATGAGGAAACAATAAAAGAGATCAAGGATGTCAAAAAGTAACTTGTTATGCCAGGGTCGTCTCAAATAATATTGAGGTCCGGTGCAATTTATCAAAGTTAGGCCCTAAATTTTTTTAAAACAAATTATAAATTATTAAAGTGTTAAAATATAATTATAATAATATTGAGGCCCGGTGATATTTATCAAAGTTTGGCCCCTAAATTTTTTTTATAAATTATAAATTATAAAAGTTTTAAAACATAATTATATACCCAAATTTCAAATGCGAGCAATTCTTAAATCATATTTTAATTAAAAAATGAGCATCCTTCTAACAATACACTTTGAAGCGAAATCGCAAATCAACTTCAATCCTTCCAATAAAAGTAGGACATCAGTCAAGAATATTTAGAGCATTTTAGAGATGGTAATCAATTTACAGTCATGATCTTTTTCTATTTGCCTGTTGAGAAGAGAAATGAAAACAACATTAGCACACATCCAACCAAATCAAACAACATTAAATAAGTTTGTATTAGAAAAACAAAATGTTTCATACAAAGGAATATGAAGAATCTAATAGCTTTCACCATGCTTTTCAGTGTTTAAACTGAATACAAATAAAAACCCTAAGAAATTTATGTTCCACAATAAAATTTGTAGTTCAATCAACAACAATAACCATTTCGGGAGGGGGAGGAAGTTTAGAAAGAAAAGAAGTCCTGCAAATCTCAACTCAATCTCTAATTGATATCCTTTAGAGTCCTTCAAATCACCATTGCATTTAATTATCAAACAATAATTTTGACCAAAAACTTCTGTTGCAGTAGGAAAAAAAAGAAAGAAATATTAAACCGATCAATACAACAATTCAAACATTGGGAGAAATATAGTAGCATAACAAAAACATAGAGAAAGAAAAAGGTATACCTCCGCAAAAATAATTGACGAAGTTCGCGAAAAAATTAGAAAACCTGCAAACCGAAGTGTTGAAAGAAGATTAGAAACAGACCAATTGAGCCCATCAATACAAAATTAAAAGAATGGGAAAAAAATTAATGTCAAGTCTCCATTGCAACCCATCTCTTTTAAATTTATTCTCTTACATTTCAAACAAAACAATGAAAAAACAGAAAGAATAAACAAAAATAACCTGCAAAACACAATTCTTATCCTTAGATAAGTGAATTGCTCCCTCAGGAAACCGAACACATAATGATAGTGGAGGAAAATTTCATCTAAAAAAAGGGAACGAATACAATGATATATTTAGCAAGAATGAAGAGAGAAACAAAGAAAGTAAAAGTTGGAGACTCTACCACACCTTGAATTTGTGAGATAAAAAGACATTTGGAATTAAACAAATTGAAAGAAAAGTAAGATAATGAAAGATATACCTTGTTGATCCTTCTGATGATGGATGGGGAATAGTTTACGTGAAGTGATAGTGGGAGGAGGTTATTGTGAGATGTGGATGTGGAAGTAGTTTAAGTGATGTGAGAGTGGGAGGAGGTTATTGTGTGATGGTAGTGTGGTAGTAACGGTGAAGATGGAGAGAGGAGAGGGAGTAGTTTACGTGATGTGATAATGGGAGGAGGTTACTGTCAAATGTGATGGAGAAGTAGTTTACGTGATGTGTCAGTGGGAGTTTATTGTGAGATGGTAGGAGTAAAACTAATTGAAGTGAAATGAAAGTCAAACTCTTTTTAATAATTTTGAATATTATCTTTAATTGAAAAAGGAAAACGAAATATTGAAAAAACGTTATGTAATCTATCTATGGATGAAAAATGAAATTTGCATTTATCAATTACTATAAAAAATATATATGAGCGAGAAAGCATCTTGAATTAAAAAAAAAACACACACACACACACACACACATTTTGAATTCTGTAGAATTATTTCCAGAAAAGTGGTTACAGTCATGTAAAATATTTTAACTACTTAAGTGGTTATAATGTGTAATGGGCAAGAAACGTGGGATGTTGGGATATAAATTAAGAAAGTTGCTTAGTGTCTTAGGATTAATAATTAAAATATAAAAAAATAATAAAATGAAGGAAAATTGATAGGCTGCCACGTGGCGCAATGTGAGGAGTAAAAATGAAAAGGGCTTCTGTAATATATATATACTAGAATAAAACCCGTGCTATGCACGAAACATTTTAAAATTGTCTCTTTCTTTGACTCAACCAACTGATCGTACCTCCTTTTTGGCTCACGGCTCTCGTGCGTGAATAGTACACGTGCTCGCATACGCGGGACAAAAGGTCTTCCGTTAGATTAAAGTTTTGGCGTTGAGATTGATTAAAAAAATGAACAATTGCTCATTTTTTCTAAACAGATGTTCTTATCTAAGAACAACTCGTTATTAAGGCAAAAAAAAATGTTTCAGTACGTCATAAATTGCGATCTGTTCTTCACGAGAACCTGATCGTCCCTTTTTTCGGAGAAAAAATAAAATAAAAAATAAGGACTTTTCTTTTCTTTCTTTCTTTCTTTTTTTAAATATTGGGATCAACAAAAAACTTGTTTACAAAGAAATTATGTACATCATATACATTTTTTTTATTTATGAAATAATACATTCCATATGAAACTCCTAATTATAATATCGTTCATAATCAGAATTTATCCTCCTTTTTTTTAGTATGAACGAAATTTCCCATAATTGGAGTATTACAGGTAAGGGTGTGCATTCTGTATACGACTCGGTTTTTGGAACAAAATTTCGGTATTCGGATCGGTTTTTAGAATATTTCGTTAAAATCAAACCGAATCGAAATTACATGGAAATCGAATACCGAATACCAAAATTGTTTCTGTATGGTTTGGTTTGTACCAAAATTTTGTTTTTATTCTTGTAGAGTTCAACTTAATAAAAATTAGACAAAAGATAAAGTTATAATGCACAATTAAAATAAAAAATAATAAACTAAAAGTTAATAAAAATACAATATATGTAATATTAATAATACTAATAAGTATAATACAATTTGTTTTGAATAATAATAAAGAAATTGGTCTATTTGGTATTTCGATTTCTAATAATTGAAAACTCAATATCAAACCGAATTATTTTGACTTTTTTTAAAAACTCGAAATATTGAATAAACCAAACCGTTTGATAATAATAAGATAGAGATAGGATGAAATATATAAATTCTCACTGAGTCTTGATTTGATCAATTCTACAAAAAATCGAAAATATTCATTTTTTTTCTTTTTGACACATCGGTAGGGCAGGGCCCAGGAGTTAAGTTAAATATCCATACGTTTATTTAATTTAAATATCCATCTAAAATGTATACTTAATGTACATTTATTTAGAAAATGTAAAGAAATTAATAAATAATTATGAAAAAAAACTTATAATGCATAAGATGAATCAACCATTTGTAAAAACTTCAAATATTTTTTTTTACCTTCCTATCTTATCTACTAAATGTTTAAAAATAAATGAAATATATTTTATACGTTAAAATTTTCAGAGGAATAAAATTGATGTCTAACCGTTTTAAGACATTAAAATTTTCAATGAATTTTAAATTTTAGAAGCGATTTTTTTTAAATAAAAAATTAGTGTGAAAACATCAAGATCTAAGAAAGGCCAGAAAAATGAAAGCACTCACTGTAGCTTAATGAAGAAAATGAATTTTATATTTTATGTTACTTGTTTTTAATTGTCTATTTTTCTTATTTATTTATAGATTTCCATTGTCTATTCATGAGTGCAAAAAGTCACAAACATGCATATTTATGACATGGTAACTACGGTAAAAGTTAATATACTTTTAGAACTTAGAAAAAAAAATTAAAATCAAGTGAGCAAAGTGCAAATAAATTATTCAAAAAAAAAGAAGAAGAAGAAAACAATAAATAAAATAAAATAAGTAAATATTCATGAAACGCCTTATTTTGGATGGTTGGATACATTGAATAAATCTGTCTTTAAAATTCAAAAATGTGAAAATCAAGAACAAATTGTATTCCAATAAAAAATAAAAGCATACAAATTTATTCATACATTCAAAATAATGAAATAAAATTACAAATTTAAGAAAATTTAAAAGAAAATAGTTACTATTATTGAAGAACACAAATTATAAGAAAATTACTACAATAATACATATGAGACTAAAACGGAATAGAAAAAGGGGAATCTCTCGAGAAAGTTAGACTTCTTAAATTTTGAGTCTTTAATCATTGATGGGACTATGTATTTATAGAGGGTGAACATAAATAGGAAAGAAGATTGAACATAAATCGAACAATTCATAATATAAAGTTCTATATATTTTAAATCTCATTATTATCTCAAGCATTATCTTAAACAATATCTTAAATTCAAATTCAATATTTACCTTAAGAATGAGTTACCCTTTATCATAAGTAAACAAACATCTTGAAATTAAATGATAAAAATCATAATGAAGATAATAATAGTAATCTTGAAAAATCTTTGAAATCTAATTATTCTAATATTTTATCTTCGAGTAATTTTAATTCAAATAAAAAAAGACCGACTTTATGAATAATCATATACCATAAAAAGTGCACAAATATATAAAACATATGCGGGTCCTAAAGAAATGAAAATAAATAAATAAAGACCATCACATTAAAATTTTAAAATCGATGAAAAATCTTAAAATCACCTCTTAATCTAAACAATATTGATTAGTGATAGAGAAGGGTTTTGATATAACCGTGAAAAATATTTCAGTAATATAGTTTTAAAAAAAAGCCAGCCATAGTTTCATTTAATTTCATTTCCCCCTTTTGGATTTAAAAAAGATAAACCCAATCATAACAATTTAAATGTTTAGCTAAATCCTTAAACTTTACAATTAATTTAATAGACACAAAATATGTGTAATCAATCATAATTTTTTATACTAAATAAAAAAACAAAAAAAATCCATAAAACGACACATGGCATATTTAGAGCTTGAGAGACCTACAAAACTGAAAATGTGCTCTGTAATATATATATATAGGTAGATATATATATATATATATATATATATATATATATATATATATCGTAATTAATTGTCATTTACATGTCTTTTATTAGGTGTCAACAATTTATTCCAATTCTACCCTCAACATATCTTTTATTATAAAAGTGAAAGAGCGAGAGAGAGGAAGGAAGGGATATTATTGGAATTGTAGTAGAAATATTATAGTTTGTTTGAATTCCTTAATTTTTTTTAAATGTCATAAACATCTTATATTTAGGAATAAAGGGAGTATTGATGTGTATTATTTTCACTAATTTGAATAAGTGGGCATAATACACTCACGTTCTTGGTTACAAGAAAATTTGCTACTAATTGTAACAAAATATGATAATTAACACGAGAGATCATTGCCGTGTTTTCTTGTATACGTTGTTTTAACATATTGAATTTAAATATGTGTACTCTATTCAAATTACTAATAATAAATCTTGTAGTAAATGATTGATTTCCAACAGACATACTCTAAATTGCAAATATTACATTATTTACTATCATGTGAGATTTCAAACTGCAACTATTTCTTAAATCAAAGATAATTGTTCGTGCTTCAAAAATATTCTTAGATTTATATATAGTAAATCATGACAAAGTAGTTATTTTCATGTAAAGAAATAATATGAATAGTTAAATTGATAAGCATACAAATAATATACATGTGTAATTTAACTATCATTGATTGCAACCATGATTAGTACACAAATAACTTTTACTTCTACTTTTTTTTATATTGCAACGGTTTATTGAAGGTGTGATACCCATGACCATTTGACCTTAGAAATTGCATGACTATATTTTGTGTTGTGTGACTAATTGACTTTTATATGTGTTATAGATTATGTACATAATTGTTAAGGGTGTCTATGACATCTTGGATTAATTAGAGGACCTAAGTGCATAAAAAGAATTATATGTTAGCTAATTGGCTAATTTTGGAGGGAGATTAGTGTTCATGAAGGGGTGTACTTTTAGAGATAATCCTAAGGGGGCTGAACTTTGAGGATTGGTTGCCTACTTTAGTGTTACAACTTCTCAGAAATCTGGAGTTTAGATAGCCTATAAATAGAGGATAAAGGTAGAGAAGGAAAGGAAAGAATAAGAAAGAAAAAGAGAGAAAATAAGAGTGCTGGAAAATCTGGACAACAAGTAAGAATACGTTGGCAGACATAGCAAATCATTTCGGATTCCTCCCATATTTTAACCATAAATACTAGACTCCCTAAACTAAATTCTGACCAAAGGAATTATCATTCTAAGTTCTGTATTGAGAGATATCATCATCGGAGTAGGAGGTCCTGGCAGATTGGGTAGGCTGTGGAAGAATGCACTTTTGAGATAGCAAAAGGTGTTGGTTTTCAGCGATTCTTAGTGTGTTTGGAAGAAGACTGATAGAGCTACGTTTGGAATTCAACAGAGTAGCATTTGGAGTTCTGTATTTCGAGTTATAGGATTGGGAAGTTAGTCATTTGAATCTGGATTTTCTGCTTTTGGTGTATTTTGAGGTTTTGCTTTAAGATTGATAAGGCAAGAACCCTTCGTCCTTGTTTTTCAGTCCTAAAAATGCATGAAGTATTCTTTTATTAAAGATCTGAAATGTATGAAGTTTTCACATGTTTTATTTCATAAAAATCTGGATGAAGAACCGAATGATGTTTGCATCGTTGCATGCTTATACTTGTTGATTCTTGCGCATGTTGTTGATTAAATTGCTGGATGCATTGCATGAGAGTCAGCATATGCATATTCTCAATTTAGAACTCTTGTCTAATGATGACCCTAGTCCAGGATATATTCCGAATTTATGATACAAGTGCCCGGGAGCGCTTTCTGTCCCCAATGATGCCTGGTTCCTTGCAGGTTTAAAAAGAAAGGGTTGTTAACAGTGTCATTTAGTCCACGAGGATGGATATTGACAGGAATATATCCTTAAATAGCTTATAAGTGCCTTACCAGTTACGATATGATATGTTATAAGTTAAAAAATGTAAGGGCCTCCCTAAACGGCATTAAAGTTTGGGCTGTTAACAGTTGGATAGAGTTATGGTTGGATAATTGAGCTCGATTGTAGAATTACTTGTTGCATGTCATTTTGGTACTAATCATGTCAAGTTTATATGTATTGGTATGCTACGAGTATGTCATGTTATGTCAAGTTATGTTAAGTACTCGGAGTGCAATTTATGATATGTGTATGTGATCGATTTGGTTAAGTATTGTTATGACATGTTATTTGTATGATTTGGTATTGTCTCTAAGAAATATAAAGAGTCTAAAAATAATGTTTTGGGTTGGAATTTCAGATTGTAAGTTACGAAAGCTCTCAAGTATTATGTTATGTTTACAAGTATTTTACAAAGGTTTTCAAGATGTTTCAGGTTAAGACAAGACAAGATATATTTTCAAATGTTTTGGGAAACAGGGAATGTGTTGAAGTCTCTTTGGTCCTTCATCCCAAGGCCGATCGGCTCTTACTAAGCTAGTGTGGCTTACCCTATTATATTCTTATGTTTTGTTGATGATGCTGATGAGGAGACATGGGACGGGGAGCACAACAAGTAGAAATTAAATAAATAATGATCATGTAATAGTATAGTTGATGAACCTTATTAAGTTGAATAACTTTAGTTATAAGTTTATGTAATCTACCTTTAAGTATTGATGACTTATAATAGAGTTAAAGATTAAGATTATTCTATTAAGTTTGGCTTGTAAGAGTATATTTTTGTTAAGGGTTCTTTGTCTCATTGATAGATGAGGCATTGTCAGGTCACCTTCTGGTTACGGGGTGTGACAGAAGGAATGGACATAGTTATGTTAAACAAATGTGTACAAGTTTATTATATATTACCTATAAATTTCTTTATTGTGATATATTTCATTATCGTAGTAAAACTCATTGTTTGCTTTCGAAGACGTACCTCATAGTTGGATTGCAAGACAATTTTGATCAAAATTGCAAGACACTTTCATCTTTATCCCTGTAAGAGAGAGGTAATCTAAAAGCCATTTGGACACGCATCAATTTTGACGGCTTTTAGACAATTATTTGACTGAAGGACAAAAATGGCTACTAGTAAAATCTTTGGGGATGAAGAAAGTTAAAAAAAAATTAAAAATGATGAAAGTAGTTGTTCAAAAATAATTTGATGACCAAAATGACTAATAATTCTCCCAATCGAATTAGTCGGACCAAATGACTTGATATCGGTAAAAAAGAAAAAAATATTATTTTATCCAGAAGAATAGGAATGCAGGAGAAAAGAACCGAAAGGTTGGGCTCAAGTTTAAAAACGGGTCTTTTAAGATCCAATAATTTATCACCGATCCATAGTTCATTGGGTCCGGGTTACCGAAATTACAGTCCGACGGAACTGAAGTATTGGCGGGAAAATAACGATTTTCAAAACCCTAGATTCGCTCCACCGGATAAGTACTATTTTGCAGTTCTTCTTCTAGTCCCAATAAAGATGTCATGTCCTAATTTGGCAGCTGCCAGACTTCTAACCTTGTAATTCACTAATTCCTTCACTCTTATCACTTATTTCCATCCTACCTCTCTTATTCTGGTTATTGATCGTGTTCCTCAACGTTCACAGGAATGATGGTGTGCTTTGCAAGTTGGGAACACAGCTAGAAATTTGATTCTCTTTACCCTTTTAATCTCAGTTTACATTTTGGATTACTGATTGAGTTAGCTGGTGAAATTGTTAATAGAGTTATTAATCTTGTTAAGAGGGGGAGCCCTGACTCTATTATCTATAAAGTTCAATTGCTGCAGTTATCTGAGTTGTTTTGCTTTGGCATTGTGTTTGTTTCCTGCTATTTTGCATTTCTGTTTGTGTTTGGAAATCTGGGACATAACAAAAGAATCTCTGTGAATTTTGAGGATAATGAAAAGGCACTGGAAGCTTCTGGAAAGGTATATATGATTTTGGTTATGAATAGTCATGAATGAGTTAATTGATTTGGGGGTTAAATTGTCAACGCCTAGATTGGATTTGTTTTATTACTTTTTATCTTGTTAATATTGTTTTATATAGTTGCTGCTTGAGTGTTTCCATCTATATTTACTTAAATGAATATAGATAATTTGGATTCTATCTTGAAGTGTTTGAGATTGAGAGAGCCTTCCTTTGAGTTAAATGTATGTTTGACATAATTTTTCTCCTGATTTTGGATTATATTTTAAGCATTTTGCATTGGTTCAATGCTTACTGATGTTATAATGCCTTCCAAAATTAATGTCTTTTTGCACTTAATATCTCGCCTTGTTCGCGCAATGTTATCCAAAGATAGGTGAACTATTTGTATTGAGAGGGCGTTTTTAACTTCTAGAAAGCCTAGGAACTCGGCCTTTTTTTTTTTTTTTGCTTATGACCTTGTATCGTGGAGTAATAACAGTAGGATATGTGCCATTGTCACAGATCCTTAACGTGAATTTGATCAGATGTGGAATGAAGAAGAGAGCTTGTTGAGCAGATAGAGTATAGGTAATCATGTAAAAGTATTCATAAAGTCCCTTATTTAGACAACAGACTTTCAGTTACAAATGAAAAATAACGACTCGAGTCTCAGCTAACAACTCCTGATAAGTGTTTACTTTCTCTCTTTAGACTTAAAAATATAAGTGCAAAATCTGCTATAAGATTATGAGTTAATCTTACATGTACTATGTGGCATCATTTCGACTAGTTTTGTCTGCACCTACCTTAAACTCTTATACATAATAAAGCTTTGTGGGTACATTTGGAAACAGTTGGCTAAGGTTTAGTACGGAAAGAGAAGAAATATCCCCTTTTGATAAAGAACCGATCTTATAAATTTGTCATGGCCTCCATCTGTAGCCTACTGTTTAGAAAAAGTATTTTTTGCGGTGTTTTTTTACAATAACTTATAATGAAACTAATTTTTTGACTAAAAATACGTCCAATGTAAAATAATCACATCATTCACCAGTTGTTGCCCTAGCTGCTACTAATGTGATACTTGGATGGTTTGAGCTGCCATATGTCCATTCAAAGCTAAAGGAGTTCCACCGTAGACAAAACTAAACTAATGGAAATTTGTCCCTAAGTTCACTGCCAAATGTTAATGGTCTTTTAAGGATGATATGTCCATGTTAATGCCCTGAAATCATCCAAAGATTTTGACACGTGACAACTTGCATAATAACTAAGCTTAAGAAATCAGATCAATAGTATCAGATTTCGTCACTTAGTTCAAGATACAGGAAAGCTATAGGCTTTGCGATATTCGAATCTTAAGCAACAACAAGATTAAGCGTATAACTATTGGGAAACAGATGCAGAATAAATACCCTAAACAACTGCAATTGTATCTAATTAGCCCTCAAGATGGGCCACTATAAATACCCTAAACAATCTTTCAAGACAATAAAACACTAATCTATCCACTGAATTTTGTTTTTTTACAATTTTTCTACCAGTTCCAGATTGAACAACAGAAAAAAAAGCTCCGTTTCATATTCGTTAAATCATTGATCTTCCCATTATACACAACGCAGCAAACACAGCTGATTAGGAAGATACAATGTGCCTGCATTTTGGTTTAAAACTTGTTCGCTACTTTCAGGAAATGCTTGAGAGAAATAACTTGCCCTAACTTAGAAATGACGTACTTATTGTGGGTTATCCAGGCACAAACATCTCAGAAATGACGAGAGCCTAGATCGAATTTATTAATCTCCCCAACTGTGATATGTACAATCATTTGCTTCCTTGGTCATTTTGAATAGCTGGAGAGGTTATGGATTCATGGTGGCCCCTAACTGGCGGATAAACAATGTTTATGAGCCTCAATGGTGGCTACTGGTCACTGGATGATGCTAAGGAGGAAATAGTTGGAACTGCTGACCCGCAATCCCTTGCGTAACCAGTGATATCAACCATTCAGTCCTTCTGAAAAACCAGTAAAAATGAAGTCAATGAGGATGTTATAAGGGAATCTGAATTTATCATTCAACAGTGCAGCAAGCATGTCTGGTGGGTTCACATACGACCTTGAAGATGAGGGGGGCAGGATAAATTTTGTAAGTATAAGTGTGAATAAGGAATGTGTGCACATAAATGCTCTCGATGCTCGAAGTTGATTTCTTAAACACGTAAGTGGTTCTTCTTAATAGTTAAGCATATTGCAACTTAAGAAAGATTAAGCCATCTGTTGTCACTTAGCATATATAAGGACAAAGAGAGCCACATTTCTATCATGAAAACTGTGCCACTGAGGTCCAGCTTGTGTCATGGTATAGCTATAATAAATTGTATTACGTCCTCAACTATGCGAACAACCGGCTGTTCTATTCAATGAAATCTAATGTAATACGAAGCCTTGGATGGCAAATTTGAATTCTCTTCTTGATTACCTGCTTTTGTTACCCATTTTGTACATCATGCCAGCCTTATAAAGAATTTCAATTTTCGTCTGCTGATCCGTCTGGTTGAATTTGGGGCTGGATTCACGTTCCTTTTCTTTCTGTTACATTAAGGGTTATCTTGTTTTATATTTAGCACCAGTATGGGAATTTCTATATTAACTGATTCTGCAATTTATCCATTGTGGAAACATAACCAATAGATGTTATTTTAATTTCAGCTGTTATTTCAGCAATGGCAGTGCTGATGCAATTAATCTGTGCTTCACCTAGATGTTTCTTCATTGTGAGTTTTATTGTCCTGTTGTTTGATGGATGTTGGTAGATGGAGCATTGAATATTGTAATTCCTAAAGTTTAAGTTAGGTTGATCCTCTGCTGAAAATGAGGTGTCTGGGTACCAAAACTTCTTGTCAACATATGAGAAAAGCCTCATTATGACAATATGACTTAGACTCTTTTTTTTCCCTTAGGGGGTAGGGAAGGGAGAGTATTGAACATTGACTGTGTAATTGCAGCTTATAAAGTCAAGTGCTTTGATCATAATGATTAATGAGGTTGAACATTGCAGAACTCTCTTAAGGTGTATTTAACGTAGATTTTTGCTTGAGAATTTCTGTTTAAAATTTAATAAGATTAAATTGTTTATGAGAAGTAAAACTTTCATATTGAATTTCTTAAGGAAATGAAATTACAACGCCGAACATGACAAGTGTATTAATGGTACTACCCTTTCCTCTAAATACTAGATTAGATATTTAACGATTAGATTTAGAATCAACAATGAAAATAATATTAGATGTACTAAAAACATATAGTATCCCCGTACCATAACCGAATCGCAACCGAGGAGGTGGGATTGGGTAGAAATGTTAGGTTTGAAAATGACAATTTGTCCATATATGGTGAAATGTGGGTAATAAGCAAAGTTGGTACCCCACCCCCCCCCCCCAGCAGCAAAGGAGTTTCCAACCTAGTAGTAGAGGGCAAAGAATAGTATGTCTTGTACGTGTTATATGTCTGTTCCTAATCACTCAATTCGTCATGCGTATATAAAATTGAAATATATTGCCATATGACGAATTTTGAATAATAAGAACATTAGGGAAACATGTATGGGAACATAAATTTGTTTCCACTAGTAGAAGTAGGGCAAGGAAATGTGGTACTGGTTCTATATTATACTACTGGAAATTTTGATTCTCTGAAACAGTTTAGGTGAGGAAATTGTTAAATTTGTGGTCTACACTTTGACGAGAGAGAGAGAGAGAGAGAGTCCACATTTTGGATTGATTTTGATATTCTGATTCTGATTAGCCATCACCGCACGCCTTTGATTTACCTTTATGCATGAGTCTACCATGTCATGAATTTAGTGTAAAACATGTGTTAATTATTCAATAAAAAATTTAACGACTAATATCATTTAATTTATAATATCAGATAATTTTTTTTAATAAATAATATAAAATAAATAATTTTAACTGTTAAATTTTTAATTTGACTGTTACAAATATTCTGCATGGTGCAGATTTTTACGTAAGCTAGCAGTAGAGGCAGCGGTGGCCGAATGTGTGAGTCGTGTATTTTTGTCCGATTCTCTCGCTCCCCTTTTTTACTTTAATTTTTCTTTTTAACAGCCGGTACAGAGAAGCACGTGCTGAATCCGTAATGCTTCCATTATTTTTACTTCTTACACCAAAACGCACAACAACCTTGGGATTTTTTCACTCGGATCAGCGTTAACTCTATAAGTCAATTGTTTAGAATATTTATTTAAAATTAAAAATATAAAAAGTAATATTAATATCTTAAATATTTAATATATCAATATTAATATCTTAAATAACACTTGTATATTTTAAACTAATATTAATATATTAAATAATTTATTTTTTTATTTTTTTTAATTCTTACTATAAATTTTAAATAATTTATATGGAGGAAGTATTCTGCCGATGTCCGAGACTTGGCCCCACGCGACGACGAGTTTGAGATTGCACTGCGATTCTGCTGCCGCCGCTTCATTCAATTTCAATTTCTTTATCGCCGCGGCCAATTTGTCAAACACTCGGTCCCGTCACTATCAACAATCATCTCAAACCGCAGTATACGAGGCTTTCCTCTCTACACGTGTTCTTAATTATTTTAGTACTCGTCATTTATTTGCGAAATGGCTAATATGGGAATATAGAAATATATATTGTATTTTATATTTACGGAACACTTATTAATTTATTTATTTTTGAAAAATAGTTGTTAATCCACTGTTAACTCGTGGCACATAGAAGCACGTGATGAAAAATAGGAGTATATATATTAGATTAACTTATGTAATTATTAATAAGTGTTTTGAATGTGCGGAAATAATACATGTTTCGTCACAGTCAAATGAATTTGAATCGTAGTACTATAATACCTTTTTCCTGCTAAATTTGAGGTAGAAATTATATTATTGTCAAGCTCTAATGATATTTACGTTTCATATCTTCAAATTTGAACGTTGTTATTGCATTAAAATTTTCACATCATATATATATAGATATATAGACAAGTTTATTTCTTATAAGAATTAATTGTAGGCACTTAAGATTCCCATTAAGCGGAATCCCGATGTACAATAAGAGAGTCCACTCAAGCATTGCTCAATGCTCATAGGCAAACGTTGGTTGTTTTTGGCGGACATAATATAACTAAACTCTTTAGTTGTAATTGTCTTTATAATCTTTTTGTTTGGTTTAATCTTGAGGTAACTTAGTAGAGCCGTCTCAAATAATATTGAGACTATGTGCTACTTATTAAAGTTGGGTCTCTAAATTTTTAAAAAAGTTCTAAATTATAAAAGTGTCAAATCATAATTATAAACACAAGTTTCAAGTGCGAGCAATCCTTAAAATTTATATTTTATTTTTAAAATGAGCATTCTTCTAACACTCTTTGAAGCGAATCGCCAACATAATCGATTTTCTCTGAAATATTATTCTCATTTGCTATCAAAGCTAATCCATTGAGTATTTCTTGTCACATTGTTGAACGCATATATGACTTCAACAATTTCAATTTATAAAAACTCCTATACGTAGATACAACGGTCAAATGAATAACCAACAAAATTCTATATGCAATAATTGCACTATGAAAAACATCAAGATCTTCAAATTTTTTAACTAATAGTTATATACAAATTAAATCATTTTAAAAAAAATTTGGGGCCTCTCATCTCAAAATGAGAGGCCTGGTTCCGCATGTCACTTTAGGCATGCTTGGAGTCGAGCCTGACACTCGGTGTCCACTGTTAACGTGGTGACTAATTTGGGCTCGGTCTGCGGTTGGCTCGTAGCTTGACTGTTAGCGGGAAAGTCTGACCCATACTGTTTTTATACACGGAGCCCTACCACGGCGGGAAAATCCCACGAGAGTCGATGTCCACTAAGGGAATCGAACTCTCGTTAACAGTGAGGCAACAACTCCAACCAGTTACTCCAGAGTTCGGGGTTGTCTTTATAATCTCTTCTTTGTTGCCAATAAATTTTTTGTCTAATAGTTAAAGTTGAGAACTCGTGCCGTAGAAGTCATAAATTTAATTTTTTATTCCTACTTTTTAAATCTCTTTTGTAATAGATAATTTTCCTCTTGATTAATAAAAAAGTTATTAAAAAAATATATTATTTGTTATATTTATGCATGTGGTTGACTAACACAAAAAACGCGGTTAGAGATCTTCTTATCTTTCATGCACGTTTAAAAAAAAAAAAATTAACTACTATTTCCTCCGATTCAAGATATAAGTCATGTTTACGAGTTGTTATTTGTTGCAAAATATAAGTTTTTTTATATATAAAAAAAAAGTGTATTTATTGACTGATTTACCCCCACATCATTTTCTTCCCATATTTATTTTTGGTTAAAATATGTAGTTCCTATTCAACTTTATATTATTATTTTATCTTTGTAGTATTAATTAGGGATATTTTAGTCATTATAATTAATATTTTAATTTGTGTGAAAACACCTATATATATATATATATATATATATATATATATATATATATATATATATATATATATATATATATATATAATCGGAGGGAGTATTTTGTTACTCAAATTCCCTCTCCAGCACATGAAGCCAGAACTATTAATTTTTCAATTAATTTATGTAGCAATCGGTTATGCAATTACTCCATATTTGTCAAGAAGGCCGTGCGCAAGTGCGAAAGCGCTCGACTGCGACTATGAGGGTCCAGGGTTCGACACCCGCCTCCTACGTGATACAAATAAAATTTTCTAGGAGAGAATTAAGGTGCTGACCAATTACTCCATATTTTAATGATTTTTTTGTTTTATGTTACTAAAGGTTATACGATGATATCCAGTTCTTTCTTCTTCTTCTTCCTTGGTTTTTTTTTATTCGGGGAAGGGAGAGGGTGTTGAACCTGGACCTCACAGTACTAGACAGAGTGCTCCCCCATTGGGACACCAATCTCTTGACCTATTTTCTTCTTTTGCGTAGTCTAATAAACTATATAAAACCCATCATATGTATTTAGATTTAGACACAGTTTCATATTCAAATAATTTGTTGTTGACCCCACATTTTATTTTACAAACAATTTAATTTTTATAAATTTAAAATAAAATTTTAAAACTTAAATACTATCAAATATCAATCCTTATATTATTGCGGGGAGAACTCATCTATCTTACAAGTTTGATCTATTTTGAGGTCCTGACGATATGATTGGGAGGTATGAGTCGATGCACTTGGTTTCAGATAATGTGATCTTTTATGCTCCTATTCATGTTGAAGGCATAAGTATGGCTATTTTATATGTTGCAAAGTCAATAGTACTTTGATTTAAACGGGGAATGAGAATTTTCTTTCATAGGAGATGAGAAACGGTTGCTTATTAGTCTTTTCTAATGAAAGTAGCTAGACGTGCTAGCATGCTATGTTAAAAGTTGCAGAAGAAGAAAGAAATATCGAAGAAGGTCTCACAAAAAGAGATTCACACAAATTATGACCAACTGTTAAAAACGATAATTCCCTTGCCGCCTCAGACTGTGTCCTCAAATTATTTTTCCCAACATTTGTGGATATCCTCTCCCTATATACTTTACTCACTTCCTTAACTCTCCTTCTATGGTACTTAGATGAACTTTGTTCATTTTCTTCAGCCAAAATCCATGTTAACTTTTTTCGAACATCTAATTTGTCACCAATATTTAAAATCAACCCTTTACTAATTGATTCATGGACATTCACAATTAAACTTTCATTGCGAAACAAGCCTTTAGATTGCATTGAGCTTTCTGAAACTACAATCTCAACAGTAGTAACTAGTTAATCCTTACAATTTTGTTTTCCATCTATGGCTTCCATTAATTTATTATCAACAAGAATTTCGTCAAAAAACTTGGTGTCCCAGATTATTTTTCGGTTTGTCAATTAAATCATTTTCTATTTTCTCATTTCTCAAATAATAATCAAACCTCTCACAAAAGGCTACCATATACTTGAACCAAGTTACACAATCATGCTCCCTAAGAAAATATGCCGACCTAGTATAAACTCTACTTCTAAATTCCAATTTCAATCCTTCAATAAATTTATCCACAGTTTTTTTTTTTTAATTCTAGAGTTGATCCAACTCTCAATAATAAATTTCTCCAATTCTCAAATCTTTGAATGTAATCCAATAATGAGCTTGTTTAAAAATGAGTGTTACCTTCCATCGTCTGTATTAGGCGAGTAACACAATCTGTGAGGACGAAACTTATTTCCTCCACTCCCCGTTTGAATTTCATATACTCCAACGACAATTTTATGGATGCCCATGGATTGGAACAACTCTAATACCAATTTGTCATGTCCTAGACTATTGGACAACAAATAACACAGAATAACAGGGACAACCAAAGACTAACTCAAAAGCAAATCAGCAAAAGCACCAATGAACTGATATATTTAGGGTTCATCTCTCAAAACGGATACAGTCCATCCAGCTCAGCACCTTCTGACACTGTGATCAGAATCAACAATGATCCCTTGAGATCATCTTCCAGCAAATCAGAGAACATCAGCTAAAGGTGGAGTGTGGCCAACATCGCTCAAGTACAAGAAGAAGACAGATGTTGCTGTGTCGTTTTGACATTTAGGTAGTTTTAAATGGAATGACACCGTTTCAGTTTAATTAGTAGATTTCCCCCAATTCTCCCTTAGCCCTAATTATATAATTTTCCCTTATTTCCTGATATGAAATTCAGCTTCCCCCAATCCTTACACATAGCAAACATGACATCTGAATCTTTGCAATATGCACTTATTGGGAAATTCTCTTTTCGAGCCCACCCATGGAGATTCTTAGGAAGGAAATCAAAACTTTGGATAATCATTGATCAGATGCACGTTTTGCTACGATTTGCATTAAAGGAATGTTATCATTGCGTTTGGATGGGACAGAATTGGAAAATTCAACGACAATTTATGAGAGTATTCAAACGGTCATTGAATTTCGATATGGACAAGGAATCGTAAGTTTGGAGCGATTTCTTCTCAAATTCTTCAACGAAAGTGCGTTGTTTTCCATCAGAGCTTTGATTGGTCGGCCGTTGAAGATTGATTTTCCTACAGCGAAACTGAATCATCCAAGTGTTGCAAGGGTTTGCATAGAACCAGATATTTGAAAGGAAAATCTCCAGAAAATCTTTCTCTTGATTAATAACATTGGTTTTAAAAAACCACTTATATACGAGAAGATTTTGCCATATTGTCTTCGATGCTTTAAAGTGAGTCATGCTAAAGAAGATTGTCGACATATGGCAGATCGACGTTTGGAGATAGTTAATCCGCCAGGAAAACAAATTTGGAACCAGTTAGGGTTCTGCCTATGAACCCTAACACTAATCTTGCTTCGACCTCAAATAATACTTCAGAATTTTATATTGGAGATTACGAGACAAAGACGCATAAATACATCATGTTCATTTAAAAGAAATCTTTATTGCTTTACCAATACGAGTTAGCTCAGGGACAACGAAGCGCAACTCATACGGTAAGGCTCTTGCTTCACTTTCAATTGGTATGTCAGAGTCAGAGTTCGAGTCATGCCGAAGGCCCTCCTCTTGAAAAAAAAAGAAAAAAAATATATATATGAGTTAGCTCAGGTGGATGACACTTAATATTTCTTAAATAAAGTCTCAAATTTGAATCTTGTAATTAAAAACAAAAAAATTATTGTGAGTTTTGCTTCAGAAAAAATTTATCGTAAAAATTGATCGAATAAATTAAGAATGTAAAGCAGACAAACGGACAGTGAGTATATCTTATACTCCGACTCGGCTATCTGGGTTCAGCATCTGCAGAACACAATAAAAACCATTAGATTTAAGAGCCTTTCAAAAGCAGATTACATAGAATCACGATTTAATAGCTATTTTGTTCGAATCTGAAAGTCTATAAGTGTTAAAATTGGTATTGTTTAGGCAAAACGATAACAAATTTTTTTAAAAAATAATTATGATGTTTAAACGCATAATTATAATATGCGTAACTCATGTCTATAATAACTATAAGATATGTGCACAATAGCTATTACCTTGACACATAATAGCTATGCTACTATTTAGCTATAAGCCATGTGTATAATAACTGTAAAGTATGTGCACAATAGCTATTACCTTGGCACATAATAGCTATGCTACAAATTCATAACAGCGGTAAACAGTCAAACACACATTAATAATGAACAATACATACAGTTTTGCAAATTAAAATGGTATAATTAAAATAGTTTGTTATTTGACATCGAGCTCTCTATGGAATCATCAACTGGAATTGATTGCTTAGCAAGCAATTCGGTGAAGGAAAATGGTGGTTTCCAACTATGCATAAACGAATTCTCCATTGAAAAGAATTGCAAAAAAGAAGAAAAGGAAGAACAATCCTGAAAATAAGAGTTTAATTTTTTTTTGATATATTGAAACTCCAAATTATGGACATTGTGTGGAATGATAAGCATGCTGCCGAATTGGAGTAAAAAATCTGACATTTTCGGAAAAAGAACACGATTGAGAAGGAGAAAAGTAAGGAATTTGAATAAAATCTCAATATGAGATGGAGAAAATTAACGAATTTGAACCACAGATCACGATTGAGATGGAAAAAATTAATGAATTTGAAAAAAATTCCAACCGGAGATGGAGAAAATTAAGGAATTTGAAACAATCCTAATCTGATATAGAGAAAATTAGGTAATCTGAAAAAAATCCAATCGGAGCGCGAACAGGAAGGTTAAATACAAAGGATTCAGTGTGGACGCTATTTCTTTCAGCCAAATGCTTGATGGAGACTAGATCCAAAATGAATGAATCTGATGGCTATAAAAGCGTGTTGGCTGTGCTGAAAAACTCCTTGATCAGCACTGTCGCCAAATGCCTTATACTCCTACTACCAAGAAAACTATCAATTTTTTACTACTACTTCCGCTTTGTCCACTTAGAAGAAGTCTTTATCGCTTGGGGACATTATTAGGGAGCTAAAATTTAGTCAATTAATTAATTAAATTGGTGGTAAAATATTAATAGTGAGGTGAATCTTTTATACCAACGGAATAAATAGTGTTTAATTTAAATTTTTAGCCAATTACAGCTAAAAGTGCTGAGCACTTAAGTTTTTTCCTATCGCTTTATCTCCTTTAAATGGTAAAATAAAATAAAATTAAAAAAACAGAATGAAAAACCATAGTGGTAATCTCAAACCTGTCGGCGTTCAACGAAGCAGCTATAAATACCCCCAACTCTATCCCTCATTTCCCTCATCCTTTCTCACTCAAAACAGCCACGCGCCTCTTTGATCAGATGGCTATCGAATCGTCATCCCAAATGCCTAAGAACGCTGCCGCCGTTCGTGATGCGACTCCTCAGTCTCTCCGATCGCCATCAGAGAAAGAGGCTCACTACCGCGGCGTCAGAAAGCGTCCATGGGGAAGGTACGCTGCTGAAATTCGCGATCCTGTGAAGAAAACTCGGTGTTGGTTAGGCACGTTCGATACGGCCGAGGATGCTGCGCGGGCTTACGATACGGCCGCCAGGAGACTCCGGGGTCCTAATGCGAAGACGAATTTCGTCAACGGAGCCAGAATTTCGGCCGTGTCACCACCGATCAACTCTCTGATGGCGGCGCAACCGCCTCCGCTTAATCACAGTCGAATTTTTGCTGAGAAACTTCCGCATTGGTTGCCGCCTTGTTTTTCCGGTGATAATGTTGGCGATCGGAGCAGCGCATCTGCTGCAGCTCCGAGGACCGAGTTCACTGGCTATAAGCTGGAGAACGTCGGTGTCGGGATAAGCGAACAGGCGAAGGAGATGAAGGCTGAAAAAAAGCCTTTTCCCTTCGATCTGAACCAGCCGGCTCCGCTGTTCTGATTAGCTGCGTCGATCACCGGATAATGAGCATGCAAAGTGCGCCGCGCCGCGCCGTGCCGTCAGTCAATTAATTTCGTTGTAACCGCTTTTTCTTCTTCTTTTCTTTGTCGTATTATCGTGTCAGCTTGTACAGCTTAATTTATGTTTTTTAGCAATTTCGAACTCTTCGAAAGCTGATAGTTAATGGATGCTTCTGCTAAATTCGTTTTTTTCTTCTTTTCGTTGCATTTGGAAAAGCTTAAACTTTTTTTAAATGAATTGGAAAATATTAACCGATATGAACTAGACAGTAATAACGTTCTTTTAAGACGGCTACATTAAAATTTTCATTTGATAATTCTTATCAATTTATTGAACTTTCCACGGTACCTGTTGCATTTCAGTAATAAAAAAAATCAACCCTCAAAAATCTTTATATTCGACGATCGAAATAAACTCTTTTACGCACTAGAGCAGTTCTCGGTATTGCTGATTTTGAATTAACGCTTAATTAATGGTCGACATTAAAGTATAAGAAATGGTCGATTGTATAGGCGTAGACTGTGGTCTGAAGACCACACAACACGGGGAGATAGTGGACCAGAAAAAGAGAGAGAGAGAGAGAGAGAGAGAGAGAGAGGAATAAATAAGAAACAGAAGGTTAAGTTGTCCGCTCGGCCCAGATGACATAATGTAAATTAATACGGCGGCTACGCGTTTTTCTTCTGCTGTTCGAACTAGTGTTCACTCCTCTTCATAATTATCTCTCGCTTTATATAAAATATTCCAATTAAGAAAATTATTAAAATATAAATTGAAAGATAAATAGACACTTTCTTCATTAAAAGAAAAAAAAAAAAAAAGAAGATAAATAGACACACTCACCTTTTAAAAAGAATAATATTGATATTATTATTAAAAATATAACTTAATTTTTTATTTTTTCTTAATTTTCGCTACATGTATTAAACGACTTATATTAATAAATGGATAAATGATGTATTTAGTCCGGAACAATTTTCGCTTGGGAAGTTTGGTCCCTAATGATTGTTTGCAGCTTTTTAGATACTCAAACAATTTTCGCTTGGCAAGGTTGGTCCTAAACGATTGTTTGCATCTTTTTAGGTCCTTTTGTATTTGTTAGTCACATATTTTTTAAGATAACTAATATCATTTGTACTCAATTATAAATATAATGAAATATATATGCCTAATTATAAAATTAAAAAATAAGGAGGAGGAGGGGGAGGGAGGCGGTGGCTGGAGAAGAAGGAGGAGGAGGAGGGATGAGGGAGGAGGGGAGACGGCTAGAGAAGAAGAAGAAGGAGGAGGGAGGAGGAGGGGAGGCAGCTGGAGAAGAAGGAGGAGGAGAGAGGAGGGGAGGCGGCCGAAGAAGAAGAAGGAGAAGGGAGAAGGAGGAGAGGCGGGAGGCGGCGGCGGAGGGAGAATGGAGAAGGGAGAAGGGAGAGAAGAAGGAGGAGGAGGGGAGGCGGCTGGAGAAGGGACCTAGAGGGAGAAGGAGGAGGAGGAGGAGGGAGGATGGGAGGCGGCTGGAGGATGGGCTGGAGAAGGAGGAGGTGCTTTAGTTTTATTTTTACAATTAGGTATTTATTTTTAAGTATTTTTACAATTAAGTCCATATAATATTAATTATCTAAAAAAATGTGAAGTTCCAATTTTACCCACATCACTTGTTGACTAACATTCAATATTTCAAAAAAAAAGTCAAAAGGACCAATTCCTAGCCCATAACTTGATTGAGGATCTAAAAAGCTGCAAACAATCTTTAGGGACAAATCTTGCCAAGCGAAAATTGTTTCAGGACTAAATACACAATTTACCCTTAATAAATAGAAGAATGCGTACTTTTTTAACATATTTATTGATGATGAGAAGGGGGTCCCGGTCTCAGGGGTGAAAATCGTATGTACCCGTCTGTGTACCCATTTTTGTGCCCAACCAATAAAAATTTATCATATTATTATTATTTTTAATTATATATACACATGGTGTATTGTGATTGGTTGGAGACGAAAATTGATACACATACGAGTACAGGCGATTATTTGTCCGGTCTCAGTAACATAAGATTTCCGTATGAGTTAGAATCGGACTAAAAAAGGCGATTCTGATTACATCGCAAGTACTACTTACTATTTATTGGCCACTTCTTGGTACGAACTACAAACTACTCTCAGTCATCAGAGCCATCTTTTTATTGGGCCTAAAAGCCCAAAACTCCAACCAATAAGGCTGTTAAGGAGCCCAGAAGATAACCCTTATGCTTGTTGAAAGAAAAACACCCCAAAAGCATCTGGCTTTCACCATGAATTGAATTGAATATTCCAGATGACAATGGAAAGACAAAAAGACCATACGAATGAGACATTTCATTCTACAATGGAATAAGATGAGCACAACCTCAACATTGAAAATTTTCCAATTCTGCTAATGTTAGCTAACCATATTACCTGGAATTATATAATAGCATTTACACACTTCTGTTACTAAGAAGGTTAAAAAAATCTTGGGTATTTATTTGTTGTTAGGTCGACGCAAAGCGTTACTAGCAATCAAATAGATATTAATTCCAATCCTACTTCTACCAATTAAAAATTAGATATCCAAGATTAGTAATTTACCGTACATCATCAAATATGCAAGCAATCCAGGATCTTCAGAATCACATAATTCTTTGAAATTATCCAAAGGCATTCATCTATGTCTTGCAAATCTAATGGGCTCTAAAAGTCACTATTTCGAACCAGAGAATCCACCCCCCCTATGTACCCACAAGCTTAAACAAGCAAAATATGTACGTACAAGAGCTATATTCAAGCCAACCTAAAGTTCCAAAGCGACGAGTACCAAGGGCTTGAACCATCTTGCAAAAACTTTTCCTTGAAGACTTTCATGTATTTGCTGCCTGTGACGGTATCCTTGGATGGTTATGTTCCCCTTCATAAGTTACAATGAGCATTGACGGATCCTCCAAGCACCTCTCCACATGTTTCCTAGCAGGGCAGCCTCTCATGCTGCTACACTTGTAGTATCCCCTGCAAAGACCAAGGAAGGTTACGTCATGCTCCCGAAAATAGACTACTGGACATCAGGGCTCGGCACTTGTATTCCATAAACAGCACACCAACCAGAGAAAGAAAATAATAGAATGTTATCCACGTGTAATTATAAATAGATACCTCCAAAGAAGCGCTCATTTGTATCAAATATCATTAAGATGGAAGTTAAATTTTACACAAACGACAGAGCAGGCATCCAACTTTTCTTCTCTATCCTTACAAAACAACAATGTTATGTGACGCGCCTTAATTTTTCAATAACATGACACGTAGATATTTTCTTAGCCTCGTATAAATATCTTGTCGTTCAACATAGATTTTAGCAGATCTACACTAACTGGTTTCGAGCTTACAAGACCATAAGAAGGTCGTCATTACTCGAGATGCAAACTTTAATGCAGTTTGAATGAAAGTAGTGCTTTCTACAAACATCCACATTTTTGCTAATGAAAAGAAAACAAATTGCAAAGTTACAAGAAATGCAATTATACTTAATTAGATGATTACTAGTGTAGGCAACGTATCAAAAGACCGAAAAACTGTTGCAAATAACAGAGATCAGGTACCTGGGATGAGGTGAACCCTTAATTGGTTTCTGGCCATACTTCCTCCAGGAGTACTCATCAGGGGGGATATCGGCCAGCTTGTTACTGATAGCGGGAACTTTAATCGACCTCTTCACCCTATGTTTCCTGTTTCAGGTAAAAATGACAACAAAAAGATAAATAACAGAAACTAGATTATGAACTGAGACGAAAATTGTACTAACTAACAACAACCAATCACCTCTTCTTCGAGCAATGACAGCGGCTGCTGCTTCCACATTTCACGCTCCCATCTTCTCCCTTGCCGGAGCATCTCTTCTTGTGCTGGAATGAACTCTGATCGGCAGAGTGGGAACCCCCAAGCAAATGGAAAGCGGAAGCGCTTCCATCCAAATTGGCAACACTCCCATCAATGCTCAATGACGAGATAAACGACCTAGTGGACGACATTGTAGGGGTGCAAGTTGAGCTATCAAAATTAAGACTAATGCCACTATTGCTCCGTCGGTACATTTCAGCCTGCTGTTTCAAATGTTGCTGCTGAAGCTGATACCTCTGCTGATGCTGTTGCTGTTGCTGTTGCTGTTGCTGTTGATGGAGGAAGTGATAATTAGCCACCGGCATTGGCATTTGTTGGGCAAGTTGAAGAACGTTTTTGCCATTTAAGCTCAACTCGAGCGAGGAGCTTCCCAATGTTAGGGCACTTCTAGTACTAGCATTAGAACCCAAATCTTGAATTGGGTTTTCGATAGAATTAATTTTGATAAGCTGAAGAAGGCCTTTAGGTTGTTGATCATCAGTTCCACAAATTGGGTTGTTTTCAAGAAGGATGCTTTGGGGAAAGGGGGACTGAATTTTCCTAACCTTTCTAACTCTAGCATGGCCTAAAGTAGAACTTAGAAGAGAAACAACTTTCTTGAACTTACAAACAGCATCCCCAGTTTCCACCACTAAGTTCCTATACCGATTCTGATCTTGAGGAGGCTTAGAAACCAAATTCAGGAGTCTATGGCAACTTTCTACCGCTGCCTTGTTAGCTTCTTCCACCTCCTCCATACCTCTAATCTATTCTCTAACCCCCTCCAAGAAAAGGGAATGATAATGATGAACCCCCTAATTACTAAAACGAAAAGGGCCTAAACCTGTTAAAAATTGACTTGCACCTAACTCAATCCCTCAAAAGTACCTCTTTGGAGGATTGTCCAATTATAAGAACAATCTTACTTACTAGCTAGTCGATGTGGGATTCTCAACAAAACCAAAAAATGAACCATAACATCAAGATTCCTTTTTTATCTACTAAAGTGACTAGATAGATCTTCAATCGTTCATATAAGGCAAGAATCTAAGCTCAAATGGTGAGGGAAAAAAAGAAGAAATTCCATTCATCTTCATATATTAAACTCAATAAACAGGGGTTTGTTTATGCTAATAAAGAAAAAACCCAAGAAAGAACTAATTCATTTGAAAATCAAGAAAATTAAAAATAAAACAAAAGAGCTCAGAGGAAGTCAGTTAGGCATCCCAGTCAAGAAACTCAAACAAATTAAAAATACTCAAAAACAGACCTCAAGTTGGACTTTTTAAGTGCTCCTAAAAACCCTAGATTCTTAATTCTCCTCCTCTCATTAGGATGAAAGGGGAGAAAGAGGTGTGAAAGAGAAGACTCTTGCTTTGCCCAGAGAATTCATTTCATAACCAGCCTGAAAGAGAGAACAAAAATCTTTTCTTTTTTTTGTTTAATATTAATTTCTTTACCTTATCAAAGAATATTAAAGTAATAATTACTACTGGGAAAGAAGAACAGTAGTAGCAGAGGAAGAGAGAATACTTTCACTCTGTCACTGCTTTTGATTTGATGAGAGAGAAAGAGAATCCATTATTTTATTAGTGTAATAATAATATCATTATATGATGCGAAAATTAAGAAATAAAAAATTATGATATTTTTATAATCTTAATATTAATATTTTAATTATAAAAATATTTTTTAATTTTCGTAAAATATAATAAAAAAATTTAAGAATGGAGGTGATAGTAAGCAACAGAGGGAAATTCAGACCAGGGGCGAAGATCAATTTCAGTATGGATTGAAAGCTTATAGTGTAGACATAGACCACTTTGGCTCACATTCACCACATCACAGCTGATTAAAATAATAAAAATATTCCCCACTGTGCGATTGTTTGAGGCGTTTTTATTATTTTTTTAATCAAAAGAGTGATGCGGTGATCGTGACTAAGTGATTGCCTATGCCCCCACTTCAGAGGCAGTGCCTATATCGAATTTTTCAGGGGCGAAACTGCCGCCTCTCTCCCAGATTTCAAAGTGGGTCCCTTATTTGGAATTTGGTTTTTTATATAATAGCCTCTTTAGTCCTTACAAATTTTGAACTAGCATATTCTGGTTTAACAAATTTTATTTCTTCAGCTATGTCCTTCAAGAATAATTTTTAACTAAAGTACTCTTTTCTTTTTAGATAGTGATTATTAGATCGAAAACATGAGATCAAGAAGGTATATAACTATATTAAATATCAACAATCATTTTGATTTTATACTAATTGATCCATGTTTGATCCAATATTTATTATTCAACAATCATTTTTCTCTCTTGTTTTGGTAATAAAAAGTTTGGTTGGGTTCGATTTCATTCATCACCAGGAGCTAAGACATGTTCTCAGGACTATAGATTACTTACAATGGTTTTTACAGATCGTCCAATAACACTGTCCTCACGTCAGCCGTGAGATTCGATCACATAACATTTGTAAGATAATGTGAAAATCCTTACTAACTGAGTCAACTTGTGTTGGTAATCAAATTAGTTTTACTATCACTATCTACTACACTTTCTGTTGAATAACTCTATTATGATCAACAATTAATTTAAGTACATCATAACATTCATTCATTTCACTAAATAAATATAATGTGTAAGTAGATTGAGTCTTGTATCGTGTTCATTAGTGAATGTGATAAATTATTAAGATGATTAATAGCATATCATAACAAAAAGCAACTCGTTTCTGTGCCTTAAAGAACCACTCTAGTGGGAAATTATTTTTAAAACTATAACGGCAAAAAGAGGAAAATAGAGAGGCCAGCATGTAAATATTCCCAAACTTTAGATGCCAAATTATATTATCTTCTCTTTCTTTTTTCTTTTAATAATAATATAAGAATTGAATAACAAAAGTAATTTCTCAAAATAATAATAATAACAAAAGTAATCCAAATAATTTCTATCTCTCCCGCTATTCTTTTACCACTCCCAATGGAATTGCACCTTGGCTCAGATCTTTACAAATGTAAAAATTTAAGATATACTATGACACGTCTGTCACCCTATCAATTTTCAGACTTTTCAGACTTTTTGATCCAACTGTTAGTATAAAAAACAGGGGTATTTTTAGAGATAAACTTTAGCTCTTTTTTTCTTTTTTACTTTTAACCTGGGTGTTCAATAATCAAGCAATACGATTCACTAATAAAAACATGCGTTCTTTGACAGCAGAAATACGTGCTTATCGCTGAGAACACATGTTCAATAATAAAGAACATGCGTTCACTAATAAAACGCACGTTCTATATTAGAGAACGACGTTTATATTGAGAACGTACGTTTTCTAACATGAACGTGTGTTCTCTAACAGAACATGCGTTTCTTGTAAATATACCTATTTTACTTTTCACACGCAACTTTTCTCTCTCCTGTAACTCCACCTTTTTGACATTTCAACATGAAACTTTTCTCTCACCTCTAATAAAATTACATATATATCCTTTTACCTTCTCTCACCTCTCTTTTAAATCTCAACCATTGATCCTCTTAAAAAATGAAATCAACGGCCCTTGTTGTGTCCCGCACGTGTGGAATTTAAGGCGTTCCGCACTGGAGCCTTACTGCAATTCCATTGTGTCTTGTCCTTTTACATAGGAAAGCATCTACGACTTTTGAACCCATTAATCCTACCCCTACTCATATTTAGCTAAAAAAACAAAAAACCAAAATCCCTACTCATATACTTTATTTATTTTTTAATGAAACTATATAATAAAACAGATCATAAATTCAATCATAACTGATTTTACTTTTTACATTTTTTTTTACATAAATTCGAACCAAGAACTGAATCATATAAGAAATAAGGATACGCAATAAATTCATACGAAATTAGAATCATATAAAACCAAAACTGAAATCGAGGGGAAAAATCTATTTGACTTATATATGGATCACTTATGTAGGAGGTTTATTTTCTGGGTGGATCATTGTGCGAAACGTTAAAAAAAATATTTTCATAATTTTTTGTTAGTTGTCAAATAAAAAATCAGATTATTAAAATCACTTTTTTATAACACTTGTTAAAAAAAAATTTCTAACAAATTATAAAATAACTAATTTTAACTGTCAAATATTTTAATTTGACGACTAGTAAATAATTCACACGTACATTGACACATTGTTCTTCTTTCTGTATCTCCTCCAACATAATTTTTTATTCTAAAATCTCATATAAATAAATGACTAGATCACTTCTCCAAGATTTCTCAATAAAAATGAATCTCAACTCTCTCATCGGCGCAGCTTATCAAAACGTTCGTTGAAAACGGGACCAGTGACCAGTTGTCCGAAAGAATCCTATATAGCCGTTACAAAGTACAACCAGTATTATTATGCCACGTATCGGGTCCTTTTACCTAAAATTGCCCAAGAGGACCCGCCTAGTTTGACTGAGGCATACCAGCGCGCCGGGAGGGGTGCAGCAAAGAATTCGAAGAATAGTCCACTTGTTTATGGGATGACAGATTGTTTAAAGTAACGTATGATCAATTTTTGATAATTTTAATGTGAAAGTTTCAATCTTCCAATATGAGTGTGGCTTTTTGTGAGCACAAAGTTAAAAAATCCATCGACCTGGTTGGACTGTTGGGTCGCCTTGATTTATATCTTTCACCTACTCTATCAGATTGAAGTGTGGGGTATCACCTTTTTATCTAGAGAGTGCAATAAAGAGTAAGGTTAGGAGGAGGTGAATAATGCGTGGGGTCCGAAAATTGGGAAAACCGATGACTCTGTAACCACTGTGTGCGTTTTCGATCCAATTATAAGCTCTATTTGAATTGGGTTTGAGTTTGAAATTGAGATTGAGTTTGGGTTTTGGTGGGAGAGGCTAAAAAGTGGGCGAAAAAAATTCAAATTCAATTTTTTTTTCAAATAATCATTCAATTCCAAAAAAAATTTCTCAAAAATATGGAATTTGAACATCTCTCGCCAATTTTGAGAGACCAAAATTTAAATTTTTACGATTATTTGAAGAAAAAAAATTTGAATTTGAATTTTTCCAGCCCTTTTTTTAGCCTCTCTCGCCAAAACCCAAACCCAATCCAAATATAGCCATAATGTTGAATATAAAAAATTAAGTATATATGAAATATATTTTTTATTAAATAAAGATTTGACGTTTTACATTTTTTTGGGCCGTGTTGTAATTTCAAACGCAGACCAACCTCAATCCAAAGTACACTATACCGTCTTTATACTAGTTTTGATTATTTTTTTTAAATAACCAAAATTAGTTAATGTTACTATACTATTAGCAGTATACAGTAATAATCAACTGCCCAATGCTGAAGTCTCATGACCTCTACGTCATATATTTAAATCTCTTTTCGCTTCTTAAATCCCCTATTTTTTTTATAATAGATATGTCTCCTCCTCAATAAATAAATAAAAAACTAGTGGAATATTGATCCGAAATATAGATAAATAGAGCAGTCCAAAGTCTACATAACAAAAAAAATTAAGTCTTGAAAAACAAGGAGGAAGTTGAAAAGATTATAGCTTAAAGAAGTGCTTTTTTACCTCTCATTTACACATTTTTTTTTGTTTGTTTGCTAAGTACACAAATATGTAATCATAAGCTACATACGAAGCTTAAGAAAGAAGATTGGGTATAAGAAAAATGTAATAATACAGTGGAAGCATTATTCCAAATTGATTGAAGAATCATTTCCCTGCCCAAAGTGCTTTCTTATGCAATTGTCATTACGACATGGCTACACTTTCAAGGGAGATCGCACCCTTTTCCCATGTTTGGTCACAGTTCACTCAAGAAAAAAATTATACTCCCTCCGTCCAAGATTTGAATTTTTCATTTTGATTTTGGATTAATAAAATTTGTCTTCCAACTTAAAATACTATTGAAATGTTACATTAAAATTTTAATTAAATTTAAAAATATAACATTCTATTAACATTTAAATCCGAACGAAAATAAAGTATTACGTAATTGAGATCAGATCATCTATTTTTATTTTTTTTAAAGGCGACACACAAATTAAAGTGTACTAGACAATCCGATTCAAAAGGTTATGTGAATGAATTTGTTAAATGCGTTGATACTAGCTCGGACCCTTTATATTTTACATCCGCACCCCCCCCCCCCCCACCCCCACCCCAAAAAAAATGTCTAGAATGTCTAGAATTTTTCAAGGTGATGATCATCTACTCACGATTAGGTAGGTGTACGGATTGCCCAGAATTTTGAAGGTTATCACTGTTTTCTTCCCCTCCCTTTCTTTGCCGGTTGTGCCTCTGTTTGTTCTTTTCCAGCTACTTCAGTTGTATCAGCTGCAGATAAAGGGAAAACCACTAATCAGGATTCTTCGGTAGAATGAGAAAAATATCAAAGTTGGATATCATGGCAGGGGAGAAGTGTTAAAAATGGACTTGAGCCTAACTCATTCCCTCAAAAGGTACCTCAAGAGGGGGGAGGATTTTCCAATCCTTATAAAGAACAAAACATCGAACTAGGTGGTGACTCTGATACCATGTTAAAAATGGATTTTGGCCTAACTCATTCCCTCAAAAGGTACCTCAAGCTGGGAAGGATTGCCCAATCCTTATAAATAACAAACTTACTCACTTGCTAGTCGATGTGAGATTATCAACAGAAGGAACAGCAGCAGAAGAAGAAGAATAGCCAAATATTTGCCTCATAAAAACAACACAGAGTTCTTTCTATTTAGATGACCATTATTAGTGGCTTGACCAAGATTTTAGAATCATGCTTCACTTGTGCCTTTATTAGGGGATGGTGCACTTACTACTAATAGATGCTAACATTATTGACCAAAATACCCACCAACATCCACAAAGTTGGTGATCAGAAACATTGTACTCTAAATTTGATAAATTTCCTATTGAAACAGATAGGAAAGGAGTATAAGTTTGCAAGGGAGAAGTACAATACCTTCAGGCCCGCGAGCCATCAAAGTAAAGAAAATGTTGTTGAGTTTCTCCATCTTCTTAGCATCTTGCGCCTGGTCAGTCTTGAACTTGATGCACTAATGCAAAAGGAAAAGGAAAAACCATTACCCGTTTGTATTTTCATAGTTTGCTTCAAGTCCTTAGATTCTGGGGACTTCTTTTTCTTGATGCAACAATGAACTGTGTCTTGGGTGAAAATCCCATCTAAAAGTTAAAACATCTCAACGTTTAGGCTTAATAAGTCTTTCAATTTCACTTTAGTTACCAGTGTACTCTTTCAATCTAGTTATGGTGCTGAACAACGTATCCAAGCATTTGTCACTGGTATATTCAAATGTAACAACTAAATTCATTAACAAGATATCACTGAAGGAAATTTCCAGTTTCGAAGGAGAAATTAATATAATATTTCAGAGTTATACTAGTAAATCTGTTGGTTTAGTATTTCTAGTCCCGGAGGTAAACTTGTGAACAACTTCACCACTGTGCTAAAATTTGTCCTCAAGAATTGCAACTGATAACCATCTAATTTTCCCAATAAACAATTACATGCTCTTTGTGCCATGGATGATGGAAAAGCTATTTCTATCACAAGACCACAAAGATAACAATGAGATCTTTACAAAAGGTGTTTGGATTTTGTCATTTAGCTGTATTAACTACCACTGCAATTGCCGAAATATATTGAAACACAAAGAATGGAAGAAAAAACTATGGAAAACTCTAAATCCATAACATGGTCAACAATAAAAAGACAGAATTTCGATATAGAATGGAAGAGAACCCAAAATTTAACGTTGAGATGCTTGTGAATTGAGGCAATCAAGGACAATGCTAGTGAAAATAAGGGTTCTTCAAGACTCGGTCATAACATTCATTCTTCCTAACAAAGATTACAACCCTACTAAAAGGCCATATTCTCTAGAACTCCGCATGTCATAATTGAAATTTTGGGAAATGGATATGGAGTTTACATCCAGCAGGCACAGGTCTGTACATAGAGCAGTAGAAATCAAATTTAGGTGCCATCAGCCATGGATGATCATGAACCCCTTGGAAAAACAATGTGCACCAAACAAAGTTGATCCTTTGTGGTATCCGACTATATAAAAAATCTTGAAAAACTACTTTCTTTGTGCTTTAAGGACTTCCTATGATGCTAAAGGCAAACAAAACGAGAGAGAGTACAAGTTCTCCAAGATCAATCAGCTAAATATCTATGTTGGAGTATCAGCCATCCAGAAATAATTCTCATCAACGAATGCAAATCATTACACAAGGCGATATCTTCCATTTCTTATAAACTGCTTGTAACTCATAACAGACATAAGAAACAGACGCGATGAAGATCCAAGGAAAATTAAAGAGAGAACAAGAAATAAATGAAGGTCATTTTGATCATTCATCCTGGTCTAGTTTCCTAATGAACAAATAAGCACATTAAGCCATAACTAAGAATGCAATTCATCTTTAAGTAATCACATCACCAACGTATCCATATTCCATACCACACGAATAGGTTAATTCTCTAACAACTACAACATATTCCCTAATTACATATCTCAACCATTCCAATTATAGTTGAAGTAGACAAAATCATGAAAAATCAAACACAATAAATAAAATAATACTAACTCCATTCCAAAATGTAAGTTGTTTAGGATATTTAACGAAAATTAATGAAGCAAAAAGTAAGAAACTTTGTTAGTCAAAATATCAATATTAATGTCTTAATTAAGGCTTGTATACCACTAATTCTATTTAAGAGTAATATAAATATTTTAATTAAAAAACACCTTATATTTTGCTTCATTAATCTTCGCTAGATGTTCTAAACAACTTATATTAAGGAATGAAGTGAGTAGAAAGCAAAAAAAAAAAAATCATAACAAATTGCAGGTGACCTTAAACAAACAGTCACCTCTTTATCATCTGTGACCTTAAGCACCAATTTGCCGTCCGAATGTCTATATTTCATCACATAACGAGTCTGTTTAACATAACAAAATAATTAGAAATAAATTAAAATGTAAAATTTAATCGGGAAAAAAATTGAACTAAGAATTCAATGAATTTTACCTTTTCGGGATCCGTACGGAATAACTGGACGGATTTTTCCACGAAGTCGTCCCATGAAGTTATGTAAACCATTCTTCTTCTTCTTCTTCGGAATTATTGATGACTAGGTTTTTTTAGTTTTGTGTCTCTCAGATGAACAAAGGACTGTGATTTCAGCTTCGATACGGTGGTCGCCGGCGTCCTCAGTCGATCTAACCAGTGTTTTTTTTTTCTTTTATTTTTTGTTTTAAATAAGGTTTGAGACAAATCTAACGGAAAGGGCAATATCGTCCGTGAAGATCTCTGCTAGGGCCACTTCTCTTCCACGTCGGTAGTACCAGAAGCGCGCGAGTAATGAGTTGGCTCCTGATTCACTAAAACCATGTTTGGATGGAGGGAATTTGAAAACATAGCAGCACTTTATGAGTTTGAACTGTCCTTTGGGAAACTATTCAAAATTTCCAATGTTTTGCCCTTGATTTTACTATTATTGTTTCATTTTAGTCCTTGAAGAACCTTTTAAATGTAAATTTAGTCCATCATTTCATTTGCCTTACTCTTTTACTTTTCAATGTCTGTATTTTCAGTTGGGTAAGACTAATCTAGGTTTAACTCGATTATTTTGGTACATTTTAACTCTTTCTCGATAAAATATCTGGTTAACATAACTCTTTCAATATTGAGTCACAAATAAAAGTCAAACACATGATCTCACTTTGACATTAACAGTTTGTTTACAGCTAACTTCAATTCATCTATTCTCATAATAATCTAAATTGACTTGATCAATCTAAATCTAAACAAGAAATGTTGATTTCCTAACTCTAATCTTGAAGGATCATGGGGGTGGTTACTGGTCTATTGCATTTTTATATTGTGCTTCCTCTCTCCTCATATGTGCTTGATGGTGTTCGACTCCGAGTGTATAATTTTCTTGTTTTAATCTTCTAGTGCTAAAATTAGGATATTTTGTTTTGTGATTCTTATTTCTTTTTCCCTTTTGGTAAATGTTTTGTCAAATTTGTTGCCCCCTTCTTCTACTAGAAACATCATATTTATAGTGTTTGAACGGATAAAATTCAATATATATAAAGAGAAATCCCCAATTAGTAGCCTTCATCTATTTACGTATTTCTATTATTAGCCTTATCTTTTTTTTAGGCTATTTATAGCCGCATTTTTTTACGGGCCGCTATAAATGTCCAATTAGTGAATCCGGCCACTTTTCAGGCCAAAAATGACATGTGACTTGCACATGCTCCCGGAGTGAAAGGCAAAAATGTCATTTACCCATCTGGCCTTCTTCCTCCACCCTCTTCCTCCACAAACCCACCCCCAAACTCAAAATTTGCACCACCCTCATCCTCCTCTACCACCCTCCACCATTAAAGTCAAAAAAATCCTAAAACAAATCAAACCTCTTCTCCTCCACCACCCTCCACAAAACCACTCCCAAACTCAAAATTTGCACATCTCCTCCTCCACCACCCTCCACAAACCCACTCCCAAACTCAAAATTTGCACCACCCCCTCCTCCTCCACCATTAAAAGTCAAAAAAAAAAAATTGGAGAATTCATCAATTTTAGAGTTGCAATAGAAGAAGAAATTACAAGAAAGTTTCCTATTTTTTGTGTATGATTATTTTTTTCCCTTTGTGAAAGTTTTCATTGTGTTTTGGGATTTTTTTGACTTTTAATGGTGGAGGTTGGTGGAGGGCAGTGGTGGTGGAGGAGGAGGAGGAGGGTGGTGCAAATTTTGAGTTTGGGAGTGGATTTGTGGAGGGTGGTGGAGGAGAAAAGGGTTGATTTGTTTTGGGATTTTTTTTACTTTTAATGGTGGAAGGTGGTGGAGGAGGAGAATGAGGAGAAATGCACATTTTGAGTTTGGGAGTGGTTTTGTGTAGAGCTGTCAAAATGGGCATATGCCCACGGGCATGCCCGCCCCGTGAGTTTAATGGGCGGGTATGGGCATATGAATTCCATGTCCATTTAAATGCGGGTATTAGTGGGCATACCCGCTCGGGTAACGGGCAATGCGGGTATGGGCGGGTTGCAACCGGGCATGCCCGCTTTGTTTTTTCTTTTTTTTCTTTTTTAATTTTGGATATGGATTAATTTTCACAGTTGAGACTTGAGAGCCAAAAGAAGGGAAAAAATACTTAAAAGCCCAATATAAAAGTTGAACCGTGTTATATATCTTAGACAAAGCCCCTTGAAGCCGTTCTATACTTCTATTACCCAAATATTAACGGTTTCATCTCTGAAAGTAACTAAATTATGTTCTAACTTATTATTTATCATTTACCATTTATAATGTTTTAAGTTCTAACTTCTCAAGTTGTGTGTGTTTTATAGGTGGAGATGATGAGAAGGAATCATTTACCATTCGGCGGGCGGGTACGGGCATCCCTTTTGATAACCCATGAAAAAAGCGGGCATGCCCGCCCATCCCCATTTAAGACATGCCCATGACGGGGCGAGGCGGGGCGGGCAGGCATACCCATTTTGACAGTACTAGTTTTGTGGAGGGTGGTGGAGGAGAAGAGGGTTGATTTGTTTTAGGATTTTTTTTACTTTAATGGTGGAGGGTGGTAGAGGAGGATGAGGGTGGTGCAAATTTTGAGTTTGGGGGTGGGTTTGTGGAGGAAGAGGGTGGAGGAAGAAGGCCAGATGGGTAAATGACATTTTTGCCTTTCACTCCGGGAGCATGTGCAAGTCACATGTCATTTTTGGCCTGAAAAGTGGCCGGATTCACTAATTGGACATTTATAGCGGCCCGTAAAAAAATGCGGCTATAAATAGCCTAAAAAAAAGATAAGGCTAATAATAGAAATACGTAAATAGATGAAGGCTACTAATAGGGGATTTCTCTATATATAAAACTATTTTTTGAACAAATATTATATACTTTTAGACATGTGTTAAATTTAATGTAACATTATTATTTGATTTATGAACACATATTATAAAGTTGCAACCAATGAACACTTATCCTTTTGTGTCCTCCAAAAAAATAAAAAATTTGAACTATCAATTTTTTTTATCAAACTATCCAGAACGACTAAAATTATTTAGTATATCTCGAATTTTGCCTTACCGAAAGTCTTTTTATAGATAACAAAAGTCAATGTACCTCGAAAAGAAGAAAAAAAAAGCGATTGATTATCTAACCCTTCCGTCTACCAAACGGCCAATAATAATAATTGAATAAGCCGAAGAATGATAGGTAAATCATAGGTTGATGGTGGGCTCGGCCATAATCCGGACCCAACGGTTTGGGTATCCAATTGACCATCCGAACCCCCATACATAGTCTCTCTTGCTTGATTAATAATACCTACCATTGAATCTTCTCTAGTTCTCCCTTATCAAAATATCTGTAATTTGTGTTCTGAAAGTTGACTTTTAAGTCTCCAACAATGCCTCCGGTAGGCTACGACTCCTTACCGACCACCGGACCGAGCTTCATCAGATCAAGGAGCCAATCAATCTTCGCAACTTGTCGGCCATGGCGGGAGCTCTTCTCACATCCATCTTCCTACTCAATTCCACACGGATTCGGCGAAATGATGACGCGGCTGAGGCGAAACCTCAACCATTTCCGGGTGAATTATGTTATGATAATCTTATTAATATTGTTTCTGAGTCTGTTATGGCATCCGATTTCGTTGATAGTGTTCATAGTCGTGTTTATTGGTTGGTGGTTTCTGTATTTGGGACGTGACGAGCCGATTGTGTTGTTGAATCGAATGGTGGATGATAGAATTCTGTTGGCGGTGCTATGGATTATTACTATTGTAGGATTGGTGTTGACTGGGGTTTGGTTGAATGTGTTGGTTTCGATTTTGATCGGAGTTGGAATAGTGATTTTGCACGCTGTATTTAGGAAGACGGAGGATCTGTTTTTGGATGAGGAAGAAGCTGCATCTGCTAGTGGAGGATTGTTCTCTGTTGTGGGTAGTAGTAAGAGTAGTAGTAGTGCTCCAGCTTCTCGATTCTGAATTTTTGTTTAAGGGAATTTCTGCATAGGTTTGAATCGTTTGATCTTCCTGTAAGTTTGGGGAAGATTTTGTTTCTGTTCATTGGATACATGCAGTTCTTGAGGGCAAAAAATAGTAAATCTCAACTAGTGTCCCATCCCAGTCATTCACAATTTGACAAATGGATATCATTTCCAATTCTATTTTTTCAATCGAATGCAATTGGAAGAGATGTGTACACATTGAATTCTGAGTGATTGGAAAAAATATGATATGAGTACATTAGTTTGGAGAGACAAATTTTCCTGTTCTTGAGAGCTTATACGCCTTTATTATTGATTGAATATGATTTATACCGGATATCTTTTTCTTTTCTCTTGAGAAGTTGCGGCACCCAAATTTTAGAACTATAGTAGTATGGTATTATTACGAGTTCACCAGTGGTAGGGGGATAGCCTGCTTTTGGTTTGATAAGCTTATAATGTATGCAATGAATGTACTTGGAGAATAAATTATTTTGTGATTTGAGATTCAGTCACAGGTTTTAAAAATAAAATGTCTGAAGTTGAATTGTTTCCACAAGGTTGAATGTTTGGGGGAAGGAAATGAGACTTCGACATAAATATTTTGTTTTTTGTTTTTACTTTGCAATATTTCGCAATTTAATCGCATGGAGACGTCAATTTCATTTTTCTCTGATGGACCTATAATCATATGCTGAAGTACAATCAAATTGCCTTTCCACTTCCATGGGTCAATCGAAATATGAAAGATACAAATTATTCATTCCTTTGCTAAGAGGGTATGAATCTTTAATCGATCAATTTCACCTACGATTTTTATTGAACTACAACAATTATTGGCCTTTGATGAGAACGAATAATAATTACAGTAATAACCATTGCACCCGCTCCCCCACATTTTTTTCCATCCTCATGATCACTTCGAGAATTTCACACGTCTAGCTATTCGCTATAGCCGGGTCAGTAAAAACCCCATATTGTTTATTCTTAATGATGAATTTTGAATCACTAAATTTACGTGTGAAAAAAAAACAGAGTAAAGCAAACACAATAGAAATAAAGCACATAAAAGAGATGAGTCTATGATATTAGGATAGTATAACGACCTCAACAGTTGCAGTTCAAATACACTACTAGACTAGATGGAACAACAGAGAGAAAACTGAGCTCCTCGTCCGAAAAGAGGGAAATGTGATATAGGGGGTGAAATTTCTAAAATATCCCAAGAGACCGACGGGATTATCTATAACCATAGATGACATTAATATTAAACACACACATGACTCGACACATGAAGAAACCTCAACAAGCGAGTCAAGACCCAGCCTGTAATTCCTACTCATATGAAGGCACAGCTAAAGACAACTTCGGATCCATGTAAGGAAGAAAAGGTGATTCGTCTACTTTCCGGTGGTACGATGCGACTCTCAGCAGGACCAACTGAAATTTTAGAACAACAACTACAGGAACTGCCACTTCGAATCCCAAATTCTGGAGATTTGAGGTCATTGGAAGGGGCAAAGGCATGTAAGAATGAATATCTTGGTTCAACAGGCTGGAATCTTGCGATTGTACGCCAGTACCATCACAAAATCCTTCGCTGAAGAACCAATTACTGCAGGAACTTTCTCTGATGATGTGGATCGAAGCCACAATTTAACTAGCTCGTCCAATGACAGTGTCGGGACCAATGACTGGCCCATGCACCTTATTTCAACCTACAAAACAATTAACGGAGTCGAGCTGGAGTGCAAGGAAAATACGCAAACAAAGACAAATACCAACAAACTAAGCGTGCTGGAAAAGGGAAATACAGTGTGTTATCCAAAAACAACATAAAACTGAGGAATCAAGAATAAAGAGATTTACCTCATCTTCATTTGTAAGCTCTAATTTCCTCACCAGGTACTTTTGGATAAACGAAACCGTTATACACCCATCTCTGCAACAGAATACAGCAGGTAAGAAACAAAGGAATCTTCAAAAAATGACCGAAAAAACTTTTTTCCAATCCAACATTGAGCAACCCCTCAACTCCCCAGGTTCTCACTACAACTGTTTTGACATATCTCACTAGTTACTACCATCCCGAAATGCGTCCAAGATCCTACATTACTTGGGTTTTGGTTAGCGTCAAGGAGAATGCATCACAGCAATGGCTGTGACCTTCCAGAACACAACAAGACAAGAATTAATGTATTATATTGTTCACTACAAGAAGAGAATACTCATGCTCCATATTTCTAAAATGATTTGCACATATACCACCAGAAAGATGATGAATGGAAAGTCCCTGACGAACTTTTACAACTAATAAAACAGACATCTGAAGAGAAAAGACATGACACTGAAATACAGACAATGAGAAACTACATTTATGTGTTGATAGGAACTAAAGAAACATGTAATTGCTGGATAACAATCAGACAATAAACGAAGCCCAAAGGCAAACTGCAAGCTGGTATACTTTCGAAACTAGGAGAGGGCCGCGTTACAGTAAGGTTGGAAAAGTTAACAAAACATCCAGTCGAGTGTCAAACAGATACAGAGGTCATAAACAGGGCCCATGATGGATAGGCGTAAGTAAGGACAGCAATTTATACAAACTCAAAACAGAGATGTCAAATACCCATCACAGCATGTAGGGCAACAAGACAGACTCTGTTGTTGAACTCTGAAATTGAAGCCTATTTTTTTAAAATAACATCCAAATAGGAATTGAGGCATTTGTGACAAATCTAAGTAAACTTTTATAAGGTGAGTTTCCTTATGTGAATTGTGTGAAATAATTGCAAATAAACCATACAATAACTAGCTGGATGACCTTCTCGTGATACAACAATTATAAACACTATCATAGACTCCAAAAATAAGATTCTAGACCGGGGACCACCAATCTAAGAATTTATGTTCAGACCAAGAGCAGACACAGAAAGAATATTACATAATATTCTGGTAACTTTTGTTTTCAACAAATTTCCGAAGACAAAAACTATGTTGCAATGACCACCATATCACATGAGAGGATCACAGTGTTTCTTCATTGAGTTCATTCTCATGCAGTGTCTTTGCCAACAGAGTTTGAAGTTGCATGTAACCACATTAAGGTTAAATAAAATTCCACTGATTCATATCGACAGGAGCTAGTGTACAGCGGAAAATTATTTTCCAAAAGATAATCCATTAAATCCCCATGACAAGATAAGGGTTAGAGAACTTACTTTATTCTCAAGTAGCTTGCAGAAACCTGGGGCAAGGATGAATCTCCATCCCTGAAAGAATTATGCATACAGTTAATAATATAGAGAGAGAGAAAGGAATGCCTTAAATTTTAAAAGGTTTCTATAGCAATGTAGATTCTCACTGATCTTTGGACGCCACTAGTGAAAACCAGATTGGATTGCTTCTCTTCTCGCATCTGGCACTGACACCGTCGAGCACAGCCTGGGGTGAAACATTGAATTCCCCAAAAGCAGGTGCCTTCTTTGGGCGAATTTTCCTCGACTTTTTAGGTCTTTCTGACTCCTGTTGTGTAGTTTCATTAGTATTCTTTTCATCTTGGATCTTTGCTTTCTGTCTATGTTTTTTGGATTTGTTTTTCCGGGCATGACCTTCATTTTCAGCAGAGTGCAGAAGATTTGATTTGGCAGCAGATCCTGGCGAACTAAACTTTGAAGATTTGCTCCTATTTGCAACTTCCACTAAGCAATTTAAAGGTTTCCACATATCAACTTTCCCAGCCCGTGCTTCAGAACTGTTGTTTGTTTCTTTATCAGGTAAAGAATGAGTAGATGGCTCGACAGAAGAATTCTGCAAAACGATACCAATGATAATGAGGAGTAGATTCTTTTTTTTCTAGGTACGAGGAAGATTTGCAGTGAAAGAATTTCTTTATCAGGTAAAGAATGAGTAGATGGCTCGACAGAAGAATTCTGCAAAACGATACCAATGATAATGAGGAGTAGATTCTTTTTTTTCTAGGTACGAGGAAGATTTGCAGTGAAAGAAGTACCTGACCCATGGAATAAATATTTGGAGCTTTGAGATACTAAACATTACCTGCCTAATTGCCTGGGTGAATTTATTCAGTGTCTCAGGCGAACCAGAGCTCTCAGGACGGTTTTCCAGAGAATCGTCCTCTTTCTTGACAAGTTTCTCAATGGAAAAGCTGGACTTTAGTGCTTTCCTAGCAATAGATTTTGATCTTTTTCCAGTCATACCACTCTGTGACGATACCCTTGGAGTGATAACCACCAACGATGAAAGTGATCTCTCCTTTCTTCTCACTGGTAGTGTAATTGAAGGAGTAATTTCTGGTGCCTTCACTTTTTTGCTTTTGTAAGGGAAGAGCTTTGCCCTTACATCTTGCAAACTGTGATCAGGCCTGAAAGCACAAATAAACACTACACATAAAAAAACTGCCCAAGCTTCCATAAAATTGAGGTAGACTAAGCCTTAGTGAAAGGCACGATGAAACTTTAATATCAGAGAGAAATATTATGAGGACCACTGCTTCCTTTCACATCTTTTCTTCTTTTATATGCATCTGACATGCAAGATGATTTAATGGATGCATTATTCTTCCGAGCATTAAAAATCTAGGAAAAAAGATTAGCATTCCATAAATGGACATTCTCAATGCATGTGCATGTGCATGTTTTGTATATCTGCGTGCATTAAAATTATTAAGACAAAGCCATAAGATTCGGGTTAGAAAACCTCTTTAAGTCATATCTAAAAGGGAAATCCAACAAATCATTAAAAATTGCATGAAGTAAAATGATTTCAAGGCACTAAACAAAAGAGGCAGGTTTAACAGGTTCTAAAGGACTTGCCAAAAGAAATAAATTTTGTATCTAGTTGTTTGGCATTTAAATCCTATTCAAGTTTCTCGATTAATCCTTATATGCGAAAAGCAATTCCAAAATTACACCCACCCCCAGCACCAATAACATTTTTCAGTTACAGAACATATGCTGATATACACACAATGCTAGCGTGTGCATATGTACATTGCGATTGAAATGGAAAGAAAAGTGGAGTTTAAAAGTATACCTCAACTTCTCCAATGGAACACAGCCTAAATCAATATTGCATATCGGACAGCATTCTAGTTCCTCATCAGTCAACTTCTTATAAATGCACTTCCTGCAAACTGGATAAAGTTCAAAACAACAAAGTTATGAAAAATATCACATCCACCAAAATTTGCGGGGTATTTGCGATGACTGCATAAGTTGTGCAAGAAAATTGAAAATCTTGTACTTTCAAGGCAAATTGATGTGTGAAATCAAACCAATGCTGTTCTACAAGTTGTCACAAGACTACATAAGCAAAGGCCATCCCCAAATTTGCAATGAGAAACATGATAATTTGGCTCTATAAGTAAAATCATAAAAATAAAAAATCCCCACAGCACCTCAGATTTTACAGCAGAAAAAACCTTAATTACTCTATGTAATGAATGAATAAACTCAAATTTGCTCAATTCCTTAAAAAAAAGCTAAAAAAATCCAATCAAATAGTTTATTGAATTTTAGACAGAAAATTCAAGTCAAACAAGCATTTCAACATCTTTTTTCCACTCGCGAGAGAAAAACCGTCACAGAAATTTACCATAAATGATATAATCTAGCAAAGCCTCAGATCGTTAGAATTAAAATTCAAACAAAATCCAGATAGATCACAAATAACCGCTAATTAATCAAACTAATTCGAAATTCGATCATGAAACATCGATTAACGATAGAGCAAGTGACTGAGAGTGAGAAAGAGAGCGAGAATTGAGGAAATTGAGGAACTCACACGTATGGAGACATTCAGAAATAGTAGTAGCATCTCTGAAAAGCTTGTCACAAAGAGGACACGTCATGCATGCCGCAATTGTCTCTCTCTTCACACTCACCACCTGATTCGACATCGTTTCCTCGCCTGAAAAGTAACGGAGTCGGCGAACTCTCTTTTTGCTTCCTCAACTATAAGAGAAAAAAATCCACATGTACTGATCAATTTACGCGGTGCATGTTAGCCGCTACCCAACACCACCATCAAACCACCAATTTTACGTCCATTCCACCCTTCTCTATCTGCATTAAACCAAAATCCACAAATTACAGTCTCAAAATTGTAACCACACACACAAAATCACACACTAAAAACATGTAACAGCGTGCGCCGCATACATATTCGATGTAAACAAAAATATTAATATATTATTACGAAAACTGACCTGAAAATCTGCAAATACCGGCGGAGAAAATTGAATTGAGATTCCGATAAACTTATATAAGGTCGAAGATTGGGCAAATCGGCGATGGGTGAACGACGGGAGGATGATCTTCGAGGGGGTCTGGGTTTGGTTGGGACTTGGGAGTCGAAATCGAAAGGAAGAGAGAGAAAGAAGGGGTCGCGTGCCGCGCGTTCACAATAGCATGAAGTGAAAATTTGTTGTACTAGTATAATTTTTATATACGAGTAGAGAGACGAGTATTTATACAGGGGAAAAAGAAAGTGGAGGATTAGGGAATGGATTTTTCTGACAAGTCTACATGCGTCGTCACATAATTGTCTCTCTTTTCATCTTAGAGGGATAACGTGCGCCGAGTGGGTAAAGTGGTGGGCGGGATGGCTATAAAAATCATCTATCATGTGTCTCATTACGTGTTGATATTGTCATGTATTAATTTTTTAATTAAAAAAATTATAATTTAACAAAAATAGTGAAAATCTCAACAAAAAAATTAATCCATAACTATTTTTTTATTAATGGAACAAATAGTGACACTCAGAAGGAGAATAAAAATATTCTTTGCCGGGATGGAATTATGTGTGAAGGCGCACGATAGTATAGTCTAATTAGGGTGTTTACTAATTGGTTAAATCGAAATATCGAATTGAACTAAATTGAATTTTAGTATATGGTTCGATTTATTCGGTTTGATTTTGAAAAAGTCCAAATAATTCGGTTTGGTATTCGGTTTTCAATTTTTAAAAGTCGAAATACCGAATATGCCAATTTTTTTTTATTATTCAAAAATAAAATTGTATTATACTTATAAGTATTATTATATTTCTTAGAGTTGTCTTCAATCCATCTATTTCAGTAACATTATATGGGTAGCCACTTTTGTGCATTTATGCCAAATGTTAGGTTTGTCTCATATTAATCCCGCAATATCCCGAATTATTGAGGATTTAATGAGTTATGTTAATGTTGTAGAGTTGTATTTTTATTCTTAATTTTTTAGTTTATTTTTTTTATTTTAATTGTGCATAATAATTTTATCTTTCATCTAATTGTTATTAAGTTGAGTTTCAAAAGAAAATTAAATTAAATTTCGATACAAACTGAATTGAATCATACCAAAATAATTTAAGTATTTAGTATTCGATTTCCATTAAATTTTAGTTCGGTTTAATTTTTATAAAACGTTACAAAACCGAATCGAATACCAAATGCACACCCCTTACTCTAATAGTTTTGCGTGCTGCTACTCTAATCTTGAAAAAAAAAATTCAAGAGAACTCCGGGGGATGAGTTGCAGCTCATAGTGATTCTTTTTTTACCTTTTTCCTTTTAATAAAGAGCAAATAGCTTTTTCTGCCACAAAACTAGTTACGAGTGCTATATCTGCCACAAATCATGTTTTCGTGTTTTTTCTGCCATAAAACTAGTTACAAGTGCTATATTTGCCACAAATCGTTTTCCCGTGCTTTTTCTGCCATAAAACATTTTATGAGTGCTAAAAATGCCACAAAACGAGGGAGGGTGAAGGGAAAAATATGTAAGAGATAAAATTAATTTCAAATAGACCCTAAAATCACATTTTTATATTTAATTGGGTACTAATTATTTTTTAAATAATTGACCCCTTCTTCCCAAATTTATCAAAGCCTCCACCACCTTCTTCTTCCTTCTCCTCCCACCTCAAGCCACCGCCACACCGCCACCCAATCCCTAACCCCCACCCATACCCCCTGGAAATTAACCAAGAATAGCAATTCATATGATGAAAGCACTTCTAGATATATATTTCAGACACATATAACAAATTTCACAAATGCTTTGCTCCTCTAACTTTTAGAAACTGTTTTACAAAATACATATAAGTCAAAGCAATAAGCAAAATGCTAATCAATTTTCACTACATGATTAACCAAGTGCTTTGCTGCTAAAACCATCAAAAAAAGTTAAACAAAATACATACCAGTCAAAGTACTAAACAAAATGTAGACTAATTTGCAGTACATAATTAACCTAACATAGATGCTTTGCATCTGATACCATCATAATTCTTGAACAAAAAGGACTCTCGCAAAGCAATACGCAAGATGCAAACCAATTTCCTAAGAATATCTAATTGTTCTTAGACATTTTTGCTAGGCTATCACCTTCACTCACGCTCTCCAAATCTTCAAGCGAGTCATTTTTTGTTAGATTTGGTACTCTTTGGTATGGGTGGGAGGGCGAGGGATTGGGTAGCAGGGATGGGAGGTGGTGGTGGCTCGATGTGGGAAGAGAAGAAAGAAGAAGGTAGCGGTGAGGGTTTTGGTAAATTTGGGAAGAAGGGTCAAATATTAAAAATAAAATAAAATTAGGTACCCAATATAATATAAAATTTTAATTTTAGGGTCTAATTGAAATTAATTTGATCTCTCACCTATTTTTCCCTTCACCCTCCCTCTTTTTGTGGCATATTTAGCACTCATAAAATGTTTCATGGCAAAAAAGGCACGGAAAAAGCGATTTGTGTGAGATATAGCACTTATAACTAGTTTTGTAGCAGATATAACACGAAAATGTGATTTTTGGCAGATATAAATGACTCATGAATTAGTTTATGGCAGTAAAAAGCTTTATTTCGCTTCTTTAATAAATTGATTCTTATTAGGAAGAAAGTCGTAAATATCAAATTGTTATCCAAAAAATGTGCACAAACCTTCTATTTGCGAAATTTGATTTGATTTTATCGAGTAGCTAATCTATAGTTTATGATTTTATATTTTGAGAGAGTTTTGAATTTCGTCCGAAAAATATGTTTTACACATTTGTCAATTACATAAACTCTTTTCACTCATGAACTTTGATTATAACTTATACATTGTATCAAGTGCTTTGGCCCGGTGGGCAAGTGCGGTCCCGGGTTCGATACCTCCCTCACACAAGGGGAATGATTTAATTGTCATTTCTTTGGTTTCCCTTGTGTGAGGTCTTATACACCCCTCACGGGGCACCCGCTCTACGGGACTTCTACTACTCCTCACGGGGCACCCGCGCAACGGGACTTCTACGACATTCCGCTCAACGAGGTCATCTACTTCTCCTCTCTCGGGGTCCTTATACGACACCCGCTCAAAAACGGGACTTCTACGACTCCCCTCACGGGGGCACCCGATCAACGGGCTCTTCTACGACACCCGCTCAACGGGACTTCTACGACTCCCCTCATGGGGGCACCCATTCTGCAGAGCTTCTACTACTCCTCCTGCGTGAGGTCGACCTCCTCTGGAGAGGTCTAATATATAAATAATTGTAATAAACTAGACCATACTTATAAATGGTCTAGTTTTAAAAACTTATACATTGTATGCAGTTATTGTAGATATTATAGTTACTTTAAACTTTCACGCAAATATTCTTACATAGTTTATCAAATAATGTCTATTTTAATATGAGAAATTGTTTGTTCATGACTCGCATCCTAAATTTAATATTCCAATTACATGTCAACTGGATTTTATCATGTTTAAGTATCTTTTAGTTCTTAATTAATTTAATCGGACTAAATATATCCGACGCCGATATTTAAAGAAAAACAACTGTTCTGTTCTTACGTAGTCACACATGAGTTTGTTATCAAATGTTCAAAAAAATTAAAAAAATTCTCATTTTTCTTAATTTTTTTTTATTTGTGATTTGGAATATGTTTAGAGTTATTATATTGCTATTCGAGCTAAATAATCATTATTTTTAAAAATTAATTTACTTATAAGGGGAAAAAAGAGAGCAATATGAGTTTTTGAAAATAAATCAAACTAATAATACAAGGTCCACAGAGTAAAAATAGAGAGTAACTTTGAAAGGAACGTCAAAATTGCATTTGAATCTTATTACATGAGACATGAAACGGTTGTGTCTGTTTTGCTAGGAAGCTTCTATTAGAAGAGGCGCGCCAAGTGTTGGATTGGATTGGTCTTTCCTCGCTCTCTCTTTACTTTCTTTCACGGCCATTTTTTGGATTTTGATTTAGATAATGCTTTTCGCATAAGTAAAATTAGTTAAAATTAATTAAAAATTAAAATTAAATAATATTTGTTCTTGTTGTAAATGATTTCAATGTATTTTTATCATTTTATCGCAATTTAATCAATTAATTGTCTAAAGTGATTGACTCTCTAACACACTTCTCAATTGTTTTCCACGTAGTACTGTCAGATTTTAGAGAAATAAAATATTGTGGTTGTAGTTAACTTTTTTTCTCTTTTTACTTTCTTGAAGATTTTCTCCATTTTTTTTTAATTAGTTTCGAGTAATTTGTGGTCAATTGACAACTTCATATTATTAAAAAGAACATTTTAAGGTAGGATTGAATTGAATTTCAATCTGAGATTTTTTGTCTTAGTTTCAAATATAAATCAAATTCTTCATAGATTAGTATTTGGGATTTTATTCTGAACTCCAATTCAAAGAGTCTAGGTCTTTATTTGAGTATCAAAAGCAAATCAAACCAGTTATCATAAAAAATTGTGAGATAAATGTAGATATAAATATTGTTCTTAAAGTTAAAAACTTGTTGTTTTTATTAGTTTTTTTTTTTTTAGGGGATTGAGGACTTTATGAGTTAAAGCCTGATGTCGATTCTACAACTTCAGTCATGAGCATATCCATCAAAACTTCAGTAATGAGCAGAGAGTTTGCTAATCACTATAGCAGCTTTCCTCGACAGTATTATTTTATTACCTTTTTTTTGGGTCAAGTAGTAATGTTTTATTACTTAAGATGATATTTCAATGACAAGATATTTAATTAATATAGTTCTCCCTTCATTCATCAATATAGATCGTTTAGGACATTTTAAAAAATTAAGAAAGTCAAACAAACAATAATATTTTCACCATAATTCCAATAATACTCACTCCTTCCTCATTCTCTTTCACTTTTCCAATAAAAGATTTGAGGATATAATTAAAATAAATTATTAACACCTAATAAAAGACATGTAAATGACAATTAATTTGGATACATATATATCTCCTAAAGAACAATTAAATGGGAATGAAGGGAGTACTTAGTTTACAAGAATACAATAGATGAGAGCAGTGGTAAAATTATGCTCCCCCATTCCTAAATATAAGATTTTCATTACATGTTGCGAAAATTAAGGAAGCAAAAATTACAATGTTTTCGTAATTAAAATATCAATATTACTCTCTTAAATAATACTTGTATTATTTAAGAGAGTAATATTGATATTTTGATTATAAAAATATCTTAATTTATATTTTTTTAATTCTCGTAACATGTAATAAAAATCTTATATGTATTTAGGAAAGAATGTAATATTTATTCGATTTTACCTGGAATACTGATCGTGCATTCGTGCTTGTGCCATTAAATTAGTGCGGCCACGATTGCAATTGAGAAAGGTGGTGAGATGGAACTTGATTAGAATAAATATAGACCTACCTATGCAAACAAACGTTACCTCTAAATGTTTAACAATATTTATAAAATAAAAAAATAAAAAATCATAAACACAATTATTGTAGTTTTGTTCGACAAAAAAATGAATAGAAACTCCATGCAAGTCCTTATACTGTATCTACATGGCCAAATCTAATAATTTTATGGTTATTTTTAAGTGGTCAGAATTTGATATTTGGTGTCTTGAAACATCCGACCATAAAATTATTACATGAATGACAATTTTATCTTTAACTTAAAAAAAGTTTCTAATCAATTTTCAATTTTTTCCAGAGCTAAGAAGTGAATTTTGTACTCTTGTAATGAGGATTTTAAAGGTGATGGCTAGAATCAAACTATTCTTATAGTAATCCGGTTTAAATAGAATTCACATCGATTTAGTCGAGATAATACTTAATTATTAATATTTAAAGTAAAAAAATCCTGGCAAAAAAAAATATGGGTGGTGATATTGCCAAAGCTCAAGCTCTCCTGCCAGAGCAATATTGGCAAAAATGACATTTCTATCATTGCTTAAATTATTATTAAAATTATTATTAAATATTTCCTTCTAGTTTATATAACCCTACAGCCACCGCAATCTTACATCATCGATGTCACGCCATTATCGTCTTCCTTTCCCGTTTTCCCCTCTTCCAGTGCTCCAACCATCATCTCAACTCCAATTTTCAACCATAAATATTCCTCTGTCACGTCAAATCCATGAGAATTCAAGGCCCCCTAATTAACTATAACTAAAAAAATCGAATCTGTTTAATTAAAATTCATTAGTCGAAACTTTTCTCTTTTGTTTGACTTTTGATCTTATTGGTAGTTTCTTATCTTTGGGCTATGATTAAATCTATTGATAAGTTCTATTCCATCGTACTTTCTTTTTTCATATTTGCAAAATAAATAAGAATAAAATAAGGAAACAAAGGAGATGCTTAAGACTTCAAGAAAAAAGATGGAAGAGATGAGGAGTTTTTCATAATTACAGAGACGGAGAGTGAGTGGCTTCTCAAGGTGACTGGTGCAGAGAGAAGGCGACAGGACGAGGTTGATGGTACGATGAATGGAGGGCCGGTAATGGGTTTGAAAGTTGACTCATTGCTGAATATTGAAAACTCAAAAAAAATGAGTAATTTGATTCATGAGGACATAAATGTTATTTTTGCCAATTTTGCTTTGGCAGGAGGGTTTGACCTCTGACAATATCACCACCTAGGAAATATTAATAGGACAACAAAATTAATATCGCGCATTCAGTTGGGAAAACATAACGGAAACTCTGATACTTTCCATATCCAAAATGGTTAAGGTGTGATTGTGTATTTCTTTCGCCCACATGCGAATTTAATTAAAATTGTCACATTAATCAATTCGACAATTATGATTAAAAAAAAATTATTTTAATTGTAAATATCAAATTGAGTGATCTGGTAATATAATACCTATTGAATTCACACGGTATAGATGATGGACATATCGATTTCAGCCTTAACTCGTCTGGTCGACAGCGTCTTTCCGCAAAAGAGGAAGTCCTGATGATAAAAAAGCGTAGGCTGGTGGTAACACAGAAATTTCCCCAAAAGGTATATAAAGAGCCATCTCTCTCAATAAAATCTTCCGCAAGGAAAATATATTTTAATTTGAGAAATCATTTGATCATAATACAGGCTGAGCTCTCCATACTATGTCATGATTGGTATGTTAAAGAGGAAAGGTAACTGAATTATGAATTAGGGGGAGTATTATTGAGCAGTACCGTTTTGCTATGAAACGGTGTCGTTCTACTTAGATTTACATAAGCCTTAAACGACACCGTGTCAGCTTCATCATCCTTGTCCTTGCTCAAGTTCGGAAGAGGGAAACTGCAGTCCTTTCTTTGAGCTGTTGATTTCCTACGGGCTGTAAGAGGATCCTTAAGGATCTCTGTTGATCCTTGTGATGTGTCAGAAACTGCTGAGCTGGAGGGGTAGGATCTATTTTGGGAAGTGAACCCTACCTATAAATAGAGAGATGCAACCAAGAACGAGGGCATCGAAAAATTCAGAAAATTGGCAGCAGCCATTCTTCTTCATCTGTGAGTTCCATTTCTTCTTCTCCCTTGAAATTCATTCACTCTATTCTCCCTCAGACGTTCCCCTTCTGTCACTAAATTGCTGGTTGCCTTGCCTTCTCAGATTATTGCTTGCAATGGTTGGGAACGGAGATTGCAACTAGTTCGAGGTTGCTTGTTTATTGATCGTTGTTCCATTAGAGCCAATTCAGATATATACCCAAAGTGGCTGCTACATTTCATCTCTCCTTGAGCTGATTGCAAGCATTGGCAGCTTTGGATGAATGTCGAGTTTGTCTAATCTTTCTCCCTACTTCATTTCTATTGGATTTAGTTAAGCTTGCTATTAGAGTGACTGAAGTGTAATAGTTCTGTATTTTGCCTTGGTTTGCAGAAACTATCATTCTATATTTATCAATATATAACATTTCAGTTCCTTTTAGCACTTGTCATTAACTGCTTGGGGCTTGAGGCCATTAGTTGTAGCTGCTTTAACTGTTTTTGTGTGTCTGAATTGGTGGGGACATGACATACTAACATGGCACCACCTCTCTCTCCGCCTTCACCTCCGCATTCCTCCTAAATATCTATTTCTCTCTCTCTTCCCCGCCAAAAAAAAGAAGGGAAAACCAAAGCAAAAACCGATCTTCATCTCACCGAACGCGACAAAAACCCTAGTATTATTTTTCATCTTCATCTCCTCTGTTCTCAAGATTATTGGAATCAATCACCAGTGGATGATTGATTTAATAGGAGTAATTGAAAAATTCTGCGAATCGAGATGCTAAGAAACCCTATATTGTTGAGGTTTACCAAAATCACAAGATATTGATGAGGAGATTTCGTAAATGCACGAGGATTTTCATCCTCTCTCTCCTCGTTGTTTCTGTCTTCATTCCAATTTGTTTAATCTCTCAGCGAGTCAAATTTCTCAATTCCGATTCGTCTAAAGGATTCTTTGAAGATTTGTCGGTCATTGTAAGTTCTATTTTTCTGTTTTCGTGATTGTTAGATTTGTTGGGAATAGTTGCAAATTGTTCAAATCAGCATTTTTTTTCCCTGCAATCTCTAATGAAAATTATATCGCAGTTGAATTTACTGATTAAGAATTTTTCCTTCTTTCCCTGCATCGTCTTCATCAGAAACACAGGACAGAAGCTATACTGAGTGCAGTTGAAGAGGTATAGTTTAGTTGATCAAAGGTCACATTTTTACTTGTGTGATTTCACTACCTTAATTTTTAAATGGAACATTTTCTTTGATTATTTAGGATGAAAATGAAGGTCTGAAAGAGCCAACCTTGGTGGTGTACAGAGATGGAGACTTCAAGTCTGCCGTTAGTTTAAGTTCCTATGATGGGAAAAATAGTTCTAGTGGTTCTAGTACTGTACAAAGTGTTGATATTTTGGGAAGGAATGGTTGGTGCTTTTTGCTAACTTTTACTTCTTATTCTTTGATATTCGAGTGTTGGATAAGGTTTTAATTATTCTATGATCATTGTTCAAGTTCAGCAACCAATCATGAAGACAGAGAAGATAATCATGAGAGGAAAGAGAAAAAGCTGCCAACCAAGTTCAGCAACCAGTCCTTATTCGGAGGGAAGGTATGATACCTGCCATCAATAAATCTCTGCAAAATTTGAATGTATCACCTGGAATTTGGAGTTTCATCTACGATCTATTACTGGGTGAACAATAAACTGCAAATGTTAGTTCATCTCTGATAGACAATTCGTAAGTTTCCATTCGGAATGGATTTGTCATTGTGGATGAATGTTTTTATATGATAGGAACAAAACATTTAAATTCACTAATTTCAATTTATAGATATTTACTGAGGTTACTGCCATTAAAGATTTAATTGGTTTATGTGCTTATTAGGCCAAGAAAACATAGCGCGTGTTTCTGTTCCTTTGATATAAGCCTGACATAGTTTGGGGAATTTTTTAGTTAACCATCTGACTATCTTCTCTTGGTTGTTCAACAATAGATGTGTTTTAACCTTGTCCATTCTTTAAATACCAGTTTGTTTAAAAAAATAATATTTCCAAATTAAGAACTTCAAACTTTCCATTCTTGAGCGCGATAAGGTGGTAAATTGAGACTGTCAAAGCTCAATAGGAGCACACATTTCAAAATTAATTGACTTTGGACGTGCATAACTGAAAATCCTGTGTAGATGCCGACTCATAAGCTGCTACTTCCTGGAAATTGTAATGTCTTTTAGGATTTTTCTTCACATGTTCCCTGTGAAGGGTTCTTCTGTGTTTTGCTACTTCTTAATTTGTAACTGTCTACTCTGAGTAGTGAATCTTAAGAGAATACGGTGTGTGAGTTTGTTTTCTGAACATGATATACATTTATTCGTATTCATCTCAGCCTGGAAAGTTATTAGCTTACTCATACTATGGATGTACACTCCAAGTCAAACTCCAACTCATTCCCGCACATCAAGCATGAGAAAAATGAGTGAGTTGGTATTCTTATATTCTATTGTAGTCTGATTATCATTTTAGTTGGCTTTGTCGCAGAAAAATACCAATTTGTCCAAGATCCAATACGATCATAGTGTACAGCCTCATCCACGGAGGAGGATAGATGAGAAGGTGAGAGAGATGAAAGACCAAGTGATTAGGGCTAAAGCATATTTAAGTTTTGCTCCAGAAAATAGCAATGGAAATTTTGTGAAAGAGTTGAAACTGCGAATTAAGGAGTTGGAACGAGCCATAGGTGAATCCACCAAGGATTCTGATTTGTCAAGGAGGTAAACACGGGCTTCCAATTTTGCTGGTGTCTGAAGTTTGTTCCTCTTACTGGGAACTTAATCGAGTAATTGGAATAATGGATTGAGCCTTATGATTTTATGTATGTGAAATATCAAGTCATCATCATGATATGGCTTTTTTTTAGCATAGCTGAGGTTTCTATTGATAGCGGTGGCAGTCATCCTCTGTAACAATTATATCATAAAAAACGAACCATGATTAGGAATAATTTGTAATTGCTCAGGCTTAAACATAGTTAGGGGAATCTTAGGAGACCAAAATGTTGAACTGACATAATCACATGCTATCTTGAGAGTCATAGGACATTATTGTGATAAACCCATTGAACATCTCAGGGCATTGCAGAAGATGAAAGCCATGGAGGCTTCATTATCAAAAGCAAGCCGTCTTTATCCTGATTGCTTAGCCATGATGAAAAAACTTCGTGCTATGACTTATAATGCTGAAGAACAGATTCGTGCACAGAAGAACCAAACGACATTTCTCCTTCAGCTTGCAGGGAGAACTACCCTTAAAGGCATTCACTGCCTTTCCATGCGGTTAACTTCTGAATATTTTAGCCTGCATCCCGAGGACCGAGAACTCCCTAACCAAGATAGGGTGCACGATCCAAATCTCTTTCACTTTGCTGTTTTTTCTGATAACATTTTGGCTTGCGCAGTGGTTATCAACTCAACTGTTTCAGCTTCTATGGTAAGCTGCTGTTTTTCATTTTCGAGTTAAGGGACGTTATTCTGAATGTAGTTGACATTTTTTATGTTCATTTTCATCATGTCCTCTCTCTATCTCCCTCTCTATTACATGCATGAAATATTCAACAGCTCGTTTATCTGAATCTAAAAAAGCAGTCACAAACTATCTTTCTCTTCTCCCTCCTCTCCACCTCCGGTCAAGTATACCCTCCGGCGACCCACCCTCCGGTTATGTTGTGTGTTATGTTGTGTTTTACTTTGATTGTTTTCTATCTTTTGTTGGTATGATTTACTTGGAAGTTAGGAACGTGAACTTGATTATTTTCTAATTTAGTTGAACTTATGTTACGGGGTTTATGATGTTTGGTCTATGATTTTGTTATATTTGATGTTTTTTTTTTGTTAATGTAGTTTATTGTTCTCGATTTAGTTTATTATATATTGTTTTTTTAAGGACACCATCCGCTATTTTTCTATGGCGGTTTTTTGGCTTCCCATCGTAAACCACTACCTGCCATCGATAACACTGGAGGCAGTTGAATCAGTTGAGATACAAAAAGGAGAAGGAAATAGTGGGAACTAAATTTATAGGGGATTTGATGGTTCAATAGCTTTGGCTTGGCTATGCATCTTGCAAATGGTTGGGGAATTTTATTTCAATATAACCTTGGACAAAATGCTGAAGTATTATTTAGTTTCTAGGACATTGTGAATTTTTTAAATTCAGAATTTGAGATGATTTTGTTGATAACCGAATGCTCAATATTTCCAGTGTTCTGGATCTGTTTATTTATTACTCATCTAATTTCATCTATAATCTCCTTTCTTTTTTGGGTATTGAGAAAATGGATTTTATGCACTGAACAGGAACAGGAGAAAATCGTTTTTCACATAGTGACAGATTCTCTCAACCTCCCTGCTATTTCTCTGTGGTTCTTGTTGAATCCTCCTGGGAAAGCAACAATCCAGGTCCAGAGTGTGGACAGTTTTGATTGGTTATCTGAAAAATATAGTGTAGCTTTGCAGAAGCAAGACTCTCGTGACCCCAGATATACTTCTGCTCTGAACCACCTCCGATTTTATCTCCCAGATGTCTTTCCTTTCCTAAACAAAGTTGTGCTCCTTGACCACGACGTGGTTGTGCAAAAAGATCTGACGCGCCTTTGGAGTACTAACATGAAAGGTAAAGTAAATGGTGCTGTGAAGACTTGTCAGCAAGGTGACTCTTCTTTTCGTAGGATGGATACCTACATTAATTTTACTGATCCTGCGGTGGCAAAGAGGTTTAATGCAAGTACATGCACATGGGCTTTTGGGATGAATGTGTTTGATTTGCGGCAATGGAGGAGGCGAAATTTAATTGAGGTCTATCATAAGTTCCTGCATTTGGTAAGAATATGTTTCCTGCTTAACAAAGGTTTGCTTGCTTGTGAATTGTTAGTATGTAGTTTGTATCCTAAATGGGTTATTGGTGTTCCTTATGGATGTTCACTATACTGTCTTGAGCATGCTATCCTGTTAAGAACCGAAATGATGATATCATATTGTGGTTAAGGACACTTTTAACATGAAATCATACTTGAAAGATATTTAGTTTAGTTTGATCCTCTCCCTGCACCACCCATTAAAACTCCCTGCCACTGAAAGTAATGACCGTCATGAATTATAGGCTTTCGGACCAAATAGTGAAGAGTTAAGTTGTTGGTGCTTTCCTTATCCTGTGCTTGTACTTTGATAGCTCGTTTTGCAGTGCCAAATATTCTCGGATATAATTTTCAAAAAGCTTGTGTACAGCTAATGCTCATTACTTTGGATGATGATGCAGGGAAAGAAGAGGCCGGTGTTTAAAGCTGGTAGTTTGCCCCTGGGTTGGATAACCTTTTATGGACATACAGTGTCTTTAGAGAAGAGATGGCAGGTTCTTGGATTGGGTTATGATTCTGGTATCAAGTTGGATGACATTGAACAAGGAACTGTGATTCATTATGATGGAGTCATGAAGCCATGGTTGGATATTGGAATTGAAAAGTACAAGAAATACTGGCTTAGACATGTCAATTATGATCATCCATACCTCCAACAATGCAACATTAATGGATAACTGGGTTTTACGGCATTAAATTCTGAAAATTCTCTCTTTTCCACACCACACCTATTTGTTGCTTCACTTGCATGAATTGCTAATATTCGTTCAATTCTTTAACCCTGACTCCCCAAAATTCTTACCATGTACATCTGAAATGTATTTTTTTTCCTCTTTATTGGGGCCCATAACATATAGAACTTGAGTCTAGTTAAGCAATGATAGGGCCTAGATTTAGGAGTCTCTTGGAATGGTCATGGGTTTCGGACTGTTGTACATAATCCATTTTTGGAACTATTTTGATGTAAAATGAGAGATTTATTCGAATTACTTGCTCAAGTGTGCTTTCATTTAAAGTTATCAGTCTTTATTCTGCAAAACTATGCCAGATGATGGTCAACTTCTCGTTCTCGGCCAGTCGTCTTGAATTAGGAACGCAGAACAAAGTTTTGAAGGGGCTGCTCTCTAGTATTTGGTCCCAATTACGTTCATCTCTATAATTGAGGCCAACTGCCCAAGCTTAAAGGGTAAAATGGACACATTTTTTATAGAGTTTAGACAAGTGCTTGGTTATGCCACATTTAGATTGGGTTTGGTCTAAAAAGTATTTTAACTTATATGAAATTTAGAGAGTTTTCAGAACAAAACTATTAATTTCCACCCTAATATACAACAAGAAAAAGAAATGAAACTTGTTTGATATCACCTAGTAGAATTTGTTTAGGGTTTTGGAACGTTCTTATTATTATAATTTCTTTTTTCTTTTTTCTTTTTTCTTTTTTCTTTTTTCTTTCCAGTGGTAATAAAATTGACTTGCATATACATTCAACTTCTCGTGGATGGTTATTAGAGGATGATCTCACACGTGGCGAGCTTTGATTGGGCTTTTCTGGATGAGGGGATATCTGCCTACCCAAGCTCTGTGGTTCACTAATGCGTTGTTACCTGTAACTCAAAATATATTTGGTTCCCATTGCACATCAAACAAATTGATACCCTTCATCACTACCAGCTGCTTTGCTCCGCCCGGAAGCAGGAAAAAATGACCTCCATCACGGCCTCCGCTGCTACGCCTTCCCTCACATGCTCTGCTCTTCTACCCAAGGGCTCCGCCGTTCGGGCTCCTCCTGCTCTTGGTATGGAATTTTTATCTCTCCTTTTACTAATGTATTTAAGTCGATCATGTTATCAAATGGTTTGGATACTCTCCGACACACTTTATGTATTTCCTGTATACACTCTAATCATAGAAACTTATTATTTATATATCTTACAAATTATCGAGGAATAATTTATACTTGTGTAAATTTGATCAGGATTACCCATGATGGCAAAGATGGGAAAGGTGAGGTGTTCTGTGGAAGGAAAGCCTGAGAGTGAGTCAGAGTTGGGAATGGGCGCATCATTGTTAGCAGCAGCTTGTGCCGCAACCATGTCAAGCCCAGCCATGGCTCTGGTGGATGAGAGGATGAGCACAGAAGGAACAGGGCTCCCCTTCGGCTTAAGCAACAACCTTTTGGGATGGATCCTTTTCGCTGTTTTCGGCTTGATCTGGACTTTCTATATTATCTACGCTGGCTCTCTTGATGAGGATGAGGAGTCTGGATTGTCCCTGTAAATCTCAAGCAATCTTGTTTTTTGATAAATTTGTTTAATACAATGTCGATTCTGTTCCTCTAAAACTTCATATTTAAGGTATTTTTATGCTTCAATCTCCTCTATTATTAGATAGCTCTGATTGTAAAAAAAAAAAAAAAAAATCCTTCTTTTCTAGATTTTTTATTCCAAAAGACCACTAACTAAACGTAAGGGATGGGCTATATATAACTCTCAGCTGGGGAAGTATGAAAATTTATCCTTTTGTTTTTCTACCAAATAGACAATTGCGCTAATAGTTTAAAGAAGACAACTAATCATAACAATTAACAAAGGAGCTGCAAAACCATGCAATTGTAATCCTTTTCATATGCATTAAAATCTGGAGAGCAAAAGTTACCTGCTGGTTAACGCTACGGGCAAATCATTCAATTGACTCCAATGGAAAGGATCATATGTTACTATAGAATGACCACATTAGCCCTGCTGGAATCCTTGATCAACTCAACTGTGTTCCTTTCTGTCCATCAGATGTGAATCCTACCTTTGTCTTTGGCCATTGTCTGCAAACATGGTTCAACAAGTCGGTCTTGGTGCGGATCATCACAGTGAAAATGCTAGTGAACAACGGTGTTAAGAGATCTCCAAAACCGCCATCGGTTTCAGGGAGTAAACTAACTATAACATCCAGCAGTCAAGTCAAATCTACAAAATCCAGTGCTTTGAGCAAGTTACATTTTTCATCAACCACAAAACAAGCTTTACATATCCGAGTGCTGGGAAATAACTCGTTTATTAAATATTTTTAAGTTCAACAAAAAGCATCCAGATATGCTATCTATACGGCCTCACTGAACTGAATAAATTAGTGAACTCTTCAGTTGTGCGGTATCTCCAAACCGTATCATCAACAGAACTCCTGCTCTGTCCAGCAAGAATCTTCTATGGTAAATCTTCATCCGCATCCTCTTGTTGTACATTCAGCCATTGTATCTGTATGTGCTACCAAAATGTACAATGTAAACCTCAGATTTCCAGTTTGCAACCGTACCATTACAATGCCAGATGAACTGCAGAATGGAATAGGAGCAATCATGAAATCATGAATAGTAAAATAAAAAATTACCAGATAACAGAATCGAAAATTGATATTCCAACGTGAACAAGAAACAAGTAGGTAATGTTGTCATCTAACCAAACCCGGTGTCTCTCTAACCACCATGCGTCCTCTGTTTTCTTTTATATACCTAAAGCCATATCGACAATAAAATGAACCAGAAGACACAGTAACAAGAAATCCCAATAGAGAGTTTTATCTTGAATCTGCAGTCCAATAACTAAGTATTATTTAGGCGGTTCGGATTCCCTGCTCCACTCCCTGCAACATTCTAATTCTAGATTTTATTATTATTTAGATATCCTAAACTAAAAAAGGTAAACCCTAGGGGGGTGAAAAGATACAATTAGGGTGTGAGAGTGATATAATTAAGGAATGTTGCACAGAGTGGAGCAGTGAATCCGATGTGTCATTTAGGATTCCAGTACTCGACCAAGAGTTCACCCCAAGCCTATGGGTGCAATAAATGGGTTAACCAACATCTGCTTTTAGAGTCCATATAAAGGTGCTGAGGATGATCCCAAAGAAGTACTTATACCTAAAAGATTCTATACATTTAGTTGTGTACAGGCAAAATTACAACAAGGATACTGGAAAATACAGAATCAAGAAGATTAGAGATAATAAGGAAAAACGGTGGGGAACTGCAGTAACACCCCACCCCCAAACACACACAAACAAAAATACACAACAAACAGAAGAAAAAAAAAGCAACTAATTTACTTAAATAGCTGGAGGGCATTACACATTGCACAAATTGCTTCATCGTGCACTTTAAACTCCTGCAGTAGCTTTGATGTCGGAATCTGTCTTCCCCTGAGCAATTGAAGGTAAATGCATCAGGACAAATAAAGGTATTTCTCAAACAAGAACATAAAAGGACTGAACTTCCTATATGGATCGTGCACTGATTCTAGGCTGTAATTATTTCAAGTAATGGGCGCTGCAAAGCTTTGAAAGAGTAAATATTTGAATCCCAAAGGTCTCATGGAAGAAGTAGAGGGAACTTTCTTATCTTAAACCTCTTTAATCAGTTAACTCATCAAATACTGTGAATTGTAGACAAACCTCAGATGAACTGGCCCGGATTTTTCTTGTAGGTGTCCTCATTGTGACAAATTCCTCTGCTGCTGTGGGGTGAATACCTACTGTAGCATCAAAATCTGACTTACTCAAGCCAGCTTTTAGAGCAACTGCAAACCCCTGGAGTTCCATAAAACCAACGCATATTACAAATAGTTGTCAGGAAAAATGTTTTTGTTATGACTACAAGAAACTGAAGGAAGATGGCAAACCTGTACAATTTCTGGGGAATCTTCTCCACACATGTGCAAACCAACAACCTTATTAGTCTTTGCACATACTAGAAGCTTCATAAAAACTCGATCGGGAAGACCAGAAAGAGTTGCCTTCAAGGGCCTGAAGTTTGCAGTGAAAATATCGACATCACCATATTTCTTTATAGCCTGCAAAATCCACGGAACATTAAGCATGATATCTGATTGTAACTTTTTGCAGATATCTTCACTACCTGCTCACCTGTTCCTCAGTGAGACCGACTTGACCTATAGGTGGTTGTGAAAAAACTGCAGACGGCACATCCCTGGTAAGGAGAAGAGAATAATTGGTAAGATAATTAAATTGCAAGTCGTCTATATTGCTAAGGCGGCTTCCACTTGGAAGGAGGCTCACATGTGCTTTGTAACAATATTGTCTACCAAAGAAGCAAAACAAGGTAGCAGCAGCACCTGTAATCTGGTTTTGTTGGCTCATTTGCAAAAATAGTTTTTGCTAGTGCCCCTCCTTCCATCAAAGCAACTGGAGTTAAATTTATTCTATCAGTAACATCACCAACGGCCCAAATGGATGGAACAGATGTACGGGAATACTCATCAACCTAATGAGGAAACAAAGAATCAACTATATAAAATTTGTTGAAAACCAAATGGCCATAAAATTTGTTAAATACCTAAACCTTTTACCTCAATGGCTCCACCTTTTGACATTTTCACTCCCACAGCCTCCAAGCCTAAACTCTGCCATGTAAGCCAATACATTAACTCAGTATTTTACAATGAGTTAATATTCGTAGACTGAACATGCAATTCCAGTTTAGCTGTAAACAGGGTAAACTCCGTAATCTGTACTAGCAAATACTGTTTTGATCAAGAAATGAAAGTCATCAAAAAGAGTTCCATCAAATTTCCCCCTTCTTAACCACAAGGCACAACAAAAATGAGAGAATATCACCACAAGTAGAACTGTCATCGTTGAACTAAAAATTAAAACAAAAACCATCCAACCAAGTGTGCTGCTCAATTATAAATTATTATGCTCATGTAGAAGAGTCAAACACATAAGTCAACAAACCCTTGTATTCGGTCTACGTCCTGTCGCAAACATAACATGAGAGAAGCCTTCAACTGTTCCCTTGCTAGTTTTCAGTGAAAGTGATCCATCTGGAAGTTTGACGATAGCCTGGGGTGACTCCTCTGTATGGAAATCAATTCCTCGCAGTGCCATTTGTTCACCAACAAAATCTCTGATCTGCAGAAATCAAAGGTAAGGACTCTATCTGTCTATCATATAAAACAGAACTCATGCAATGTATTTATCGGAGGACGAGAAGTTCTTTATAATTCTTTACCTCTTCATCAAAGCCCCTTAAAACTTTCTTCTGTCTTATGAAAACATGGACTTCACTTTTCAAGCCATTGAAGATACCAGCAAACTCAACAGCAATATAGCCACCCCCGATTATTGCAATTTTCTTAGGTTTTGATGGCAAATCAAGAGCTGCATCGGAATCAATTGCATGTTCACTTCCAGGTATGTCTGGAACAAATGGTCGTCCTCCGACAGAAATAAGAATGTTCTTAGCCGAATAGCGCTTTCCATCTACTTCCACTGTGTGAGGATCCACAACCTGCACATGTTACGAAAAAAGTGTATCAGAAAAGATTTAAATTCCTTGTAAGCAATAGTATGTCTGAAAGTACCAAGGATTATCAAACCTTTCCATGCCCTTCGATTAACGTGACACCAGAATTATTCAAAATGTTCTTGTAGATGCCAGTTAGGCGCTGCAACTCAGCATTTTTATTCGCGATCAAGGTACTCCAGTCATGTTTCGGTTCAGTTTCGTAACTCCATCCAAAACCACAACTTTCTTCAAATTCGTGAGCATATTTTGATGCATACACAAGTAGTTTCTTTGGTACACATCCACGAAGCACACACCTTCAATCACAAGGTCAAATATCAGTTAGATACAAGCAAAAGCTACTTCATATACAAATATCAGAGGCATCTCAATCTTTTTCCTTTCAACAAAGGCAACAACTTCCTTTTTTATTTTTTTATTCCCTCTTTGGTAGGTTGGAAAAATATATTTTGATTCTTCATTATGCTCAACTATATTTATCGAAAGTGCTATGACCTATATTTTACCAATTCCAATAGACACTTACGGAATTCAATAAAATAAGCACAAATTGATATCTGAGACCAGCAGAATTAATCAAATAACCACAAACTCCACTCTTTACCACGCCGTAGCATTCCAATAAAATTCATTAGATAATTTAATAAAATCAGAGCTGCAGAAAAGAGAGTCGAGGTAAATTACGTGCCGCCGACGCCGCCGGTGGATTCAGAGGAGATAGTGGAGAAAGGAAGCTCACAAACGGCAACAGAAGCGCCGAAATTGGCAGCGAATCGCGAAGCTCTAACACCGCCGCTTCCGGCCCCAATAGTAAATAGGTCGAAATCATAGTGGCGAACAGAGTCGGAGGTGGCGGAATCAGCTCGAGTGGTGAGTCGCCGGCGGTAGTGAGAAAGAGATTGCCTGTTCTGACCTTCACGAGAGACAAACCGTCGGAGGTTTAGGATTTTACAGTGAGATGATGATGATGGGAAAATGGGGAAGGATTTGCAGAGGGTTTGGAAGGTTATGGTTGCGCTCAGCTTTGGAGTAGTGCTCAGAGTTGTCGCCATTCTTTCTATCTTCCCTCCACCAGACTTTTTTTTTTTTTGCTAAGTAATTCCCTCCACCAGACTTTCACCTAAATAATTCTTTTGTTTTTGCTGAGTTCTAGTACTTTCGTATTAAAAAAGTACTTATCCTTGAAGGATTTGAGCCGTTAGATTGACTGGACGATCTAAATTACCGTGATTGCAAAGTTACTTTCAGTTTAAGCAGTCCAGCAAAGCGGTCGAAATTTTATAAGTATCTATCTAAAAATGATTTATAAGCATATTAGCAAAATTTCTCTTCGTAATTTTTTTATTTATATTTCAATATAATATTTTACCCGATATTACTAATACACAATAACTTGTTGACATGAAATCCTAGAACTCTTCAAAATGTCTCGATCCCGTCATCCTGAGCAAGCTTTAAAGATTGCAGGTGTCACCGACTAAGGCCAGTTAACAATTTTGATGGTGAAAGTTGGATGCATTCTTTTATTTGGAGCAATGTAGATCCTCCCTCATTTTTATTTTCTTTAGAGGAAAAAATGGAAAAGAGCAGAATCTAAAATGTACTGGAACTTTATTGCATCTGATCATTCATGACGATATTTATTTTGGAAGCAAAGGGCTGCGACGGCAGGAGAAGGAAGTGGTAAATTATTGAAAACTTCCTATCGAAGAATGTTCGCAAAATTTTACTACTTTTTTCTTGCTCTCGAGAATCAATTCTTCATAGTCAAAGCAGCAGGTTAATTGGTAAAAACACTCGTTATCAAACTAAAACGCCCTATGCCCTCTCGTAAAAAAAAAAAGAGAAGCAAATCCTTCAATACCACTATATAAAACCTTCACAACCAGCAATGTAACTCCAGCCAAAGGCCCTACAAACCAACTTGCCCTTCTCATCAACTCTCTGAATGCACCATCCCGGAGATCAAACCCACCATGAAACAGGACCCAAACCATCAGCATCCAGGGATCCCTGCAAAAACAAACAAAACAGGCAGCACCTCATTATTGATAACCTCATAGCATATATAAACCGAGTTTTATTATTACTTTTTCTATCATTTCTGTTCGGTGGGAAGGTAAAAGTAGATTAGCAGGAAGTTGAGGGCTAAAGAGGACACTTGCTTTGAGATTAACTGTTCAAATGATTTGGAAACACATGATTAGGATGAGACTAAAATTGAGGCATAGAAAAACAGCAACTAAAATTGAACAAAATAAAGAACCACCACAATAGAGGACAGAAGCACCACAGAAATCAAACTAAATTATTTACTCACGGTGATCACCATAGGGGCAAATGGCTTTGAATCTGGTTCTTGCTCGAGAGGAATTGATGGGTAATTTATAGCATGAACCCGGAACCTGATCTGCAGTCGAGGGCAATCACCTTCCATGTGAAAAATGTAAAGTTTCAATCAAATGAAACGAAATAGTAAGCACCAAAATGTGAAAACCAACCTCATCCACGCCATCTATAGGGTAATTATCTCCATTATACTCCCATATCCACGCGACTTGGTTCCTGCAATGTGCATTGGCACAGAAGAGAAAAATGGTCACGAGATTCATTTGTGAATACCTTTAATACTGTCCCTGAAGTTAGTTAAAGCAAAAACATGAGACTCACTTGTTTCCTGAATCAGGCTCAGAATGTGAGGGGTTCGGTAACAAAGGTGCAGGTACATATATGTCATCAAAGAATCCAAGTGATACTGAAAGCAGATTACATAATGATGATTTAGGTACATTAAGTTATAATTTATAAACACTCAGATAGTATTTTTTGTTCTTCTTTTCTGAAAGAATCTGGCATTTGAACAGATTTACATAACACATACTCCCTCTATCCCAAATTGAATGTCCACTTTCTTATACAAAAAGAGTAGGAAATAGGACATTCAATTTGGGAGGGAGGGAGTAATAAAGTTGGATCATATAACAAAGGTTGCATGAACAAGCTATCTATGGAGCAGTTGAACAAGGAACACAGAACTTCTCAACCAACTGGAATGCCTTGAGCAAGAAACTTATCTTATTCATCTAAGAACATAGTACATATATATAGAAAAATTAACCACTACCAATGTACTAGAAAAGAGAAACATAACTAGACGGCAAGTATTTGCTAACAAGAAAAAGGGACTCCAATCGATATTCAAATTAAGAAGAGATGCAGTCAGGGAGAAAAAGTGAAGTTTCCATGTTACTTTAAAAGTTGCACACATTCCATTGTCAGTTAAAGAAGTCCAAGTTAATCCGGCATATGACTTTAGCATCAGGATCATATATCCAACCACCTATCTACCAGCATCAAGAAGAACAAACATCCAGTAATGCTGCCCTCACAACCCCTCATTACCATACATGTAACATCTCTTTCATACTTGTAACAGTTAATGAGAGTATGAGAGAAGTCAAAAGAGTTAAAAGAATAAAAAAGGCTTAGAAATCATACAGCGTAAACCAACTGAGGTAGACTCTTTGAGTCTTGCAGCTATAACCTCTCCCACAAAAGGGCGAAACATCAAGAGCCTGAAATTCACCTGACAAAAAAACATGTATTCAATTATTAGTTAATGCATCCTGCCATAAAGCATGGGTCCAATTGATATTTGGTCGTCAAGGGAAGGTGCCCTAGCGGTTGGAAAGCTCCCGTCCATGACTGAGGTCATAGGTACTAAGGGAAGCTGCCCTAGCGGTTTAATATTGTGCAGATTAATGCGCAATGCAATTAATTCTCTTTTGATTTGTAGCAAAAAAGCTGATTCATATTGTACAATAGAAGTCATAATATCTCTTACTAAAGTAGATGCAATTATCATCAGAAATAAAGAATAAATGGTTGCTATATACTAAACATACTGTATATGTTGAAGCACCATCTCCTGCAAAGATAAATCCACCTTCAATGAAGCGGATATCATAAACAGATATGCATAGTCCCAGCTTTGAGATGACCTTTGGTTACAGGAACAAATCAGAATAGAAGTTAATTCTATTAACTTTGAGACAAGGGTTTCATGTAACAGAGAAGTAGGAAAGAAAGAAAGAGTACACGTAATGGAAAGTCCAATGGAGGCAAGTAGAAACCTTGTCTAAGAAGAGACCCTCAAGTTCTCCCTTAATTGCTTCATTAAGAGGGAGATTGAGAAGATGAGGTGGCAATCTCAAAGTGTGCTCAATTTCACTCAAGTAGAACATTCTCCGTAAACCTGATTGAAGAATTAAATTCTCAGATTATAATTTCAAACATAAACAAACGAGATCAAACTCTGCAGGGAGTTCATCAAAATGACAAAAAGCAAGTGTACTTTTGAAACACATCAAATTAAAAATGGATTGACAAATGTAACGACTTCAAACTATCCCAAAGGAAAGAATAAATATAGAAAGAAATCGGCCAACATTTCAGATAACCAAACTCAAAAGAAAATTGCAAAGCTAGAAACAAACCAATGCCTGAACAAGATTTTTCAATGACAATTAAACCAACCAAAGAAATTTTGAGGGAAAAGTTTTGAAAAAGATGAGCCCACAAGAAAATTACATGAATTTCTTCTTTATCCAAAAATGAACAATTACATTATTTTATTAGAACTTGGACTAGAACTGATTTTACAGCTGCTAAAACTTATGGAAAATTCTCATATTAATCACGTCCATGTGGACCTTGTTATCCATAACTGATCACTCATCAGTCTCTATCCTCATTATGTAGAGACGTGGCCAGTTCTGAACCACAATGTCAAGGTCCAATAGATCTAGTACATATAAGAATTATCTAAAACTTAATGGTTTCAAAGAAATCATAGTAAATTTAGTTGTGACCATGAAAATTACACTATGCATTAGTGCACCACCACCTGCACAATCTCCGACACAAAATTCTTACTCAAGCCCCACGTCCCGTTTCACAAATAAATCACTTATTCAGTCTCCAACACGGAAATTCTCAAACAAAAAAGCCTAGAGGAAGTTTAGGAACACATTTGATCGGTTATAAACATACCTAAACTTCAAATAGCTGGCTGCGGCAAGGGAGAAAAATACAAAAAAAATTAGGTCTAACCCTTCAGTAGCTAGAAATAAATCCTGGACATTGAACCAACAAGAAACACACTTCTTAGTATCAAAATAGCCGGTAAGAATTACAGTTCAATGCTAAATATGTTAGCTTTCATGATTGTAAGGTTTTTTTAAGCAGAGAAATTTGCTCAAGTAGTGTAAACCTTATATATAAGATAATAAAGTTGGGGAAGAGGCCTGAGGAGGCAACAAGTGGCATGACATGTGATGTGGCCCAATAAGAAACATACACGGTGGCAACTTTGACATTAATTTCATCTTTTAAATCTGCTTCCTTTACCTATACCCTTCAGTTACAATATTTAGTTACTATGGAGATAAACTCTATATATATATATATAGCTAAAAAGCAATAGCTATAACCTTCCTCTATGTAATAGCTATAACGTTCTTCTAATGTCATAGCTCATTGCATTAGTTGCTTGCAATTACCATCATTTTTGCGCACAAAAAAAGGCATGAATCTGAAAGGTCTCCAACTTTTTCTTCATCAATAAATGACATCAGCTAATGAATTCTAAGCAATCCTCATCGGTTTATTCTATAACAGAAAAAGAATCGATATGACTCAAGTTATTAGCTATGTCTGTTCATATTACTTTCATAAATATTAAACAGATTAAATAAGCAAATAAGATCTATATATAATATATCTATATCTTCTTCTAAGGCTAATGACATTCAGGGAAAAAATGATGAGAAAATATTCTAAAATTTAAGAGTAATTAAGTGATTAATCTACCCAAAAAAAGGCAGCATATCAACAGTAGGAAATTCTAAGAAGCATTGAGTAATTAATCTACCCAAAAAACACACACACAAAAACGGCAGCATATATATTCTAAAATATATTCCAATAGAGGCAATGAGTCATTAAGTGATTAATCTACCATAAAAACGACAGCATATCAACAGTCAGAAATTGTAATAGATACAGAGGGATATGAAAAGGCAATCAACCTTCAACATTATATGGCAGGAGGTTTAAAGAAAAATTACACAATTTCATCACATCCTTCCTCTGATGTGGATAATAATATTGATTTTTCATCTCTTTACTCCTTCTTCAATTTTCTGCTCAAGACTGAGAGCTTGGTGATATTTTATTTTATGTAAAAGTTGAGGCGGCTTCGCAGAAAACTAAGCACGGCCGAAAAATTAGCACACTGGAAGGGGAGAAGCGTGAGATGTGAAAGAGAGAGAATGATGGAGATCTAAAAACAAATTGGATGGTACAGCTAGAGACTCGATAGTGGGGAACAATGAGGAGGGGAGGTCGCCGGAGGCAACCATAGAGGGGCGGTGGTGGTCTGAAAAAAAGTAGGAGAGTACTCACAGGCTGCGGCCGATACAGGTCTGGTATGCCAGTTACTTGAGTCTGTTAACTTTGGGCTTTGTTGAGAAGGTTTTTACACATTTGGACCGCCAGTCACAAACTTGAAAAGGAAAGGACTAAAAGCTGTGTTTTAAAATCTGAACGGATATCGACTCAGATCTTTACCGATTCAGGAGTTACTGGTCCGATCGAAGTCGGATTGGGATTTCGACGGATGACATTATAAACAAATATTATAAATATATAATGAATAATTGATACTTTTGTTTTATACATGTTTAGTTATTGACAAATTTAAATCTCTATACAAATATCAATCAATTACTAGTTTATAGATTGATTTTTCTACATATATAACAATTGTCTATCTATTTATTAAATAGTGTAATCAGCTAGTTTATATCTTTCTTTCTTTTTGTGATCGATGAAATGAAAGAAACCTGAGTGAATAGAAAGGAAAAAATAAATGATGAATTCGACGGGAGCATTATTGGGATTCGATATTGTTTCTCCAACGATCATAGTCCCAAGTACTTCCTAACGCAAATCAAATATTGTATTGTTTCGCATGGTGCGTGTCGGTTCACGCAAAAAAAATTGCAGATGACTTTACTAGGAGTTGAGGCTTAGTTCTTCTGTTGTTAGCAAGATGCAGTTATTGTAAAGACTCTTACAAACTCAAGATATCTCCTCCTTTAAAGGTCTGTCTATTTTCAAGGACTATGGCTACGCTCCAACCAACATAAATATTAAATCGCGAAAAATAGATTATTTGACACTCACATGGCCGGATCGAGAACAATATAATTGGTCAAGACTATGAACTCGAGAACAGCTCAAGCCTCGTCGGTCTCCAACCATACCTACTGCTTTTGCCCTATCCTTTTTTTATCCATAGAAAAAGTAGAGTGGCATATTATTTATTTCTTCATATTTCGGTTTCTATGAAGTTTCTTTATTTGCTACAGCTAATAAAATTTCTGATCGAGATGTATAGATCATGTTCATGGATTAACGAAAATGTGCAAAAGCTCTATTTGCCTCTGCCATTCTATGAGTCTCTTCCCTTTTGCGTATGGGATTTTCTTTGTGCGTTGGTAAAGAATAACTAGTCTATCTCTTTATTAACTATAAAAGAAGAATAAATTAAAAAATAAGGGAGCTTTATTTTTTTTTTTCATGTACTAATAATAAAATTATGAGTTATTTGTTATCATGGCGAAATTATGGTGTTTCTTAAAATTTAACTACATTTAAAATTTATATCGATTATTTGTTGGAAACTAATATTTTTATTTGTCCGAATGTTGTATTTCTAAAAGTAACAATGAAGATGATCAAACCAAATTTTTTATATAAAAAAACTTTTTTTATAATGTAAAATTTTGAGTTTTCAAAATTCAATAGAAAATAATCATCCCACATAATTAATTTAGCTTAAATCTTCAACATTCAAACTTTAGATTTTAGAATTCACAAATTAAATATTCCAAACTTCAAATTCAGAGTTATTAAACGAGGCATAAGCTCAAATCAACAATATCACATTATTTATTTTATAAAAAATATATTAAATTAAATATAAAAGAGATGTACAGTACCACAGGTCCACAAAAAGAATAAGTATCATTATGTTTGTCAAAGAGTGTCACATCCCAGTGGGCTGGCCTCTGCCCACGACCGTGAGGTCGCGTGTTTGACACCCTCCTTTTATATGGGGCCAAATAATTCTCCCTTTCTAAGGCGTCCACCTCCTCCTCCTATGAGGGTAAAAACAAAAGTATCATTATGTTTTGATTGAACCTTGCAATCTATTCACGTTCGTGACAGCCAGGCAAACATTTTTTTGAGTCCATCTATATTTGATTTAGAACATAATATCACATTTATTCATATTAAAAAAAAAAAAAAAAACCTCACATTCGACCCAGCTAGTTTATATCTGATAAATTGAAGTTGTATCGTTTTATAATTTGCCATTTAATCTTGCCCCTATTCGTAGTATGTTGATACTAAAAAAGTAAAAATTTAGCTAATAATGATTAACAATATTAATAATATGATTGGCTCTTGCAAAAAGCGTTATTTTTTTAATTACGACGATCTATGAAAGATTGTATCGATAAACACGGTTTTAATTGACTATCATAATAATGGAAACTAAAAAAATATTGAAAGTGATATTGCACATTTTAAACACCTTGACAAGATAATTTTTTTGTGGATAAATGCAAGCAACTTTATGCCTTTTTGTCCATCTTTAATGAGTCTCCCAAAAGTAAAGATCTTTGATGAGTCCATTTCTCTTTAATTTCTTTACCAGATCCCATAATCCCATTTCACTATTGCTTGTCATAAGAAAAAAAAACAAAGCTTTATTATTGGCAAGCTGTTTACGCCACCACTTGTCAATATCAACTACGTACTTATAATTTCTTTCTTTTTTTTGTTGAGAATACAACATGATATACTTGTAATTATTTATTTTAACTAGTTGCATTTATTTTTTTTTTTTTTTGGTGAATTAACGGACTATATTAACAGATCAAGGAGGATCCAAAATACAAACTGATTCATTATAAATATTTCTAGCATAAAAAGCCCCATGGGCATCCCTCACCACTAGTTGGCTAACAAAAGAGGGGATAGAAAGAAAAGACATAAAAGCAGTAGGTAAAGAGGAAGCTACATGCTTCGCAAGGCAATCTGCGCACGCATTAGCTTCTCTGTAGATATGGGTGATCATAGTCCCTGGTATCCTCTCGAGCAACTCCCTACAACTACCTAGCTAGGTTGCTGAAAATTTTGAGTGATTTATAGTCGACTTATATTAGAGTCTAACTAAATAAATTATTAGTTTTTTTTTGTTAAGTAAAATAAATTATTAGTTTGAAAGCAAGATCATTTCCCTTCTTCGAATATAATAATGTTAGAACATACTTTCAATATTCCAAATTATATGTCCATATTTTCTTTTTTAATTTATCTGAAATTAATTGTCAACTTTCTAAATAAATAGTTCATTGATGATAAGTTTTTCAATTATACCTTACTTTTAATGTTGGAGAGAGAATAAAAAAGAGAGAAAATAAAGTAGAATTAAACTTGGTGTAAAATTAAATAAAATAATGTTTGACATTTTAACATATATTACTATATAATTTGATGAAACTTTATTTCTCTGCAAAATACAAAGTGGGCAGACAATTTGGGACGGGGAGAGTTAAATACAAACGGAAAAAAATATGATCATATAAAAATATGGACATTCAAACGGAAAGAAATGATTATTCATTTTTATATATTTAATTAAAATAGAAAAGACGAACATTCAAGCTGAAAGAAGAAAGAAAAAAAAAAGAATGTATAAAACTAGAAGCTAGCTAAGCCTAATTGGGTGAGGTGATGATGCAAGTCATGATGAGGGTGATGGTCGTCGAATTTGGGGCGGTCAGGCTGCACCCACCGTCCGTCGTCGTTTTTCATCATTCCTTTGTTCTCATTTTGCCACCAATTGGGCGGAATGCAATGGTGATCCTTTAGAAAATCGCAAGCTTTATTCACAAGAGCAGGGTCTCTTCCGCTTGCTAGTACAAACCTATGCCCTCTCCCATGGTACCTGCGCCATTCATAAATAGAAACGAATTTTTTAGCAACAGTAAAATTATTTGTGCCGAGAAATATAAGTTTTTTATAATTGAATCTGACTTGTGTTTGAATTTGAGATTGATGTCTAAATTCTTTTTTAATTGAGTCTGAAAATATAACATAAACTATTAAATCATTTAAAATTTGGTTTGAATGTAAGAATGATCTGAGATTGAAACCGAAATTCCAGTCAGAGACACACAATACAAGCAAACCCACTATGAATTTTAAATACAAAATTTTATAATATTTCAAATGACACATTATTCAATCAAACCCAGAGAATTCATAACAATCTTAACCAAACACCTTTGAGTTTAAATTGCGAATGTTTAAATACTAAAAATATTTTTAGACATTAAAAAATAAAAGTATAAAAGAAGAATATGTTACAACCAGTATTTAAGGGTCAATAACATATAAAAAAAACACATTTATTTATTGAAGTACTTCAAAATATATTAATTTCTTTGTGTATTACCCTTAAAGATTAAGATTATTTGAATATCAATTGCAAGTTGTACCCATCTCCACCTAAGATCAGAAAACAATAATTATTGGCTTATGGGAGTAGATTTTTAATTCTTTATTAGATCACCATATCCCAATCTTCCAACCAATACTACCAGGAGAGAAAAAAAAACTGGAAAATCAAGTTGGCTATGATTTTTGTCCTCTCTGCATTATTATATGGCATCTTCGGACCAAAAAAATATGGTATCTACTATTTTTTAAGCATGCATAAGTTCTTGATGCATGAATTCTTTAATTACAGATAAGCTACGACTTAGCTAACATAATCTTTATCAATATTGTTGTCGCCCTCATCTTCTTAACTTTAGCATTTTTCTCTTAAGTTTACTAATGGCCAATAATTTGCAAGTTGATATTTAATTGTTAATAAACTTTATGAACCGATAAATATCAGGTTCACACAATTATGGAGTCGCTCATGTTGGACTGGTCACACGACTCTCTTATATAAGTTGGGACAGGATCTATCTGTAAAATAAGTCATGTCTCAACTTATGTGAAAGAGCCGTGTGACCAGTCTTATAAGCGGCTCTACCTTCAAATTTTCCTAAATACCGTTACTATGTCAAAATATAAATCCTAAACAAATAATTAACCCAAAAAGAAAACAATGAGGACTAACCCGTCTAGAAGATGGAGGTGAGCTTCCAAGTTATGAGCAGCACAAGGATCTGCATCTTGTTTCAAGAACGGAGAATTCTTATGATCCAAAGCTAGTTCAACTCCGACGTGTGAGTAACTCCACGGCAACCCTTCTCCGATCTTCATTAACATCGCCGGCGAACTTTCATTAAAAACAAGTCCAGGTGACTTGGGCACCAGATCATGTACATTTATCACTCTAAGCACTTTCACCCCTAGAAACTCCAACCTCTCTTTAAACCTAACGTTCCCAACTCTCGGCCCTGCAAATACATAGACAGAATCAGTAACTTCACAGCGGGACAAATTAACTAAGAAACTTATAAAAATAAAAATTTACGTAAGTTTTCTTAAGTTAACTGGTCACGCCGACGACCTCTTAAAGCATGGTCACATTTCTAATTAAATTAGTCGAGTCAGATAATTAGAGATACCGGTAAAAAAAAGAAGAGAGTTTTGGATTGGTCCTCGCCTGCGAAGGAGAATACGGATACGGGAATGGTGCTAGTATCATCCTTTGCGTGAATACCCGTTTCAGCAATATCATAAGCACTTAAAATCGCCAGGGCACTTCCCAAGCTATGCCCAGTAATCGTTATACTCAATTCCTCGTCCTGAAACTCGTCCACTAACCGTTTTAACTCGGCTAATATCTGTTCTCTCGCCGATAACTTACAGAATCGACAGTTTTCATCCTTATCCGTATAAAGATCCACGAACCCGGATTCAACCTTAACACCTGCATCCGGACACGGGATTTTATCTTCTGATATTGGTTTTAAATAGTCCATTAAATCGGCGATCCATTCGAGTCGGGTCACCGTTCCCCTCCAAGCTATAGTAATATCTCGGCGGCCCAATTTTTTAGTCATCTCTTCGTTTGAAACGGCGACGTATCCCATCCAATTTGCATTTTTGCTCCAAACCTTTGGCCACCGAGATTTTTTGCAGAAATTGGGGAGATTTATGTTAGAGGTGGCGTAAATGTATTTAGTGACGTCATAACCATTGTCGTCCGCCATAGCCAGACCTCGGAAGAAATTGTGAGGATCAAATCTACAACTTCCACAGTACTTGGAAAAAGGATCGAAATCAAAAGCATCGTAACAAGCTTGTGCCATTTCGCCGTATCGAATAAGTTCGGTTCGGAGGAGTGGATCCATAGGGTCAAGCAACCCGACCCAATCATCTTCACCGTGTATGTATCTCCAGTTATCCGCTATTCTCGGCTTCTCCAGTTCGTCTTTGGCTTCCTTTACGATCTCGGTCCGTACACGTGGTGATGAATAATTATAATCTGTTGGCTTTAACAAGATGTGGCCAATTGTACGGCTAGTTTTTCTGGTGATTTTGTCGAAGTTTCTAGATTCAAAGAAACCGGAGGCTGAGAAAGGCTTTTTAGAATTGTAAAATGGTTGGTGATGAAGATTAAGGGTTTGTAAGGAAAATGAGGCCGCCATGGAAGCTCAATATGGTTTCAGATTATTGTCTACAGTGGAATGACGATGATGGAGATTAAATACTTTGAAGATGCTACCAAATTATTATTCATGAAAAGAAAATAAATAATGCTACAAAATTTAAAGTCATCTTCGTGCGTGCAAGTTAAGTGTTCTGAATTTGATTTACATTTCGTGACTTAATATATCCTCCATTCATTCTCATTTATCTATCGTTTTAATACAATACAATACACTCTAATTAAAAAAATAATTGTGATACATTAATTTAAAAATAAACACTTTTAACTTTTTAATTAATACATTTATGTTGTGGCAATTCAAATTAGTTGTTGACTGAATTAATTAAAGACAGTGGTAAGTTTGGAAAAAATACATTTAATACTCTATTAGTTTTATAAAGTGACAGATAACTAAAAAAACTGATAAAGTATATTTAGACTACAGATAATTGAGAACTGAGTAAATAACATTCATTTTTTTCAGTAGAAGCTAACGAAATCTAACCGATTTTCATTCATAATGGTAAAATGCTTATTTGGGAAGCATTTCTGAGAATTGAGTTATTGAACTGAATAGAGGTATCATTTTTCACAGGAGTTTCAACAGTTTCATCGATGGAAGAAGGAATTTCAACTGAGTCAGTAGTGGGGTGGAAGAAGGTGGAGAAGGAGGACGGGATTTTAAAGGTGGATTATCTAGTATGATTATGCTCAATTAAGTCACCGCGTACTAAAAAATACGTTGCATTTAATTCCCCATTAGAGTTGTTATATTTCTCATTTCTCATGAGGGTTCGAATTTTACGGTGAACATCAATTATCGTAGAATTGTCTCACGGTAGTTGAACTCGGTGTAAAAAATAATATGAGTAACGCTCTTTCTCATTTAACGGTCACGTTATAAGTCAATCGTGAAATAATCATCACGTTGGGCTGCAGACATGAGGTACTCAAATGGGTTAAAAAAAATACAATGCCTTTAGAAAGGTCTATTCTACGTCGACTGAGTCCCATTTCAATCATACTGATCCCGGATTTGGCCACATCTACCACATGTATCCACATGTGATCTTAGTCCCATATCGTATATTTCCTTTAGAAATTAGAAAAAAGGTAAAATATTGATTGACAAGTGACAACCCAAACAAATTTTGGTTCTAAAAAAAAGACAACCCAACAATTTTGAAAATGTGTGTTTGCGTTGAATGAGGTGTGAATAAAAGAATTATTTAGATGCACATTGTTCACGGAGACGGACTATTATGGCACTGGCAAAACAAATAATATATGACTTCCGGGAAAGCTCAGTCCGGTGACCCCAATTGTTAAATAATTCGATTCATCATCTTATCTCTGACCTCGTGTTGCACTAATTTAAATATTGAGCTATCGGTAGTTGAATTCAAGACTTTTTGTTAAATACAAAATTATTTATTCAACATTACAATTAAAAAATAGTTTAAAATACAATGAACTAAAACTTATATCAAAATTTAAAAAACTATAATAACAAATAAAAGTCGGCATTCAAGACTAAGTAAAAATACAAATATTAATAGAAAAATAAATACACAATAAAATTTTCAAATAATCTCTCCGCAATTCTTCAACACTAGGTACAAAAGAAGCTCATTTCAATATTTTCTTTAGAAATCAATAATATACAAGACAATAAATATATCAATCGTTTAATAAATTATCTCGAGAAAATTTCTAAATTTAGAAAACAAAGAAGGGCCTAAAGCAAGTATGAATTGAAGACCAACATCAGTTGTGGTAGAGTGGATGATGGCTCCTCATTCATTAAGAACGACCAGAGTTCGAACCGCGACCATGACATTTGTATGAAGTTATTGATGTTAGGAGGGTCGCCCCTTCCAGGACACTTGATGGGAAACCCACAGAAATAAAGTATGAATTGAAAAAATCATCGAAAAAGCTCCAAAATTTAAAGTATCTAAAGTTGATTTTGAGTCTTGAATCCTAAAAAATAAGATTTCTAATGAGAGTTTCAAATGATTTGTGATAAAAAATAAAGAAATTTAAAATTTTGAATTTGAAAATAAATATTTCATTGAGAGGAATAGTACATAGTCCATTTCTGATTTCATCAAATGTTCCAAGTACACAATTATTATCTTCTCATTTATCTAACATTTAATGCAATTTTTGTAAAAAAAAAATATATGTGTGGAAGAGATAGACTAGCATGATCATGTTATAGAAATGATAGAACATACGTAAGACTAGTCATTTATGTTCTGAGACATACGAAATTACGTATTTACAGAACATGAGGAATATCGTTGGTTATAAAGTATCAGTCTCTTATTCGCTTAACGTAAACAAAAACCTACTAAAATAATTTTTTTGTATGAAATAAATTATTCTTATTTTAAAATAATTATATTTTCATAAAATAATGACAATTATGTAAACTAATAGTTTTCGTTCATTTATCTCCAAATATCTATCTAAGCACCAATTTAACTTAATCATTTTCTTCTCTCTTTTCTCCTACCATTTCTATATCGCTCAACTCATTTCCTCTTCTCTCCCAAACATTCCGTTATTCAATACCGGATCTAAAACTCTATTACTCACCTTCAAATTTTTTAAAACTACACTATCTTTATAAAATTTTAAAATAATATTAACAAATTTCCTTCATGAAATTTTGAGCTTCGTCCAAATATTTACCCTATTCATAATCTACATATATGTGTGGGGGGTTTTCTAACACGTGTCCAATACATACGTTAGAAATACATTAGCACTACAATCCATTATATATATATATATATTGGGTTGAACAAATTCTCATTTTCCCTGGATATAGACTAAAGAGTTGATATTCATTTTAGGAAGAATAAGATTATTTCTAAACTGAAAATGAAAAGCTATGAATACCAGTACTTTTTCCCACAGAATCATGGATACGATACTTGAATTTTGTTAATTACACCGCATATGATTAACTAAGTAATAATTAAATAAAAATAAATGGTCCATAATAAGAATATTCCATAGAAATTGAAACCACATACTATATGATAGTGCCCATTTTCTTTCTTTTTATGTTCTTTTCCCTTTTTGCTTGTTCATAATACTTGAATGAAAATTTCTTATATGGGGTTGGTTCATGTGGATATTGCGATGCAGGAGGGTCCAAATAATTACAATATTGTCTTTCTTATTGTTGTGTAAGGCAAAAATGTCTATTTGGTTCTAAATTTATTTTCACCTTAAGGTTTGTGTCATGTATGTTTGATTTTCTCTTTTTACATCCTGTAAGTATTTACGACCTGTCATTGTTGTCCTTCCGTCCATTTTTTTGTATTTTTGCGTCGAGTAACTCGTGTACCTCACATATGGGGTACTTTTGAAGGGCATTTCAGATATTTCAACATATTGCACACAAGAAAAAATTAGGTACTCAATTGTTAAATAAAATAATTATAGATACCCAATTTATCAAAGGTTCCTTAGCCCAGTGGGGCAAGGGCCTGCCCACGACCATGATGTTGTGGGTTCGATACCCTCCCCGCGCATGGGGCATGCTTTAATTTGACTCCCTTTATAGGGTTACTATCTCATCCTCTGGTGAGGCAATTCTATCTCCCCGCTCATGGGGCATCGCCCAACGGACGTCAAAAAGATACCCAATTTAATTTAACTAAAAAATCTCTAAACTCATCTTCCCATTCCTATTCATCCCTTTAACTCTTTCCACCACCACCACCAACCACCGCTTATTCTTCTTATCCCTCTCCTCCTAATTGAACTTATGCCTCTGCTTTGCCCATTTTTCTTCTTTAATGAAAGTGAGTTTTAATAATGAGAATAGAAGATCTGTACTACCACCAAATTGATGATGAAAGTGGGGTTTATGATGAAGAGCCACTGTCAAAATATCATAGGCAAATTAATTTAGTTGGAATTATTTATTTTAAACATTTGTAATGGGTACATTTACCTTGTAGCTTTCATTTTTTTCTTTCCCAATTTGATCTCATATTTTAGTTTCTCCTTAATTTATATGTATAGCTTGGTGAAGGAAATGAGGAGAAAATGGAGGACATGTATTGGTGGTGGTGGGATGACGGTGGTGGTCGGAATTGGGAGGAGAAATCGTACTGTGGTAGTACAAAGGTGGAAGATGGCGTGGGGTGATGAACGACGTAGATAGTACGGCGGAGTGTGGCGATGGTGGTGGGCAAAAGTGAAGAGGGTGAAGATAAATCAGGATTGGGGAATACTCCCTCCATTCCAAAATAACATTAACATTTCAATTTTCACATAAATTAAGAAATTTCCTAAAAACATTGAGAGTCAAAGGCAAAAGACTAATATATCCTCATTAATTACTTCTTGAAAATGGAAATTGTGGTTAAAAGAAAAGTAAGAAGAGGGTAAAATGGTAAAAATTCATTAAATGTTCATTGATAATCTAAATGTTAATCTTATTTTGGGAAAAATTTGAAGTTCAAATGTTAACCTTATTTTGGAATGGAGGGAGTATGAGATTAGAGATTATTTGTTAAATTAAATTGAGTATCTATAGTTATTTTGTTTAACAACTGAGTACCCAAATTCTTCTTGTGAAAAATATGTTGAAATGTCTGAAATGCCCTTCAAAAGTACCTCGCACATGAGGTACATGAGTTACTCGACGAAAAAATCACAAAAAAATGGACGGAAAGACAATAATGGCAGGTCGTAAATACTTACAAGATGTAAAAAGAGAAAATTAAACATATATGACACAAACCTCAAGGTGAAAATACATTTAGGATCAAATAGGCATTTTTGATTGTTGTGTAATGACGTGAAATTTTTTGAAGCACTAAATTCATTGCCATTGGACTAGGCCCATATTAAAATTATCCTACTCGAATAGGGAATTTTTTGATTGGACCATATTCTATTGTATCATTTGGTTGAAATTTATCCAAATCAATAAAAAAAATTAGTTTCCTGATTAATTTTGGACCACATATAAAGTGAATCATGGTGAATATTAGAATTAACCCTTGAATAGTCGATGTTTTTCAACCCAAAAAGGGAAGAAACAAAGCATAAACAGAAAGAAAATCTTTCGAAAGAATTAAGGCGCCAAAATGGGCAAAACACCCGCGCCTTTCCGACCAAAAACCCGTGCTTTTATTTGTTCGCCGCTCCCACACCATTTCCCCCCCTCTTTCCTTCCTCTATCAGATGCCCATGTATGTCGATACATATATACATATATCGGCATCTTGTTTGATCACTTAACACCCCAAAATGCGCGGCCACCCCGTCACTCCCGGCGCCGCCACCCCAATTTCCGACTCTTATCATGTTAAGCGCGGAAAAAAGCGCGGCAACTATAGCTGTGGCCGTTGTGGCCTTCCTAAGAAAGGGCATAACTGTCATTTACCTAAGCCAACCGCCGCAACTCCGTCAACGGTTTCCACCTCTTCTTCTGTCGCTATTCCGTCTCCTTCTTCTCTCCAGACATGCTCTAACCTCCGGCGAGCTCTCTCGTTTGATGATGATATCGAGATGAGCGATGACTTAGCGGTCGACGAGGAAGAAGAAGAGCAAGTGGAAATGGAGATGGAAGTGGAAGTGGAACCGGATCTGCACGGGTCGCGGAAGTTACCGGTGACGTGCATGTGGGAGATCCTTAAAAGGCTTCCTCCGCCAGCTTTGTTGGCGGCGGCTGCTGTTTGTAAAGGATGGAATGAAACAGCTAAGCAGATTTGGAAGGCGGCGGAGGAGCTCAGACTTAGGGTTCCTGCTAAGACACAAATTGGATTCGCTGGATTAGTTTTACAGAAGTGTTCTGGACTTCTTAGACTCTCTCTTAGAATGGAAAGGTTAGGACTTGATGACCGTTGACCAGATCTATCGTTTATTCGAACATATTTATTAAATCTTAAATGAGGAATTAAAATTTGCTGTTTCATTAATGATTACGAAATGATCTGAGGATAACTGAATTATAAGCTGAAATAAATTTGTCCCAACTAAAGAATTTAACCGAGAATTCACTTGGATTTTATAGGATCAGTACATTTGCAAGTTGAATGGATATTAAGCTAGTGGATATGCATTTTGGGGGATTTATAGATCTTATTCTATCGGAGATCTGAGTTTTAAACTAAAGTTTAGTTTATATGAACAATGTTTCTGGCATTAATCTATTTGTTCTTTGGTTGTGGTTTTGCAGTGATATAGATGCAACAGTGCTGGCTTGCATTGCATTTTCGTGCCCTAATTTGGAATCTGTGGAGATCTTCATATCCGATACGTCAATTAATCGGATAACAGGGTAATTAACATTTTCTGCTTATGCATTTTAGCTTTTATACTTGTGCTACTCATGGACAATTTTATCATTTATTTCTTTGTGTTGTTTTACTTATTAGTCTTTGAGCCGTTGGATTGACATTGATGGTTTGATTAATATACTTGAACCTTAAAGAAGGCAAGCTAAATAGTTATTTCATTGTTGTATTTGCTAATGTTTTTAACTAATGGAAGTTAAACTTTGGTTATTTGTTGTCTATTAATTGTTCATTATCCCTTAGGTAAAAAGTGTCACGCCCCCTAAACTTTTCTCGATTTTGATTTTTGACCCTGAACTAAAAAACGCAAAGTCTTTGGCCTTGAACTTTTATGGAGTGTTAATGTTTCCATTTCCATCAAATTCCACCGTTAAATCTAACGGAATAGCAACATATAACTCTCACATGGCTTAACTCATGAACATTTTGAGAAAAATAAGTCCTGACCTAACAAAAATCCAAATGGGATAAGAAAACTGCGCCAAAATTTTCCTCATATTTTTTTGGTAAACCTATTTTGTTATGAATTTCTCAAATTTTTTCAAATAACATGAGAATGGACCAAATACATATTACTTGTAGTATATTATATATTTTTTTGACAGAAGAGGACAATATATTTTTCTTTAAGCAGAAAAGGTCAAGATAAATGTTTGGACGAAGTGCTATGTAGTTTAGATTGTTTACTGGCTTTTTAAAGTAAAGTAAGTTGATTACCTTTTAGCCGTTTTCTTATCCCATTTTGAATTTTTCAAGGTTATAATCTATTTTTTCTTAAAATGTCCTTAAGTTAAATAATGTGAGAGTCACATGTTGCTATTCCGTTAGATTTAACGGTGGAATTGGATAGAAAGGGAAACACTAACACTACATAAAAGTTCAGGGTCAAGAACTTCATGTTTTTTAGTTTAGGGTAAAAAACCAAACATCGAGAAAAGTTTAGGGGCGTGAGCACCTTTTACCCTTCCTTGTACAACATTTATGCATCCCACCACATATTTATTTGCTAGTGAAATAAATCCAGAGACTACAGCTTGATTATTATGATGCTGTCATGCAAGTCTTGCCATATAATGCTCGTTAAGGTGTGAAAAAAATTAGATTTGTTAAAACCTGTCACTATGAAAATGATCCATCATAACTTCATTTTGTAATTCCATGGGTGATTTCATCTATTTTCCTCTCTCATGCTTTCAATTTATACTGGTTTACACTTGCTTATGTAGAGTGATCTCCGTGTCTCTTGATCCCTCAAAATGTTTGCTACTACCCTGCTGTTATTCCTGCAAAGAGCTTCACTTCTCTCTTTTTGCCTATTTGGAATATTGCTTGCTTGCTCTATGTGATACCTCTGTTATTCTATGAGGCAATTAAACCCCTTTCTTTGTAGAAGATCTATCATGAAAAAAGAAAGTAAACTCAAATGATACGCTGCCTGATATAGGGATGAGTTGGGTCGTTATATCGCTGATAGAAGATGTCTTTCAAGTCTCAAAATGGAAGGGTGCTCTAACTTTGGGAGTCTTGTTCTTAGTTCAAGCAGTCTCTCCACACTTTGGCTTTCAGACCTTCACTGTCTTTCTAAGATGGTATACTATTCCATTCTTTCCATGCTTTCGGTGAACATACTAGAGTTTGGCTGCGTCTGTAATTTTCTTTTCTTAATTACATTCATATATGTTTCTCTAATCCATATTTCTTCCCTCGTCTCTTTTTTCGCTAGATATTCAATTGTCCTAATCTAAAGGAGATTTCCCTAGTTTTCTCTCGCCAAGCGAACGAGGGCACAGATCTAGCCACCATGATGGATGGTTTAGGAAGAAACTGTCCAAGGCTGCAGAACATTCACATAGCTTCAGTTCGGCTTTCTCATGCTGCTGTGCTTGCTCTTACTGATGCAAGCTTGAGGTATTCAGCCTGATTTACTCAGATGTTTTGTTACTTTTTGGCACAAACAGTGAAAAAGACTACCTTCTTATTATCTGATTTGATAATCCTTCTTGGAATCTTCAGGGGCTTACGGATGCTATCACTTGTACTTGGATCAGAAATAACTGATGCATCTGTTGCAGCACTAGCTGCAAGCTACTCAAACTTGGAATTGCTTGACCTGAGCGGGTTAGTTCTAAGAGATTTTTGGATCGCCTAGGTTAAGAGAGATGGAATTCCACTATTTTGGACTAAACTTATCGTTCCAAATGGTTGTTTCTAGATTGTAGATTGATATATAAAGTTTTTTTTCCTGTTGTCTTTTCTTGAAGAAGTGTTTCTTTTACCTTTAATTATGTTATGCTTTTTACTGATTTCAGGTCCGGCATCACTGATAGCGGCATTGGTATTATATGCAATGTGTTTCCTGACACATTGCGCCGACTTCTCCTTGCTCTTTGCCCAAATATCACTTCAAGTAATTTTAATTTCCAATATTAACTGAACTTTTCATTTAATTGTTTGTTTCTAATTTTTCACTAATTTCTTTTTACTACCTTTTTGAAATTTTTAGGTGGAATTCAATTTGCTGCAGCTCAGTTACCTCTCCTGGAACTCATGGACTGTGGAATGACCATTTGTGATCTCAATTCTGAAGGCCCATCCAGTGAAGAGAACAGTGAGCCTGAGGTACCAAAAACACCCAACAGCAAGGTGCACATCATGTACCAGAAGCTGTTCATCAAACACAGCCGGTTAAAGAAACTAAGCTTATGGGGATGTTCTGGTTTGGATGTGAGAATTTTTAATCTGAAGGATTTTGTTAGGTTCTTGACATGAGTTTATATTTGGGATTTGAACATATGAAAGCTTCATGCAGGCACTGTATTTGAATTGCCCGGAACTCAGTGATCTCAACCTGAATTCTTGTAACAATTTGCAGCCGGGTATGTGTTTTGTAGCTCTTTTCAACATTCAGTTACTCCCCTGGAACTTCTACGTAACTTAATGAATTTTACTTCTGAATCCAGAGAGGTTGCTACTTCAGTGCCCAGACTTGGAAAGTGTGCATGCATCAGGCTGCCAAGAGAGGCTGGTTGATACCATAGAGAATCAGGTAAAATTTTATACTATTCTGAGATATGTTTCCATAAAAGCAAGTTGTTATCAATTTATTCTTATCAACAATGTGACTTATGACGTTATGACAACCCATAACCAAATTTATAAGGCAAACTCTGGTGAACCAAGGACACTTGGGTTAAGTTTCAAGAGCATACATAATGCATTGATATGCTTTTTTCCTCTGATGTAGTTAGAGTGAATTACCTAATATGAAACAGTTGTGCAGGTTCTAATATATTGTTTCTCCTTTCTTTTACAGATCTGCAGTGATTCTGGATCCCTAGAAAATATTTATCACAGCAAGCACTTGCCTGATGGCTCCAAAAGAGTTCGAGTGCCATACCTCAGCCCACAGGTAATATTTCTGCCTTTTCAATAAGATTCGGGGCCTTAAGACCTCAAGTAGGCAGTGAAGATGGTATAGGAAATAATTTAACTGGCTATTCCCGTGATCCTTGTCATAAAATTTTGCTATCATGCAACTATGAGCTGCTGTTTCTGCAGTCTCCTGTTCTGTTTGTTCTTCAATCTCTTCTGAATTCCCATTACATTATTCTGCTAAGTGCTTACCATGGAATCTAGAGATTACTAAAACATCATTAAACCATCTCTATATGTGGACATGTTCTCTCATACAAACTTCTATCTCTGTGCAGCCATTTGACAGCGAAAAGAAATTGAAGAGGGCCTCAAAGCACCAGTGCTTTGTGTTTGTGAACTGATCCAGTTGACCTTATTACTATATGAACTTGGCAGACCTGTTGTTGTCAAATTTAGAGGAGACATGGGGCTTATACTAGCACTAGAAGCAAATGCCTCAAAACTGTAAAATTTTACACACAAAACGCCTAGCTCATTTCTTGGTGTCAATATCTGGGAAAAGTTACTAGACTAGTTGTTATGGGGGAGTTTTTTTTCTCCCCCATCATTAAATAAGCAACATATTTGCAGCAGATGGATTATTTATGTACCCAAGTTTTCTGGCAAATTAGGCCAAAGGATGGCTTCTGTTCTTGAAGTTAGCAGAATACTATTATTAGTGTACTTTACTGGTAATTTAAGACATTATATCAAATACTACATGTGTTACTAGTTCACACAAAAAGTGCTTCATTGATTTGTGGGGCTTAATGTTTCGTACTCGATAAGTACAACCCAATGTGATTATCTTATTCCCAAGCAAAATAATGGAACCTAGGAGCAAATTTTTACTAAAATATGGTGGATGGTATTCTGTTGGTTTTTTGTGGTTGGTATTTTGTTGGGTTTTTTTTCCTTAGATTTCTATTAAATTCGTTAATGTCCTGCAATTTAAATTCTATCTAAACGAGACCTATAGTTTAAGTTGAAGGTCGGACTCTCAAGTCTTACATTTTTAAAAATATAATAATAATTTCATTGAACGAATTTAATTATGAACGTCCCAGTTGTCACAACCTTCCAGATTTAGCAATTATATTTCTTTATTAAACTTAACGGTTTTCCTTTTAAAGACAAAAAAGAAGTTTATTTCATCATTAAAAAGAAAAAAAAAATGCCGTGGACAAAAAAATAAATATAAAAAAGGAAAAGAAACGATATTAACAGAAGTAACGAGAAGAAGAGGAAAAGAAGGAAAAAACTCTGTTCATCTGCTTATCAGACAGACCTCTGAAAGCTAATCGCTCGATCTCTGTAATCGACATTCGTATTCAATTGGGAATGATGGAATCGCTTTCATCCTTCTTCACGATCTCCACCAAAACTTCCAATCCACCTTCAGGTCTTGATCGCCATCGATTTTATATTTTATAATATGATTCTATACGTTTTGTATTTTCTTCGTTATGTCCTATTTGCATGAATTTTACCATTACGCATAGACGCGGGGGGGTGGGGAGCCTGAAAAGGTTAAAATTTTCAATTTTATAAGGAAAAAAATGTGATTTTGTGTATCTAATAAACTTTTGTGTATGTTACTACATTTTCTTCCTTCCCCATATTTTGATTATTAATACTTATGCGAGAGAGACTGTGCACTGAGTATGACATTTTTTTAATACTTATAGTTATACTGTTAACTTCAGAGAAAATGATGCTGAAAAGGATAAACCTTCATAAATGGGATCAAGGCTATGCATCTCTTTTGCCAGTTAAGAGATCCTGTTATCCTGTACCCTGCCGAACCCGATTCCTAAAGAAGAAAGGAAATGTTTTCCAGGTTCAATTAGTGTATTAAATGAATACTCTTGTTGATTTCGCTACTAAATGGTGTACTTAAATGACCTCCTCTTGTCATTGATACTGTGAGATTTTTCTTATGTTCCTTTCAGGTATCTTGTAGTCAAAAGAGGGAAATTCCTTTCTTGGAGGCAAAGTATGATTCAAATTTCATACTCTTGAATTTTTATGTATTTATATATTTGGCATTATATATTTGTTTTGTGGGAATCTGGATTTTTCCTTGAATTGTAATTCATAGGTGTTTGCCTGCCTAAGAAATTGTTTGTTTTAATTTTCCGTTTGGACTATTTCTTCCAAAGTTTACTCCGTGTTTTTATTTTGTACTTTGTAATGTTCTAAAATATGTAAGCTTATAAGGTCCAATCATCCTAAAGGCAAAACTTCCGTGTGCTTTGGTTGAAAGTACACTTGTCAGATTACAAAGACTATTTCTAGTACTGAGATGAATATATTATTTGGTTATCAATTTGTAGTGGATCTCTGAAGAATTAAGTTCCCGTGGAAGTAGAATTAAACTTCAATTTCTAAGGAATTATGTTGCTATCAAATACACGAATCACATGTAAAGAGAGATCTAAGAGATGAATTAGATTTGGTTTCCTCCTCTCATTTTGACAAAAAAAAGTCTTTATTACCCGCCTTGGTCATGCATCCGATTCTTCATTCGTTGATATTTCTGTATTAAATATTACGCTTGTCACTGCGGAATAGAAGAAAGTTGAAACAGCTACTGTGGTGTAACTGGGGTTAGGCCGTCTCTGGTTGATAATCACTCCATAGCTCTATAAGCACAAGTCAAGGACCTTGCCATGGACACACTTCTGTTTTCTTGATTAGCTTTGACAATATAAGTTATGTAGAGCACAGATTTGATGGATTTATCTGCTTTATCCCAAAGGTTTACTTTCATTTTTAGGTGCATGGAGGAGATATACGATGTTTTGACTGAACGTCTTGTTCCTACTGCTGCTGCTGCATCAAATTCAAATGTTAAGTAAGTTTGTAATTTTTTGAATAAGAAATGGTGCCCGACATCCTTGCACACTTGAATTATCAGACTTCAGAATTGTTATTGGAATATGTTAATTTTTTTAAAACTGTTTTCTTCTTTCTTTTCCCTTTGACAACCCATGTTATTAGAATATGTTCTGAATACAGGTTAATCTGCTTAACTGTGCAGGCATATTATTGGTCTGGCTGGCCCTCCTGGTGCTGGGAAGAGTACTCTTGCATCTGAGGTGGCTCAACGCATCAACAGGTTATGGCCTCAAAAATCTGCTTCAGCAGTTTCAATTGATTCTCAAGTTGAGCCTTTAGAAGTTGCTATTGTTCTTCCCATGGATGGATTCCACCTGTATCGTCGCCAGCTTGATGCAATGGAGGTTAAGCTTCACGGATGCTTATTTATATTTGTTTGATCTGTGTATGCATTGGACATGCATAATTTATAAATCCTTATTTGCAATTTATTTTTTCCCCTAAGTTCTGTTTCATGGCTCGCGAGAAGGGAAGTATCAGCTCAAGCTTTCAGATGCATGTGTATAATAGAAAGAATTGCATAATTATACAAAAGAAGTTTAGGCGTGTTCATATTTACAGATGCCTTTTGAAACACTTTATGAATAGGGAACCCGGAACCCCATTTTACCTGGTTTTGAGGCCATAGACATATAATAATGGATAGTTTGACATGCAAAGTACTTGTATATTATTTTAGACATATTTGAATTAGGGCATCCTCGCTCTTGTAGATATTGAAGCTGTTTCAAGTTATTCATAATTATCACATTCTAACTGATGATGTCACTTATTAGGATCCAGAGGAAGCTCATGCCAGAAGAGGAGGTATGTCCATCTCCGTAATAACATTCTTCTAGAATCTGATATACGTAGTTATTTACTCATATGACATTTAATCTTATTTATTTAGTTATTTTTTCATGAATTCAGCTCCATGGACATTTAGTCCAGAATTGCTTCTAAAATGTCTTAAGACTCTGAAAAGCCAGGTTTGTTTTTATCCAACAACATGATTTACTGATTTTTCCCCCCCATCTGCTTGCTTATGTCATTCTGTATTTCTGTTCATCTCTGTTACTATATCTTTTTGAAGGGATCTGTCTATGCTCCATCTTTTAACCATGGTGTTGGTGATCCTGTTGAAGATGACATTTTTGTGGATGTTAGGTGAACTCGAGATTATTATTTTTTTAAAATTGCATTGACATTCCGGAGTTCTTTTTTCCAATATTCTCATGAACACTATAGCAGTCTTACTAGGGTGATAAGTTTGCTTGCTTTGCAATGTTAATGCTCCCTTCTTTCCATATTGAACATCCACATTTGAATTGACACAAAGATTTAGGAAAGCATTTTGACTATATGGAAATTAAGACATTGCCCTTACTCTAAGGGGCAATGAAAAAGTTCATGCTCAAAGTACGGATGAAAAATATGTTTACATGCAAAAGTGAACATTCATTTTGGGATAGCAAAAAATAGAAATGTCCGCGGAGGAAGTATGTTATGTTATTGCAAATATTAGACATATTTGGCTTAGTAATTGATGTTAACTTCTTCTATATGTTCAATTGAGCGTAGGATATGGTTTTCTTTGAGTCCCATTATATGCATTAGTTGGTAAACATTTTACATTTGTGTCTATGAGATGAACGAGATGACCCTTTTTTTCCTCCTTTGTAGGCACAAAGTGGTGATCGTTGAGGGTAATTATCTGTTTCTGGAAGAGGGGTTGTGGAAGGAGATAGCATCTGAATTTGATGAGAAGTGGTAATGTTTACCCTTCCTATCTCTATCTTTTACTTACAAAGTTCTAGTATTTACCTCTCTCTGTTCTATATGGAAAGCCAAAAGGTATGGAATAAGAAGCCTATTATTCAGAAAAAATGGGGAAAAAAGGTGATCAATTTGTTTTTGTAAAAAGGATAATAAAGGAAAGTTACTTATCTTTTGTTGAAATATAAAGTCCCACATCGAGTGCCTAAGGTAGATCCGAATAACTTATAAGCTCATGGGTTAACACCTCTCCTTACCAATTGGTTTTGAGAGGATATGGAGGCCATGAGCTAATTTTCACATCTTTCATATTCGGCTCGTAGAAAGTTGAAAAAAAAAAAAGTTCATAAGAAAGTTATAATGATAGATTATAGACAATGTTCTAATAGCTAATGCAGTAAAGGAGGAGGTGACTTAGAAGACCTAGTCTCACCTATGTATTATATTCCAGGTTTATACCATAAATTAATGTGAAGTTATTGGGAGTGATTTTGTTTCTGTGTGTATTTTCAAGGTTCATTAATATTGACATCGAAAAATCAATGCAGCGGGTTCTTAAGAGACACATTACAACAGGTGCTTTTTCTTTCTTACACCCCTTAAAATCCTGGTCTAACATCTGTGGCAAAACCGGCTACCTAGTGGGAGAAGTTTAGATATAATACTAATTTTCTGCTATGCATGCAGGAAAGCCCCCTGACGTTGCTAAATGGCGTGTAAGGAACTCTATCTTTCTCGTCTGCGTTTCACGCACTTATACATATTCCTGTGCAACCAACGATCAAAACATCTTAATAATTATCCTAATTTTTAATTAAATTCATTATGCAGATAGATTACAATGATCAGCCCAATGCCGAGCTCATTATGAAATCAAAGAAAAATGCAGACTTGATAATCAAGTCAGTTGATGTGTCAATCTGATCCAGTTCAACCATGTAAATATAGGAGGCAAGTATTGAAATAATCGTCTATTTCCATAGTAGAAAAAGTTTTTAGCATTTCTGAGGATTTGGAAGACCGAAGACAATAAAGTGCAGATTTTAATATAAAGAAGAGGCATTCAATTGGCTAACCAATAACTGGGGAACGATAATGCTGGAAAGGAAAAGCCTGGATCGATCTCAGACAAGGTATGTAAGGATCATTACTTTTTGTTAGGAAGAAAATAAACTCTTTCGAAGAATACAGTAGTATGAGGAAAGATATTTTTGGTAACAAAACCAAACTGCAAGTTGGACAAAGTTATCATTTTTATGCCGGTAGTTGTGGATGACCATTGTTGTCGCTTGTTTTATTACAACTTCCCATCACCAGTCACCACTTATGTTAGTTTGGTCTCCGGAGACTGATGATCAGACAGCTGCGGTTAACAGTTCCTCAACTTGTGCGGGCGAGGCTGTCCAGAGATGATAGCATCCAAACTCTGATAATCACTCACTTTATTTATTTATTTGTTTTTTTTTATTTATAGGGAGAAATGGGAACTCTGATAATTATTCATATATCTATGGTTTCTTGACCGTTGTTCATTTTATACCCGTGACATATGAGGACATTAGATTCTTACCATGAATCTGAGTCAGTACAATAATTCAATGGAAAAACTTACCAGTTTAGCAAGTTAGTTGATCAGTTTTGACTGGGCTACTAATATATATGATTGGTCGGTTGAAAACTTAGTTATGTGCATATATAATGTAGATAGTAACAGATTCTCTCTTTACCAAATTAAATGGTCACTTTCCTATTTTAAAACATAATATAGTATTTAATTTATCCACGGTTTTTTGTTGTATGCTCAAGTGGACCAACTATGGATCAAAGAAATTGATCTAGTTGGTACATGAATTGTAGATGTGTGATTTTTTATTTTTTTATTTCTAACTATAGGTCAAAACCTCTTATAAGATACGAAAATATTGCACAAGGTAAAAATAGAGTTAGAAACTCACGTTGGTAGGAAGACAAAAGATGAAATTTATATTAATTTTTTTTTTTTTTGGGAAAAGGACAAGAAGTAAATTTTAATTTTCAATTTTTTATAAAAGGTAAAAGTGAAGTTTTTAAAATCTTGAAAGCCTCTAGGTTCATTTTTGGCATAGGATTTGCCCAGTGCAATTTATCTTTGTGGTTTGTGGACTATTATACGAGACGAATTATTATGACGCGCATATTCATATAGCGGCTATGTATTGTCTTGTCAACCGAAGAAAGTGGACATGAGTTGGTTTAAGTGGAAGAAGTTTGGTGTCCCTTTCTTAAGGTATCGAGTTTGAACTTTGTGAATAGAGAAAACTCTATCCCTGAAACATATTTCACAGTAAGAACTGACCGAATTAGTCGTGGACAGTAACTATGAATTAAAAATAATAATAAAAAAAAAGAATTCCTTACCTATATATGAACCAGCATGAGATTCACCAGCTATCTCAAACTCACTAGTAGTAGATGAAGAACTAGGTAGCCCCGGAAATATCCATATATGATGACTCCCTAGTATGAGTACTTCGCTGGGCACCTTTCACTTTGGATACCAAATGGAGAAATCATGCATGGAAACATTGCGCGAAGTTTGTATATGTTGGCTTTGTTAAGTCCGACGGAACAAGTAGTGTGCAAACTAACCAAAATGGGCAGTGTGAGGGGTTACTTTTGGCATGGAGCCGTCTTTGTGGGACTAGAGACGTGAGGTCAGTCCCCATAAATATTTCCCAGTGCGAGTAAATGCCATATTGACAAGCACATTCCATTGCTCCCTTCTTTGTTGAACCTCAACCAAACATTTTCATCTCTTTCTTAGGTGATAATCATGGCCAATGATACATTTAGAGTTTTGTACATTACTGTTCAACAATCGCGATAAAATAGAGTTTTTTTTTTTTACACTACTGCTCTAGATAAATCTCTTGTAATTAGCAAAAAGAGGAAAAGACGAGGAGTCGAAGCACTAAAAATAGATACAATAATTATACATATATAATCACAAGTTCTTGATGGTGATGATTAAAAATAAGCAAACCCCATTAAAAGCTAAGAATAAACATGTAAACAATGGAGAGAGCACCAAATTTATTTTCGTTCTGTCCATCATCTGAACTACCTATAGTAAGCATCTGAGTTTTGATGGATACAATACAAAAGGACACTGTAAATACAACAAGAGCAGGTGGTGGAAGGAACCACTGATTAAATTGACCATCTTCTTGATCTCTGAGATCAGCTTCTGTTCTTGCATTTTGCCAGGGCTCTTGGAGCTGAGATTGTTAACACACAAAAATTGTAAAACAATTAGTCGAAATTCAGGATAAGACAAGGAAGATGGATGGTGAATTAATATGGTTAATTCATGTTACTCACCGAGTCCTATGGCCTCGGTTCCTTTCATTATGCGCAGGCGCTTGCATGATCCGACAAACATCCTGGTTCATTAAATTTGCCAATTACAATTAAGAACAAACACTCTTATTATATTTTAGATGATCATAATTATGGATTAATTAGGACTTACTCCCATGGTACATCGCCGACGAGCATCCAGTCGCCGTCCTTGTCCTCGTATGTCGGAACGTAATCGGAACTGTTCAAAATATCTATCAGCTTGCTCTCGTTCATGAAGTCCATTATTCCCTGTGACTCACAACTACCTGCAAAAATAGCCATAAAGTTAATTAAGTAGCACAAGAGATACTCTTGTATAGTTGGCGACTAGTTGAAATGTTGAATTGTTGCGTTAGAAAAATAAACACTATTCAAATAGAAGCTTATTACTCTATCCATTTCATAATATTAGTCGGTTGATTTAAGAGAATCGGGGTACTAACCGATTGTGAAGGAGTGGAACATTTTGCCTAAGGCAGCAGAAAGGTCTTGGTAACTTTTGTACATATTCAGGTCCACTTTGCGAAGATAAGGCGCGCCATCCATGCTCACCTTCACCAAGGCGGCGCCTCCACTCAACTTCCCATTTTCCTCCGCGCTGTTCTTTTGTACGGCGAGAATGTTCTTCCGGAATGACCGCACCGGTGGCCAACCAACCACTTGAGCCCTGGATTTATACCATCCATTAACGGAATATACTTTAATCAGCCAACTTTACATTTTCTCGTGAAATTGAAGAAGAAATCCCTAGAAGAAATTGGTTCAAATGGCTACTAATTCTTTTTAAATTGAGTGTTTGTATTCTTATTTTACACTTTTCCGTTTCAAATTAAATATTCATTGACTCACCTAGTATTTTAAAATCTCACTTTCCTATTAGATACTATTCTGTAAAAATAAATATTTAATTCAAAAGCAGAAAGAAAAAAATAAACATTCAATTTAAATTTGTCATTTTGAAAAGATAGGAATATTTTTATTTAAAATAATATAAAAGTGGATAATCAATTTCAGAAAGAAAATAGATGATAAATGAAGAGAGAGAAAATTGTGAAGGCAAAGAGTAGCGTACTTGGCGGGAGGTTTGACTATTTCATTGGAGGCGGGAAGAAGAAGATCCTTCTCCTTCTGCAAATGATTAGAATTATCAGTAGTTGAACCCTTTCCGGACTCTGTGGAAGCTAAATTGAGCTTCAAATCCATAGTCTCCGAGAAGTTTCGTTTTCCATTGGAATTAATATTCTTGCAGCTGAGGTCTTCTTCTTCTTCTTCATGATTCTTACCGCCGCCGCCGCCAGGTAATCCAAGCCTTAATTCTGTTTCCTCAAACTCCAGCTTAGGTTTTCCTCCTCCTCCTCCTCCGTCGCAGAAAAGGCTCGCCATTTTTCTTGTTGAGGTTTTGTTGGTGATAAGAGAAATTGAAGAAACAGAGGGAAGTGAAAGATTAGATGATAATGGAGAATGAATGACTGGGGTAGAGAGAATTGAAAGAGTGATGAGAGTGAAGATAATGGGGGGTAATGCTAAGAAAGTAAGAATAATAATGAAGGTAGAAAGAAAAGGACCAAGTGTGTGTTTGGGCCAAAAGGTCATTATTATACGGATAAGTCTGTCTTCAATTTGTAATTTTTTTTTATGATTTGATTGAATTGTGTCTGACTTGAATTTAGTTTGATTTGAGATTTAAATTCTATTGGAAATGAAGTTAATTGAATGAGAAAATAGTTTTTTAAGTGGTTGGAAAATAGAAGTTAAGCTAGTGAATTTTAACATCCCACATGGTTACATATAGAAGTGGGTTTTACTTTATTGGTAAAAGCGGTTTACTCGGATTTAAAATGTCTTGTTAAAGTTATGCCTCATTTTAGAATCTCGTGCGTCAACGATTAATCTGAGATCTAATAAGTATCCGTGTCTGTTTAAACCGTCAACGATTAATCTGATCTGCTATTACGATCGAACCCCTTGCGAGGGTAGAGTTTCTAATTTTTTTTCATTCACAATGTTCGAATTCGATATCTTTCTTATTATGGACATCAAACTACTTTCATTCGTGTCAACTGATGTTGGTAATTTGGATATTTTCTACCGCTTTAGATTACATTCTCTTTCTTGCTTTTTATTAAGAATGGACGTTGAATTAGAAGTTTGGAAGATCAAAAAAGTTAAGACCAAAGTAAAACTGTATATAAAATATTGAGAGTGAAGACTTTAAATATAGCTTATTCTAATATAATAGTGGACTCGCCTGAATTGATATCCGTTAAGATCGATCACGAGTTTGTACTTTGTAAATACAAAAATTATGTTTAGCCTTTTTTTAGGGGAGATATTAGTCTCAGATTTGATATTTCATATTCTATTTTAATACGGAACACTAATGTTCAATTACACGCTGTTAATACATAAATAGGTCAAAAATCCTCCGTACATGTGTATGTATCCATTAATGTGATCAATTACTAACAATTCACTATATATATATATATAAGAAATATCAACATGAAAATTTTTGAGTGATTATACACAAAAATAAATATATAAATGAATACATACAATTTTCACCCATATATATATATATATATATAATGACCCATTCTAAAAAAAATGTGAATGACCCATGGATTGAAATGGATGGACCCCAAACATAAGGGAAAAGCATGTGAAGATATTCACCAAGAGCAGGTAGTAACGCCCCGAACTCAAAGTGTACATGTGAAGTTTCTGGTTCTTGTCACCTTAAGGTCAAACCCTGTTACATGTGCGCCGCTCCTGGGTATCCCATCCCTGTTCCATGTCAAACAAGTATGTTGTCGTCTTTTATCTCTCCTATAATATTACGCTATATAATTTATATATTTTTTAACACTAAAGTATTTACTATCAAAACTATTTAACAGTATCATGAGTGATGGGTTATGTAACGTGATCTTATAACAATATCTTTAATAATGTTGAGAATGGTAAATCACGTGGAGTGATAAATATGAGAATATAATTATGTGATTTCTAGCCCCATCTTCTCCTTCCTAAATCCTAACCAACTATTTTTCCTCACATTCCATACAAATAAACTCTTTTCTAATTCCTTCATTCACATGCTAATTTTGTTCCTAATCTCTCTTCTCCATTATAGTTCATTTAGATTAAGTTTTTTGTTGGAGAATATATGTTTTGAAGATTATAAAAGTAGGTAATTTGTGAGAATTCAAACAACAGTTCCGTTGCTAATTAATTCTCGGAGATGAATGTATTTTTCCGTCGAGCATGGACCGACTTGATAAAGTAAAAGAGTATACAAGTCATATTTAAAAGAATAATATTTGTATTTTAATTAATAAAATATTTCATTTTTTACTTTTTAAATTTTCGTAACATGTAATTAAAGTATTATATTAAAGAACGAAGGAACGAAGTGAGTATCTTCTTAGCAATTATAATTGAGAAACATATATGAAGATCTAACAACATATTACTACTAAGATCTCAATGTAATAGTGATAGTCCAACATGTGAAGTTTGATTGGACGGTGGTATTTTCAGTAACAAAAATATAAAAAATCAAGATTAATGAATACTTATCATGGTTAGGGGTGTCAATCGAGCTATGTGAGTGAGCTGAGCTTGGCATAGCTCACGCTCAGCTCACATAAAAATTGAAAAGCTCACGCTCACGCTCAGCCCGGAAAAGTACGCTCAGCTCACATTTTAACACGAGCTCGAGCTTAGCTCACGAGCTTCCCAAGCTCATTTATATTAGCCAAAAAACGAAAATCCTGTCTCAAGAATAGTATAATACAATGAGCCTTAAAATTAAATTTGGACAAGAATAAAAAAAAAGAAGCAAAAGAGACAAAACGACGTAAATATAGAATACGATTTGTATTAGTTGTCCATTGATGCAGTAGCATAGTACAATTAGAAAGAAAGAGCCAAATTTTACCTTGTAAAAGTGTTGAAGACAGAATAAGGATGACTGATGATGGTGATGGAAGATGATGAGTCGGTCTCGGTGAATACTGAATAGGGTTTTGTGAAAGAGAGAATAATTAAACTGTGGTATTGAGTATTGAGTTTATCAACATATTATAATAATAATAATAATATTATTATTATTATTTTATATTTATATATATATATATAATATTTTAATTATATTAATCTTATTCGGGTTCGAGCTTTTTTTTCTGACTGAAAGTGCAAAGTCTCACGCTCACCACATAAGAAGCGAGCTTGAATATTAAGCTCACGCTCACATCACCTCACGCTCATATTTTTTCGAGCTATCCGAACCCATTGACACCATGGTCAAATCTTATGGTACGTAAATATTCTAAATTTCATCCCCCTTCATAGAAAAAAGGCATAGGAAAAAAGAAGTAATTGTAAGGTCTTGTTGGAATCTCCTGCATGTGTTTTATGCACGATCATGAATTTAAATTCTATGATTCTTGTGGTACATGAATAAAATAAAATTAATTTTCTCTGAACAATAATGAAATTCCTCAATGTTTATAGTATTTTTTTGAAAAGATTACACTAAAACAATAAACCGTTATTCACGTAGAATAACTCCAAGTTTGACCTTGATAAGTATTTTTATACTCGCAAGGCTTTCTTAACCTTTTCTCATTTTATTGCTTTTAACTGTAAATGGATTTATCTGGATTGTGTCTGACTTGAGTTTGAAAATCAAATTGAAACTTAAATTCTTTTTATATTGATTATGTAAATGAAATTTGAAACACTAAATTATAAAAAATTTAATTTAAGTTTTTTTTTTGAAGCCCGACTAGGCAATTGCCCCATATAGGGGAGGGAGGTGCCTCACATGAGGAGGATGGTAGCCCTAGAAAGGGAAATTTTAAAGCTTACCTCACGAAGGAGGAGGGTATCGAACCCGCAACCTTACGGTCGTGGGCAGGTGTCTGCCCCACTGGACTAAGACACCTTTGGTGATAAATTTAATTTAAGTTTGAGACAAAAAAATTCAGATTGAGACTCAATCTAATTCAATCAGAACCAATATATTGAGTTTTGCCTTTTTCCAATGCAGTTTTTATAGTTTTCTCATAACATGGCAATGTCATACAATAATGTTATTGTCACGCCCCCCATTGTTTCATATGAAACATTCCATGAATTTTGAGTTGGCTTATTATAGTAATATTTGCCAATTTAAATGAATCAGTCGAGCAAGAACATTGCACGCCAGCTTTCCCCATCCCCTAGTTTTGTAGTAGTTTACTTTGCAATCTAAATTTAGTCCTACCAGAGGCTTAATGTACGAGTTTTCTCTAAAGAATTGGAAGCGTGAAAAAAATACCAAACCTTGGAAGTATAGAAACAAAAAGGAAAAACAAACATTAGTGTATGGATGTCATGGTCATTTATATATGAATCTACTAGATTAATATGCTCCATTCTACTTTATATATATTCACCCGCGAAATAATGTAATTGTTAAGAAAATATTAAATAGTACAAAAATAAAAAATATATATATATATATTCTACACCGATATTATAAATATATATGTCTTCTTCGGCCCAAGTAGCTATGGGCTTCTATCCATGTGGAGCCCTCTAAACACTTTGGTTTCACAGAAAAATAGGGTCAGAAATGTATTTCTTCTAAATCTGGTCCGCTCATTAAACTTTTTGTTTCGTTTTTTTCTTATTTGCTAAATGATATTCTCTCATTCCTAAATATAATTTTTTTTAGCACAAGTAGCAAAAATTAAAAAAGAAAATATTAAGATGTTTTTTAAACAAAATATCAATATTATTATCTTAAATAGAATTATTGGCATATAAATTTTATTTAAGATAATAATATTATTATTTTAATTAATAAAATACTTTAAATTTTACTTCCTTAATTTTTGCTATTTATCTTGAAAATTTTATATTTAGAAATGAAGGTAGTACGGGATACTGATTCACTTGTTTCTTAGGAGCAATCACACTCTATAATGTGGATCTTAGATACATAAGTACTTATCGACGTGTTATTCTTCATAATTAGAATATGTTTAGACTGCTTTAAAAATCAGAATATAAGTCGACTAAATTTGGTTTAAAACCAAAATTTTAAAGTCGTATAAATGTTGAATGAGTATATATGTAGATTCAAAAGCTGAAAATTAGAGTAAAATTCAATCTAATACACTCTCAATGAGAATTATTTACCTTATAGGTTTGTGATTCTTTATGATTAGAATATATTTTGACTGCTTTAAAAATCAGAGTGTAAATGAATTAAATTTGATTAAAAATTAAATTTTTAAAGTCGTGTAAAAGTTAAATAAGTAGAGATGCTGATTCAAACGCGAAAAATTAGTGCAAAATTCAATCTAAATACACCTTCAACGAGAATTACTTACCTTACATTACATGGTATGAGATGTGAAATTAGAGTTGCAGATGGCGGGGAGACATAGGTGATGGCGGACCTTAATCCGCCAAAACATCAATTAGGCAGACAAAGAAATAAAGAAGGTAAAGACGATACTTATGTTCAGCCAAAAAATATGGAGGGACCCGGTCCGGCCGTAATTGGGACCATAGCTGAAGCCTAAAGTCCAACTCCATAACCTATATGCGCGTGTGGTAAGGCCCACTATCACCATCACCATCAACATTTAATATGTCACACGTGTGTACTTATCTGTTGTAGATGTCCTCTCCTTTTGCTCATCAGTTCATGCGAAAATCCTATCACAAACAATTTTATTTTATTTTATTTATATGATGAGAAATTCGAGTGTTAAATCTTCGACCTACCGGTTAGAAAATTGAAGATTGAGACTGCTCCACTAAACTAGTACTCCTGGACAAAATCCTATCACAAACAAATCCTCTTAAAATATAAATATTCCTTTCATTCATTTATTTATTTAACGGTTATACTATAGATCCAGCATAAAAACGAGATCAGATTAATTATCGATAAGCACCAAATACTCCAAATGAGTAATAAAAGAATGCTTAAAGATGTTCCGAACAGGCCGAGTTAGTTCCACTATCATACTCTGTCACAAAAATCAGTCTAAAGAGATGACAGAATCGTCATCTTAATTATTTGTCCAAAAAATTGTTCTAAATAGCCCCAAAAAAAAGAACACTTCTGATATGGACCGGGTCCATTGGACCATGCGGTTCAGATTTGATCACATTACTGCATTTTCTTCTCTCTCCTCATTCTGCAGGGATCAGTGGCGGAGGATACAAGGGGCAGGGCCCCCCCAAGAATTTTCAATTTTTTTATATACTAGGTATATATATCCAACTGTTCAGAAAAAAATAGATTTTTTTCTACTACGGCCCCCCCAAGAATTTTATGATACACACCGAAATATACCATTTAGAAATTTTTACAATCGTTTGGTCCACCAATGTTGAAGATTAGTAGAAGAAATGAAGATCAAGCTGAAGTTCTTTCAAGTTGCAAGCAGAAAGATCAAGCAAAAGAGAATAAAAAGAGCTGCAAAAATGCTAAGGAAAAGGAAGAATGGACTTGTGATGTGGGCTGAAGATTTACGCATTGGGCCAAAAAAGAATTAAGTAAAATAGGTCCACTTCTCCTTGTAAATAAAATAGCTCGGTTATGTATGTTAAGCGATTTAGGGTTAAAATCGGGGTAAAAAACTCATTCGATGAGCTGATGAAGAATCAAAAAAAAAATTCCCCTCTTCCACTAACCTAAGACTTTGTATATGTCGTTTAAATTCAACTTTTCTAAAAAAATATATAATTCTACCTCAAATTCAAATCCTGGCTCCGCCACTGGCAAGGATGTGGCCAAATCTGGACCACATGATCCACATGGACCCGGTCCATATCAGAATTTTCCCAAAAAAAATTACTTCTTTAGTATGCTTTGATCCCCAAAAAGACTTTTTCCAACCGGTATAGTGAACAACTATGCCTTTTGGTTACCTGTGGGATACGGTGAGACTAATTCAAAATCGATTGACAAAATTCTTCTCTTATTTAAGATGGCCTGGTTAAGAATTTGATACTAATTCTATCAAGAAAAACTCGAACTCTGATCCTGATTGGTATTAGCAAGTTTTATTAGTTTCTACCTCCGTCTCAAATGGTTTGTTACATTTGCACTTTTTAGGCATACTAAGGAAATGATTGATCAAAGGTTCCTTAGTCCAGTGGGGCAAGGACACCCTCCCCATGCATGGGGCGTGCTTTAATTTGACTCCCTTTCTATGATTACTCTCTCCTCCTGTCCTCTGGTGAGGCAGTTCTATCTCCCCGCTCATGAGGCATCGCCCAACGGGCGTCAAAAAAGAAAAAGAAAAAGGAAATTATTGAAAGATAATTATTGTGAAGAAGAAAGTCTAAAATTACTACAAATTTATTATTAGTGGTTGGTTGAGTAATAAATTATAGGTATGACTAGAAAAATAACAATAAATATGCATTGAATTCTGTAACGTGGCAAGCAATTTGGGATATCTTAAAAAGTGAAATGTTGCAAACAATTCGAGACAGGATAGTATATTCATTCTTTTTTTTTTGGGGGTGTAAACTCCCTTGGTCTACTTGTAAATTAACCAAGTAAGGATTGATGTCGTAGGGGCCCACATTTTACGGATTGGATCTGGCAGCCGTGGAGTTTGATAGAGACGGACGGACGGACTGATATTAAGAAATGGGCCCTCTTTGCCTCTTATGGATTGGGACTTTCCAAGATCCAACGAAAGACTGAAGATGGTGAGTTGGGTTAACAAGGAAAAGTCCAATTTCCAGCCCACTTGTAGTTCCCACGTCAATGCCTATATGAGACCGCTATCCAAAAATTTGCATTATTGCTACTACCTTTTTCTTTTTCTTTTTTCTTTTTTTCTTTTGCTAGATTATTACTTCTATCACATACATTGTATTAGTACTTTTTGAATGTGAAGATTAGGTTTATACGGTATGTCAAAATTACATTTTTTTTCTCTTTACATGAGGATGGAGGATTTTAGGCGCTTGGCCTAATGTTAACCCTGCGACCTTTAGGCGAGGGCGAAGATTTACTCCAATGGGCTAAGCCTTATAGATATATATAAATTACTTATCATTTGGTTGTTTTATATGTAAAGTTTATAGTTTAAATTTAATATATTACAAAATACTATGGTAGTTCTCATATTTGAATCCCTTATTATATAAGTTTCTATTTAGTTAAAAAATACTCCCTCCATTCCTAAATATAAGACTCTTTAGACAATTTGAAAAAATTAAGGAAGTTGTCATTTTCACCTAAACTTCCAATATTACCCCACCTTCTCTCTCTCTCACTAATACATCATAACGAAAAGAAAGGAAAATGTTGAGGGTATAATTGAAATAAATTGTTGACAACTAATAAAAGAACCTTAAACGACAATTAATTTGGATACCTAGATATCTCCTAAACGACAATTAATAGGGAATGGAGGAAGTATTTGGATTAAAAAAAAAGTTAAAAATGAAAAGGCAAAACCAAAACTGCCCATATGGCCATACAAAATGGCTTTGTTTGCCCCTTTAGGATGCTGATTAGGTTGAGCTTTACTGGAATGGTCTACACGGATTTGGAATAGGCCAGCAATTGCCCATTCTTTTGGACCCAAAAATGATAGCCTTCAATTCAGTTCCATAAATGTATAGGTTCCTTCCTCTTCCTTTCTTTAATTTTTTCATCTTTTAGAAGAATATTTATGACATGGTTGAGTAATGTCAGAATATTGATTCGACTAATATAATTATAATCCGAATAGGAAAAATTCGAATAACGTAGCGTAAGATATATTAAACTGTTTTTTCGTGATTCGAACATGTAAACTTAAGTTCGGGATAAAAAATAAGGTAAGCTTACTTCTTTACTTTATTTTTTCCTATTTCTTAGAAGAATATTTCTCTCTTTGATAAGTCGTATGCTTTCCTTAATCTGAGAGATGGAATATTATTATTGTTTTCTTTTATAAATGTGTAACCGTTATATATACTTCTTTGTTGTTTTACCTAAAAAAAATCCTTCTTTGTTGATTTTACTGAGAGACAGGGACGAAGGCAGGATTTTGGTGTTGGGGGGGCGAAACTGCAACAGTATATAGAACTACAGAGTTCAAGTGATAAAAACGGCAAAAAAAAATTCTTGGGGGGGCGGGGGCGAAATTGATAAAATTTTCCAAATTTTTTCAAAATACACATAAAATTTCGATAAATAGTAGTATTTTTAAAAATCTTGGAGGGAGCGACGGCCCCCTCCCGACCCTGTCTTCGTCCCTGCTGAGAGATGGAAGAGAAAATCGTTTGTCTCAATATGTGTTTTCATACATGTCTTTATCACTTAGAATTGGTCATGTGATATTTATTTTTAAATTTAATATACATGTGATGAGTTATTAGTGATTAGGAAAATAAATAATGACATGTATGAGGAGAGACAATTTGTTCCTAAGAGATGATGGAGGTAGTATTATTGAGCCATAGGAAAGAACAAAATATTGACCACATGATTAGAAAGATTAGAGGGCAGGATTTGTAAATGAAGCCGACAATTCCGTTTATTTCAAGCGTGATATGTCTGATTTATTTTGCTAACTGCATTAATGGAGATTACGAAATAGAGTTGATCATGATCTCCGTCCTCCCCTCATTATCACTCCTAAGCCACACAAAATTTATGCATAATGCACCCTCGATTTGGAGTATCATTCAATTTAATTTCATGACCAAGATGTCGATTATGATATTTGTAATCAATCTCTCTTAGTATAATACTAGTAGTTATTTTTAAAAAATAATCAATCAAACAAACAAACTGTCCTTGATTTGATCAATCATTTTTTTAAAAGGAAAATAAATCTTATTGTGATTTGCATTTTTTTTTAATTTTTTCAACTTAGGATTCGCTCGTATCATGAAATAAACTTCTTTTACCACGTGCGACTACAACCATTGAAAGAGTCATGAAGCGGGATTCAGGTCGTTTGTGACACTAACTGTTACACTCCTTGTGATATTTATATAATTTAAACTAAAATAGGTAAATTCAAAAGATAAATTAATAAATTTTAAATGTGAATATAATTATAATTAAAAATGTCACAAGAATATTACAAAAAACCCCCGTATGAATAAAACATACGATAAACATATAAATTTAATATAAATGTTAACTTTTCAGGAATTCAAACCTACCGTACTCCATTGAAGGTCCTCCTACTTTACCCACGTACGATGCCCAAGGGGGCTGCTTATTCTTTTTGATTGAAAGGTTAAAGAAGGCGGAGCCACACCACTTCTATCTATCGCTTGGCCAATTCATTATTTGGAAGGTACTGCTGTGCCCACTGGTTATGTCCGGCAACAAGAGGGGCACAAAGTAGGGTAAGTCTGGCATGGGGCGGATTCAATGGGACCGGCCTCACTCCCATCTCACATAAAATTAAACAGGACCCACTTACAGGGTAGGTCCCGCAGGTCATTCAGGTGGGTCCTCCATCTTTTATGTGAGAGGGGAGTGGGGCCGGTCCCATTGGGACCGTTCCACCCCAGATTTTTCCCACAAAGTATGGTATTTTTTTTGCTTTGGCATTTGACAAAGTATACCAAAAAAGGTGTTCTTCCAAAGTTACACTTGTTGCATTCCATGCACGTGCAATTGTTAGCTGCTAGAAAACAATACTTCATCAAAATTCGTTTAACCTTGCAAATAATTTACTCTGAATTAATCAAAGAAAGAAGAGTACAATACTAGGGGTAAAAATATCTTAAAAATAATAAAATAGCTCTCTCATTAACTATTTATAAAAAGACCATGATCCGAGTCAGGTGCCGATGAACATATTAAATTATCCATCTGGCTTCACAACACAAGTACATCAACGCAATTATCAAATGCGCGCTCGAGCCTCCCGCTGGGCCGCTATGCCAAAAGCAAGAGAAATCACATCCTTCTCTTTCCTTCTTTTGCCTTCATGTCGCTACACGGGGAGGACACAGAGACGTAAAAAGGGATCCTATCAATTTGTGCCCCGTATTATTTTATATTTTTACCAATCAATTTACAACACGAGTGGCTATAGAAGATGAGAGAATGAAGATGATGATACAATGCAAATGCATGGGCTCAAAAGTTTGGCCATGCCCACATGTCATTCTCATCTATTTCCATTTTCATTCACACATACGAAACTCATAAATCTGAAAGTCTGGGCCCCATTGATTCCAAAACTATGAAAAACTAGGTCCCACACCCCATATGCCCAAGCCTAATTCATCAACCGACATGTTTTGAACTGCTAACCCCACGTCACATGGGTTGCTTTCTCTCCTTCCTCGTGATCCAACTTTCCTGATTCTCACCCATATCTCCCCCTTCAAACGCATCTTGGCCGTCTATTCTTGGACCACTACCTTCAAGTCCGGTGGTTGGACTTGTCCCACCTTTGTTCCCTCTTTTATATCTCAGTAGACCTTAACTTGCCGGTCATGTGACCGACATCTTCCGCTGTATATGAAAAGTCCATGTCCCACTAACTCAAACGCGCCAGCCACTGCGTTTACCAGCCTCTCGGCTCTATTTGGATTGGGATTGGAATTGGAATTGGGTTTGGGTTTGAGATTGAGATTGGATTTGGATTTTGGCGTGAGAGGCTAAAAAGTGGGCGGGAAAATTTCAAATTCAAATTTTTTTGTCAAATAATCGTTCATTTCCAAATTTTTTTCTCAAAAATTTGGAATTTGAACATCTCCCGCCAATTTTAGAGGTCAAAATTTAAATTTTTACTATTATTTGAAGAAAAAAATTTGAATTTGAATATTTCCCGCCCACTTTTTAGCCTCTCCCGCCAAAACCCAAACCCAAACCCAAACCCAATCTCAATCTCAAACTCAAACCCAAACCCAATCCAAATAGAGCCAAAAGTGAAGACATGACAAACATATACAAATATGTCGAAATATGAAATTCTAAATCGAATGTCTAAGGAAGATTCAAATAACTTATAAATTCATGAGTTAAATCTCTCATTGTCAATTAGTTTTGAAAGGAATGGGTCAACACTTTACACCTCTCACGCGGGCCTTGAACTGTTCCCGCGTGACTCAAGAAGGGTGGCGGACCTTAAATAGACTCTCATATCAAGGGGGAGTAATGGACTAACACATGTCATTGAAATTTGATTTTGAGAGATATGGCAGTACATAAACTAATTTTAACAAAATAAGACAGAAATGCGACAAGGAACAAGGACATAATATCCAAAATTGGCAAAAAATCATACGTCCTTGTGTATGTCTTCATTCATGTATTCACCCAATAACAATTTGCTATATTTATATATAATTAGAAAAAATATTCACATAAATAATTATGATTGATTGGAGATAGAAATAGAAATATACATGGGGATAGACGTTTTTCACCCTCCAAAATCATACTTTCCTTCTTATTATTTCATATTTTCTTTAACTTCAATATTTTTTTTATCTAAAAGGGTGATTAATATATTAATATGGCAGAGAATGAATCGCATACAAAAAAATTTACACCAGTAAACGCGTGTAGAGAAGGCGTGTGGGGATGTGATAAACTCGTGTTATGAAATTCATGCACAGAGAGAATAAGTCGGCCTTGATATTGTCTGGCCATACCCTTTCCTATAAAACTCTTGACGCATCATCTCATTTCTCACAACTTGCAAATACCTTTCATTCCAACAAGAGTTATCTCTCACAGGAATCGTTCAAGAGTTTAAAAAAGAGAAGCATTTTCATCAGCTATTATTAATGGAAATGGAGAAAACAGCTATTTATGAGAATGACCTAAACCTCAAGGCAACCGAGCTCAGATTAGGGTTGCCCGGAACAACAGATGAGCCGTCGGAGAAACAGTCGTCGGCCTCCGGTAGCCCGAAAAGCAGCAACAATAAGAGATCTTCATTAGAACTGGAGAGCTCATCTGATAAAAGTCATGTTGACCAAGACTCATCTGCTCCCCCTCCCAAGTAAGTCTTATAGATATGCATCTCTACTATATGGCAGTTGGCGTAATACTTTCGGCCTAATTTTCTAACTGAAAATTTATTTACATTTATTTCAGGGCACAAGTTATTGGATGGCCACCGGTTAGATCATACAGAAAAAATGTTTTCCAGCAAAAGAAAGGATCAGGCGAATCAGACGCGTCTGGGATGTACGTAAAAGTGAGCATGGATGGTGCTCCTTACCTAAGGAAGATTGACCTTAGGGTTTACAAGAGTTACCCAGAGCTTCTAAAGGCCTTGGAGAATATGTTCAAGTGCACCATAGGTGTTTATTCAGAAAGAGAAGGATACAATGGATCTGAATTTGTACCTACTTATGAAGACAAAGATGGTGATTGGATGCTTGCTGGAGATGTTCCATGGGAAATGTTTATTACTTCTTGTAGAAGGCTTAGAATCATGAAGGGCTCTGAGGCTAAAGGCTTAGGATGCTTATAAGATCAAAATATAAACCGAAAAAGGATCCTCCACTATTTTTAAGTACTGAAACACGCCTACGGTCAAGAAACGCTTGCATAGTTGAGACAGCACTTCTAACTATCAGATATGACGCTATCGACGGATTTAAGGGGTGGATTTGAGGTTTTGTGTTGTAGATCTTTAATTTACAGTTCAAAGAAACACATAGCATGGAATAGAAGAAGCAGATTCAAGTTTTCTCTGTACAAAAGATAACCATTTTGTTCTTTTTTTTCCCCCCATGAGTATCTGATTTGTATTACTCAAGTATACATGGTAAAATATATATATACTAATTAGGAAGTGTGATGAAATGCACTTTTATTGTGTATTAATTAATATAAAGGAGTTTTTTCTTCTCTTCTCAAGATTTCTTGTTTGACCTATGAATTATCAAAACTTTTCAGCAATTTCTGTCTTCAGTCAGTTACTACTAACCCTCTTTGAACAAACAGATGCCTCAATCAGGGGGTTTAGATCTAATCACCTAAAAATTTAAAAAGATTAATTAGTTCTTCTGGTTTCATTAGCAGACTCAAAAAAGATCGATTATATGCTCAAGATTTGCTGTATTGTTTATTTTCAGAGTTTAATGGTACTTTGCAGAAAATACATACTTACACATATACATATAAAATCATAATCATAATTATTGTACTAATTTCATTCCATAATATAAGTCGTTTAGGACATGTGACGAAAATTAAGGAAGAAAAAAATCAAAGTACTTTGTTAGTCAAACTATCAATATTACTCTTTTGAATATTACTTGTATACCATTGTTTCTATTTAAGAGAGTAATATTGATGTTTTGATTAAAAAACACAATATTTTTTTTTTGCATCATTAATCTTTTATACATATTTTAAATGATTTATATTATGGAATGAATGGAGTATTATAAGAGTAACAAATAAAACTTTAAAAAAAAGAAAGAAAAAGAAAGAAAGAGAAGCAATTCACGGATTAGACCCGACGTCTCCATTAGTTGTCTAGAAACAAAATAGTCTTATCATCTCAATCACAAGGCTAGTTGGCATTTGGTTTATCATCTCCTCCGGACCTCTTCTTCCGTCCGAGCCAGACAGACAAGAAGTTGGGGCGGAGGGGTCGGACCCAATGGTCGGCACAATTCCCCACTCATTGTAGGGTCCGTGTATGTAACTATTCTTGTACCCAGCCAATCAAGATTTGTCATGTGGACATTTTTTTCAATTATATACATGTCGAAATTCGTCATGTGCAGCATAAGGTTTAATCTCCAAACCAAATTTTTTTTTTTTTTGCCTATGAAAGCACATCCCCTGTAAAAAACAATTCAACTTTACGCAAATCAAAATAGGTTGGATCCAAGCGAAACCTTACTTTGACACTTGCGTATCGACCAACATGATAAGAAAAACATAGCAGAAATCTGTTGAGAAGTTCTAAAATTGTAAAATATATGCAGCGGAGGCAATGACAAGATACTCCAATATACCCCTGTAGTGGATTTCTCATAAAAGAAGCCACAAGCTTGCTCAAATTTGCAACTACTGTTACAATCATCTTGGGGATACAACTTCAAGAGGCAGAATACTCGGCAAAAAATAAAAAAACTTCAAGAGGCAGAAGGTTATATAAGTCCCTTTTGTTAGTCCTTCTGTTACTAATATAAAAGTAAACAGAACTAAAATATAAACAGAAATGATTTCGGATTTAATCCTGGACGAGGCAGTAGTTAAACCAATTGCCCTTAAACTCTATTTGCTCGCCTATTTGCTTCGAGCCTACAAGAGCAACGAGTTCCCCGAGTACAACGCCCATACACTCTCGCTACTGTAAGCTTAGTAGCGTAACTTCGAACCTTTACGTGTCGAAGCTGTCTTAACTAGTATGTATGGAATGCAGAAATGTAGAAGGGAGAATTATTTCGTAGCCGTGAATTATGAGAGGGGAGACTGCCTTTTATAGCAGTCGGAACTGCAAGGTAGCCCTCTCTCCCTCACCTCGTAGTGGAGAACGTGGGTAACTCCCACTTCCCGTAGTGGGGTAATGTGGCAGTTCTCAAAACTGTTGGAGAAACCGTGGAAGGACTATTCTGCAATTACACATAAGTTATGTGACTCATTTGCAGTTACTCAATACTTTATGGACTATTACGGTAATTTTGTCCAAAAAGATATTACTGCCTTCCCGTGAGCGAGGACGCGACGCGACGCCGCGTCGAGGCAGACGAGACGGACGGCGCGAGGGTACTCCCCTTACCCACTTGTTTAATATCACTAATCTAGCTAGTGCTTATAAACAAGTTTTAATCAATTCTCACAACCGATGTGGGATATACCATCACACCTCCATCCATAACCTCTCCACTTTAACCAAATTTTTCATTCACACCGAGAATTAGTTTCCTCACGTGTTATATATCATCACGAAGCTTGCGCAACCCACTACGCGATGAATTCAAAACACTTTAAAACTAAGCGGTGGAACACACAATTAAATTTGATCAAATTAGTCCACTTAATTAATTAATTCTCCAACACCTTTAATGTCAGAAAAGTTTCTAATAGATCATTTTCAGTAAGCACCGGACTATATATGGCGAAGAAGAATCTATTACCATCAACAAATTCAAAATTTTCATACAAACATATGTTAATCAAGCAGTTGGAGAGCACTACAATAGAATGCTGATTCGCTCAACGTCACGATACTATACAAGGAAAATGATCTTAAAAAATATCAGCATACCCCCCCAGCAGCTAAAAAGGGAGACTATCACTTAAATGCATACTGGCATTTTGATCATGAAGAGATTCCATCCTCGAGTCCAGTATAGAAAGTTGAGATTTCACCCAGGGTGGGTTATACCTGCCTTCAACCCATAATGCTTCCCCTGTATCTTTGTGCTTGAAGTCTGGATAGTTAGGACTTCTCTGCAAATCAGAATAGAAAATTATAAGAATTCAAATTATATATATGGGATTTACACGTGGACTCATGTCGAGGTTGAGATTGATGCAGAAAGTCCAAAACGGCATAAACGTTTCGAGTATGCCAGTCACCTATTCCTAAGATTATTTTCTTTTGCCTCTCAGGTTCTGTCTAAAGCATTAACAAATACCTAAAGCGCCGTGGCTAGAATTTATCGGAACATTGTTCATTTATGTGTCTTGTGTATCACTTTCTGTTTTCCCCTACACAATAACTACACTAGAAAGCACAATTCAAATACTTGAATTGGAGACTATCTTTTACGATGCTAAAATGCACGCGGAGCAGCATAACTAATATTGCACTATTCTATTTCCAAATATTTATATAGATATATGCAAACTCCAATAGTTACTATTTGGATAATGGGAGTCAATACATGCTATTAAATTGCATTACAGCAACCAGGTATACAAATATTTTTTAGCACTAAATTAATGAAATACCTTGTTTCTCCTATTGTCCCACCATTCCAGTGGATTAGCAAAGAATGCTTGCCATAGTTCCTCTGTAGATCCTGTACTATTTGTAGCAGAATATCCCTTTTTCTTGCCTGCAAGGGATACCAAGAATCCTAAGAAGGTTTTCATTTCAAGAAAAAACGATGACACTAATTGCAGATATAAGATAGTTATACTGAAAAAAGCATTGCCTGATGCAAAATTGCTAGAATCCCCGTCATACAAGGCCACAGGTGAAGCACTTCTCTCAACAAAATTTAGTTGCTGAACAACAACCTGCCGGATCATAAAATTTGAGAATCCTTTCGGAAAGGGAAAATGCGATAACACGTGATGGTGAGGTCATAAAGTCTGAAAACTACTATAATGCTAGAAAGAAAAAGAAACCTTATAGTATGTCTGTTGTTTCCCATCATCACTTTCAACTGTATCTGATACTAAACGACCAGAGACATATATCTGGTGGCCTTTCTCGACGTGCTGAATAGTAACATGAGCCAGTTCATCCCAGAACGTCAAATTTATCCTGAAAAATGTTACCATAACTGTTCGTGATCGACTCGACGAGGAGTTAACCAAAAATGTTACCAGAGAAGATTAGCATGGCCCCAACATTTTTCAAAAAACTAGTTCTTCTACAGAAAAACGGATTATATAGTTATAAATATTACGTCTAGGCCTCAAAAGTTTTAAAATTTAACTACAATACACTTCTCTCTATAATTCGCCCCAACACATAAGTTCTATGATTCGCCCTTAGTTTACAAGACTATAGCAAGACGCCAGAAAATAGAAAAAGAGCCACAATTTCACCTATTATTACAGCATTCCACCAATGACCATATCTATAAACTATCAAAATGTAATTCATATCTGAAAAGAAGACCAAGTAAAAAAAATAAAAGAAAGGAGAACAAATACCAAGCGGTCTCGGTCTGAGATTTCTTGACAGCGAGGCGGGACCAAGCTACGGCCTTTCCGGAGCTAAGATGTTTAATTTGAACGGCCGTCGCAACGATTCCGATGAGTTGGACGGAGTTACAGAGCTCTTTCTTCCACTGAATCTCAGCAGGTCTAGGGTACTGCTGGCCCCCACCAAATACATCATGACCATTAAAACTGCTATTGCTGCTGCTGCTTCCATTGTAATCGAATGAGCATTTTATTCGGCCGCCGGAAACGAATCGTTTGTTCTTAGTATTGGTGAAATTAGGAGGAGAAGGGAAACGAGCGGTTGTTGTAATCGAAAGAGGTTTCCGACAAGGGGAACAACTATTGGGAAGATTATTGATGTCCTTTAACAGTAAAAATTTTAAGCCCATAGCCGCCGCCGCTGCCATTTCTAATCGACCTTTGGTTCAAACTGACTCCGCGCCGCCGCTAGTTTTATCTTTTCTTTGCTGGGTCTGCGCGCGAAACGGCGCGAAGGGGTTACTATGTAGCGAAAAAAGAAGAAGAACAAAATAAGGTTATTTATTAATTAAATTATAAATATTATTTTTATATCACTAACTTTATTTTTTATAATAATATTAGTATTTTGATTAAAAAAATTATTTTTTGATTTTTAATTTTTATTACATATTAAACAGGTTATATTAAAGAATTGAGAGAGTAGTAATTTTTTTGATAAATTAGTGCCTGAGCAAATTGACTAATCTATTGAGGGATCCTTGAGAGAGATTCACCTATCACCCTAGTACTGTGATCACTTCGAGATACCTACCTAAAAATGGGCAAAAAATCATTTGTCCCCGTTCCTATCCCCATCTTTGTCCTCAGTCAATCACAATTCACCCTGCGTATATATAATTGAAAAAATATTTATATAACAAATTGTGATTGGTTGGAGAGAGAAATGGGGATAGATAATTTTCATCCCTAAAAATGAATCGAACTTCATGCCGAATAACTTGCGGTAAGCAGCGGAACTAGTCGAAGTAAGTTCTTTCTTCAAGAGAGTAGTAATTTAGTATGCAATATTTTTTCTTTCTTTTCTGAAAAAATACTTAAAGGCATTTGCTCCTAGCTTAGGCCCGCCCGCTTTCGAGTAATGGAATGGGCCACGGTCTTCAAAGTTACTACATATCACTCGAACTTCTCTTAGGCCCAAATCATTCACGGATTAGCCCATTCGATCCAGTGGCCTTGTGGACGACACGCGAACAAGCGACGCGTGCGCTATACGCACCCAGCGCATGTTAGTAGAGAAATTATAAATTAGAAACCATACTTGAGACTTGAGAGCTCTTCCAATCTTCTCATTGGCCCCAAACTCTCGCACTCAGCCGGAGCTCCGACGAGCATCAGATAATTAATCCATTGAAGAAAATGCTCGGCCGTCTCGCCGCCCAACGTTTCCTCGAGATCCGTCAGGCCTTCCGGCTAGGTCCCTCAGGTCTCTCCAATCAGTACATTTTTTCTTAGTTAGACATCTTATTTCAGCTATTGTTCTATGTTTATTTCCTGATTCGATATGTAAAATCTAATCCAGGCTTCTCGATCTTTCTCCACTGCCCTAAATTATGTAAGCTGAGTTTTCAATTGACTATTTTTCAATTTGTTTATGTTATTGCCTTTTAATTTTCATGATTTTGGATGCTTATTTAGTAATTTGTTTGTGTAGCATATTGATTCGCCTGATAATAAACCGGACCTTCCTTGGCAATTCAGTGAAGCTAACACAGCAAAGGTATGCTGTTGTGCTCATTGCATATTAATTTTCGATTTTTTGTTGTATCTTTTACTTGTTTGTGGCTTCGGAATGGCTAAAAAAATTCATATACTAAACATATTTATTGAAATAAAAAGACTTGAAATCCTTTTAATTATGAATTCATGCCATGCCCAGGTGAAAGAAATAATATCTCACTATCCATCCAACTACAAGCAATCTGCAGTCATTCCTTTACTGGATCTGGCACAGCAGCAACATGGAGGATGGCTTCCAGTTTCAGCCATGAATGAAGTATGTTGCAATTGATTGTAGCTACGGTCTCTGCTTATTTTTTCTCATTACTGCATGTGTTACAGCTAGGATAATCAATTTCAGGGTATTTTATAAATAAATCCAGTATAACCTACGCCATGATTGGCTTCCAGCTAATATTTGAAAATTAGAAAATTTGTTGGCGTTTAATACCTCTTGTATTGCTATAGCTGTACATCAGCTAAAAACTGTTTTTTTTTTTAAAAGTAATTGTGGACTTCTCTTATTCAAAAGTTGCAAGGAAACCAACGAATCATTATATGTACTTGAACATTCTTTATATACTTATATATGTATTTAGGTTGAGTGTGGTGGTTTAAGTAATTTTGTTTGCTTCATCTACTGTTCCATGCTTGAAATGAAACACAAGTTACTATGTACAACATCATCTTCTGGATGACTACCTATTGAACAAGCATTTTAACAATTGTGGCTGCCATATTTTTATTTACTACTAACGGGCTCTGTCAACGATATATATATATATATATATATATATATATATATATATATATATATATATATATATATATATATATGCGTTCGTGCTCCACTCTCATTGTTGGGGGTTCCATTAAAAAAAAAGGAGGGGGTTCCATCTTGCTCTTATGTTGCTTCAGAGTACTTTTCTAACGTTCACTGGCATTAAGGGTCTCACCTCACTAGGACTAATAAATAGTTACCCGGTGAAGGGAAATTACTGTCTTTTTAACATCTTTATCTGGATAGCTAAGAGGAAGAAGCTGCTTTAACCACGTGCTCTTGTTCCCTGGATATATATAAGTTACTGAATAGCTTTCTCTGTACCATGTGAAGTTCTCTGCTCATAACATTCATATGACATTTTGGCTTAGTAGTTGTATTGACTATGATATGATTACCTAACTAATTGATACTGATTATGCTGTTCATTTTTTAATACTCTTCCGGATGATAAAGGTGGCCAGGATTATTGAGGTTGCTCCTATCCGTGTGTATGAGGTAGCTACATTCTATTCCATGTTCAACCGGACAAAGGTAAAGTTCAGCTTCATGTACGGATGACCTTGCCTTTCTTATCTTCTGCTGCTTGATCAAGTGAACTGCTTTGTGGTCCTTTTAGGTGGGTAAATACCACCTTTTGGTATGTGGCACAACACCTTGCATGATACGCGGTTCAAGAGATATTGAAGATGCATTGCTCAAACACCTTGGGGTAAAGCGCAATGGTAATTTGTCTGGAAGGTTGTTCATCTCTTCCTTGATTAAAAAGGTTTAAGCATGTCCTGATTTTCACTTGAATCTGCTGTTGTTTATTATTCGCAGAGGTGACAAAAGATGGTCTGTTCTCCGTTGGTGAAATGGAATGCATGGTAAACGTTTTAGATTTTTTGAAATTCCTTTTCTTTGTTTCCCTTTATTTTGGAAATAGCTTCCTCCTGTTTGAGGTGATAGAATGTATTTTCTTTTTTCTTATCTCTCATTCTGATTAGAACCTTTAACTTTTCAGTAGCCTGTGGCCCTGTGATACTTGGTATACTTACTGATTTTGAGGTCTGAAAGGAAGATGAATGGAAGATACGTGTTCTTTAAGGAATAAAATTGGTTTAATGAAATATAGAATGTGTCATAGAGTGTGACAGCAAAAAGGTAGATACTGGCTCGTCAGTAGTTAACGAGATTCAGTTTTAGACAATAGAAGTCGAGGAACAAGATAGGGACTCTCGTTATGACCTTTCTGCTACTTCCCTCATCAGATAGTGAGTATCCAGTTCCCTTAGCATATAAGACTTCACCAGAAGTATGAACATACTCAGCATAGGCAGTTAGCATTCTCTTCCGCTAGCTTGGTGGCATATTAGTTGGCCAAATTCAGTCCAATGAGTAGCATGATGAATTATGTACTTTTGTTTTTAGGGCTGTTGTGTAAATGCCCCAATGATTACAGTTGCAGACTATTCTAATGGATCTGAAGGATACACCTATAACTATTTTGTAAGTAGATTTTACTTCCAGGGCGATTGTATTTGCAGATTTTCTTTGAGCTATTATTTTCATTCGCTTCTATGTATCTGGTTAATTGCAGGAAGATGTCACTCCAAAACGAGTTGTGGAGATTGTTGAGGCATTAAGAAGAGGAGAAAAACCACCGGTATGACCACTAGTCCGAAGCTTACGTTTTTAGTAAATGGATTTAATTAACATATTAACCAATGCCCCCCTTTTATGTTTCAGCGTGGTACACAAAATCCTAACCGTATCAATTCAGGACCAGAAGGAGGGAATACTACATTATTAGGTGAGCCAAAGGCGCCACCATGCCGAGATCTTGATGCCTGCTAAACTATAACCTGTTTTTGGTCTAATAACAAGAAGGTTGGATGCCGAACGTAATCCTTTGCAATCTGTCGTGACCTTCAATTTAAAGATTTCTTTAGTTGCCACCAGTTTGGGTACTGGTGCATGCCATTGATCATTTTGTGGTTTGTTCGTTGTATAAAAAATCTGGACCGCCCCCATGTTCAGAAAAGGCTCCGTATGTTTAATATTTAAGCATAAATCACTAAAGTGATATGTACACTGCTTAAGAATATAGTCGAGGATTACTATTCCATTTTTGGGAGCCATTCTTATTAAAGAGCAATAATATTTGGAGACAAGTATTGATGATATCCTTCTCTCTTTTTTTTTACTTTTTTTTTTTTTTTTGGCGGGGTGGTATTGATCAAGGTCGCAAGGTTGAGATGCAGGAAACTTGCAAAGATGCCTGGCGTTTGACAGGTCTTTTGTTCACAGCTTTCTTCCGGGCAAAGCACGTTATTGTTTCTGGATTAGCGTTACTAGTAATCATGCTATAAATAAACATTAGTTCTACTGCAAGTTAACAGTTTTAATCATTCTGGTTGGATTGCAGCAAAGCATGTTGTAGTAGTCGATTTATCATATCCTTGGTCCTTGCTCTCGTGGATCCCAAAACAATGTAATGACTTGGTATCAAACTCCTCCACTGGAACCTCCAATTCCAACTTGAAACCAACAAATCTTTCAAGCCTGGAACCCCGATGCGATAATCAGAACTTCTATGGTCAAGTGATTAGAAATATAATGGCTTTTACCCACCTGTTGGAGGTACCAACACCAACACCAACACCGGAACCTGTTATCCGGCCCTCAATCTTCTTATGAACAACGGTGACATATGAAACCACCATATTAAGGGAGAGATGGGTTGATGGCGGAGGGGGAGGGGGTTATGTCGAATACCTTGACCAAGATCCCCAGGATATTCCAACGGGGCTTTTGAGACCTCTCCAGTTGGATAGGGTATTTAACTTTTACAAAACCCAAAAAGAACTCTCGAATTCAAACTCTATTCGATCTCCCAGACATGATGTCAAAGCATGCCGGAAGATCTAGAGAAAGAGGGAAAATATAAATCCCACTACCGAACCCTGAATCCAAATACCATTATTCTATAAACAACTTGTGCAAGTCAGGCAGTAACTTGGATGAGCTCTTCCCATGTTTTTCCTAAACTGGACTAGGTTACCACACATGGTCGTGAAACATCTATTCATTTCCATTTTCCTCGCTTCCCTCTTTTTTAGCCATCCAATGATTCCTTCTCTTATAATGATTTAGGAGAATTGAGAAAGAAGTCAAAACAACTTGCAGAAACCACCCACCCACCGCCATATACCTAGGAGACAAGACGGACCCCACGGCACTATCTACTTTTATTGGACTAAAAATCCTACTTTCTGGGACTAAAAACACTATGAGCATTATCCATTCTAATACTGCATTCCATTTCAGCTGATAAATACATTACAATTATACACTTCCAGAAAAATATATGTGCATTCATCCCTTTTAAAGGGCCCCATCATCCACTATCAAAACTAGCACCCCCCCCCCCCCCCACTACAAAAGTGCTTCCATCATTTATCACTACTCCCAAGTCGCAATCATTGATACAAAAAAACACAGCATATCAAGATAACTTTTGACAATTTCATCTCTTACTTGAATCCAGTAAAGACTCAAGAAAGTGTGAATTTCTATTATTTTATGACATATGCCAGACCCTTTCAGAAATTAAGCTAAAAATTAAAGCCAAAAGGTGGGATCATGGCATCTGACTTGGATTTCAATTAAAGGCAGCAAAGAAACCGATTTGATCAGAAGAGACTTACGGCTGGGAGATCAACAGGCTTCAGTAGATCCTTTTAGGAGTTGGGACCCTGGGAAGTCCGACGTTTCTGGAGTCTATGGAGAATGTTCTGTCTCAGGTTTGACAAGGGAGGAACCTAGGGAGGTGGTTTCTGAAGGTTGTGTGTGATATATAGCTGATGCAAGCGATATAGGCATTATGCAAAGTGCCTTGGATTGGAGAAACTGCATAGCTGCCCCAACATTTTCTTCCATGAGCTTTGCTACCTGACGTTCAGTGCCATCATTTGACCACTTCTCCCAGGCCGGCTGGGCTCTTCCACCTTCGCCGCCGTCTTCCTGCACAAACATTGAAGCATAAAGCATGAATGTGTTGGCCTAATGAGACAACCAAGCTTAAATATTATAATTACCCAGCCAAAAAATAAAAAGACTAAAATATTATAATCTTCACTACCTCAACCGATGATATTGGAATGTCTGTCACAAGTGGCGCAACTGCACCAGCTCCTCCCAATCTACTCATGCTCAACACCTGTAAGGTTGACAATTTAAAAAACAGGGGCACTTTAGTTAAATGAAGCAACATAAAAAATGTTGGTGCACCGATGGTTAAACTCCTTGGTGATACACCTACAACCCCGAATCAACCACCAACCACCTCCAAAAAAAGAAAAAAGAGCAGAACATCAGAGTTCCTGAATTTCAATAATAATCAGCAGCATAATGTCACACAGAAAGACAACATTAACAATAACATAACCCATTAAGTCACCAATAATTGGGGGTATGGGCGGGGATGGATAGGAGACAGACCTAACATTTGGCAATAAATGCACAAAGTGGCTGCTCCGTGAATACCACTGAAACAGATGGAAAAGAAGTGCACTATCTCAAAAGCTCTTGAATGTTTAGATGCCTGATCAGTTGGACAAAAAAAAAATTATATTTGAGCAAACAACAGAGCAGCAAAAGAATTACCTTCACTTGGAGTCTAAGGAACTTTACGTAATCTACAATTTCGTCGAGCATCACAGCCCTATCAGTCTGTAAAAGGAAAACAAAATACAAATGTAAGCAGAAGGTAAGAAAATTTCTCAATCCTTTGCATCACATTCAACCAAGTAATGTGTCTAAACGTGTTGATAACACAAAAACTCAACTAAAGAAGGAAAATGTAGTTACTAAGTTCCAAGGAGAATAAGAAATATGATCTTAATATGTCGATGCATAAGTATCTATAAGCATAGAGAACAGGTATTACACTCGAAGCATTTGGAAGAGCACATCCAGATATTAGTTCCAGAGATTATTGTGCATGAGATTTGCCAAAAAAAAAAATCCCATTTCACTTGCTATCAATGTTAAGTTAGGATCAGAACCGTACATAGACATGGTACAGAGTTAGAATTTCTATGCTTCCACCACAAACATTGAGAATAGGTTTTTCAGGCATTTAAAACTTATACCACGAAAATGAGATGGAACATCAAGAACCACGGAGAACCCAAAAACAACGACAATGATGAAATGGAGAAGTACCACACATACAAAATTTAAAGTACTTATTGTGCACCAAAGGTCCTTCTAAATGTATAACTGGACAAATATTACGCATGGTAAACCTTATGGTAAAAATTCCAGAAAAAAATAAATAAAAGAATCCCAGAAAGAGTCTTAGATTGGTCCTGGCAACTGATTTTTCTGAAGGGAAAACAAGAGCAGAAGGCCTCAATCAGTGTACGGTTTTAAGGCCTAAAGTGTTTACCATTTTGTAAATAACCAGAGATTTCTAGACAACTTTTGTAGCAAAATATGCAAATGTTTGTTTGAGTGGATGAATATTTGATTTACTCTTGCCCAATTGTTGCACAGGTTCTACTCTTTAGAGTACACTAGCGATGCTTAATTCCTTGATGAAGAATTTTCGTATGAGAACAGAGTTTAAAGGCATTTTAAACCCAAATGAGCATACTAACCTTATTGACACTGGGAACCAATTCTTGCAGTGCCCTAATTCGTTCAGCTATTCTTTCTCTTCGTAACTGCACCAAAAGAAGAAAATTTTAAAAATGGCTAAGAAGCATGATCATGTAATTATTTTACAAACAGTCAAAATGACATCGCTATCCAGGGGCGCGCTGGCCCAAATCTCATAATCACTTTCCTTTTCCCCTTTTCATTGACGGGATTGAACCTTGAAGAATTGCACACAAACTAATAGTCAGATTTCTATTCCTCATGTAATTGGGTCATATTCTTCCATCAAAACTTCCTGGAAAGAGTATAAACTTGAAGCATATAAGCACTCTTTGGAAAATGACAGAAAGACCAGAATAACTAAACGAAATTCTCCATTTTATCTACCTTAGATGTCAAACAAGGTTTCCCTTCTCTCCAAGAATATTCCAACCAGTTAGACTATATCTCATTTACTCAAATTCAAGTAACTTATCTCATTATCTATTAACTGGATGGAGACATTGTTCCTCTCTTTGATGCTAGAGACAACACCTTAACATGCTATTGTTTAGCTGCAGCAGATGCAACAGATTCCAGAGCTAACCAACCAGACCAGTTTGTAGAATAGTATTACTGTGTGCATCGTACCCTTTCAGCTATACTATGGGGATCCGTTGCCTGACCTCGCCTTGCACGATCTCTTGGCCGAATTGCAGGTGGATGGGGAACTCCAGGAACTGCGCCTGGCACTGGCTGTCTATGAAAACCCTGAAAGTATGACAGTGATGCAGAAGCCAACATAGAAATGTCAGCATATAGTTTGTAGCTAGAACATCATATGGTTGACATAGAGAGGAATTTGACAATCGTACGTATGCCTGAGCTTTCACAACAAGAAGAAAAAACTTCCACCTTCTTTCCCCTAACCTGGTTTGCTAAACTAATAACAAAAGGAAAAAATTCAAGCATAAAACCACCGACCAGTTTCTGCTTTAAGAACTGACTCATCTTTTCATAAACTTGCTAAAAAGGAAAAGGTCCGGAAGTTTTCACCCACCTCTTGGAAATAGGATCATCTATTCTTTTCTTCCCTATCTTGGAAATAAGTCATAACATCTCTCACTTAGCCTTTGGCCATTAGTTTAAAATCGGCAAAAATGCAAAATAATCCATAACTCTATCCCAATTATTCATAACTTGGCCACCTTAAAACGTTAGCTCCCCAATTATACAAGCCTTTTTGTTTTAGTAAATTTCTTCACTTGAAACTTTCAAGTCCTAACAAAGGTACAAGACACCATGCTGAGCTATGAAAGTATATATAAATGAAAAGAAAAAAAAAATGATCAGAAAGCTAAGACTCATCACCTTTCACAGTTCACACATGAAATTTGAAAATTACAGCGGGGCTCAGACAGTAATGGCGCATTACTGGGAAATTAATAGACAAGAACTGAAGAACAGGAAATCTAATTAAAACAACGAAGAAGTGCCATGAAATAAAATACTGACACCATCCTTCAAGGATACGAAGATAAAAAGACATGGAAAATTGGCAGCAAAATATTTTAATTTGGTTATCATTAAGTTGCTAAATGATTCATGAGCATCTAACATCCTCAATTTTCTTAATTAATCAATCATAATTACTATACTTCCATTCCATATTGAATGTCCGCTTTCTTATTCGGACCTCACTCCACCAAATTACTATAACAAAAAGTAAAAATAAAAGTGCAACCTCAAACTTACTGGCTTCATAGAAGAAGAAGCACCTCTGCTATCCATGATATCGTCTCTCATGAACCTCTTTCCACTCCCTACGCCTTCATCCATCTTCATGAAACCTCTTTTACCTTGCTCCCAAACTCAACCCTAACGGAAAACCACCGCCACCTCCGTGAAATAAACCACCAACACCAGCTCCTCCAAGGTGAGCCGAGCCATCGACGCCGGAGCTGAGTTGTAGCATCATAGGAACATGTGTTCCAGCTAAGGCGGCAGAAGCACCGGCGTCATTCCCCGACGCCGCTAAATTCATATCCGCCACTCCGGTGTATACCGGAAAACCTAGGATTTGCTCGAGAAAGTCGTCAGTAGGAGTCTCCGTCGGATGATTGTTAGCCATGTTGATGATGATGATGATGAAGATGAAGGTGGTGAGTGAGTGGAGCGAGTTAACAAGGTGGTGAGAATCGGTGAGTTCGAGTTATTGTACAATAGCATGTATATATGGAGGGAGGGTTAGAGAAAGAAAGTGAGAAGTTGATAATTTGGAGTTCAACTTTCTACTGAGTACTCAGAGCGGAGAAGAAAAGGATGGCTTTTCTGGTATTATGTTTTCTGAAAAGGACCTCATTTCCTTTAAATTTACATGGGAACCCTTTTCTTTCTTATAACCTTTTATTTTGCCTCAAATCTTGTTAATTTTGGTCTTCTACTATATTTTATAGGGTAAAAAGCGCTCACGCCCCCTAAACTATTTCATTTTTTGGTTTTTGACCCTCAACTAAAAAGGGTCAAGTTTTAACCCCTAAACTATTTCGCTTTTTGGTTTTTGACCTTCCATCCATATTCTCAGTTAAATCATAACGGAAGTCCAAAAAATGGGGGCATTTTTGGCCAATCTGCATAAGTTCCTAAATTTTTTGTTTTTATAAAAAAAAAACATATTATTCTGACGAGAAAGAAGAAGTCGCCGGTAAGAACAGTGACAGAAAAAGCCGGAAGCCGGGTACCAATCCTCTTCTCCAACCACCAACTGTAAATTCCAACCTCTAAAAAATCTTAAAAGACCATTTTTTCCCTTAAATTTAATTCTATTTATTATGAATGATATGATTTTCCCAAAATGCCCCCATTTTTTGGACTTCCGTTATGATTTAACGGAGAATATGGATGGAAGGTCAAAAACCAAAAACCGAAATAGTTTAGGGGGTAAAACTTGATCATTTTTAGTTGAGGGTCAAAAACCAAAAAATGAAATAGTTTAGGGGCGTCAACGCTTTTTACCCTATTTTATACTAGTACATTATTTACATATAGTAACATTATCAATACTTCATGATTGATAATTTAATTGGTGTCATAAAAAATATGCTAGAAGATTTGAAGTTTAATCTTACAATATTGAACTAATGGGTTTAAAATACTTGGTCATTAATGTTAAACTCCTCATAAGTGTAATATAAAAGCGAAAGTTATATCATATCAGAGCCTAATATGACTACATCACCGGTCGTTATCATTTCCACTATTTATCGTAGAGATAATGGCTATTAATGCCCCTTACGTATGTTTCAAATGTAAGTGTTAACCCTCAACAATTTTAGGTGCTAAAACTATTTACGGGGAGCTATTAATGCCCAAAATCGGTGGAATCCGGCGAGAGACGGTGGCATAGCACTTGTGTCACTCACACATGCGAATGTTAAGGGGCATAATAGTCAAATTACTCAGTCATCTTCAACCTCCAACCTCTAACCTTTCACCTTCTTCTCCAATTGATTTCTTCTAAAAAAATTTACCCAAATTCAAAAAACCCTACAACTAATTCCTTATATTCATCATCTTCCAATCAATAACCTTCAAAATTAGTCCATTTTTAGGGATTTGGGTGCAAAATCAGAAAAGAAATTGAAATGAATTTAGCCTCATCACTTTGGACAGAACAAACTACAATTCACCACAAGAATCCCAATATCCTTGGCTTTCACACCAGTTTTTTCCAACAATTGATCAATAGCACCAAACATGATCATAAATATCACAAGTATTCGGGTCATGGGTCGGGGCAATTGAATGAGTCGGATGTTACCCATTTAGCACCGATTGTGTGGACTATTTTGCCCCTAAAAATGTGCTTGTGCGGGCTGCACATGTGCAACGCCGCCCCCTCTCGCCGAATTCCACCGATTTTGGGCATTAATAGCTCCCTATAAATAATTAAGGGCATAAATAGCACCTAAAATTGTCGAGGGTTAACACTTACATTTGAAACATACGTAAGGAGCATTAATAGCTATTATCTCTTTATCTTAAAGTCTTTAGTTTTTAACCCTATTCTCTAAAGTCTCGAAGACTTTATAAGGGATCTTGCGAATTTTATAAAATTCCACATTGGTACTTTCAATTTTCTTCTTCTTTTTTTTTTTTAAAATAAAAATTTGACCAAGTGGTTGGCACAACCTGTTTACTACTTTGTTGATGAATTACAATTACCCTTATTATTTCATTATTATCTCAAACTTAATACTAACCCAAGTATCCGGAGATATCTCTTATCTCTCTTTTGTCTTACCAGGTTTCAGGATTCCACAATTGATCAACTAGTATTAGTAATTGATGAGATTATGATTCAAAAAAAAAGGAGAATATAAAAGACCAAATTTGAGAAATGCATGACTTGGTTCCACTTTTTTTTCTCTCCTAAATACAAGATGTTTTTCTTTTAACTTCAAAATCATCACGACCGAGAAGATTACCCTCTCAATAAAAAATCAAAAAAAAATCTCAATTCAGCATCTAATTTATTCTCACGAAAAATCTACTTTTACAAGACGAAAGTGAACACAATCACCATGTAAAGCCGCCATATACTCGTGTGAAGGAGGGGGTGATGGCTGGATAGGACCATAATTTGTTACTGTCCCGGTTGCTCTTTGGCACGTCGGCTTCATATGGTTGAAAGTTTAATCACTTCGAACCCAAAATTATCCAAAAATCAATCATCCCTTAAACTGACGAAGTTGAACACGAATATCCTTGCGAACCAGTCAACAAGCGCGCCATCACAAAAACACGTAGCAGCATTGACCTAAATACTTCCAATCCCAAACCTAACCACTCAAATTGACGACAACATTGACTATATGTGAGTGTATGCTCAACCCAGGGGCAGATCTAGTACGGTTTGGATCATCTGTGATGATGATTCAACAATGCTAATAGCCCACAATCAGAGTACATTAAATAAGAGTCTGATACCATGTTATTCACTTTTCAGGTGGTTATGAGATTGTGCAAAGAATTTTTTTGCATTATGTGCCACCTCCGACTCCAACACGGCCTCCAATATTATGTCTGATCCCTTTATGTCATCTGATACCACAGAGCTCAGTAAGTAGTACATCAAACATAATAAGATCCCCAAAAAATCAACATAATAAGACCCCAACAAAATTCTACCTTTTTGGTTTGGCAAGAGCCCCGCACTTTCAGCTGAGACAGGGAGGACAGTTAGGCCAGATTCATCGGTCAACTCAGCGAGAACCTCATTGTTAACAGATCCAGGGTTTAATGTAGTGGATTCAGCCAATTTAGAGAATGCAGTAGCTTGGCTGTGCACATCAGGTAGGGCTGAAGTTGACAATCTATAATCCTAGAAAAGAAACCTTTATGTAATTGTTAATAAAATAAAATAAATCAAGGAATCACATAGCAGACATCAGTCCGTGTTATCAACCTTAGCACTGCTTAGATGTCTATTGATATTGTCAATATTAGCATCAGGCAGGTGCGAGACGATGTTGTCAACCTTAGCACTGGGCAGATGCGAGACGATGTTGTCAACCTTAGCACTGCTGTCAGTCAGTATGCTCTCTAGACCAGGTTTTTGAGCCTCAGATTCCACTGAATTCCAAAATAAAGGTAATGAAATAGGATTCGTGCACATTACATTGACTCAAGTACAAGTATTAAGATTTCAGCAGGAGATATACCATTGGTAGAAGATGTCTGATCAATATTGTCTACAAATCTCCGCGTCATTGGACCAGGATTCATAAAAGATATACTCCGAATTTCATGACGAATGGCTTCCAATTGAGCAATTGTATCTTGAAGCTCTTTATGTACCTGCGCATTTTATTACAACTAAATCGCAAAATATCTAGTAATATACAGCGCATTAACCTATTATCTAACTGTGCTAGTAAATAAGCCGAGAGTCGAATTCAATTCAATAACTATGAATAATAATCTAATGTATATACACATATTGACAAAGAGAAACCTACCTGTTGAGCTTGAGTTTGTTGCATAACACCTTCAAATTGGCCACGGAACACCTGAACGTATCCGATGGCACGCCCGGCCATCCTACCAGCTGTTCTTGCTATTAATGGTAAATCCTTAGGGCCTACAATGGCGGCGGCACTCATTAATAATTTTTAAAAAAAAATACTATAAAAGGAAACATCACATCAATCTCAGCCTAAAATCACAAAATCTGGTTGTAAAACTCAAATAATTCTTAGAAAAACAGTTAAAAGTAATCACAAAACAGGTTAAATCATAGATAATAATGAAATTAAATATTCGATGGAGAAGAAATTGGTGAAAATAATAAAGAATACCTATGAGAGCAGCAGTTCCTCCAATTAGGAGAAAAAGCTCTCCGTATGAAACTCCGAACACCATTTGCAGGAGAATTGCTAGTTCCTTCAGTTGAGAGTGGCGGGCGAGACCCATAGGCTTTTTGTACTTATATGATGGGCCGATGCGGGAATGGTTCGTTTGTGGGCCTAAATAACCCAAATATACTGAAACTGTTCAAAAGTTAGATAAAAAATGACTTGGCCCATTGAGAAGACGACGAATTAATGATGGGCCCCCAAGATCTTAGTGACTTCCCAAAGTAAGAATAGTTCTGTTGATTATTATTGAGAAGATATATGGATTTATTTTATAAAAGAAATGGAAGGAAATTATTGTAATATTTCAAAAATATGTTCTTACTGTAAAATATCAAAATATATTTTATTGTTGGATACTTTTGGATATTATATCCTAAATTGGATATGAACTGACTGATTTTGCTGTATTATTTTGTGGGTCCTGTCTATCAATCAGCCAACAACCCTAGTTATTTATTACTATTATTAGGAAATTAAGCCCGCGCATTGCGCTGATTATAATTTAGTTTGATTTGTAATAATAGTTTGTTTTTTATGATATGTGTTTTATTGGGAAAATTATTTTATCTAAAATAATTTGTATTATATTTAATATTAAGAAATTGTCGTCTAGTGTGTAATAAAATTTTATTTTTTGGGCTCGTATTTTTAATCTGAAATTTAATAAATTATAAAGAATAACAATATATAATTGTATATATAAAAGTTCAATGTAAAATTGAATAATTACCCTATCGAAGCAAAACCCATAGATTTTATACCGAGCCAAAAAAAACAATTTGGAAAAGAGGACCACAACCCTGCGTTCTATCTTCTACTTCTTGTTATCCGGTTCAACCGCAACCCCTGATGTTGCTTCTCCTTCTGTACCTTCTCCATCAAATGTATAGACAATAATGTCATATTCTCAAAGTCGCACTTAGATGTCTTCTTTATTTTTCTTCACCTACCATCTACTTCTTATTCCTTACCACCGTGAAGCCGCCACCAGCCATAGATTTTCCTCCCTCCAACAAAAATTCTCTCATTTTGTTTTTTTTACTTTTTGGTTATTGAAAACCTGCGATAAACAAAATCAAATGGAATCAAAGTTTATAAATATGAGTAAAACTCTAAATTGAAGAGAAGAAACATAGAATCAAATTTTTTGAGTTGCACACTTTTTTAGATTTCATCACCTTTAGTGTGTTGTTCATCAGAATTCTCGAGGTATGCATTCTGTTTCACTACACCCCTATCCACTATCCTCATATAGCCAGCCGCCTCCCTTTTTTTTTTACTCCATTCACCTATATAGACACAAATATAAAATTAAATAGCCACAAAGATTATTCATAGAAAAATATTTCAAAGAACCTTCACTTATTAGTCTCAAGAAATCAATTATCTCTCTGTTTCTGAATCTTAAATTCACATTGAAGATCAGCATACCAACATCTGCACAAAGAGGAAACAAATCAGTAAGCATAATAACGGAATCTAAAAAATAAAACACACGAAGAGATCAAAATCTCCATAAATTGTATTCTAACTATCTCTCTATAAGGAAATATTGTGGGACTATTTGCAAAACTGAATGGAAAGGGTTGTGGATTGATCTTTATAATGGATAGAGAGTAAATGCTATGAGATGCGAATGCCACCTCTTTCGGACTCTTCGTTGTCTAATGTGTTTAAGATGTCATAATTCACCAAATCAATATAGGTGTCTTTTGAAATTCTATTGTGCTCCTCCTATATCTATCTCTTTTATCAGTAGTTTTTTAGATTATTGTAGATTTGGTTCATATATCATTTTATAATTTTTTTAACTAATGTCTATAGCTTTATATATATATAACCAATTATATCAGAAGTCATTAAGATTATGAAGTTATTAGTTGTTATTAATTCTTTGATTGATACATATTCCATTTGTATCGTATCATCTTTAAGTAGTAAATTCATGTATGAAGACAATTAATTAATAGATATTTTGATGGCTTTATGAATTTCACATCTGAATTTTCTCCTTTATATTTAAGTTTCATAGCTATATTTTTTGTTGTAAGCCTTTTAGAATTCCTATATACATGTTATTTTTTTAGAATATGAAATCAAATTTATGATGGAAGACTTTTAAAATTCCTAACAATTGAAAACTATTGAACTTCTTGATTTATAAAAACAATTAAACTTTTTTATTTAAAAAAACTCATTCAACCTTTTCATTTGAAAATAAAAAACAATAAAATAACTATAATTACTATAATAAAAGTTACAAAACTCTTCTACTTAATTCATTAATATAACTAATGAACTTTATAAATATGTAGTTATAGCCATTATAATAAAAGTTACAAAACCCTTCTACTTCATTCATTAATATAACTAATGAACTTTATGAATATGTAGTTATAAACATTAGCTATATAAATCTTCTCAAGTTTTTATCTCCATAACAACTTAAAATTAGAGTTGAAGATATAACTCATGGAGAAGTAATTTTAAAGAGTAAATTAATGATAAAATTGTCACATGAAAGTTTCTAATTGGTCCACATTTCACAAAATATCACATGTCACATCATGAAGTTTTTACTTCGACTTTGTCTAACTTTATATATTATAGATTTGGGAAAAATCACGAAGAATGAGATAATAAAAGTTTTATTATTGTCTCCCATTCACAATTAATTGCTACTTTTGACTTATTTATTTTTCACAGTTATCATTGATCACGATTTTAATTTTTTGGGTTAAAGTAATTAAGACAATTTAATAAAAATGTTATATTTTCAAAACCTTTAATTTATGTTAACTGTGTACACAAGACCACCTATATTTTAAAAAGAGACAAATGTTAAATTATGAACGGTCCATTGTGGCAACTATTATTTATTTTTGTAGGAAACCAACTATTAGTTTTAAGAAAATTGAGGGTGTACTTGGTTTGAGTGATTTATTTGAAACTCAAATTGCCATAAGATTATCAAGGTTCTTAGTCTAGTGGGGTAAGGGCTTGCGCATGATCATGAGGTCGCGGGTTCGATACCCTCCCCATGCAATGAGGTAAGCTTTAATTGTCTTCCTTTATAGTAGTGCTATCTTCTTCTCTTGTGAGGCGCTTCTCTATCCCCTTATAGGGCAACCGCCCATCCGGACTTAAAAAAAAAATATAAATATTAAATTATTTATAATCGAGTTTTGATTTGAAACTGATTTGAGATGGAAATTCAAAATTTCAATATTAGACACAATTATATCAAACTATGAGTATTAATTTATAAGATGGTCTTGATTAAAAAAGATGGTCAAATTTAGGCTGCCAAAATTTCAGCACGTGATTTTACCAATGAGAAGTGGTTGTTGCTGTCTTAATATTTTCATATTTTTGGCCTCCAGTGACCCATGCTATTGGAAAATTCTTATATGGACCGGGTCCATGTGGATCATGTGGTTCAAATTTGGCCACATCAATGTAGAACGAGGAGAGAGAAGGAAATTCAGTGATGTGACTAAATCTAGACCGCATGATCCAGTGAACCCGGTACATATCAGAAGTGTTCCATGCTATTGCTTCCCCACCAACCCAAACACAGAACACAATTTCGCAGTGAAAAATGTTTTGTTTTGTTTGAAATTTCATCCTTCATCTCAGTAAACCATTTGTATTTTGTGAGGCAATTGAAAAATAAAATAATATATTACTTATATATATATATATATAGTTTATCACGATAAATTTATCACTTTTATCCTAAAAGAATTTATTACTCAGCTAAACGTTGTACTTATAATGCAAAACCGTATTTACAATACCAGTAAAAAAAAATATTTTGACATCTGATTATATGGGGCCCATGGGAGTTGCTTATATTAGACAAAAGAAGAGGAGAGAGAGAAGAGAAGAGAAGCAGAAGAGAACTAATGGCTGCAGCACTGAAAGCAAGCTCCTTTCTCCAGCAGCTCAACCACAAACAATCTCAATCCCAATCCCATTCTTCATTTCTTCAATCTTCTATCCCTCAAAGAATCAATCTTCCTTCTAAATCATTCAAAACTACTCCCATGGCCGCCCTCACCACTGCCCCAACTGCCGGACTTGCTGAAACTTTCTCTAATCTCAAACGACAAGGCAAAGTATGCATTTATACTAGACGGGATTCAATTATTGATACTAATTATTTTGTTTTCACCTGATTTTTTCCCTATCTTTTGAGGGTTTTGTTTTTCTTCCTTTTTTTTTTCTATTGTTTTTTTTCTTAGACGAATTAGTTTCATTTTTTGCAACCCTATGGGTGGGAAAAGGAGCCTGTTGGTGGGTTTTCGTAATCCAATCTGCACCTGGAAATATTGTTAGTGGGTTTATTTACTTTCTTAGATATTGGATTATGTCAAGACAATCTCTTTATCTGTGTCACTTTTTTTTTTTGTTTTTTTTGGGAATTTAAGGGATTTGATGCCATCTTAGTCTACTATTTAGATGTCAGTTCCGGTGATTGTTTAGTTTCATTCAGTTGATGCATATAATTTTAAAATATTGTTATTTCTACTAGAAAATTGCACATAAATGCTCTGGATGTCTAATGAAAGAAGTATGATAATGTGCATATAAATCAAAATGGTTCTTGGATCTGCATTCTCTGATGCCTTTTGTCTTTGAGCAAACGTGACGTTATAGAGGTATTACTGTTTCGGTAGTATTCTGTGAGCAACCACTTTGTGCATTCATTGCCAAATGTTATGTCAAGTCTCTAATCCATCTGTTTCAGTGGTATTTTGGGAGCAACCACCAAAGGTTAGGTTCTTTCTCCTATCCATCCCCGCTTGTACATCCAATTATTGTGGATTTAATGTGTTATGTTGTTGTATTTCTACTAGAGCTACTGGAAAAATGAACAAGAAGTTGAATTGTGGCAAATGGGGCTGTTGAATCTCGTAAATGTTTGTCTCACTGAGGATTATTGTGTTTTAAAGGTGGCATTGATTCCATACATCACGGCTGGGGATCCTGACCTTTCAACCACTGCTGAAGCCTTGAAGTTGCTTGATAGGTGTGGTTCCGATATAATAGAGCTTGGTGTACCTTATTCTGATCCGCTGGCCGATGGTCCAGTTATCCAGGTTCACAATCATATCCCTGGTTTTTTCCTGGTGTTTTCGTTGGGCACTTGGTTGTTGTTCTTACATTTTTGCATTTTCTCAGGCTGCAGCCACACGTTCACTGGCCAGGGGAACAAATTTTGACAAAATTATCTCAATGTTGAAGGATGTAAGTCCCATAAGCATTCACCGTGATTCTTTTCTCATGTTTCAGTAGTATTGCTATAAATCTTTTATTTCTGTTGAACTTTACGGATCCCTTTGATAGATCTCCAAATCACCTTTACAAAAAAAATAAAAAAAAGTCGTTTTGTTTTTCCTTTATATTTCTCTGCTTTTCGCTTGATTTCTCTTGGAAGTGTTTTATCGGGGTTGTAAGGGGAGGAGACACAGAGGACACTACTAAAAAATGTTTGGCTCATGTGTTGAATTCCTATGTTTACCAAATTTCATGTTTCCTGGCCTTTTACAGGTTGTGCCTCAGTTATCTTCTCCAATTGCGTTATTCACATATTACAACCCAATACTTAAGCGTGGTGTGGAAAAGTTTATGATCACTGTCAAAGATGCTGGAGTACATGGTAATGTCCGAGTTGTTCATGCTAATTATCCAATTGGTCTTTTACTGTTTTATGTTGCTCTTACTTGTAAGGACACATTGGAAATGGGAACAAGTAGAAGTTCTTTTTCTTTTGCGGGAGTTTGGGAAGGGGTTAGCGGGACGCTAAATGATAATATACCTTATATAACCACGCTTCTCACATGATTTTATTCCCCTTTAGGACTAGTTGTTCCAGATGTCCCTCTGGAGGAGACTCAGACGTTAAGAAGGGAAGCTGTTAAGCATAAGATTGAATTGGTAGGTTTCAAATTTAAGTTCTATTTTACTTTGTTTGCTGTTCTTGAATGCTGATTTCTTAACTTGGAGTTCAAGGGTGATCTGTACACTCTTCATGTGGCAAAATGGGAGTGGATTTTGGACCAATATCAAACTTATTTCCTAGTGAATTTCATGTTGATTGTTTATCTAATTTGTTTTTTGTTTTTTGTTTTTCTACTAAGGTATTGCTGACAACGCCAACAACTCCCACTTCTCGCATGAAAGCAATTGTTGAGGCTTCAGAAGGCTTTGTATATCTTGTAAGATCTCTCTGGAATAGTATTCACTTTTTGCATAAACTACCAAGAAGCATTGTCTCCTTCCGGGTTGTCTTGGAACTTCCACTGTGAATAATAGAACCTTCCGTCTTTTTCAGCCTATTAGTTCTCTTGTAGGCAGTCATCAGGGTGCAGTACCTCATGTAACAAATATCCATCCCATCCTCCTTTCTCTCACCCCCCCCACCAAAAAAAAAGGGATAAAAAGACCAAGTGGATTATGACTATTCATTCAATATGTAATACTGAGGATATAAGTTGCACTAAAGTTATTCCCATGGAACTCTTTTTGCAAAATCTTTTCCCTGACATCTGACTACTTGGTTAAAGTTAATACATTTCAAAGGAAGGAAGGTTGAGCATGATGATGATAATAGAATTTTTATGGGTTAAAATTACTTTTTGATGCTATGTCTACCCATTAAGAGGGTGTTCTTCTGCATTATAGGTAAGCTCAGTTGGAGTGACAGGAGCTCGAGCAAACGTGAGTCAGAAGGTGCAATCCCTCCTAAAGGATATTAAAGAGGTTAGTCTACTATATGTGCAGTTGTCATCCTTGCTCTTTCTTGAAGTCTCACCATATTATGCTGCTCAAGTGCATCCGTGGTTTTAGCCTGATATCTAATTATTCTTTGGCCATTTTGTATTTACTCGGGAACCTTATAAATTTATCAGATTCTTATCCTAGTTATTCTGGGGAAATGCTGAACTATAATTCCGATAGACCAAGAAAATTCTTATTAATTCCTAACCAATTGCTAATATCAACCGGTCCAAAATGGTCCATGAGGAATAGAACTTGACTTAGAAGTTCTCAAGTGTAAAATCATTACTTAAGTTTATATGCATTGGACTAAGCCAGTCTTTTACAGGCAACAAATAAGCCAGTGGCAGTTGGTTTTGGCATATCGAAACCTGAACATGTGGAGCAGGTGAGTTCCAGCATACCCCGGAAACTTAAAACGATCATCTTTATTATTATTTAATTTTTTTGAGTTATTAATCTACTTAACTTGCATGATAGGTGGTTGGATGGGGAGCTGATGGGGTAATTGTTGGTAGTGCCTTGGTAAAAATACTAGGCGGTGCAAAATCTCCAGAAGAAGGCTTGAAAGAACTTGAAGCTTTCACCAAGTCATTGAAATCTGCGTTATTGTGATGCAGAACTTCTTGTTAGATTCAGTATTGTATTTTTCTTTATTTACATCCAATCCCGACCCCAATAAGCATGTAATGCAGATTTTCAGAATCGGGTTGCTAAACTGTCACTCATTTATATTAGAAACTGGAGAAATAAATTTCATCCTTTTCTTGCGAAATTGAATGATCTCTCCTATTCATTTTGTAATTGAATGAAGAGAATATTGTATTTTAGTTAGGATAAAACAAAGTTACATTTTCCAGGTCCTTTTAAACATAACTAGCAAGAAAAAATCTGCTTCTTAATAGAAAGCAAATATAAGTGTGCTGAATAAATAAAAGCCGATGATTATTGTACTTTGTTCAAAACCCAATTATTCGTTCTCACCCACACTTGTACGGTAACAGGTTCAAATTACACTGCTATGTAGTGATCCACAATTCTACAGTTCAATCCATGAATGAAGAAATATATTCTTAAGGAAACGAGCAACTTAAGAAGAGCAGATATTGGATGGTAACGCAAATATAAAGCTGTCTTCAGTAACTAACGCCTTTCAGATGCCACTGACTCGGTGTTGAAGAGGTATTTCACTCGTGACAAAACAGAGTCGTGTGCAGGATCGTAAGGATGGTCCTTGGAAGGGATCTCCAGAATTGCAGGAATTGGCTTATTGTAGCTATCAACTACAAATCTGATCATGTTTGCAATCTGAAAATAAAAAAGCGGAGAAAGAAAAGGATGTTAAGAATAACTGATGGATAATTCTCTGAGAAAAGGTTTGAAGTTAATGTCTCCAAGGGGATAATATAGCTGGAAAGCTTATAGCTGATACTTACATATTGACTTATCAACACTACTGCAATATCCTCCCTATTTGTGAAATCCTTGAATGCATCTTCAATCTGTTTCACCGTCGTCTCTGAGATTAAAAAAAAAAGGGAACCTCAATTGGTCAGGGCAATTGCAAATGGAGAATCAACAATGAAAATTGACAAAATTAAATTTAGGCCGAAGAAAATAACAAATGAAAGGTAACTCTTTACTTCAAATTTTCTAAAATCCATTCCATTCCCCTTCTCTCTCCAACTACAGAACAAACAACGATGATTCTATTTTACTTTAGCCAAAAAATTATTATCAGCTCCGATCATACTATAGAATGCTGAAACGCAAAGCACTGAGCGACAAAGTGTCGTTCTATGATTTGAATGAGCACCCTGATTCTGAACCAATATGTGACCATCCCTAGAAATACGTATAGATTTCCTGCAGAATTATATAACATGCTACTTCTTTCTTTGCAAATATACCCAAGATTTAAGTTGCTCATTCACTAATCACATGTTATACAACAAACTACAATTCACTATAAAACCACCATCGGGAAACAAACTATAGAGACAGTAGTTAAACCTAGAATCGTTCAAATCATGCTTAACACATTCAAAAAACCACAAAAGTTCAAGCTCGAAGGCATACTCGAGTCCACAATAAGGTAATTTGTTTTCCTCCTTATATCCACATTGCCAACTCCAGCCAGTAAAAATCCAGTGATAGTGTCCTACATCGAAAGTAATTCATCAGATGACTGCAGGTACCGAGTAGAACCATATAGACTATCATGCATTAGTAGGCCCGTATTTTGTTCTACCTTCTTCTGAAACGAAATTTTTTGTTTCTCTTTCCTTCATTAAAAACAATATCTACTTATACAGAACGAAATGTCCCACTATTCAAATCATTTTACCAAAAGGGACTTTCCAAATCACACCAATCTACTTTCATCTTTTCATGTATAAATGCCATTTCATATTGTGTTTCTCATAAAACCTAGTCTTAACTAGACCAAGGAGATTCAAACTTGTAAACAGATTTAAAAAAAATCAGTCAGTAACGCCACTAGCGATTACTTGTGCTCGTACATTTCCTTAACCTTCAGATCTTTCTCTTTACTGCATGACAAAGATTTGCATTCCTATTCTCTTAAAGGCCAAAGCTTGCGAAGATAACAAACTTGTGGCAATTAAAGCAGAAAAACGCAAATACCCCCGCAAATTAATTCAAAGATACCTAGCGAAATACAAGTAAAAATACTATTGAAAGTTACATGGTTCATGATATCAGTATATTCTTACCTCATCAGCAATCATAGCTATGAGAGCGGAGTTTATAGAGCGGATTGGAGCTCGGCCAGCCATTTTGAAACAAAGTATTTAGAAAACTAGAAAGAAAAAAGAAAAAAAAAAACGTCAGTGTAAAAACATTTACATAATGAAATAACTTCTAACACATAATCAAAATGAAAACAATTGTCTGCCTCAGGGATGAAGCCAGGAATTTGGCGTTGAGGGCGAAACTGCAACAGTATGTCAAACTACATATAAAAACGGCGAAAAAAATATCTTTGAGGGCGAAACTAATAAAATATTCTGAACTACATATAAAATTTACTATACCTAGTAGTATTTTTAAAAATTTCGTCTTCGTCCCACTCCTGCCTAACTTAAATACCACATAATTGAGCTCTTGAGAATATGATTAGGGAAAAAGAGATGTCGAATTAAAGACTAGAAAAATGATAGAGAAACAACAGAAACCCCTTAAACTAAATTTGCTATAATCACCAGTTCCAAGTCAAGAATTCACGCTATAGAGAACACAAATTAGCGATTTTCATGGCTCATTCCATAAGATAATCGCTAAGATTTAATCCTATTCATGTTCAAATATGTCAATCGAGAACATTTATCAGTAGAATTTAGGATCAAACAAGAACATTTATCTACGTATGCATTAATTGGACAATCTGATCTAATCACAGAAAATATTGACCTCAAATTCACACTGCGGATCGTGGACTATTTCGAAGAATTGATAACATAGATTTTAAGCTATTAACTACCCGAGTTGGAGATCTCAGTGAAGAAGAGGGCGCGAGAGAGTACCTTGGAACGATGTCGTTCTCTTGAGGTAGTGCCTGCCCTGTGTTTAGGACGGATATTGAAGAAGATACTATTAATAAATAATAAAAGAATTTAGTTTTGTCAAGGGGTGAGTAAATTTTTTTTTTCTCTTTCGAAACGGCGTCCAACCTACTCTCGGTGAAAATGGTTGTCACCACTAGGGTGCCTTTCCTAATAATAAATAGGACATTGCTAGGTTACTAAAATTATTGGCTAAAATAGTTTTTTGGACCTTTTTACCCTTATAGTTGGGTGAATCCCTTATACCAGTAGGGGGTAAGATAGTTATTTAACACTCTCAATTTGGGGATTTAGGATTTCTATCCCTAAAATTCTAGGAATAAATCATTTTCCTAATAAATAATACACTTTTCATCATTTTATAAGTCATTTATGACGTAAGTAAACATTTTAAATTTTAAATTTTTTTAAAATATTAATATTAATATTAATCTCTTAAATAGAATTAGTGTATACAAATATATTTAAGAGAGTAATATTAATATTTATTATATTTTTCTACTTTTTTTAATTTTCGTTACATGTCATAAACGATTTATATTATGAAATAAATGTAGTAATAAAAGTAAAAGCAATATAAATAGGGAGTAACACCTGCAGCCAAAGGTGCATGCATTGTAGGTAAATTCCATTCTATGTAATGTCTTCGAACGAGAAATCATGTAATTGTTTGAATTCATATGTAAGGTACAAAATTTAACCCACCTTACTAATTCGGCCTACTTGTTTGATAATTATGACAGAATTATTGAATCGTTATTTTTTCAGGAATTTCCTTGTCTTTTTCACAAAGGAGTATATTGTAGAATAATAAATTAATAATGAATGAAAAGTTTATATTGATGAATTACAAATTCTAGTAATACAAATAATTACAACGCAGACAGCAAAACCCTCGAGAATCCAAATACATGCTGCCCGAATTTATACGCAGTACAAGGCCAAATACAACATCACTTGGTCATTGCTGGAGCTTAATAAAAGATTGCAGACCAGCTTGAACCTTATTCGAGAAATGTTGTTCCAATCTGCAGACAAGACACATAATAAGTTGACATGAAGCTTATATTTCAAGATAATGTCAGAGGTTCGAATTAAAAAATTAAAAAAAAAAAATGTTTTATACTTCAGGAATTGATGGAGAAATGAAGCTTCATACCGGGTTGAACATTTGTAATAGAGAGTCTCAGGAGAGTTGTAGGAGCGAGCATTGGCAAACATCCTCCTAGCATCTGCTAGAAACATCTCAAAAGTGACATAATATTGCTCCGATTCCACTCTCTTTGACATTGTTTTCAAATCTGCAGGGAAGACAATTTACCATGATAGCCCTTCTTTAAAGTAGGGCCTTAATAGTTATGAAGTTCTAACTTTCCACATTATGCTTCCCCTAATGAGCTACAAGGCTTTTCAAGATTTCGAAACTAAGAGCAGTAGAGAAAGATGGGGGAAAAACACATACATGCAACCATAATTTTGAACCATGATATTTCAGAAAGAGCTACAAGGATTTTCAAGATTTCCAAACTAAGAGCAGTAGAGAAAGAGGGGCGGGAATACATGCATCCCAGAAACATGTAACCATAATTTTGAACCATGATATTTCAGAAAGATTGAGATAAAATTTAATCCAATAAACAAGGTGGCGGGGAGGCAAAATAGTTACAGATGTGTAAGAAAATATTTAGTGCCAATAGAATGAAATATTTACCCATTGGATCTTTAATGATATCATAATAATCAGGCACGTCGCGTGCATCAACCGGTTCCTTGAATGGCCAAGCATCAGAATGATCGTGCATTATCTGCTTAAAAAGGAAATTGTTAATGGGGGGACATAAATGGAAGATAACATTGAACGAGCCATTCCAAGACTAATCTCTATCAAACAAGTTTTTCGTTAGCTGGAGAGAGGGAGCGGAGCCAAAAACATGATAACTATGATATTTTTTTTTGAAAAATGGAAATTGTGAAACAAAAATGCCATTTCCCATAGGAAACCAGCACAAGATACTCACATCCATGTCCTATTCTCACCCAATCCAGTGAGAATTAGACATCAGATATTCTCAGATGTCTAACAAGAAACTAAGACGAGCATAAGAACCGTTAAAGATTATTAAGAGAATGACCTTCAAAAGTGATCGCATAAATGCAGTCATGGTCTTCAGATGTGAGCCACCATCTGTTGAAGTGTTAGCTATCTTAAACCGAGAATGGCCATACTGCTCCGGAGTCCACCCAGCCTCTCCTATTACAGGGGACCAAATTTTCCAAATAAGTATTCTGAAACTATAGGAATGCATGAACCCACATGGTGGAAAAGCTGAAGGAAAATAAAAATTCAACAGCAGAGGGCAACAATGTTAGCAAGGTGATCAGGCAACTCCATGACTTTGATAATAAAAAAAGCACAAAAGTGCATTTGGCATCCGAAAAAAGTACAAGGTAAGGCGTTAAATTTCAGTAGAAAAAGACTTAATAGGTATTAAATAACTTACGCAAGCCTGATATGTCCTCAACCTTGATAGCCTTTTTGGGGACACCAGCTTCTTTCTGTATGATTTACAATTGTATGACTTATTCCGGAAGTTAAAATTTAAAACAACAAAATCATATCATACAGGATATGTAAAAGTAGTCATTTTAGAAGCAATAGTAAGAAGCTGCCTACGACAATGCTCAACTGGTTCTAGGAATTAATCAAAGAAAATGTCTATTTTGTAAAAAAAAATCTCCCAAGTTATTTTACCAGGTAAATCCTCTGTCCCAAATCTTGAAAGTGTTGTGGCAGAGCATCAGATTATGAGAGAGTTTAACTAGGCTAAATGCAGACCATATATCAAACTTGATGAGGTAAAAGAATCATACGGTGAGCCAAACAATATTTTATGGGAACAAGTATTGAGAGGAAAAGAAAGAGAGAAAAAAAAATCAAACTGGGTCTATGCATATTCTATCCTATTCAACATCTTATAAGTATGCATCATCTGTTCAGTTTTGGAGTGGGAAAGACTATTCCGAAAACAATTTTCTTCCGTTTCTCTATTGTGCTTCTTCTTTATCTACTTATTTTGTGCTTGTCCTTCCTTTACTTATTCTTCTTAAACTTTTACAATCTATCCCAAAGAACTATAGCCTAAATCATCTATCCGGCTTTCAGACCCAAAAACAGCATACCTACTGAAGAAGTTTTACATCATTAGGTGATGAAATAAAAACCAAAGGATAACAAGAAACGAAGAGGAGCCTGTGGATACTATGTTTAGTTGATAGCATTTACCTTCTGAAAATCAATTCCTGGGTAGACGATGTGACAATTTGAGAGCTCTCTGATCTTTTCATCTATTGCCTAGCAATTTCAGAACTGGTAAAGTTAAAGGAAGCCAATCTTGCATTTACAGATGAACGTCAATGATATATTGGATATAAAGACTTCTTTTCTTTATCCCCTTCTTCCTAAAGCTTTTTTTTCTCCCATTTTTTTATGCGTGTGTCTCTTGGGGTGGATGGCGTTTTCCAATACTCTCTCAAATTCTTTCATCTTGCCTGAGCATCATGTGCTGTTTTTATATTGATCAAGTTCAGTTCATCTTACCTGCCTTTGACGGCGTACCATAATTGATAAGTCAGTATATGGAAGCTTTGGGTCAATTTTACATTCCATCAGGATTCCTCCATCATAATCTTTAATATAACTGAAAGAAGCACAAACAACACAAAGTATCAATGCCAATAAATTATAACTTCTGAAGAAAAGGGAGTACATGAAAATTAAGAATGAAATCTTCAAAGCTATCTATAATTCAACTAGTTCTTTCTTCTTCTTTTTTTTGGGCGGGGGGATGGGGTGGGGGTTATGGGTTTAAGTTATATAAAGAGTCGGAAAACATACCCATGCCACCTTTCTTTCTCCAAGTAAATCTCTTTGGTAAAGCCCTACAGATTACCCAGAGTAATCAATAAAAAGAAATCCCAGATTGATAAACTAAGATAGTCTTTCCCATATTACTGAAGACTCGTACAGAAACAAATATTTATAGCAATATGCGTATGCAGAAAGTACCAACTGCCCAGAGAAAAATTACAATAATATGAAAGGGAAGCAAAACCCACACCTGTTTCACAAAATAACCAACAGCATTATTGTCAGCATATGTCAAAAAATGAGTTAGCCCATCCACATCACGTGCATGCTGCTTTAAGTGGTTCATCAACCTGGTCCCATAGCCCTTGACTTGCTCATCTGCTGTGATTGCACAAAAAGCAATCTCTCCAAACTTCTGGCTGCAGATTATCAAAAGAATAGTACCAGAGGTATGATTTTTGGTTTCTCTGGACGAGATCATAATAAACTCATTTCTCTTCAAAATGAAATCATGACGTTACCTCAGATAGGGCCGGTATGTTATTCCACCAACCACCTGATTACACCTCACGACCATAACAGATTTGTGGCTTCTGAAATGCGTAGAAAAGCAAAACAAATTAAATGAATTCCATCCCGTAATAACCTAAAGGATACACAAAGCATGATATACAATTACTGCTAATACCAGATTTTCCACAATGCATGTCCTAAAATGAAGACCCAAGGTCAGTCCCCTAACGATTGGGCTTGCTAAAATACTCTAAACCAAGTAAAGTCTAGATTTTTTAAAAGCAACGTGAATTAATTACCTGTCCATCACCAAACGAACAACGTACTCCTTGGGCATGTTTGGGAGCTGTCTGGCAAAGATATTCTTCAATCCTATCAACCTGCCACGAAAAATACCCACATAATATTTAACATTGGAGCAAGACATACAAATTCATGCCAGCCAAAGCAAATAGTGATATGGCAGTAAAGAGAAATAGATACCAAACCATATGCTCATCAATACCATCGTTCGAATGGCATACGAATTTCAGCCTTCCTGCTTCCTCCTGCAAAATTGATTAAACCCCCATTGTTTCACCAACATTTCGAAAAATATGTAAATGGGAAATATTTTTTTTTAAAAATTTAAACTTAAAAAACACGATTCCTATTAATTTACCTCCCTCTTTAAGCTCTCCTCCCTTGCACTATATGCTCCACTAGTTTGTAAGTTATCTGTAAAAATATTCTTTAGGTTAGCTGGATCGTCCTTAACTACACTCCCGGAGGCTGGTGTTCCAGCATTGCCAGAGGCGCCACCATTGGAAGGTTCCACTTTAACCGAATTCTCAGTCTTAAGCTTAGTATTCCTCGCAGAGGGAGTGACGGTGCTCTCAAGCCTGGAAGCCGTGAAATTCCTCAGTGACGAATCGTCATACTCCTCCTCATCGTCGTCATCAACAACCTCCTCCGACTCTTCATCGGAATCGGAGTCAGCACCGCGAGCACTGATGCTCTCCAGGTCGTCGTGGGGAGTTAGGGCACCGTCACGCGTTGTGTCTGAGAAGGATGAAGGGAAAGGCGGAGCGTGGTCGTCAGACGCTAGCTTGCGCTTGTGTAGGGACGATGTTGCTGACGCTGACGCCGAGTGAGACGGTGACGGCGTTTGTGAGCTTCTCGAACGGACCGATGCCGTTAAGTGATTGTCCATTGCCGTTGATTGATTGATGCTTTACCAATGGGATTTTCCTTAATTTACTCAACAAAGGTGCAACTTATTTAGCAAAAAAGACGAGAACTTGATTGGGAATTCGTTGATTTCTGAAGAATAATTAGGGCTTTTGTGGGATTTGAAGGGGAATTAGGGTTTTGAAGGAAGAAACAGTTTCTACCTTCTGGTTCGGTCTGAAGCTACCGAAGAAGGAAGATAGTCTGTAACTCACTGCTGTCGCCGTCGATTGACTATCCAAGTTGTTGTCACAGTTATTCCTTCATTTATTTATATTTTTGCTAGATTTTTTTTTTTTTTTTTAAAAAGGTTTCGCTTGATGTTAGTCTTATGAGTTATGACAGTAGTAATATTTTTTTAAATATTTTTTTTGTGGCATTTTTGCTTTTAGTCTATTGTGAAATTGTAAAGGTTTTAAGCCACTTTTTCCCTCTTTTTGTATAGATAATTGATACTTCTACAGTAGCCGTATTGAATGTAATCTGTATTTGAGATTCAAATTAAAATATAAATTCTATTTGAATTGAATATGTGAATGAAACGTAAAGTATTAATAAAGGTTCAATTCAATCAAACTATTATTAGTCTCCTAAACAACAATTTTAATATAGGCTCATGATGAAACTACTCTTTTTGTTTTTAGGCCTATGATGAGCCTTTTAAGCATAGAACTTTAAGGGACTTCACTGGGATGAGAATTATGAAGTGACTCCTTTAGTAAATTAATTAATCAAAAAAATAAAATAAAAGTGTAACGTAAATTAGATTACAAATCACATAGATATTATTTTCTTTTCTTCAATTCACAATATTCAGTACAATGTGATCCCCAAGGATTCACCAGATCACAAAGAATCCTTCATGCATCCAATATTGATCCCTTCTTCAGAAAAGTATAATGGCCTATGATAGCGTTTGTACATATTTTTTCCTCAATAATTTCAGCTTCCCCAGAGTGCCTATTATGGGTTGGTTCTAACTATTCCGGTATTACAATTTTGGGTAAATTTGACAAATGATTGCTTACCATGGAGCTGCCAATAATAATAACTTCAGTTCCTCCCGGATTCAGAATGAAGGTATACTTGAGTACCAAACAGTTAGTCAGCGTGTGCTTCGCGTATTCAAAAATTGGAAAAGCACGCTGAGCAGTTAAATTCATTATGATCTTCGATCTTTATGATTGTTGTTGTATAGAGGTAATAGCCAATTCGATCCGTGTTTCTTTCTCCCATAACACCGCCAATAAACCACTAATACTGCAACTATAAAACATAATGGGATAGCCCATCTGTTGATGCAAAATACAAATGAATGTAGAATGGTCAGGCCTCTAAAGTGTATATATCTATGCAGGGGGAGAATCCCTCTCCATGCAGCTTGGTTCCGGTGTTCAGTCTTTGGATCGTTGATTCGATGGCAGAGAATAGTCGTTGGAACAACTGTTATTGAACAACTGTTCACTTCTTTCTCAGACATTAGATTAACGACCCAAAGGTTGAGATCGTGTCAATACCGGAACCAAAATGCACTCGATGGCAAACAAACAAAATTTGCCACCCTCCTTAATTTGGGACAGAGGGAGTATGATTTATTACCTGTCCAAGTCAAGTATAGGGCTATAGACAACGGTTTCCCAAGTCGCGACAATTCCGTGCCAGACAGGGTTGTAATAAAGAGACTCAGCTGACCAAAACATCCTTGTGTATGTTTCTAAGAAGATGAAAAGTATCCATGCTCCAATCTCTAGCAAAATAAACTTTATAATGAACCGACCCACCACCACCATTACGAGTGAGAAGGCCACCAACCAATTGAATAGCCTGTGATTATATTCCTTGATGAAAAGAGTTTTTGACTTTCCTAACATCTGCAATATAGACAATGGCATAGAAGAGCATATAAAAACCAGTGAAACAGTGACCAATAGAAGGTAGCACAAAAGAGCAGCAATTCCAATTTTGATAGTGAAGCACGAAGAAAAACAGTGACGAGTTTAAGAACAAGATTTCCAAGACATAAAGGGAAAAATAATTCCACACCTTCGTCATCCGCTGCTCATAGTTGCTCTTAGAAGGTCCAACACATTCCATATCAAAACTTTGGTTGCACTGAAGGAAGCCTGCATTAAATTTAGCCATAGATGGAAGTCTGAGGACTTGGAGTTGGTCCATTTTGTCCTCGCAATTTGTGTATAAATTCTCACAGAGCTTTGACGACTGGTATTCGTTTGCCAAAATGAAATTCTTTTGCACCTGTATGTGTGCCAAAAGGACATCTGATCAGACCTCTAGATTCTCTTTTTCATCAAAAGGATGAGATAGTTTTTATATGCGAAACTCAGACCTTAATGATTTCATCATCCAATTGCTCAACAGATCTTTTGGCATGATGACGGCCAAAATGTTGCTCATCGAAAACTTTCATGGCAGCTTCTCTAGAAGCTCCATGAGCTCTTTGCAGATCTTCCTCCGACATTGGTAAATTCAAGTTACTCATGCGATCACTATATAGTTTTAGACACCGCTCCAGAATTTTCTTATTGAAAACATCCACAAGTGAACCTGTCGATGGGATCTCCCCTTTATTCAAGGCTTCAAGAATCTAAAAGATAAGAAATTTCAATGAGCAAGAATAGAAGACCAGATTGTTTCACCTAGCCTAAGGCAGATGGATGATGATGAAGCAAAAAATCACTTAATCTGAAAACAGAAAAATAATTTACCTGCCCTAGAAAAGAGACAAACTCCTTTCCATTCAGATGTTTACCCTGGACAATCTTGGGACGGACAATTGAGGCAACAAGTTCTTTCAGTTCGTCCCTCTTCCTAACGTAAGCTGGGTCAAGCTCATCATCCTTCATCTCACAAAGTTTTGTCCGTTGGAGATGGGGCTACATGGGCGTTAAGATTATGTCATGGCAAAGCTTATTTGACATCCAAGTATAGTTATTAACCCGTTACCATTGACAACAAATATTTAAAAGGTGAAGGAAAGATGATGGAAAAACGGTACTACAAAGACTGTGCTGCAAGTCAATTTTCTTCCGTTCCTTGTTTGATTTTTTAGTTCAACAAAAAGGGCAAAAAAAACAGTAACAGACCAAACTGTGCATCTTTCCTGTTAATAATTCACGAAGCTTAATTTCCATTTATCAAGTTCTTTAAGAATACATCCACAATCTTTGGCTTGCAGTCCATATCAGTACCTCAATTTGTCTATTGGGATGCATTCTTTAGGAAAGAAATACAAGACACACATTGCAAAGTCTCCCCTTTTTTGGAGCCAAGTCGCAAGCCATTTATTTATAGTATCCAGAAAGAATAAGAATACAATAATAAGAACGGAATACCTGCGGCAAACTGAAAGCAGTGCTGTTGTCACCCATAACAGCCAAAGAATCACGGATCTGGTTAACTTGATCGATGTTTTTGTCCTCTGTGAACAAAATAAGGGAGCAACAATCAAATTTTAAATGCAGTTTACTTATTTCAGGATCCTCATTACATGGAAAGTACGAGTAGAGAAACTAACCATCAGTATTAGGCACGTGTTGAAGAGCTTCATCAACCATTTCTTGCACAGATTTTCCCTCTGCATGATGATAATGGTAAGTGAAACTCTATATAGAAACAGGGAGGGGCGGCATAGTTCGACAAAAGGACGCATATTATGCGTCGAATAGATAATAGAGAATGAATCTATAAACATACGCAGAAAGTCACGCTGAATGAGCCATAGCAGCTTAGCAGGTTCGAAAGCAACATCTTGCCCCTGCACAAATATTCATCCAATCAATCATTTAGAACCTCCCTCCAGTTACTCTTTGGAATAGACTTGTCACAACAGCAAGTAGGCAAGATAACCATCTGAAGAAGATATAACAATTACCTTCACTCTGCACACCATCGACAAACAGGAAACGTGAAAAATGAAATAATTACAATGTCAGAAGAGATATGATGTCAAGAAAACTACAAATACATAAAAGACGATCAATGAAACATGATGAATATATAAGAAAGATAAAAATTGCACACCTTCCGTAGAATTCTTCAGCAAGTTCAACCGCAAAAGACAGCCGAGATATGTCAGCTTCCCGAATCTAAACATATTACAATCGCGAGTCAAAGAGAAAATTTGCCCCATAACGCGATTGATGAAATAAAAGCAACAGGGTCAACAGGCAGAACGGATATTGCACTGATATTACCAACATTAAACATTTAAAGCAATCAATTTACATAGGAATCTATAACTTTCGAGTCTAGAGTTCTAAATGTATCAATCCACGTAGAATGCCGCCCTATTGTAACAGTATTAACAAAAGATAAATAATCTTTTGGTCATCCTAATATCCAGTTCTGGAAAGACCTAATGAAGAGAGATCAACTCACCGTCTCAGGTAGGTTGTATATGAGCACAGAACTCAGAACAGTTGCCAAGGCAAAAATCCTGCAACAAATCAATTAGAATATAGTTCAGACATACTTAAACCAGCAGAGGACGTTACATACATGCTTAAATGGAAAGTACCGGTCATCATATACATTTGACTTTCCAACACTTTCAAATCCTTCTGTGTCGAGGTAAAAGACAGAAGTTTTCTCTCCACCAATATCCATTTCTACTGGGGTTCCCCAAACCCATATCCCTGTGTAAAAAAGATAACTTTGTTCAAGTGCTACTAGAAATTGCTAGTTCTACTTCCACATAATCTTGTATTAAGTAATAAGTACATAGCAAGGAGAAACCTTGTATCTACCTTTTGTCTTAGTATCACGCATGTGTCCAACCCCAAATCCTGAGACGGATCACAATATCAAACAAATGTGAGAGAAAGACAGATAGATAGAAGCAGAGTTGAGCACTTTAAACTGAGTTACAAAAACTAAATGGAAACAAGCTAAATGCCAAAAATCGACAGTTTACAAGAGACTGTACCTTCATAACATGACAGGGAGAGTAGTTGATTAAGTAGAAAAGATTTCCCAGAACGATAAGGGCCAATAACCTGAAAAATAGTCACAAAGATGAAATCAGAATTAAAAGGAGGATGACTGGAAAGGAAATTGAGTCAGAAGAACACAATTCCACTTGAGAAAGTATAACAAATACTATAATAGCACAAAACATCAAATAATAATTAACAATAAGGACATTGTTGAATCTCTTGGAATTCTAGTATGAAACAACCACCCTGCTATCGGTCTTTTTCATGCAGTCATGCTTACTGAGAGAGAATCTATAAACAAAAACAAACAATACTTCTTATCTAAAACTTACAGCAACAGCTGCAATAGGGGTTGTTATTCTCTCAATTGCCTCCAGTCCTGCTATTGCAAGACGAAGTTTAGTATGACCAGGATCAGGTTCTATGATGGGGAAACTGCAAGAGTAAACGGGCCGAATTAATTACAGAAGTGCATGAGTTTCAAAAGGGATAAAATTTGCATCACGATAATGTCAATAGCATGCCCACATCTCATAATACAAAGCCTTGCAGGTTGAATGAAACGTTAAACTGCGATTCTGAAGTACATTTCAGAAAATGACGCCATAAAAGGGATTTAATCATAGTTACCAACAACATAGTCCAAATTCCAATGGCCAACATAGCGATATCAAGGAAGAATGTGCACAATTGCGTCATCAGTATCTCTATATAATCCGTACCTACACAATAGATCTTCCTACAAACCTCTGTTCTATTACAAATACAATCCACTTTCCCAGCTAAAAAAACATACTTTGGACTTTTCATAACTTTTCCCATACCAATCAAACTAGGAGAATTCTTTTAGCACAATTTTGCATTCTTGGCACTCAGGACTACTTAAAGGCGCAGTATTTTTAGCAAAAGGCTAAAAGATTAAATGTATTCTTGAGCAATATAGAGGACTATCAATTTGGTGAATAGCAAGGAGACACACACACACACACACACACATACACTTAAAAAAAGGATCATGTTTTATGGAGAATTTTAAGGCCTACATGGTGGCATCCAGCTCCAATTATTTGCATTGCCCTAACCTAAAAAGTCAGGTTCTTTAGGTCAAATTTACTAATTTTAGGAACAGCAGGACCAAAATCATAGTAAATAAACCTTTTTCTTCATAATGTTGTTTGTTTACGACTATAAATATTCTTGATTCTTTACTAATGGGGGGTCATTCTTTAACTATAAAACTGAAGAAAAGTACTCTATCGGTGCCTGTAATTAATGCTTAGACGTAACATGATTTTAGTTCAAGAACAACCTAAATGCAAAGGCCAATTCACATATATCCACTGATTAAAAATAAAAAAGCAATAGAAGTACCTTACCACAATGTCTCACCAGTCACCAAGGTCACAAACAAATAGGAACCATATCCAAGAATTCTAATTAAAATGTACCAAACTTTAATTTTGTTTTAATTATCAGGGAAGGTGCATACACGAACATATTATTGCGAGTTAGAAGTGTTGCAGCTACCACGTAATAAATAAAACTGTAACAAAATGCAAAGGAATTGGTGGGAGATGAAAAGAAAAGGCTTACGCTTGACGAAAATCATCAATAGAGAAGGACCCAGATGCGAATAAGCAGAAAAGAATCGAACAAAGAACAACCCATGTCGAAATCTGCACCATTTGATCTCTTTCAATAGAGCAGCAAGAAGCTCCTTCGTTATTTTAACAAATGCAGTACAATTATAATTCAGACAAGAAGAAGATGAAACCAGACTTGTTTTGCAAATCTTTTTAGAATTCAGACAAGAAAGACAAAAAAATAACTGAAGAAAGGGATCTCAAGAAAGCCATAACGGATGGTGCAGGTTAAGAATCATGGGCCCACATGATTTTTACCACCACGATTCCGTTACCGTTTGTAAGAATTTTGATGCGGAAAACCCAAGCAGTGGAAAGTAGGCCCTCGGTAGGGGTATAATCGTCCGAGTAGGAAGAGCATAAGTTTGCAAATGCCAGGTGGCACACTTTAATTGGTTAGTGATACAGTTGTTCGTCAAAGATGTCTTAAAAGGCGTGTCTTGGACTTTTAAAAGCTTTACAACTGGAAGTCCGGAGATGGAGGTATTCCAAGAGTGTAATGGTCCCCCTTAAATCCTTATATACAGTTTTTTTTTCCAGCAAAAAATCCTCTGTTTTCGTTTGTGTCCCCAACCAATCACAATTCAACATGTGTATATATAATTTGAAAAAATATTTATTTAGTGAATTGTGATTGGTCGGGGATAGAATTGGAGATAGGAATGGGGACAGATGATGTTCACCCCTTTTTTCCTATTTAATTAACACTTCTTATAAATTTTAATTTAATTTTTTTTTAGTACAAGGGAAGGGGATTTTTAAATTACTGAGAATTGAACTCATACTGATAATGCGGTAAAGATACCCTCAACCGAGTCTTAACAAAAATTTATTTGTTAACTTAAAAAAAACCTCAGATTTTAAAACACCTATTTTCAGTTTTATTTACATTTTTTTCTATTTCATAATATAAGATCTTTTATGTAGTAAACATAAATTAAATTAATGAGAGACAATAGATATTAAAAAAAAAAAAAGTCGCATGGCAATGTGGGGTGAAATTGTTTTGGCTGATATTTCTCCATAAACAATGTTATTCAAATAAAAACTCGGAAATTTTAATGTAAATTTTTTTGTCTGAATATTGAAGGTTATTAATATTCAACACAAGCGATCAAAGCTGGATTTCCTTTGCGTTGAGTAGGGAAAAAAGGCTCTCGTTTAAGTCCTTCTCAATTTTCATAAACAAAAAGTCCTTATCAAAGAACCTGGACTCGCATTTGAGTCAAACAAGGGGAAGCCAGTATTGGATGAGTTGCAGAAGAATTTAGGATTCGATGATGCTACAATGGAGGCTTCAAGGATGACATTATATAGATTTGGAAATACTTCAAGTAGTGCAGTTTGGTACTCTATGGCCTATGGAGAGGCCAAAGGTAGGATCAAGAAAGGTGAAGTATTGTGGCAGATTGGATTTGGATCTGGCTTCAAGTGCAGTAGTCTTATATGGCGTGCAATGAAGGACATCAATTGCGATGAGGGTAATCCATGGAACCAAGAGATCGATACTTACCCAGTAAATTTGGACAACATTCAACCAGTAAGTGATCAAGAATATTTTTTTGAACCAACAAAATGAACTGCTAAACTTTTTAAAATTAAATAAGTGTATATCAGTCATTCTGTGCATTTTATTAATTTAGATATGTCTCATATCTATCTTGTGCGCATATCCCAATTATTTGGGATTTTATAAGTTATATTATTGTTGTTGTGTATCGTAGATGAATGGATTGTAGTTTGGGAATGTTGGTCATGAAATGATATTTATTTTCTCTTGTATTTTGCTAAATTGAGCAAGATCTCATTTTCTTGCTAAATTAGATGTTACGAGTTTATGTGTTGGTTCTTTTATTGAAAATATTTATTTAGAAATTAAAAAAAGTGAATTTGTATGTAAGATGGGAGGTGTTTCAGTTTGTTATTGACAAAGTTTGGAAGAAACTCAGTTGCTAAAAGGGAAAAAAATTATCCTTCGCAGCCCGAGTAGTGCTTTTCAAATCAGTCATTCAAGCTATTCCCACTTATGTTATGTCCTGTTTTGTTCTTTTCCAATATTATATTGATTCCATCACAAGTATGACCCGCAATTTTTGGTGGGGATGAAAAAATATGAAAATATGTTGGAAGGCCTGGACTGAACTGTGCAAACCAAAATCTCAAGGGGTTCTTGGTCTTAGAGATGTAGGAGCTTTCAATCGAGCTCTGGTGGTCAAGCAAGGGTGGCGGATTTTACGGCAACCTTTCTCCTTCTGTGCTAGGGTGCTACGGGCCAAATACTTTCCATTGGATAAATTTCTAACAGTTCCGCTGCAATGTCGAACTTCTCTTATTTGGCAAGGTATTTTAAAAGGGCGGGAACTCTTGAAGGAAGGTTTGAAATGGCAGATTGGGGATGGCACGCGGGTCAATTTTTGGTATGACAAATGGCTAACTACTCTACATAATTTCAAAATCCAAACGCCGCCCAATATGTCGTTCACTGCAAGTATAATGCCAGGCTCTTATTTCATTGATTTTCAAAATAATGTGTGGAATGAAAAGCCACTCCGGTATTACATGTTTGAGTATGAGGTTCTAAAAGTTCATTTGTGTAGTGCATGGTCAATAGATCAACTTGTATGGGATTACGCAGCAAATGGACAATATACGGTTAAATCATAGTATTACCTAAAAATAGAAATAGACCAAGGCAAACGGGAATCTCCTTCAACTTCGATATGTAAACCTATGAAGTCATGGGGTAAGATTTGGCAACTACCTGTGGCGCCTAAGCTACAGGTTTTTCTCTGGAAGATTTTCCAGCACATGCTCCCCACTAATTTAGCTTTGTCTCGTCGAATTAGTTATTTCGGGCCTATATGCCTGTTATGTCAGGGTGAACCGGAATCTATTTTACATGCACTTTTCACCTGCCCGACTACAATGGAAGTATGGGATCAAACAACTTTTTACATAAATACTATCATAACTAAGGATACATTTATCTTTTGTCTCATCCCTATTTTATGGGGAAATGAGGACGTTGTTACCCCTTTTACTTATATTGCATGGAACATCTGGTGCAACAAGAACAAGTTTATTTTTTAAGGCAAAAAGAAATCGCCTGATGAAGTCGCTAATATCGATATGGTTTGCGCAGCAGAGTTTAGAAACATTTATGCCTCTTCTATTTGCCAAGGCCATGGTCCACAAGTTCTCCCGACCTGTGACCAAATTCGATACATGCTCAAGGGTAATGCAAAATTGTTTGTTTCAACTGAAAAATATTATGGACAGACAATGGGTCTTTAGCTAACGTTCCATCTGTGGTCAGAAAATGGGAACCTCCTGATCCTGGTTCATTTAAACTAAGTGTTGATGAGTCTTGGAAAGACGGCAAGGGTGGTATTGGAGCAATCCTTCGGAACCATGAATGGACTTTTATAGCTGGGTTTGCTAACTACCTTCATAGCTCGCCCAATCCCGGGCACACAGAAGCTTATACACTCCTTGAAGGTATCAAATTTTCTGGTTCCAAGGGGTTTCAAGCATGTCTCATAGAAAGTGACTGTAAGGCCCTGGTCGCTCGGCTGCACCATGAGGACGAAGATTTATCGTCGATAGGTCTCTTCGTCAATCTTATTAAAGACCTTCAAGGGGTTAGATCAGTCAATATATCATATATAAATAGGCCATGTAATACTTCAGTTGATGTATTGGCTACATATGATATGAGGTCTAGTTCCTCATCTCTATGATTTGGAGGTCCTCCGATTTTCTCCTACCACACATTTTTTCTAATAATCCTTAATGATATCCAATTTTCTATTTAAAAAAATGTAAGATGGGAGGTGACAGGTGAGAGCCAAAAAAGAAAAGTAGGAAAAATGATGTATATTCATTAAAAAAATGTATGAACAATTTTTTATTTTTTTTACTAGATTGAATTGTTTATTACCATAAGAACAGTGAAACCAAATGTGAGAATTTTGCATTAATTTTCGCGATAAAAATATAGTCTAAATACCCTTAAGAAAATATATATTCTTCAAGACAAAATTTTCATTTTGATTCTCCGTTTTCTTTAAAAAATTCACCTATTAAAATTTTAAAACATTTTTTTTAAAACTAGAAGTCAACTCAATGCAACATAAGTACGAGGGAACAACAACTATGCTGGACTTTGTGTATTTAGATTTGTCTTATAGTAACTATTAGCAAGCTTCATCATTAATTTAATGACTAAGACTGATATCTCAAGACGTAGAGATATTGAGTTCAGATTTAATCTTCACTTCTTATATTTCAACTATTATAGTAAAACTTTACGGACTAAGGCTGAGACCCAAATTATTTGGATTGCCTTCGAACACAAAACTATTATAGGACCCAATAACATTCTTAAAAATTTGTAAAGGCCAAGTTGCAGGCCCAGTTAAAGCAATTTTTGTTCTCCTTTGCTGGATAAGGCCCAGGTAAAACTTATTTGGTCATTCATTTTTTGTACTTCACAGTTTGCTATCCATTACGTGCGAATAAATCCGTCTATCCAACTAGTGTTTTAATGTCTGTCTTAATCACTACAAATTTGCTTTGTAGATATTTCTTTTAATTTTACTCTTTAGTCGTCGTTATTTTAATTCATTAACTAACTTGTCTTCTCTAACATTTCTCCTATCTTCGTAATAGTAACGTCTGAAGAAGTAGAATTAGAGGGGATATCCACGTTACGAATTTTAAATGATATAAATGATTTTAAAAGTTTTAGTACCCTCAAATTGAAATACCCAATTCTGCATGTCACTTTGAACATGCTAAGAGCCGTCCTGATTAAATTATGCTATTGTACTCAAGTGATTAACCAATGAACGAACAAGTGGCTTTTATCAGCTAATGAACCATAAAAGTAGTAATATCATTTTCTTTTTCGACAAGGATCCATAACACTTCTTGCCTCCTTCAACGTTGATTTTTATTTTAAATTTTAAATTTTATTTTGTGTTGGTGAAATACAACCTACATTGATTCTCACCAACTGTATTGGTCCATTGCATTGAATCTGAGGAGTCATTTACTTTATGAAGCATTATTCATTACCACCTATATATTGCAAGGCTGAGGATACATGGAATACATTGCAAGGTTATGTCTCATGATGCAGAAGTTGTGGGTTCAAATCCTCTCCCCGCTTCTTGAATACTCATATTTTTTATAATATATATGTCCCATCTCCCAATAAAAAAATAAAACTTATATATGACCAAGCATGACCACGAGTATTACTGAATGCCCAAATCCCTACCACTTCTCCTCCCTAGACCCCATAGAATGGGAAAATTTCAAGGCAGAGTCATCCTTATGGAACTAGTCCAACAGTTTTCTCACATGAATTTGAGTGAGACCTATTTTGCTGGTAGACCTCATCACAATTCATATGAGAAAACTGTAGGACCAGTCTTATAAAAGCGAATCTATACTTGAGTGACCCCTAGAATGACAGTGTCCACAATTGTATTGTTATCATTTTTTGGTAATACTTCATCTGTTTTTTAATAAATGTCTTTTTAACTTCTTCATTTCTTCTTCAAATATATGTTTTTTTCCAAAATTTTAGGCTATTTTCCAACATTACGCTTACAATATAGATAAAAAGGAAGGATTGGTGTTTGAGAATTATTTAAATTATCTAAGGATGTAATGATAAAATTGTTTGTTATCTCCCTCTTTTTTAATTTATGTTAAACTAATTTGAAAAACATATATTAATAAACGGAAAGAGTAAGAAAAATAACTGTCCATTTACTTAAGTTAACTCTTGAAATAAAAACTAAAGATGTTAGTTTGTCTCTCACAGAGATAAATTATGTGAGCTCTCTGAGAGAGAGTCGAATAAAATGTATTATGGTGTATTGATAAAGGAGGTCAGATAAGGCACTTAAAATATTTTACTTTAGGTCTATCTTCTTAACATGTTTTTTAAAAAAAAATTAATATAAGAGGTGTCACACATTTTTGTTTTTAACTAAATTGGAGGAGATGCCACACTATTGATGTACAAGTATAGCCCAAATTACAAATAAATCTTCATTAATAGAGAGACTACACCGGTTAAAAAAGTATGGACAAATTCTATTACAAAGGAAAAATAAATCATGCACTAATAAGAAGCTAGAATAAACAATTCAATTCTAGAGAATCGAAGACAAATAGAAATTCAATCAATTATATTTTGGGTAAGAATGAATTGAGTCTCACTCTAGATTTCTAAACTCAGTTTCAAACAAGTCTTTTATGTGTCCTTTTACAAAAATTACAGGATCCAATCACAAAACGCCAAATCAGACTCAGACAAAGTACGCTTGCAATACTAATTCCATGATTTTATTTGTCCCTTTACAAAAATACAAGATCCAATCACAAAACGCAAAATAGTTGGTTTTAAAACTTTCATCTGAAAGGTTGTAAATATTTTAAAAAAAAAGTGATATAATTTTATAATTGAACAAATTTTCTCTCATTATGTAAAAATGTGAACAATTTTATAATTGGACCTGGAGTATTATAAAATTATTCATATAATTTTTCTTTTGTTTCAAATTTAAGACTGCTGAGGATTTTGTGTCGACTATGAAATCGGCAATTCGTATAAAGTGATACCCACTTGTTTATTTCATTCACAGTTATTATGTGGGCTATTAATATTGCAACTTAGGTCATAATCATCTTTATGTTTGGTGGCAAGTCGAAGTGGACGGGTCAATAGATTATCCTCTTAACATTTTTTTTGTAGAGTAAAATATCTCATTCAGTTAAAAAAAATTATATTTTGTCTCACAAGAAGTTAAAATTTTCTTTTCCAAAATATACATTTTGGATCGATAAAAATCATATATCGCTATTTTGCATCCCCTTTTTTATTCTCTTAATAAGAATTTGATAATATTAATTTTTTAATTAAAAAAATTATAATTTAACAGAAATAATAAAATCCTCAAAGAAAAAAAATTAACGTATATCAATTTTCTATTGAGGGAATAGAGAATTAGACGATTTTTTGGGACCCACTTCTATTTCTGTTCTTGCAATCCAAGAAACCAATTATAAATTAAGATCCTCTTGCAGAGTTCAAAGTCATGCAAAGAACTAAGAGAACACTCTCTAATCTATTGGTTCATTTTTCACTTCTTATGGCCACAGTTATGGATTCTCTGCCTATTTGGGCTCTAACTTTATGCTTAATCATATTTCTCTTGAGCTCATTTCGTTTGCTCACAAGGCGTTCGACGAAAGTCTTCTTAGTAGATTTTGCATGTTACAAACCCCCACCCACTCAATCTTGCAGTAGAAAGCGATCTTATGATCGAATGAAGCTTTACACAAACCACACTGAAGAAATCTTGGATTTCTTTAACAAAGCCACGTATAAAGCTGGGATAAGCGATTCTACATATTTGCCTGAGAGTTTTCTGCTTGATCCACCGAATTTTACCTTACCGGCAGTCAGGAAAGAGACCGAGGCGGTGATGTTCGGAGCTTTAGATAACCTATTAGCAAAGACTAAAGTGCAGGTCCAGGATATCGGGATATTGGTGGTTAATTGCTCTCTTTTTAACACCGTTCCTTCTCTTTCTAGTATGATAGTTCATCGTTACAAGTTGAAAGACAACATTGCGAGCTATAATCTTTCAGGCATGGGTTGCAGTTCTGGACTTATCGCAATAGGTCTCGCTAATCAGCTTCTTAAGGTAAGCTCACTAAAGAGCCGGATCACATGTCTATAAGGAACAAAATTATTTGTCCCCGACTAATGTCACACGTCTGTCCCAAACTCATAGGATTGACTACGTGGATATCCCCTCCAATTCCACTTATTTAGTCGTCGTTATTCACATTCATTAACTAGTTTATTTTCTCTCACTTCTCATATCTTTGGAATAATGACGGTTGAAGAAATGAAATTTGAGGGATATCCACGTAACCAATTCTGAGTAATTGGGACAATTATGGTGTCATCAGTTGGGAGTTACGATTTTTTCCATTTAATAAGGCTAATAAAATCATGCAAAAAAAATCGTCTTTCCCCATTCGGTGTTCTTATACATGTCCAACCATTCACAATTTTTCTACGTGAATGTGTATAATGATTGCTGAAGAAAAAATGAAATTGGAGAGATATTTACGTAGCGATTTCTGAGTGGTTGAGACATACATAAAGACATCAATTGGGGACAAATGATTTCCCGCTACAATCATGCATATTTTAGAACGGGGAATCGTCTATCCCCATAAATGTTTTTATACATGTTCTACCATTCAGAATTCGCCATATAACAATTTTTTCCAACTTCATATATGCACGTGACAAATTGGAAGTGATTGGGGCAGACAAATTTTTTTTGCCATTTTAGAACGTATAATTGTTTACTATAATAAGTTCAACGGTTGTTGTAGTACAAGACAATACGACATCAAGAAAGATTTACATTTTGCTAATTAATGAGACATTTTTACGTATACATGAAATCTGTTATTGGAATTTTATAAACATTAATGTTAATTAAATTGATTAACAGGTCCACAAGAACACCTATGCCCTTGTGGTCAGTACGGAGAACATCTCAGGGAACTATTACTTTGGCAATGATAAGTCGAAGTTTGTTATCAATTGCTTATTTCGTGTAGGTGGAGCTGCAATATTGCTATCAAATCGGCCAACTGATGAGAAATCTTCAAAATACCAACTCATTCACACTATTCATACACATACCGCAAGCTCAGATCCATCATACAAATGCATATTCGAAGAAGAAGACAAAGAGGGATTTCGCGGTGTTACTGTAAATAAAGATCTCATAGTATCAGCTGTAAACGCCATTACGTTAAATCTTAAATCACTTGGTCCTCTAGTCCTTCCCTTATCCGAAAAATACCTTGTTCTAAAAAATATTATTATGAGAAAAGTTTATCAAGGACGAAAACCCCCGCGTTATATTCCAAAGTTCAGCAAGTCAATTCAACATTTTTTCCCACATGTTGGGGGGAAGCCAGTATTGGATGAGTTGCAGAAGAATTTAGGATTCGATGATGCTACAATGGAGGCTTCAAGGATGACATTGTATAGATTTGGAAATACTTCAAGTAGTGCAGTTTGGTACTCTATGGCCTATGGAGAGGCCAAAGGTAGGATCAAGAAAGGTGAAGTATTGTGGCAGATTGGATTTGGATCTGGCTTCAAGTGCAGTAGTCTTATATGGCGTGCAATCAAGGACATCAATTGCGATGAGGGTAATCCATGGAACCAAGAGATCGATACTTACCCAGTAAATTTGGACAACATTCAACCAGTAAGTGATCAAGAATATTTTTTTGAACCAACAAAATGAACTGCTAAACTTTACTAGAGTTTAGATATGTCTCATATTTATCTTGCGTCCATATCCAAATTATTTGGGATATAGTGGGTTATGTTATTTTCGTTGTGTATGTAGATGAATGGATTATAGTGAGTAACTTTTAGCCATATGATTTGCAGTTCACATCTTTACTTGCACTTGGGAATGTTGGTCATTGAATGATATTTATTTTCTCTTGTATTTTGCTAAATTGAGCAAGATGTAATTTTCTTGCTAAATGAGATGTTACGAGTTTATTTGTTGGTTCTTTTATTGAAAATATTTATTTAGAAATTTAAAATGTGAATTTGTATGTAAGATGGGAGGTGAGCCAAAAAAGAAAAGTAGAAAAGAAGGATGTTTATTCATTAAAAAAAAAAAAGATGTATGAACAAATTTTTTTTTTTACTAGATTGAATTGTTTGTTACTATAAGAACAGTGAAACCAAATGTGAGAATTTTGCATTAATTTTCGCGATAAAAAATACCCTTAATAAAATATATATTCTCCAATATAAAATTTTCATTTTGATTCGCCGTTTTCTTTAAAAAAATTCACTTATTAAAATTTTAAAACTAGAAGTAAACTCAATGCAACATAACTACATAAGTATCGAGGGAACAGCAACTATGCTGGACTTTGGGTATTTAGACTTGTCTTATAGTAACTATTAGCAAACTTCACCATTAATGCTAAGACTGATATTTCAAGACGTAGAGATTTTAATTTCAGTTTTAATCTTTCACTTCTTATATTCCAACTATTTCTAATAAAACTTTACAGACTAAAGGCTGAAACCCAAATTATTTGGATTGCCTTCGAACACAAAACTATTATACGACCCAATAACATTCTAAAAAAATTTGTAAAGGCCCAGTTAAAGCAAATTGTTCTCCTTTGCTGGATAAGGCCCAGGTGAAACTTATTTGGTCATTCATTTTTCGCACTTCACACTTTGCTATCCCTTACGTGGGCAAAAACTCGTCTGTGTTTTCATTTCTGTATCCTTGCATGGGAAAAAAAATCTCAACTTGTTCTTCATTGATATTATTAAAATTTGACAATAAAGTGCAGAGTTACACGAGAAATGTAAGAACAATATTCAATTAGTAAGAAGACAATTAGAGTTGCATTTATATTATTTCTTGACCTCTTCCGTATTTATAAGAAGTCAATTTGCGAATAAACAGTGTTTTGAAAAAGTAAAAAAAGCGTATATATCTAGTAATGGAGTTACTTGGAAACAAAGGTACAGATAAAGGGTAGGGCGTACCGAACTTTTGCTGAAGCATTCATTCGTTCAAAGAAGAAAAGAAAAGGAAGGAGCAGAGAATCCACAGTGATAGTAGTTACTGTACCTTTGGTTTGGTGAAGTTTCTGCCTTTTTGTGTTTACGTCTTACATTACACGGCAGTGGAAGAACTAGGAACGCGTCTATGGTGTAAAACGTATACAATTTTGATGTGCAAAAAGCGGGGTACGGTTGAACATTCAACCACTTTAATTTGGAGAAGTTTTTTTTTTTTTCCTTTTTCTAACACATGTTGTATTTAAAAAGTTTAAAAAGTAGCCATTTTTTCATCCATTAAATATTCTTATATAACTGTCTAACAGTTATTCCGTACGTATTAGTTCTGCATTATAGCCATTTCAAATATTTTCAAATATTTTCTCATATATCAACCCTCTATTTTTTTTTTCATCCCACTTCTACTTTTCTTTCAGTCACGATGATGACATTATATAATTATTCCGATTTTCTCCACTCACCCCACGAGATTGTAAAAGAAAAAAAAAATTATAGTAATATATAGAGTTATCAAGGTTCCTTAGCCCAGTGGGGCAGTCGTGGGTTCAATACCCTCTCCATACAATGGGACAAGCTTTAATTTCTCTCTTTCTAGGACTATCTTCTCCTCTTATGAGGCGCTTCTCTCTCCTTATGGAGCAACCGCTCATCCGGACTTAAAAAAAAAAAATATATATATATATATATAGAGAGAGAGAGAGAGAGAGAGAGAGAGAGAGAGAGAGTTATTGTGCATCTGTTTCTTTTTCTTTCCACACTTTATTATTTCCTTCTCTTTATTATGGGTGCAAGAAAACTTTTGTTTTATTACTTGACTAAAAGGAAAAGTATCTTAGCACAGGTTTGGTCCAATTTATGTTGTAAGATTGATGGAGAAAGTTTGAATAATTCAAAGATATGGAGCATTAGATGAGGAGCTCTGTTGATGAAGAATCCCCATCATAGTCAATAGTCATATTAATCTTGTGATGTTGGTTGGAGTGGTCCAAACTCCTCCGATGATCCAATAGTTGAAGACAAATGAACAATTATTATTTGAAAAAAATAATTGTTTATTTTTTATTTAAAATTTTAACTATTTAAATTTATCTGCACATCCGAAAAATAACTTATTTGGTATTGAATTTAAAAAATATTTATCTCACTTTTTCTGTTTTTGATAAAAAATTGTCACGTGTATTATTTTTTTTCTTCCACATTTTATAGATTTTTAAGTTTAAATTTTGGATGTTTAAATAAAAAATTGGCACGTAACTGCTTTATAATAATGGGCAAAATCGCCTATTTAATCTATTAAGCATTTTAAAATCTCTAATTTATTCTTGAAAATATATCATGTAAGAGATATATGACTGACTGAACAAAATACGTGTAAGGACTTATAAGGCAAAATTGAACAAGTCAAATATAAGATCGTCCAACACTGTTACACTACCAAACAAAAGAGGACTTGGACGGTACTTCCAGATTTGCAGTCCTTGAATTTGGTAAATTTTATGTGCATTGCTTTGCTCCATAGTTTTTCTTTTTTGGCCTTTATTCCCTTATATGTACATCCAAATGGAACAAATATATCTCAATTGGCAAAATGACTATGATGCGGAATTAATAGTCATTTTACATCTGCAAAATAATTATTAGATTATTGGATAAAAATATTTAATGGGTGCAAAATTAGTATGTTTTTTTTTAATTAATAACTGTTGAAACCTTTCTCTTGAAAATTTAACTGTACATTGCATATGATGAATTTCATACATAATGCATTATAGCAGTATCGCTTAATTTGATGCGTTGTAAATTATACTCCAAATTAATTGTCTTAATTTTTTTGGTGTATCTCAAATTAATTGTCATATGTAAAATAACTATTTACATTTAAATTTCTAATTTTTTTTCTTGACCTCTAACCACTCATTTAATAACCCTAGTTAATTAGAAGTAATATTTTTCAATACAAGTCAATAAGTGATTGCGATATTATAAATTTTTACTTACTATTTAATTAATCATAAAAGAATAGGGGTTAAACAAATCGACCGCCGTAAAAGACTATTTCATTTTAGTAGAAATAGTTAATTAACTAAATGCCATCAAAAGCCTCGCCATAAAATATGTAGTTATCAGAGAATTTCATGTGCCCAAATTATTACAAAACACATTAATCAGTGCATCCAAGTAAATTTGGAAAACAAAAAAAAACAAATTACCATGTGTTAAACACTTATTGATTTCTTATTTTATTTTATAAAATTTTGATCAATAATTTAATAATATTAAGTTTGTATTTAGATTAGTTTTTAGTTTGAGAACTTTATAAAATTTGTATTTTAAAATTATAAAAATAAATTATTTATAAAAGAAAATTATAGAATGCAATATATATTTTTTTTTAGAAAATGAGGCAAAAATGGTGTATAAATGCATCCTTAGAATTTTTGTCTTGGATAATCTAAAATTCAGATGTCTAATGATTTGCTTTTTACTTAATCGAGTCCAAAGATTTAATTTGTGACAAAAAAAAATCCACAAAAATCCTATAATTCTTTTTTATTATTCCAAAAAATCCAAAAACTTTATTGGTAATAGTAGTACATGAAAGAGCTAAAGAACTCTGAATTCAATTACAAAAAGACACTTTAGAGCAATTTTGTTCTTGGGGACATAAATATAGCAATTTAAAATGTGTGATTTAATTGAGATTTTATTTGAATTTTTGTTCTTGGGGACATAAATATAGCAATTTAAAATGTGTGTGATTTAATTGAGATTTTATTTGAATTTTTGTTCTTGGGGACATAAATATAGCAATTTAAAATGTGTGTGATTTAATTGAGATTTTATTTGAATTTTTGTTCTTGGGGACATAAATATAGCAATTTAAAATGTGTGTGATTTAATTGAGTTTTTGATTTGAGATTTTGGTATTGTTTTCAAAACAGTTTAATTCAAACAAAATTCTAGATTATTTATTACTTAAAGTTTTAATTTTCAAACTGAATTTAAAATTGTTTAGGTTTGAGTTTGAATCTCTAATCAAATAAAACTAAACACAAATCAAATACAATTCAATCAGAATCATAAAATAAAAAAATTTAGTACTAGTACTTATTTTTAGATTAAAAAAAAGTGCAGTACTAGTACTGATTTTTTTTTTTTTGTTGAATAAGAAATTTTTCATTAATTATAATGTAGCCGAGAGTCATTACAATCAAAGAAAAATCTGAAATTACAAAGAAAATAAAAATTATACAATGATTTAAAAAACTATGATAACAGATAAAAGTCACAACCAAAAAAATTTGAGTGGTTAGGAGATAATAAATTAAAAACTAGAAAGATAAACAAATACATAATCTTCTTCTGCACAACATTTTTATCGCAATCCTACATATGTAGGAGAAACTCAATTTTCTCAATTCAATATTGGGTCTTTCATACACCAAGTTTTAATTGCAGTAGCTTTTAATTCTGATACCATCATTGCCTTCAGCTCTCCGTTTTGCAATTTTTATTTTAGTTTTTTCGCCCACAGCCGAAAGTGCATTTTAATGAAGCAGGCTGCAGATTTACAGGAGTAGTATAATTGGACTTATGGTCTCTTCTTAAAAAGGAGCCCACCATACCATTTTCCATTGGAAATTGAAGTACCATTCTCCACGCGGCCAATATTCCTCGACTAATAACACCTGACAAAACCGTGTTTCGCTGTGCCTCACAACGGGTACGTTTCGTACTACGAAATTTAATTTTATCGGTTAAATTAATATTTTGACGGTAAAAAATAATTTTATAAAATAATTGATATTATTTTACAACATTTATCGTATATTTTAGATATTTATCGTATTTTTATATCTTAAAACACTTACCTTGAGGCATTATGTATGTGTAATTTTTTTTTGTAGTTCCGCATATGATCTAGATTGATTTTGTTTTTTGCCGGGACTACTTTGTCAAACAAAAAAGTATTTGTATATATTAATATATTTTTTATAAATGTTATAAAATTTTAGATAAGTGTTACATTTGATGTAATATTTGTTCTTTCCTGATTACATTATTTTATACAAAAATATATTAAAAAATTACAACACTTGTTCATTCTAAAAAAATTGAACCGTAAAATATTTATTCAATAGTTAAAAAGTGTTCTGTATATACAATTTTTTTTGTATTCACCATCCTAACTAACCCGGAATTCTAAAGGGTCAAATTGGATATAAACGGCAAGTTTGGTTACCAGAGGAGTTTACATATTGTCCTGAAAGCATGTCATGGTTGAGTACTCTCTTCGTGCAGACTTCAAAGTTTTCGCATGTTAACATTTGAAATGTTTTAATGATTTTTTACCATTTTTATCATCTACAATTTTAATTTTTAAAAAAATAGTTAATAAGGATATATTAATTTGTTAATTTTAAGTCTTATTATTTTTAAGAATTTATATGTGAAAAAATCAAATATTAACATTATTTTATGATAATTGAGTAATAAATAATAAGTGAGGTTTTTTTTTTTTGCTAAATAAGAATTTACTCATTAATTATAAAATATATAAGACCATTACAATCAAAAGATAAAGCGAAAATACAAGAAAAATAAAAGTTATACAATGGTGTAGACACCATGATAACAGATAAAAAGTTCACACCCCATACTAGGTAAACAACACAAAAAAAGTAGAAAAATAAATACATGATAAAATTATTCGCAACAACTTCTCCGATATTCTGGAACAACATTAGCAAGCTCAGTTTCAACACATTTCTTAAAAATCAACAATCTACGATACCATGGGCGTATCAACTGTCCCATAGACTGTCTCGTAAAGATGAAGAAAATTGAGAAAAGTGCCTAGAATAACTCCGTGTTTAGAGAGAAACTACAAATTTGGAAAGATCTGAAGTAAGTCATGAATCTGAGTCTTAAATTTTGAAATAATAATGCCTTGAAAAAATTTTATTACAAATTTACAGCTAAAAGAAGGGGATAAAAATAAAAAGTGGAAGAAGGATGACTGAAAATTAAAGTTTTTGGATCTAATCATGAAAGCTAAAAAATGAAGAAAATTTTAAGAGGAAGAAGAAAGAAAAAAGAGAGAAAAATCACTATCCTTCACAATCTAAGACCGAGCGTGGTTAAAACAAAAGCAACCAATTTATTGTTTTGGCAAATTCACAAGTCTTCCAAAGGATAATCACATGATTTCATCAAAAAAGAAAAGAGGGATAACCACATGAAATAGATATGAAGTAAAAGAGCAGTTTACGAGGTAAGAATGAGAACTGCAAAGGTTTCAGAAATACACGAGCAGCCAATCTTTATACCCATAGTAATCGGGACTATACAAGAGATAAGGTCACGGAAATCGAAAGTTTTGTTTTATTGTGAATTCCATTCAAGTTGAATATTTTTTTTCCCCCAGTTTCTAAAAAATATTACTTTAATATCTCAAATTATCTGTCAACTTTAACAATTAAAAATATTACTTTCATATTTCAAATTATTTATCCACTATGATAAATACACAATACTCAAATTATTTATCAGCTTTGACATTTAGAAATATTACTTTCACGTTTCAAATTATTTGTTTACTCTGACAAATGCACGATATTAAAATTTTGATGGTAAATCAAATATTGTTTTCCATCAGTACCCAGTTCAAGTAATAGAAGAGCCGGTTGAAGGGGAGGCAAGGAAACGAATGAAATCTTCAATAAAGCTTCCGATAACCTTCCATTGGAAGAAAATGATTCACAAAATTACATATTCCACCATGAAAAAAGAGACCAGCAAAGCGATCAACTGCTACATCCACGTTTATTTTTTGAAACCTTTATCCATTTAGTCCTAATAATATGCTAAATATTAGTATTAGCGTATCATATTAGATTATCCTGACCCTTTCAAATTAAAAACATAGAAGGGATCATTTCTAGTAAGCAAGTTTATGGCAAAAAAAAAAAAAAAAAAACCCCAAAACGGCAAAAAGATCAAAACTTGAAGCTAATCTTCGATCATAGAAGCTAAACCAGAGCTGACTTTAGCTCCAATTTGTGAGCTCTTTGGTTTAGTTTCCGGCAGCTCCCATTGCTTCACCACCGCAAGAGCCTTCTCTTCCTCATCAACAAAAAAGTTGAACATATTACCAGTAAGGTCATCGGCAATCTCAGTCGGAGAACCTTTTCCCTCTTCAATTTTCGCATCAATTGCGTCGGACTTTGATGATGGTAGAGCCGGCCCAGGCCCAGGTGCAGTACGGGTGGGGTTAGACAGCCATTTGGCGTTGACATACTCGGCTTTACGCCATGGAGGGAAGGGCATGCCTTTCTTCTTCAAACTCTGTTTGGCTGCTTCTGATACAATACTTATAATCATCTGAAGACGATCGGCTTTTCCAACAAATATGATCGGAAGGACTTGGAGGATTGATTTGTAAGATTTGGTTGACCTTGCAATTTCAAACTCCGATCTAAAATCAATGTCTATTATCACTCTTTCTCCATCAATCATCACATCCACATAATCGTATTCACCTATATAGCATAAACAAGAGTAAAATCGTTTTTAATTCTGATAAATTAGGGAAAAAATAAAATAAAATTCACCAATTCAATTTCAAAGTTTTACCGGAGGGGAAAGAGGAGGACTTTTCCCATCGAGACTTGCAGATTGAAGCATCATATCCGAGGGTCAAAAGGTTATCAGTGACGATATTTCTGCATAAATCGTCTTTACGCTTTGAAATTTTGTTTCTTTCAACGATTCTTGCGGTGTCCGCCAATAGATTCCTTTCAGATACGGAAGCACAAGGTATCAAACTCTGCTGGAAAGAAAACAATTCACAAAAATCAGGGGAATTTGCAGCAAAAAGACAATATTTTTACCTAAAATTATAGGTGCAATTGAGGATACCTTGAGTAGTTCACATGCATCAATTGAAGAGTTATGGTTTGATTCCACGAATTCCTCATCGGAACTGTCCGTACCGTTGGCGTTGAAGCAATTGCATCTCTTCTGGCCACACTTCTGCTGTCTATCATTGCTCTCCTCAATAAAATTCTGAACCATCTTATCCAAGCAGAGTGAGCTCGGCTCAAATTCCTCAACTCCATCCTTATTGTAATGCGATTCATCGTCTCCGCCGCAGGCACCGCCGCCGGGTGCCTTTTCCGACGCTGATATTTTCAAAACACTCGAGAATTGCTTCTCAAAAAGCCTCTTCAAGCGAGACTTCGCTACCGGCTTCACCAGCTCGAATCGAGTTGATTCTTCTGGCGTATTGAGTTCGATCGGTTGAATTTTCATAGGGAAATGAATTATTTTCTTCTTCTTTTTTCGACTCTTCAGAGATTGGAGTTTGTTAGGGATCTCATATATTTTCTCTAGTCAACGATGATGACTTTAAAAAAAAAAACTTCGATCATCTAAAAATCAACTAGAAAACCAAAACTTCTTCCTAATAGCCTACAATGTTCCAAAAATAGGCCACTGATTCTCACACACCGATAAAAATAATTCCAGTGCAGATTAGCTCGGAAATCACCAAATTCAATCAACGCAAAAACCAAGATCAATTCGGCGAAACGAAAAACGAAAAACAAAAAACAAAACAAATCTACAAAATCCAAATCTACTCGATTACCATTAGGAGTAATATAATAAAGACTGTTTGCTAGCTATTTGCGAGACAAAGCATGGAATAACTTGTAAACTCTGCCAAGTAAACACATCGCTTTTGCTTAGGGTTTGAAAAAAAATACCACCGCTAAATTTCGCAGCATACCTGACGTCATCGCCACACTTAAAACATATTTAACCGAGAGCAGCAGCCGGATTCTCCATTTCCGGCGAGACGACTACCTTTTCCGGCAACAAAATCGGCACAGAGCCTCCGCAATATGGATCAAAATTCAAAAACACACACTAAAAACGTGGTGGTGTGTGAGAGAGAAACAGAGAAAGTTTGTGTGAGAGGAGGAAGGGTTGTTGAAGGTGGTTAAATAAAGAGTGTAGTGAAATGGAGGTCTTCTTTCATTTTAAAGGAGGGGAGAAGTGCTGACTAGGATTATGGAGTGCCACGATGGAATCCGACCTGGCAGATATGATCTAGTTCTATATAGTGGGGTACGTGTTGATAAAAGAGGAGTAGTGTGTTGATGATACAGCTTCAGAGCGCCACGTCTTCCTCGGATGAAGCATTTTATTTTTTTAAAATGTCGAAAATGACCTCAGCTCCATTTGTACCAGACATGTTTGGTTACTGGTCACACCTCGTGATAAGAAGTCCGTTTGAAACTGCTTCACGTCCATGGCATGATTTGTAGCATCACCAGGAAAAATCTAAACCGTTGAAGTTTTGGTGTATTTATTTTCTTTTTTCTTTCTCTTTTGAAAAGAGTTTTGGTATATTTGATTTAGTTTTAGGAATTTTGCTAATATATTTATAGCGTTTTAAATGGATATTAAATCAAAGTAAAAATTTGTGTCCAAATTTATGTAAAAAACAATAAACAAATACTTACTTTGATCGCTCCCTTTCTCAAGATAAATTGCTTTGATAAAGTTTTAAGAAATTACAAAAGAGAATTTAATCTGAATACAAGTTACAAGTGAATTGAATTTAAAATCAAATTTCTTAAATGTATAAATAATATGTTGTCTCATAAGTAAAAAGTTTAAGTTTCGTTCCAAGCAACATGCCCCCAATACAAAGGCATTCTAGATTTCTTTGTATGTTAAAAATAATCTCTTGAGTTAAATTTATATTATCTTAATAATCAAATGTATTATAGAAAGATATTTAATCTATTGTAGTCCCTCCGATTCAAAATATAAGTATTGTTAGGAGTTGTTTTTTATTGCAAAATATAAGTTTTTTTACACACAAAAAAAAATGCACTTATTGACTAATTTACTCCATATATTCATTTTGGTCAAATTGTGTAGTTTCATGCAACTTTCCATTAATTTATTGGTTCTTTGAAATATTAATTAGGGATACTTTAGTTATTATGATTATTATTTTAATTTGTGTGAAAACTACTGAAAAGACTTATATTTTGAAACAGTGGGAGTAATTGTTAAGCAGCTGACTTTGGAAAGAAAAGTTAGTTAAGGGAGTAAAGAGTTCTAAGTAAAAATTAACCATTAGAAGGATCCAAACCCGAATCGAAGTTACACAAAGTGCTTCTCCCTATCACAAAAAATCGACGGTGGAATAGGCTGAGGTTTCGACAAAACCTACAACAATGTTTGATTTTGCCCATTGAACAATGTTATGAGTATGGTAGTTTGCTATTCTATTTACATAACTAACCTCCCAATATTTATAAAGATTAAGAATAGCTCTACCCTCATTGATAATATTTGCTCCTGTCCAATGTAAGTCCTTAGAGTGACCTTTAACCCCTCTTATAACATTTAGGCAATCACCTTCAATTAAAACATGATGGAAATTTAAAGATTGAAGAATTTCCATAGCTTTTAACGCCCCAAATGCTTCTGCCTCAAATGTCGTTCTCGCCTGAAATCTGTATATCCAAATCCCCATAATCATTCCCGTGTCATTTCTAATAATTGAGGCACTTACTCCTTCATCCTCCTTAACAAAATTCGCATCAAAATTCACGTTCACTACATTTTTTTGTGGTAGTTTCTAGACAGTTGGGTCATAATTGGCTAATCTTCCTATGGTCGCATCCCAGTACTGCCTCGACTTATTCTCAATCTGCATAAACAAATTTTCCCATTTTTTTCTTTGCTTTCCATGTAGGATTTTATTTTTGTGCATCCATGTTTGCTCTAAAAATACTGTAAAGAAATTAATTAATTCAGCTCTAGAATTAAAGAGGTTGAGCATCACAATGTGAATATAGTGTTGCTTACTAATCGTCATAATCTTGACTTTTCTTTTGACTCCTAACATAAAAATACTCTATTCGAATAAAGAAAGAAAAAAAGCGCAAAGGAGTTTATTGGTACATTATGTGTCAAAGAGATATTTTGTATTTATTATAATTATTGATTTTTTATTCAATTGTGATAAAATATATATTTATGCTTTAAAATAATTATCCTTCTTTGTAAACCTATTGTTACTTGAAATAATGTAACTAATTTTCTTTTAAATAACTATTTTAAAATTCAAATACATGTAATCACTACTAATAAATTTGTAAGTGCTACTCTAACAAAGCACGTGCAGCCAGCCGTCACGAGGCTAAATTTGAGCACAAATTTGAGATCAATCCCCTTAAATATATAAAAGAAAACTGTAATTACTAGTACCGTTATCAAACTCAGAGTTTATTAAGTTACAACTAAAAAAGAAGAAAAAAAAGGAAAAAAAAACTGAGGGTGTTTTTGTCAATGGAGGTTGTTTGTGTTTTTCCATCAAGTTAGTGAGGAGATTCGTATGCAGTATAAAAGTCATCATTTTTGTCCTCTAGTGGAAGTTTCCGGAGTTGAAATAATTGGGTTGCTAATATGACAAGAATGCCCTTCCTTGCATCCTAAGGATTAAATAAGTAATTAATACTGTTCAGAAACGTGTTAAGGAGACTAATGAACTAAAATCAGATTAGGACCAAAAAATGAGTGGTTGTCTTTTTCTTTCAAGGCGGTAGGTAGAATAGTAGTTTGATTTTACTTTTTTACCATAACATTCTTACCAAAACCCGTCTATAGCTAACCAATGACGAATGTTGCATGGTGGCAGCGGGATTATATTTTTTCGGGTAAATTTTTTTTTAATTAGTATATATAATATATTTTGTTTCATTTAAATTAAAAATATATATGTGATATTATACAAATTTTTGAATTGTCGAGTACCCTTATAACGCGTTTGCTACATTGTAATGGAATCTCTTTCTACCCGAATAACTTTGGAAACCTCTTTCCATTCCATTGATTGGAAGACAAAGTCATAATGAAATGACGATTCCTTTTATGCGTTTTAAAAAATTATTATTTAATATTGAAATGGAATGTGATTTAATATAATATGACTTTTTTTTTTTTTGGGTTAGGGGAGTTAGTAGTCTGGGCTGTTTATACCCGGTGTCGAACCCGGGGCTTCATGGTCACGGGCAGAGGCTAGCCCCACTATGTTTACCCTTTAACATATGTTTACGAGAAATTAATTAATTGCACAATGTATAAATTTTCACTTGTGAAAAAACATATTTGTATACAGTGGCGGATTTGGGAGAAGGGTGACCATTTCCAACATTTTTAGAAATGACTATTTTTTATATGAAATATTGTATAAAAAAATCAATAAAAGTTTGCCATTTAAAATTTTTTTTTGGCTCCGCCCTTGTTTATACACCGAAGTGTATCAAACATACATTTCAATATTAAAATATAATTAATATATAAAGTTCACTATAATATAAAATAACTATATTTTATGTTAAATTAAATGAAAAAAGTAACAAAAATAAATAAATAATATTTACGTAATTATCGTATATAAAGTTTTATGAAGAGAATAAAATATTTCTATAGAAAATAAAGAAGTTGTTGTTTAATTTGAATACTATACAATTAAATAAAGGGTATAATGATTACTTTACATTAATTGGTTATTCCAGCTGAAAGGCCATTCCATAGGTTTTGGAGTGGAATGATCATTCCCACTTCTTCATGGAATGAGTATTCCCGTGGAAAGGCCATTCCCACTTTAAGTTGGTCAACCAAACGCTGGAATGGAAAGAGAAGCTGTAAAAGCCATTTCATTCATTTTCATTCCAGCGTACCAAACACATTCTTAGAGCACGTTTGGTACACTGAAATTGAATGTAATGGAATGACGATTCCAACTTCCCTTTCCATTACAGTGTTTGGTTTGACCAATTTGAGTTGGAAAAGCCATTCTAGGAAGAAGTCGGAAAGATCATTCCACACCAAAACCTATGGAATGGCCTTTCCAGGAGAAGATGAAATCATCAATAAATAGTAATTGACATTTATACCCATATTTTAATTAATTATTACGTTCATTTTACATAGCAACATATTCATATTTAGTCATATATATATATACAGTAATACTCTATATAAGAATAACCTCTTTATAGTAATAAAAATCTTCGTCCCAACTCAGGACAAGTTATAAATAAAAATAAACTTTACATTGTAATATTCTATGTTTTTTTAAGGAACATCCTTAAAAAATTTACCTCCATATAGTAATAAAAAAACATTAAATTTTAAATATATTTATATATCTATATAAAATAACAACTTAAGCTTATGGATATCTTTTAAGCATTTTGCAAGATATTTTTTTCTTCCAATCTGGTTTGATTTATTTCATTTTACGCAACTTGACACGAATACTTTCAGTGATTTGAGTTCGTTTGTTTTTAGGTGACATGACTTGCTTGAAGTAGAAAATGTATTATTTGAAATGATAATGAAATTTATGATTATACTAGCATTTATATATGTATAATAAAAAATAAATAAACGAAAAGACATTTCAAAGATACAATACATGAGTGAATATTTGAAATGCATAGATAATGTACATACTTTTTTTTTTTTACATTTCCTAGATACTGTATGAATATAAATGAATCTTCGAAATCTAATATGCACAATGTACATGCATGATGTACGTACATTTGTTTTTTTAAAACTCATGAATTATACATATCTTTTAAATTCATATTTTTAAAATATGAAAGGACACATTTTCAAGTGTCGTATAATGTATTTTAGTTATTTTTTTTTAAAAATTATAATTTTTTTTTATCTAAGCATCTATTTAAGAATAATCTCCCTATAATAATATTTTTCTCCAGTCTTGAGAGTAGTACTGTATAGAGGTTTTACTGTATTCTATTTCACTTAGTATAATTTCATAAATTATAATGTTATAAATATTTTTTTTTCTTGGTAGTAGTTTTTAATATATTTTTAAATTTAAAAGTAACGATATTTTTATTACTGTGTTGACATTTTAATAAAAATTATATTATAGTTATATATAAATATTTTTGATATATAATGTCAATTTCATTTAAGTAAAATTTTGTAAGGAATGTTTAATTAAATTTTATCGTTAGTGTATGCTAAAAAAGGTCATTTAAGTCATATTGTGTTTAATTCTATTCCATTCTGACATTAAAATATAGTTGTACCAAACACAGAAAATGAATCGACTTTCCATTATGGATTTGCCTTCCAAAGTAATTATAGGTAAAAAACGATTCTGTATGAAAAGGGATTTTATTTCATTCCATTCCAACGTAGTGAACGTGCCGTTAGTGTTCTTTATTATTCTTGGATCCGCCACCATAGTTAACTGATGTTGTTTATTTCATCCAAAAAAAAAAAAAAAAAAAAAACTGATGTTGTTTGGTTGGGCTACGCGGCGCTATCTGACAGGGAATTATGGTCATTGCGGTGGAATTGTGCCACGTGTCCGGACGATTGTTAGGTAAGGCTAGGAATAGATTGTTGTGGCGTGGATGAAGAGAAGATGCAGCCGGTAGTTTTAAAATGAGTCTCTGGGATTTTGCAGATCTGCTGGTTTGGTAACGTAGTCCTTTAATAGTTTAGTTATAAATTTAAGAGGGATGACAACTCTTTTTTTGGTTTTGTTTGATGAACTCAACTTCTGTTTTTTTTTTTCCAGCACCCTTTATTTAATTATATTACAGAGGTTTTCCAATTATTATAAGCATCCATTACACCACAAAGTTTAGGGATGACAATTTGGCATGTGAAGAGGGACGAAGATGGGGGCGGGGTGGCAGTCGCTCCTGAGATTTATAAAAATGCTACTAGATATAGTAAATTTTATATGTAGTTCGAAATATTTTATCAAATTAGCTCCAATAATTATTTTTTTTGCAGTTTTTATAGGTAATTTGACATACTTTTACAGTTTTCGATCCCAACGCCAAATTCCTGACTTCGTCCCTGCATGTTACCCGTTGATTCATCCTGCTCAATAATATTTAGAACAAATCAAACTCGCATCATGAACGGAGCAAGTCGGGCATTTATCTCTTGTATACCCGACTTGCCCCGCCCCAAAAAAATGGGAATCACAACGTGGAATGTTATTTGATATGTTTTTACCCCCCAAAAAAAAAAACAGTTGCAAGTTGTTTTTTACATTTTTTTTCATTTTATCATTCTTATAAATAATATATAATAAAATGGAGAAAAGCCGGTCCGATCCGCCTCGCACAAGGCATCGTGGGGCAAATAAAAAAGAAAAAAACCATGAAACCACAATATTATTGAAGTGTATTGTTCCATAATCTTAAACATTTTTTTAGGATACAATCTTAAACCTTATATATTTTTTTAAAGAAAAATAAAGAAGAGAAATTATGAGTTCGGATATTCTAATACACTTTTAAGTATACAAATAATATTATTGTACATGTTACGATGTAATTTGTTCTAAGTATAAATTCACTCTGAATTAATTGTGTTAATACGATGTAATTTGTACGTAACACAATTAATTCAGAGTGAATTTATACTTGGAACAAATTACATCGTATTAACACAATTAATTCAGAGTGAATTTATACTTAGATCGTAATTTGTTCTAAGTATAAATTCACTCTGAATTAATTGTGTTAATACGATGTAATTTGTTCTAAGTATAAATTCACTCTGAATTAATTGTGTTAATACGTAACATGTACAATAATATTATTTGTGTATTAAAAATATATATTAGAAGATAAATAGATAATAGTTAAAATTAGCTAATAAAGTAAAAATGGTATAGATGGTTTTCAGCGGGCCTTAATAAACTATCTCTACATGGTCGGTCACTTAGGAGCCCATATATAGAGTCAAACCTGAAGAAGAAAAGCCTAAAGAGATAAACTTTTGTTGGGCTTGGACCAAAAATACCAAACCGCCAAATTGGAGACTCGATTTTCAAAAAGCCCAAAATCGTATTCTCGCATAAATCTTTCACGGTCCACTAATCGCCCAGTCTCGTCTTCTCTCTTTAACTTCCTAGTTCCCAAATCTTTCAGGTAACCTTTACTGAGGCTTTCCCTGTTCCGTTTCTCTAATTGCTTCTATGGCATAACAAATCTTGTTCTTATGGTTAATTTCTGGAACTTTATTTTGAATTTTTGTGGTTCTTTTTAATGCTGTACAGAGGTTTTTTTTTTTTTTTTGAAGAAAAATGGCTGGAAAAGGAGGGAAGGGTCTTTTAGCTGGAAAAACCACCGCGGCAGCAGCTGCTAACAAAGAAAAAGAAAAGGAGAAGAAAAGGCCTATTTCACGGTCGTCCAGAGCTGGTCTTCAGGTACTAAATTATTTTCAATTTTGATTTTTTTTCTTTTCTTTTCGTGTGCCGATTCTCAGATCTGGCGGAATTATAAGATATGGAAGGGGGTTTGAACGTTTTCGTTCTTTATTGATTTTTTTTAGGGTATTACGATGTCGTTTTAGCCACAAATTTTGAAAATTGGGGATCTGGAATTTCTGCTATTCGGTGAAAATATTAGCCCGAAGTTTTTTTCACTACTCTATGCATTCCTTTGTATAAGACTTTTAGTACGTGTAGTAAAAATTAAGGAAGAAATAAAAAGTAAACTGATTTGTTTGTCAAAATACTAGTATTATTATTTTTTAAATATGACTTAAGAGAGTAATATTAATATTTAGATTTAAAAAAACGTCTTGATTTTTGCTTTTTTAATTTTCGCAACATGTCTTGAAAATCTTATATTAAGGAATGGAGGAGTACGTTCTTATTAAAGGATGTCTTTAGATTGTGTTTTTATTTTGAAATTCTTTGGTTTGGGGTTTTGTTTCGGTTCATGATATTTTGTTATTAATTGTCCCTTATATGTTGTATGTGGAACCTCAATCATTGGTCATCTAGAAAAATTGTTTTTGGTCCGAGACGATTCTTAGACTGGCCTCAATCATATCCATCCATATCTCTGTGACTTTTGCATAAACAAATCCAGCCAAGTCGGGTAACTGAATTACTTCTTACTGGTTATTCCTTTTCTACCGTTATCTAGTTGCTTATTTTATTTGAAGTTCAAATGTACATATGGATTTTTGTAATCTGCTTATAGTTGTCGTGGCTGAAGATTTTTGTTTATTCTCATGAAGCCCTTGTTTATGGATGGTGTATGTTTATATTGTGGTGCTTGTTTCTTCCAGTTTTGATATTTTTGACCTTAACCAATTGGCAACTTGTAGTTTCCAGTGGGTCGCATTCATCGCCAACTAAAGTCGAGAACATCTGCTCATGGAAGAGTTGGTGCCACTGCTGCTGTTTACTCGGCTGCTATCCTTGAATATCTGACGGCTGAGGTGCTTGAACTGGCTGGAAACGCTAGCAAAGATCTGAAAGTGAAGAGAATTACTCCTAGACACTTGCAGTTGGCTATTCGCGGAGATGAAGAACTGGATACACTCATCAAAGGAACCATAGCTGGTGGCGGTGTGATTCCTCACATTCACAAGTCCCTCATCAACAAGACCACCAAAGAATGAATTCGTTTGTCTGTCTTGGATTTCTGTTCAACTGCTTAGGTAATGATGGCAGTATGTTATTGTAGGCGAAATTTGTATTATGCTTAGGTAGTTAATTTCAATGTTGATACCATCATACTTTATGCTGCATCTTAAAGCTTTTCAGTAGTTTATTCTTTCTTTTATTCTATGTTACCCGAATCCTTTGTTTATGCTCTGCCGTACCCGTGTCGACACGACATAGGTATGGATATGTGATACTGAATCTGTTCAACACCAGTCATCACACTACACTTTGTTAAAGATGTTTAAATACCTGACACATAAATACATATCCGTACTCCACACTCGTACCAGAGTTCGGGTAACATAGCTCTTATTTATCTTTATTGCTGCTGTTGATGTATTTTCAGATATGTTCCTTCATGTGATTTTTTTTCCCGCATCTAAGTTGGGTGTTTCATGTGCATGACTATGCAATTTTTGGTCTGTTTTTTATTTTTTCACATCTAAGCTTGGACATGAGATCGATCCGTAGTAGGTTTCGAAACACTTGCAGCTGAGCCACAAAAATGAGGGGAAAAAACATTATTATTAGTATTGGGCCTTCTTCAAGAAATTTCAAACTGGGCCATAGCTTTCACCAAGCCCAGTTCATTATTTGGGTCCATACGAGGGCCTTTGTATGTGTTACGCTCGAGTGGAGACAGCAAGTTGAAGGCCCAATTAGGGGACAACTACCGGGGCGACGACCATGAAAGGAACAAGGCCACCATAGCCACGGAAAATTCTAATATATGATCGGCCTTGTGGGATTGGTCCTATATCCTTCTCACGTGAGTTGTGGCGGAATTTATTTTGCAGATATGTTTCACTCCAATTAATGTGAGAGAGTTGTGGCAAGGCCGGATTAATGCCAAATTCACCAAAGAATATGACAGCGCCACCACATTTCTGCACAAATAAGTTAAAACTCTCGAATTTAAAGACTTTGCCTAGTAAACATTGTACATTTACTAGTCACTCAGGTTATATTTGCCTAGTAAATATGGTACAGATTTGGCTACATCCCTACAGAATGAGGAGAGAGAAGGAAATGCAGTGATGTGGCCAAATCTGGACCGCATGGTCCAATGGACCTGATCCATGACAGAATAGACCAAAAGAAAAGTACTAGAGAAATTACATCTGAACCCAAAAAGTGAAGAACTCTGCTGAAATTGTAAAGGAAGCACATGTTATTGTTTGTGAAAATGACGAGGCTGCCAATACATTACATTAATTCATTAAAAGACAAAACTTGTCATACAATGGGAAGCAGTCTCATAATAAACCATAACTAGGGTGCACTGAAACACAAGAGGAGAGCACCAAAATTTTCCACTTTCACATGAATTTGCATACAAGTCAATGAATATAATACACGTAGGTTAAGAGTGCAAATGATGACCAATAAATATAATATACATGGGCCAAAAGTGCAATAGGAAAGAGAATTGATTTTTTGGCATATATGTATTATATTTATTAGTTTAAATGTAAGTTTTAAACTTACTCACCCACCAAAATAAAACTTTCTCCTCTAAAGGTCCATCCATTCATTCCAAATTCGGTGCTAAACATATTTTTTTTCACACACGCAAAACACCATCTTGATTGTTAAGTTTTAATGTAACAGATTGAGAACAATCGTTATTTTATACAATTATGAACAATATTGCACGTGCATAATGTGTTCTTTTGACAAAAAAAATTTAACCGTTAAATCAATTCATCCAATAATTAAAATGTGGTTGACACGTGTAAAAAGAATATATTTTCCCTCATTAGATCGAAAATCCCATCTATGATCTATCCATGTCTTAAATACTCCCTGCGGGAAGTGTCTAAAGGACAAGAGAACCCTACACATATGGTGCCAAAACACCTTCTTCATAAACAATCAATGGAGTTGCTCTCTGACAGTTGATCAATGGCGGGATTTTTTCATAGCCACTAACCGCAAGATGGTGTTCAAGTATTATTAGTCTTACTAATAAGATTAATTTATGGTGGATACTTTGGTAAACTTAGACAAAAATTCCAACATTCAATAATTGTTGCTTTCAGATATCTTAGGATGCATAATCACGAGTAACTAACTTTTTTCACTCGGAAAGTGATGATAATCAAGACAAAATTATATTTGAAGCACTTGTAAACAATATGGGATGCATGAGCACAATCCAAACACATTAATCTTATCGAAAGTGAAGATATACGGAGTTCTAAGCAAAATAAAATTATTATTGATAATTAGTACATAATTGGATTTTTTATTTTCTTTACTTTTGAGAGACAAACAATTATTTCCGCGGCCTTCGCACATGCACTAGTGCAGAGAAAGTAAAAAGGCCAACTAACCTCACTTTTTAGTGCTTTTACAGCTAGCAAAAGTGACCGTTACAAATTAACTCTTTTTTTTTAATCACTAATATCAGATTAAGAATTACACTTAGATTAGAAGAAAAAAAACCAAAAAAAAACGCGGGAAATAAATAAATTAAAAAAACTGAGACGCAAGAAAGCGCGCGAAAATTAACAGTAGCTTCCCTTGTGCTAAACTCCTGAGAAAATTAACTTCCTACGAGGCGCCACCGAAACCGTGCTTTTGCAGGCAAATGTGGCGAGATCCCGGATTGTTTCTCCAATTAAATCCTTGAATATCAGCCGTTCAAGGTCTAAAACAGTCTCCGAAACCTCTACTGGTCGATCTTCCCACCCGTTGATGGTGTCTCCGGCCAAATCCTTTTTCAGAACACCACAAATGATCTCTAACAAGTCATCGGCTGCATCTCGCTCTCTAATTTTCTGAAATTCGGACCAAATTTTTTGTACGAATGGCCTGGCAATTAAGGAATCTGTCCCCGAAAAAGTCTTCCATGGGGGCAATTGCCTGTTCCGTTCGAGGATTTCTGTGATAATGTGAAAGATTAGTTTTCTGTGCAATATAGATGCTTTGGATGTGTCCTTTCCCTTAAGACATTGCTGCTTCTCCAGTAATAAAAAGATATCGGAATCCTCGGGTAGGTAATGAGAAGCCCTGAGAATCTCTGAGATATACTCGAAATCACAGTCATCCGAAATCTCATATAGTTTTGATGGTAGAGACATAGCCATGGTGCTCCATGCCTCCTCATCTTCCAATTCACCCGAGTAATCTGCATACGTTGAGCAAAATATTTCACTAAATTCGGATGGATAATTAAAGTCAAAGTTTCATAGTATAGTTGTTTGTACCACATAGTACAAGCTGTCCGATTTTGGGTCGAGAAAATCCTAACACAATCAAAATCATTAATCATTAAATGGTCTGTTATGGTTTCTTGAATAGATATTTCATATTTGGACTTCATGCTAAAAATAAGAGGCAAACATGAAGATGGGGAGGACCACCACTCAACGCTAGTGGTCACCATTACCATAATAATAAACATTTAGACGCCACCTTATTTTCATGAAATTGTACAAATGAACTGGTCCATGCCTTCCCATTTTCGCCTTGAAATCCTTAGAAAGTCATACTACAAGCTTATACTACTTTTGTTTTGGTCAACAAATATTTTTGTCGCAATAAATTGAGTTCAGAACTGCATATATGAATGGAATTTATAGTACTCCATCCGTCCCAAATTATTTGTCTACTTTTATATTTTGCACGGAAAATTAATATTTTATCAAATTCCATACTAGAATATAGTAAAATGTTAAACATTACTTTATTTAATATTGCTTTCAACTTAATTCTACATTCTTTTCTTTTTTTTCTTCTTCTCTCTCTAACATTTAATGTAAGGGGTAAGATTAAAAAAATTATCATTAATGAACATTTTATTTAGAAAGTGGACAATTAATCTGTGACAGATTAAAAAAAAATATGGACAGATAATTTGGGACGGAGAGAGTAATATTTAAACCCAAAAGAAGTGTATAGCTATAGTGCATAACGCACTTTTTTCATTATATAAAAACACAATTTAAGTTGTTTGGGCGGTGGATTAAAAAAATTAAATGACCCAATATTTTTTTTTTGTGTGTGGACATCTGTTATAATTTCCACATATATTACGTAATACAAATGTTATATTCTTAAGAATATGTGTTTATACGAGATATCACATTTTGCACCCTTATTACATGTGTATATAATCATAGAACATCGGTAAGAAAGGTATAACATTTGTCCATAAGTATTTAATATCTGTCCAAAAAGTATTTTATTAATATTAAGAAAACAGGAGTGAAAAAAATCGTTTGTCCTCGTGTTTAACCTTATTAATATACCAATCAATTAAAATTTGATATGTGAACATTTTTTTAAAAATTATATATACACATAACGAATTGTGATTGATTGAAAATAAGAATGGCAACAGACACAAATAATTGTTTTTTTGGCCAAAAAACAACCTTTTGCAACACTTACGTGAGCGGAAAAAAATAGGCTGATTCTAAGTAGGGCATTAATTATACACACAGACGTCATCACAAACAAATCTTATAACAACTCCTATGACCGTAGACCCCTGTGATAGTGTTTAATGCTAATAATAATAATAATAACAATAATAATAATGGCGGGAGAGATTAGTAGGTCGCATACCTTTGAAATCAATGCTGCGTTTCATGACAGGCGATGACGACGAGGAGTCCTCGTCCTCTTCTTTGTAAAACGACGACGAATCCAGTACCGACACCGGACTCGGTTGCATTTCGTTCGCTGCTGTCATCTCTGCTATACTGTTAAGCAGCTTATCACACCTCTCCAATAGACTCTTCCCTTCTTTGTACTCCTCCATTTTCCATCTCTGCCAATTACCCATATTAAAATATCATTATTCAATTACGTAACGACCTCTTCTTACCAGATTATGAAACATCAACTAATCTAACGATAGATTTAAGAAATAAATTTATTAGTACTTGGAAATTAAAACTAGTAATTGAAATTAATCTTAATTAAAAGTAGTGGGGAGTACCTCTGTGTCCGTTTGCGAGGGTGTGCTAATTGAACTCTCGGAGATGGAAGATGATGATTCGTACTCTGTGACCAGATTTGTGATCTTCTCTTTCTGATATATCTCGGATCTTTTGTTTCTTGGTGAACGGTTTGTGACGGATTGTACTATTCTCCTTGAACCAAGTTTTGGCGATTGAACAGGGGACACTCGTCGATTTTCCATTGGCTCGTTTCCTCGCCTCTGCGTGTCAATGCTCAATGCCTTTGGTTTCACGATCGAATTATTCGAACGCGGGATTGAGCTCCTTGATCTCACCGGACTTCTTGCATTCCGGTCAACCACTTGCCGGGGACTTACTGAAGGCAGGTTTTGGTTAAGATTCAGACGAATTCTGGCACGTGAAGGTGGAGAATCGGCCACCAATCTCCGACTTAATGGCGATTTCGAAGGCTTCATGACCACAATAGGTGATTCGTCGGAGGAGAAACTACGATCGTAGACGAAGTTTCGCTGCTCCGAAGAAGGCCTCCTTGAATGCAATAGACCTTTGAGTTGCAGAGCCTCGAGAATTTGTTTCAATGTTTCGAGATCCGCGGAGGATTCATGATCAATTCCTCTAACCTTCAGCCGCTTCTCGATGTCTCCGTACACCGACATTGTCTGCTTCGGCTCCGGAAACACATCCACCGTGTCGAAAAAGCTCCTCCTCCGGTGTTGCTGCGATTTCCTGGCCGAGGAGTAGCCGTAGCCTCTGTTTAGAGACTTCGGCGCCTGATCTGGCTTGGCATTGCCTCCTTTTTTGAAGGAATAGGTTTCCATACCATCAATAGGCCTATCATTTCGTTTTGTATATGATAATTGATTAAGCGGCTGCTCCGCAAATCGATACTGAAATAGATCTCTGGAAACTCTTGATTCGGATGCAGATCTTCTTAGTTCAGCCTTTTTCGGAGTAGTCTCCGATTCGGACTCAGCTGGTGGCAATGGCTCAAGTCCCATGAGCCTAGCAATGACGCTAGTTGATCGTCTCTGTTTATCATCTCCATCGCCATCGCCAGAATTATCGGACCTGATTGCTGTTAGAATTGAAGAATTAGTTCGGATCCCTCTCGGATGAAGACTACCTTTAGCATCAGTAGTGGCTCTGCTGTCCAATGAGAGCCTCGGTGCTTCTTTGCTGAACTTTCCACGACGTCCTGGTCCCTTCCTTCAATTCGAGCATTGGAAGAGGTGATTTAGGAGGCTGAAATTCAGGCGATTGTAGCTCCGGCGTCAATTGGTGTTTATGTCGTTCTGGAGTACTTGGAGTAGTCACCTGTTGTGGTTTTACTGGTTGCGGCGGCTTCGCCAATTCACCGGAAACCGCCGGTGTAGATTTCTCCGATCCCTTAGCATTAGCAACCTGAGACTACCACCCAAAAATAAATTAATAACTTTAGTTAGTAGTAATAGTAAATGCCCAATAGTAATGCGATTGACACAATACTTCCAACTTTGAACTTGAATCAAATCTATAAATAAGAAATACGTACCTTGGTAGGAGGGAGGCGCTTGGGGGAGTAGAGTCGTTTTCCGGTGAGAATCTGTTGGCGATCGAAGAGTTGGAACAAACCGGCCATACAACCCATTTGCTTCTGAATCTGCTTCTCAAGATTCTGATCTTGCGCCGTCGTCATTTTGGTGTTCACGCTTTATTAATTTCTCTCCAACACTCCCTATGAACTCTCCGGTTTGTTCTCTGAATTAGCAAAAACCGTTCCTGATTCAACTACTTTAATTTAGCATCACATTTTTTCGATTCAGATTCTTTCTCTATATTACTGTTCCCCTCTCTCACTCTCACTAGAGAGAAGAATATGAACTTTTCGCTTTATCTGCAACTCCCGCTTTATGCTCTTTTAAAGGGTGTAAGAACGGAGATAGTTGGGGAGAGAGAGAGAGAGAGTGGGGGGCTTAGACAACGTCAATTAGATTTGTGGGATTATGTAAAATGACAGTTTTGTCCCGAAGACCAACAGGTGGGGCCGTGGGGGTGAAATCATGGGCTTATGTAGTTGGACTTGGTGGTAATATTTGGAGGGGTTTTTTTTTTGCTTGAAACGTTATGGTCGAGTTATAATGCTGAATACAAACTTTTAATATATATTAAAAATATTAGTATCGGATACAATTTTTACATTTATATATCTTTTTAAGTAAATATATATTTTTATTTTGTAAAGTTTATTGCGAAAAATAAGTGTTATATGTCTTAAAAATAAGAATTTATCTGAAGAGAATCCTATTTACATGTAACACTAATATAAATATCAATACTCCAAATATTAATCTTATTTTGGAAAAACTTTGAGGTTCAAATGATAAAAGAAAAGTAAGAAGAGAGTAAAAATGGTAAAAATTTCATTAAATGTTTATTGATAATTCAAATATTAATCTTATTTTGAAAAAAATTTGAATTTCAAATGTTAATCTTATTTTGAAATGTAGGAAGTAAAAATATATCAATAAAATGTACAAATACTTTTTTATTTACATTATAACCGCAACCCCACCCCTAACGCTGTATGTGTCATTATAAAACAAGGAAAATTCTGATATAGACCTGACATATCACTTGGTCATGGATCACTTGGTCCAGAATTAACCACATCACCTCTTTTGATTAAAAAAAATCTCATAAGGCCCCACCTGTTTTTATTATTTTAATCAAAACGCGTAATGCTATTGAATGTGACTAAGCTGATCCAATGACCAAATAAGAGGCTGCGTCGATATCAAAATTATTCTTATAACAAACTCCTAGAGTTTGCGAAAGTTTGAACGGAGACCTTGATTTCCGCTACCCTCACTTACCATAGTTGGTAAAAGCAGTAACCTTTTTTCGGCAAAAATAAAAATAAAAATAAAAATAATCATTTGTTCAGGGTAGATTCATATTCTTATAACTAATCAATCACAATTCGTCATGTGTATATATAAATTGGAAAAAAATATCTATATAATAAATTTTTAATTAGTTAAATATAAGAATAAAAATATGTACAGAGACAAACGATTTTCACCCCTTTTTTCTGGAGAAATTTGCTCATGTATGGCTTTATCCTTTTTTCTTTTACGGACACCTACTTTTTTCTTTTTCTTTTTTTCCCTCCTCCCAGAGATTGATATTAGTTTTCCTTTTCCGTTCTTGATAATTTGAGTGTCTTTTTTAAATGAAACGTCTCACTGTTAAATTGTATTTCACTGTTTTCTTTCAGGAACACCTATAAAATGTGTATCCACGTTTATTATCTTTTGATATAGGGATTCACGTTAATACTTTGTTATCCGTAAAGTTTGTAAATCAAACATTATTTTTTTATTTTTTACTATTTTTTAGAAATAAAATAATAACTTTCACAAATTACAAAATTTCATAATTAATCGGCATATATTTAAGTTTTTATTTTATTCTTGTATAATAATCTAATAATTTGGCCAGTGAATAAATCAATCGTTAATGTATAGAGATTTTATTATATATTTAATTCTTACTTATTATAGAACCATAATAAAAGAGTTTTGGGGAAATTTTCTCGTGAGTAATGGTCAAACTTTACGAGCACATTCTTACTAAATGGTCTAACTGCAAGCAAGGGATATATAACTCGAATCACGAGAGAATTAAGGCCCAGCCTGCTGAGCTTCTTTGCTTATATAACATTCCGGTTTTGATACAGAACACTTTATTCCGTACTTTATTTAAATTGTCATTTTATTAATAAATTTCAACTTTTAAATTTGAAATTTGAAGATTGTATTTTTTTGTAAAATAAAAATGACCATTTAAAAATAGGGTAAAAAGCTCTGACGCCCCCTAAATTATTCATTTTTTTTGGTTTTTGACCTTCAATTAAAAATGGTCAAGTTTTACCCCTAAACTATTTCGATTTTTGGTTTTTGACCTTCCATCCATATTATCCGTTACATCATAACAGAAGTTCAAAAAATGGGGGCATTTGGGGAAAATAATATCATTCATAATAAATAGAATTAAATTTAAGAGAAAAAATGGCCTTTTAAGATTTTTTTTAGAGGTTGAAATTTACACTTGGTGGTTGGAGAAGAGGAGTGGTACCCAGCTTCCAGCTTCTTCTGTCACTGTTTTCACCGGCGACTTCTTCTTTCTCGTCAGAATATTAGGTTTTTTTTTATAAAAACAAAAATTTTAGAATCTTATACAGATTGCCCAAAAATGCCCCCATTTTTTGGACTTCCGTTATGATGTAACAGAGAGTATGGATGGAAGGTCAAAAACCAAAAACCGAAATAGTTTAGGGGGTAAAACTTGACCCTTTTTAGTTGAGGGTCAAAAATCAAAAAAGGGAATAGTTTAGGGGGCGTGAGCGCTTTTTACCCTTAAAAATACTGAACATGTATTTATCTCTTGTCCATTATGGCATGCTGAATTCACGTCCGACCTTTTCTCTTTGATAATTCCATTATGGGCAAAAAATCGTCTGTACCGGTTCTATGTCTTCTTTTGTGTCCCTACGAATAGATATTTGACACGTGTATATTTTCTCCCTGTGGGTTTCACTATTTCTTTTAGGTTATAATTTTTTAATTAAAAATTAATATATGTCATTTTCTTATTGGTGGGACAGGGAAGGGGACACCGAATGGGGACAGAGAATTCCTAGCCGTTTCGGGAGAAAATCGTCTATCCCAGAACCCTGTCCCACCATTAGAAATGTATCACATGTCCCACTTAGAGAATAAAAGGTAAGAGGAGAGAAAAATTAGGATCATGGTACAATGCATGAGATGATTGTGTTATAAATGACTAGACATGTGACACATTTTTAATAGTGAACAGGGAAAAGAATAAAATTTCTGGATATACGATTTCATGCCCTTTGTTCCAAGTAGAAGGTGGAATTTGGACATGTTCTCACCGATTGCTTTAACTTTTGTTTATCCTAACTGGATGATTTCACATTCTTTGAATCCAATCCGATCACTAAAAAATGAAAAGGAAACCCGATCGTTGTCTCGTGCAAATGTAAGATAAGATAATTTGTATTGTTTATTTTCTATGATGACCTCAGACCTAAAGTTTCCCCAATTCATATGTTTAAAGTTTGCACAAAAGAGTCACATTAATTACTAGGTTTGCTACATAGCTACTCTATACTACTCCCTTCACAATTATCTGTCCATAATTCATTCAGATTAAAAAAATAATTGAGATATATAAATTCAAAAATAACTAGACACTTTTACTCTTCAATCAATGTAGTATATTAAGAAGATTTAAATTACTTGTTGTTTGAAATGATGAAGGATAATTGTAAATTTAAAAGAAAAAAACATAAAACACTCTCTTGATTTATTGAAGTGACAAATAATTATTAACGGAGGTAGCGTGACTAGACAGATAATTGTGAACGGGGAGGTCAAGAAAGCCGTAGCTCAGTGAGGGCTCCCCTTCGCTTACGACTGAGATGTCCTGAATTCGACACCGGACCACAGCACCCAAACTACTAACCCCCTAACCCAAAAATTGTTAAGGGGGAGGGAGTATGTATATACTCTTGAATCCAGGAAATGTTCCCCATTTGCTAAGAGAAGAGAATCCCTTTTTCCTTCTTTTTTTTAATTTCGTTCGACTAATTATGATGAGTGGCGGGTTTCTCTTTAGTGCACCACTCATGTAAATTTAAATACAATTAAACATGAATTTGCCTTTATAAAATATCTAAATTTTAATATAGTCCTTCCTCCATTCAAATTTAATTGTCGTTTAGGAGATATATAGATATCCAAATTAATTGTCGTTTAAATTTTTTTTATTAGTTGTCAATAATTCATTCCAATTATACCATCAACATTTCTTTTATTTGTCGTCTCTGCCATCGCTATTTTTTTCCTTTCTTTTCTTATACTATAGAAGTGAGAGAGAGGGAGTAATATTGAAACTTTAGGTGAAAATGACAAGTTCCTTGTTTTTTTTAAAATTGTCTAAAGTAGGGGTGAGCACCGAATTCGCCAATTCGGTCAATTGAATTCGGTTGTTTCATTTTTTCATACCTCAAAAAACCGACCGAATTCGAAACCGATTTTCAATTTCACCGAATTCGAAATGGCCGAATTGGTGAATTCGGCACTGAATTCGCCGAATTGGAGGGTATATTTTTTATTATATAATATATTTAATTATATAATATTTAATTATATAATAATAATATTTAATTATTAAAAATTCAATAATAATATTTAATTATATATATATATAATTATATAATAATAATATTTAATTATTAAAAAAATTTGAATTCGAATTCGGCACACCAAATTCAAAAATAATCAAACCGAATTCGTCTCAAATTCGACCAATTCGAATTCGGTCTTGACCAAATTACCGAATTCAAATTGCCAAATTGAATTCGAATTCGGTCGGAATTCGACAAAAACCGAATTTGCTCACCACTTTAAAGAGTCTTATATTTAGGAAATGGAAGGAGTATTAGCTTTTAACTAAGAGATTCGAACCTATGAAACTCTAGAATGTCTCCTGCTTTATTGCTTCGCCATGTCCATAGGGGCTTCCTTCCACATTTTTAATTGGAATAATGGTTGATTGGGTTGAACATTGGAAATTTGAATTTTGAGAATACTGAATCAATCATCAAGAGATATGAAGTAAAATGAACATTTGCGGGAAAATTACTCAAAGCACTTGTACTTCGCGCCAACTCCCAAATCAAATAGAAAATCGAAACTTTTACTTACAGCACAACCATGTGATATTCATCCCTCTTGTCGAGTAATTATAGGGATAATGTAATCTCATAACGGTCTAAAAACATTAGTTGTATCTTTAAATTAGAGTAGTTTTATCTTGGTTATGAGTAAATTTAAAACTTATATCCAAATCAATAAGTATCATATACGTAGGCCAAAAAATGTCAATTCACAAGAAATAGAAATTGACTTTTTATCCTACTTATATTGCAATTAATTGGTCTAAATATAAATTTTAAACTTACTCACTAACCAACATAAAATCTCTCCTTAAATTAACCTTAAATGAATTTGAAGTATACTATATACTACCCCCTCCATTTCATATTATAAGTTGTTTATGATATTTAACAAAAATATAATATATTTTTTTTAAAAAAATCAAAATATTAATATTACTCTCTTAAATATAATTAGTGATATACAAGTCATATTTTAAAGAGTAATATTGATATTTTGACTAACAGCGTACTTTTTTCTTTTTTAATTTTCACTGTATTTTTAAACAATTCATATTATGAAATTGTGGGGTTAGAATTCACCTCTAGTGTCAACTAATTAATAGAATGTACAAGTGTCACTCAAAACCTAAATAAGGGAAAAAATTTATTTCTAGAACTTTCTTTGTGAGACTGGTCACATAGTTCATTCACATAAATTGAGTGGGGCCTACTTACAAATGTAAACTCACTCAATTTATGTAAGCAAACTGTTTAAATTTAAGTGACCCATAAACAAGAGTCAGAAACTCACAAATATCTAAAACCAAAGTCACCTAACACATTACTTAGCAAAAAAAAGTCACCTAACATGCACATGATGATATTATCGATCTTTACCCCCAAAAACTAACTTATAATGGGAAAAAAAGAAAGATACAATTAATGGAGAATCCACTGAAGTGCACATGATTTAGACGGGTCACTTTGGCATGAAACGATTCTTGTGACACTGATTTCACGATACTCTCACATGAATTGAGGTAGAGTCTACCTGTACAGTAAGTCTTGTCTCAACTCATGTAAAATGACTGTGAGCCGGTCCCACATAGACCGTCGTATATTAGAATTTTCCGATTGGAAAATTCTGATATAGACCTGGGCTATATGTGGGGTTGTGGACCACTTGGTCCAGAATTAACCACATCACCTCTTTTTGATTAAAAAAAAATTTCTTATAAGCGCCCCACTTTGCTTTTTATTATTTTAATCAAAAGCGTGATGCATATTGAATGCGGGACTGAGTGGTCCCATCGCTACCTGTGGCCCAGGTCCACGACAGAATCATTCTTTCCGATTTGGACCCTGCTACTGCTTCCCCATCATCAACGTATGTCTTTTTGCTAGATCTCGCTTCTCTCTTATCACGTGAATTCCCTTTTAGCCATTTCCCTTCCTCTTTCGTAAATGGTTTTACTTTTTCTTCTCTCGTGTCCGTTCGCGAATCAAACAAAGTCTTAAACTCTAAGTTGACAAAATTTCACAACTATATACTGGAGAGTAATAAATCCTCTCTGACATTGAACATATATGATATATCCTCAAGGTTTTATTACCAAAACTTCTGGATAATATATCAAGGTGAAGATAGGAGAAGGACTTGAGAAAGAAGAACACAAGTGATGATTATCCTGTATGGAGGATGTTAGGTTAGGGAGTCTAAGGTTCTCAACAAACGGCCTACGGCGACCGCGATCAAAATTTTGTGATTTTTTTTTTTTGGGCTGCCCATATAAAATTATAATCAGAATTTTTTTTTTTATGAATAAAGTAGAGTTTTGTCACTCTTTATAAATAGTTTACTTATTTAATTTATATATTATTTCTTGACAAAGTGAATTATTTTGATTTAACAGCGTCACAGACGTAGTCAAATGTTTAATAATTGAATTATAAACAATTTATTGTATTTTTATAATTTTCGATCTTGTTTCCCTTTTAATTCTTAACAGGAGGGTTACATTCTCCTAGGATAAGCGATGAGTTTCTAAATTTAATTTAAGGATATGGGTCAAAGTGGACAAATTAAAGTTCGAAAGTGATGCTAAAATATGGTCTTTCAGGTTTTTGGCAAAGTACTAACACAAGTTGATTCAGTTGGTAAAATTTGACACGTCTTTATGAAGGTTAAGTATTCAATTCCTGTTGTCGATGTGAGAGTTGTGTTGATGGATGATCTGTACGTATCCTTGTAAGCGACTTATGGTCTCTACTCCCTAAGGTCTGCTTTAACCCGTGGTGGTGATCGGAGCTAAACTCACTCAAACTTAATTTTTACCAAAAAAAAAGGTTTTTGGCAGAGTTTCATTGCAATCCACTTAGCTTGGGAAGAGCATCCATTTCCAGCTGCCAAAAGCAATGGGGCTTCTCATTGCTCCACGCTCCCCTCACATGTCCATTGCCCACTTCACCACTTTAGGCCCTTCATTCACAGTTCCTTAAGCCACGCCTACAAATATTGTCGTGATTGCCTTTTTTTAATTTATAAAGTGCCGTTTTAATTTCTATTAAAGGCATAGAATTGGGGTGAAAATCCTCTGTCCCCATTCCTCTCCTCAATCTGTCCCCAATCAATCAGAATTTATTATATAAATATTTTTTCTAATTATATATATATATAGGGTGAATTGTGATTGGATGGGATAGAAATAGGGACATGAACGGAGACATAAGATTTTTTGCCATAGAATTGGATTATTTTTGTTGTAGAGGCGTAAGATCAATTTGTGGCATAAACATATTTTGCGATTTAAATTCTCCATAAATTTTAAAGACGGATATATATATATATATATATATTTTTTTTTTTTTTTTTTGGAAACTCAAATCATTTTCACAGTTCTCTACTTCCTTACTTTTCTCTCTCTGGGTTATCAATTACTAGTACAAAGAAAAGATCAAAATGAACAGTTTCTGCTGCCTCTGAGGCAGTAGGATCAGGATTGAATATTTGACCGATTAATAGTGCGAAAGATTCAAGAAAAATTAAGAATCTAATTAACATTGGAGTTGTAAAAATAAGACAGTAATTAATCTTAATGCAGCTGCTGCAATCATGTTTTTTACTACTACTATAACTTAATTGCAACTTTTGTTTTACAGATGTTGAATAAAATTAATTTAATAACAGCTTTTTTTTTTGAAGCCCGATTGGGCGGTTGTCCCATAAAGAGGAGAGAGAACTGCCTCAAACGAGGAGATTAAAGCTTACCGTACGCAGGCAGAGGGTATCGAAGTCACAACCTGAAGGTCGTGAGCGCCACGTCTACCTCACTGGATTAGAACGTTTAATAACAGCTTGAACGACGCAAAAGGTCGAGTTGTTGAAGAAGATGTAATTAAATTACCAATTCTTTACGTTCTGAATGCTTATGTGAGAATGTCATCATTACATCATTTCTTAATCAACCTAGAAATTGCCACCCTCGTCTCCAAATATATAACTCTATCCACCACTTGTAACATTTGAAGTGTCAGAATTAGTATAATTTGAGAGTTTAATTTGACTGGGATCATAATGACACGTTGGCACACTCAACATAATTTTTTAGATATTATCGTTTTTTCTTACACTTTACATGATTTGAACATTAAACATTTGGTTATCCTTATTTTAAATATAAATCATGCTATCAACAAAGTCTTATAGAAGTGGTAAGAGATAAGACCTCTTAACTAATTCACTAACAAATACTCCATCCGTATCAAATTATCTTTCCATTTTAACAAATGCACAAATATTAAGGTTTTTGTGATTTTGATGGTAAAATATAAATAAAAGTTTAAGATATCCATCATTAATTTTATTAATATCATTTAAAATTTATGTATTTCTCTCTTATTCCTCTCACACAACATTCAACCACCTCTTATATATGTGTTGGAAATAAGAGAGAAATACATACTTTATTTAGAAAGTGGACATTTAATTTGAGACAAATAAAAAAAAAATGTGAACAGTTAGTTTGAGACAAAGAGAATACCTCTTAAATGTATGTTCAGCGTCCGAATCCTATCAAGTACATAAAAATTATAATATGTTGCATATCTATAGAAATTTATGTAGATAAACAAAATTAACATTCAATTTAATGAGAGTCAATTAATAATTAATACAACTAATGCATACTCCTCCTCCATTAGGTTTATTGCATTGAAGTAGTAGTAGTATATTAATCCTATCCCATAAACTTGCCTAGGTTTACATTCCCTTTGTCGTCTTCTTTTATTTCAGTGAGCTACAAACACCAAGGTAGTATTCTCCTCCTTTGAATAAACCATAAATAAACATCTCCAACTTCATTTTTTTTTTTTTTTATGGATTCGAACTTTTACCCTCTCTCATAGGTTATGTCGATAATAAAGTAGTATTAAAAAAATTCTTTATACTGCAAAAAAAAATTGTTTCATTCACTTTGGCCTACCGTATGTCTCTCTTAGAATAACAGATAAATTCGGACAGAGCAATGGACTGGTCAAAGTTCCAATTCCCCACTTATTCTATTACTACTACCTTAATTTCATAATATGAGTCGTTTAAAACGTGTATAGAAAGTTAAAAAAAATAAAAAAATTTATTAGTCAAAATATTAATGTTACCATCTTAAATAAGATTTGTATGCCACTATCTGCGATCGGAGTCCTCGCTGACCGAAGAACCTGCTTTCTTTTCTAGAACTAGGGGTGTTCATGTTTTGGTTTGATTCGGTTTTATACATTTTTCAAACCAAACCGAAATATTCGGTTTGGAAATTTTGAAACCAATCCAAACCATTTAAAATCTCAAACCGATGCATTCGGTTTGGTTGCTCGGTTTTGCGAGACACAAAAATATTGATTATAAAGTTTAAAAAAAAACTTTATTTAATTAGTTAGTTGATAAAAATATTTTTACAAAAATATGCCTATTATTTTCTCAAGGTAAACACAATAAAGAAAACATAAATTCTTGATCTTGATCATTACACTTCAAACAAATTACTTAAAATCATCCTACAAGAAAAAAGAAAAACACAAAAATTACATAATTATTAGTTCAAATTAGTGAAATACAATAAAATCTTTTGGTAAATCTAAAATCGCATACCAAATGATACTCTTTAATCTCTTGGTTTAACACTTGAAGAACTTGCACTTGAAAATTCTAGAATGAGATACAAAAGTTAACAATTATACTAAAAATCATTTTAAGGAAAAATATATTTTATTGCAAAAAAATCCTTTAATATATATTATATTATATATTGTATATATTCGGTTTGGTTTATAATTTTTTTTAAACCAAACCAAAAGTTCGGTTTTAATTTAGCTCAAACCGAAACCAGTCCAATGCACCGCTCAAATCGAAAATTCGGTTTGGATTGGTCAGTTTCGGTTTTTCTTGAACACCCCTACCTAGAACCACGTCCGTTGCAAGAATAGACTCTTAGCCTGATGACTTTCCTGCTTGAGTGTCTTGCTAGGCCTATTTAAGAAATTAATATTAATATTTTGACTAATAAATTATCTTATTTTTTACTTCCTCCAATTCTAGATACTGTATAAGACTTTCATTACATGTTGCAAAAATGAAGGAAGCAAAAATTAAAATAGGAAAACCAGAAAATGACCACTTTCAAAAAAAGAAAAAAAAAAGAAAGACTAATAAAGATACCATAGCAAAATAAGGAATTGCCCAAGAAATGTAGACAGCTAAAAGGGTTTTTATTTTTTTATTTACTAGATAGCAAAAACGAAAATTTTCGCATAATGTGATAGTGGGCTTGCTTGGTTACAAAAGGTAACAGCTTAATCCGGAAAGACTACCGTAGGCCCAACTATACCCAACAAAGGATTTGGACCATTTTAAAACCAGTCCTCTCTATAGAAATTACATGAACCCAAAATTCCTTTTTAGTGGGCCGCCTAACATTTATTTTTTTATTTCTTAATTTTCACTACATGTATTAAACGACTTATATTAAGAAAAATGAAGGGAGTAGTATTCTAGTTGGTTATTTACTTTTAGATTAATTGACATTGTCGGCATATTTGTTTATGATAATTGATATCTGTTCGTGGGAATAGGTTCGCTTGTTAAATTTGTATGATACGTGTTTTCCTAACAGGTTCATACAGCACAAGAGAGGCATTTTGGTTCAATTTACCAACTCAAGTCCAAGGGAAGTCGTAGATACCAAATTGTTGAAACTGTTGAATTCAAGTTGAAGAAGGCCCATGAAAACATGGTAACAAAGAAATGCGTAAAAAATTTACTAATTAGAAGCAAATCCAGTGCATCATCCACACAAAAGACTGGCTGCATCTTTCTCATGGTACAGACACCTAAATCTAGAGCGTCGCATTAATAGGACTAACATCGTCATATGAAACCAGTCCCCTATGCCCACCAGGAGAGCTGGACCAGGAACTACTGGGTGATGGAGATGACATTTTCCGCTTTCTTGGAGAATCATGAGGTGATTTGGAATGTGGTGAAGCACGTCGCTGATCAACTGGAGGCCCAATACGTGATTTCAATCTGTCACTGATTACACGGCCTGATTTGTTGGGACTAGGACTGCGAACTGGACTCCTGCTGCGAAGCCTGTCACGGCCACGTTGAGGACTAGGGCTGCGAGATGTTCTCCTTAACGAAGAGGGAGAAGAATACATAAACGTGAGGAGAAAAGAAAAACTTTCAGAATCATGCCAGCAAATAGCTTATAGAGGGAAGAGGAATTTTGTACAAAAATAAAAGAAAAGCCCTTTTAGAAATTAATTTTGCCATTTTCTCAATTGTTTATTAAGAGAAAAGAACCTTGGAGGACTCCTGCCTCTTGGTGGGCTTCTATTTCGATGCGGTGGCGAACGTTCAGGATAACGCCTGTAGCTTTGATGCCTATAATGGTATAATGAAAGCAGGTCAGATATATAACCTCCTTAATCTAATCTATGTACAAGACAACCATGATAATCGATAACTACCTCTCACGGTCCCTTGGAATGTCTCTTCCACCATAGTGGAAAGACCTTTGAGTTTGCCGTTCGGGAGATGGCGTATGGTAGCGTCTTGCAAACTTGTAGCGCTCAGTGAAGCCACGACCCTTTCTTATGCGCTTATTACCTTCATCTGGAGGATGATTTTTGGCATCTTCACCCTCTAAAGGTTGAGACGAAGCGGGCACCGGAGTTCTATCCTTTTGAGTGGATGTCCTAACAGTTTCACCATCATTTTGGACACTGGGACTCTTTTCTCTATGAGAGCTCTTGCTAGAACTCCGACGGCTGGTTTTCGGTCTATGTCTTGCAGGACTCCTTTTACAACAAATTGGTAGAGACCTCATCAAGAGAGAAGTAATATTTGGGAAACAATCCTAATATATCCACACCCCCCCCCCCCCCCAAAATCAAAAAAAGAAGTGAAAAGTAGAGTGGACTAACAACCTGGATCTGGCCGAATCACTTGAACCATGCTGCTGTTGCTTAGTGGTTTTGCTAACTTCTGCATCCATGTTGCCATTGTTCAAAACTTCATTCTTCTGAGAAAATTCACCATCTTCTTGAGATGAGCGGCCTTCTTTCTGTTTCACTTTGATTTCCTTCTGCTGCTCAGTGACTGCTTCTCCTGGAATAAGAGAGGTAATTTGTAACTTATCTATAAAAGGTTTGAATTTTATAACCAAATGGGGGGGAACTAAAGAAGAGAAATAGGTAAGGCACACAGAATTTCAGCTTACTATTCTTTGGACGCGAGTCATTTATACGAGTCCTATGCCGTTTTGCATTTTCTCCATCAGAGCTACCACTGCTGCTGCTACTGCTACTGCTACTGTCACTTTCTGAACCGCTAGAACTATCTGAGCTCCTGCAATAATAGGCAAAAACTATTTAACGAGAAAAGAACCAGCAAAAAAATGTGAACAAATAGCTCTCATGCAATAGAAGATCATTACCGTCTCCTCTTCACTCTTTTATCCCGTTTAACTCTTCTCCTTTGTTTTCTTCCATCCCCTTTTCTCTTTCCATGCCGACGCTTCCCGCTCTTTGTTGACCTCTTCCTCTTCTTATGCTTCCTGTCACTGGAAGAACTTGACGAACGAGACTCTGAATCAGAGTCTGAAGACGAATCAGTATCTGAAGAACATGAATCAGAATCTGTATCAGAGCTGTATGAATCAGATGAAGAATATTTTGTTTTTTTCTTCCTTCTTCCGTCTTTGACTGATGCTTTGCTTTTTCTTCGGACTCGTTCATCAGAACCATCATCAGAAGCAACAGATTTCACTGATTTCTTCTTTCTCCCTGGATAGACATCATTAAAGAAGAGCAAGAAAGAGTGAGACATGCTAAACCAGACATGAGATATGTATTGATATATTTTGAGCCTAAGAATTTCAGTATTACCTTTCTGAGCTACAACTCCATCATGAACTTTACCCTCTGATAGCTCACCACAGTCTATAATTTTCACAAGGCCAGATGGTTTACCATCAGCTGTCCCCTCCTGCTCAACTTTCCTAATGACATCCATCCCCTTCACAACCTTACCAAAAACTACATGTTTCCTGCATGTTAGGAGAGCTAATGCTTAAAGAATACAATTAACATTCAGGAAAACTTAGTTTCTCTGATTTAGGTCTAGACTAGTATGAATAATAAATCAAAGAGGACTACCAACAGCTGCATATTAAACAAAGAAATCACTAGTCACAAAATAATTACCCATCAAGATGAGGTTGGCGCTTAAAGATTATGAAGAACTGAGATCCATTTGTGTTTGGACCACTATTTGCCATAGACAGTAGTCCAGCCTCTCTGTGATCCAGTTTGAAATTTTCATCTAGAGAAAGAAGAATCTGATAAGTCGCTCGCAACATACAATCGATGAAAAGTAGTGATGTTTAGCATGCATAAACATCTACCTTGAAATTTCCCTCCATATATACTTTCTCCACCAGTGCCTGCAAACCATCAAAATGTTGTGCCTTACAAGTCTGGGCTTGAAGATGGAAGTTAACAGAGCATCTGGACCAATTGAAACTATGAGGTCCGGGAGATAAAATCCCATACCATTTCCTTTTGAAAAATCACCACTCTGCAGGAGAGGGAAAAATATGGAACGTTAATGTTTACACATGTAAGAGTTAAGACATTTAGAAAATTAACTCACAGAGCAAGCATTTGCATATGTTTACATCTATATGCAAATAAAATTGGCATCAGAAAGAAAATAGAGGATGAAAAGTGAATTCCTTTCATGTTAGATTAGGTACATGAGGAGGAGTGCCTTCAATTACGTCTTAAGAGCAAAATACACGAAAAAGTATCGAGTACAATCATTTATTCTACAAGTGATGCAGAATGGTACAAAAAGTAAAGGAAGAAAATCCGTCGAATCATTCTTATAAACCTTGACAGGGGTAGGGGTCTACCATAAGATTACAACTCTGTGATGTCATTGGATAAAATCTGCTTTATCTGTGTCTTTTTCTTTTCCATTTCAAGGGAATACACTGTATACTATTTGAAACATTACAACCATTCACTGAACAAGCTTAAGGTGCCCCATACTAACTGGACAAGAAAATTCAAATAAAACGTAGCAGGCAGGTCATCAATTTCAAACACAAAAACATTTTAGAAAGTTGGGCTAAAGCAATGGAATGTATCTTCTTTCATTCTAATATATCTCCTAAAAAGATTGAATAAAACCTGCGCCATAAATCCTTTGATAATGCGGTGGAAAACGGAGCCCTTGAAATGAAGGGGTTTTCCTGTTGAAGCTCCGGTACCCTTCTCACCTAAAAATAGATCAATAGAGAAGAACAGGAAAATAGCATAAATTTGGCAAGAAATTTTGAAAAGGCCCATTGACAGGTAGGTCTACATTGAACAGAATACGTGAGCTACTTTTTTAGATAAGTAACATACTTATATAAAATAAAATAAAATAAAAATCATGATGGTTCTTCCTACCCTCTACATCTATACCTCTCTAATATCATAAAGTTCAGACAAATTTGACAAGATTTAAAGCAGCAACATACCGGTGCAGAGTGCCCGAAAATTCTCAGCAGTCCGTGGAACAACATCAGCAAATAACTTCAAATTAAAAAACAAGACGTTATGGAAGTTGTGAATTTTTTAATAACCAAATCAAACAGGAGTAAGGTTCCAGATGATGAAGAACCTCGATAACAACTTTTTCTGCATGATGCCCGTCTATCGACACGTCCAAGAAAACATGCGGGTTCTTTTTCGCAGTCATCCCTATATCCCAGATGCTAAGCAATGACCCTAAAGTTAGTATACATACACACCACAACAATAGAAGTATCGTAAATTGTTAAAAGATCTTGCACTACATAGCCTTCCTTCCGAAGTAATCTTCCAAAATAAAAATAAAACGCAAAGAAGCTCGCAAAAGTAAGTGCCCATAACTATACCACCCAAATTAATAACAAAAATATTAGAGAAGTTAATAAAAATTTGTTAACGATCTTCCAAATAACTAGTTGATAACACTACAACTATAAGGATTGCCAAGAGCTCAAAGTATAAGGTAATAACAAGCTAATAAGCCGAATGCTGTAGGACAACCGTAATCGTAGTCACTAGATCAAAGAGTAGGAAAAACTGCAGCACTGTATTCTAATTCACCTCCAAATGTTTAGAAATCTGCTGTCCATTTACTGAACAAATTAACCAATCAAAATTATGTACTCTTAACCACTACAAAAGTAAGGTAAAAGAAAATAAAGATCATAACTTTATGCTACCAATGTACAAATAATATACTGAATTCCAAAAGCACAAAGCTTTATGAATATATTTACACAAAAGTAAGGTAAAAGAAAATAAAAATCATAACTTTATGCTACCAATGCACAAATAATATACTGAATTCCAAAAGCACAAAACTTTATGAATATATTTACACCCAAATACCCTATCCACATAAAGAAATGTACTTAAATTAACCAAATTAGGTTGGCACACAAATAAACTCTTAAGACGAGTAATTTTTATCTTGGAAAACTGCCAGTTTTAAACCAGCCGGAAAGCCCTAAGCCCTAAACCCTAATAGTTCCTGAAAGCTTAATCCGACCCAAACCCCTAAACCCTAATGTGAACAATGGGCAAAGAATGAGTTTCGGAGTTAGTAAGGTTAATTATTAAGGAGATAAGGAAAAACAGGACAATGTTAATAAATCAATACCTTTGAACTGGAATCCGAATTCAATATTGCGATTCGGAGAGAGAAGACGAACGAAAGCCTACAGAGGCCGATCTCGATGTACAGTAGTTGCTTATCGGAAAAGACGGCGCCACCTTTGGTTTCCCTTTTTTTTTCTTTTTATGCACTCTTGGCTGATATTTTTTTCCCCTAATACTCCTAAGTAAAAAATAATGCAGTCCGGCTCTTATGCGGAACAGAAAAAAATTCGCACGTGCAGAACAATCTCAGCCGTCGGATGATAGTTTGAACGGCCCAGATCTGGAGAGAGAAAAGTTGCCAGATATGGGCCGTTAAAAAATAATGGTGTCCCAGCATGTCTATGAACACTGCAGGTGTTCAAACGACTGGAGCCAGGAGCAAAATAATGGTGGATTTCATTTTGATCCCTTTAAAAATTCTAAAAATATCAATCTCGTCCATAAAAATGATCCTCTTGTTCCAAAAATATTTTTTGGTCGTTGATTAACTCTATGCTAACAAGTATTAACTGAAATTAAAATTTTATGTAAACGAAATTTAAAACTGATTATAAATAAACAAGAATCAAACTGCAAAAAATATATATACAAAAATTTATTTAGATCACGACATCACTTAGTATTGAGGTTGGCTTTTTGTAATTTTATGGACGAATTTAACACTGTGAGCCGTTTTTTAGAGACAAAGTCGACATTTCTGAAATTGTAGGGACGAATTTGACATTACGAGTCATTTACAAGGACCAAAATTACATTCACCCAAAAATAATGATAAATATTAAATTCAAATCTATTTTTAACATGCAATTTCTACTATTTGATTTCCACCCCCCCCCCCCCCCTTTTTTTTAAAAAAAAAGGGAATATCTATTGGCTAATACTTAGTGAATTAATTAAATAAAATCTCAAATTTTAATATTACAATAACTAAAATGCCTACAACAGTTTTGCATCATTTTTGTTATTATTTTTTTTATCTCACGCGTTTTATAAACTGATTTAAAATCTAACATATACCATAAGCTATATCTCTCTATTACTACCCATCACCAAACCCAATTACTTAAGATAATCTTTTCACTTTCCGATGAACGTGTTTGTATAGAATTGTTTGATAGAAATTGACTGAAATTTTAGAAAATCTCTTTCCTCTTCGGAACATCCAAATGAACTGAGAATTTACAAAGAAAATATGTTCTATTTAAAATCGTGAAAAATAAATAGAATGAAATGGAAAAAAAAAAAAACAAAACCAAAATATTTTGTAGTTATTTTTAAATTCTCCTAAAACTCTCTCTTTCTCAATTTTTTAACTTTCTAGGAATCGTGGTGTAGTTGTTTATTGGATTTTTTTTTTTAAACACTATTGATAATGTTGGAGGTTAAGGGATCAACTGATCAAGCCTCTTCTCACCCAACTTGTTTTATTTATTTTTTTCAATGAATAAATAGAACAATTTTTTTTTATATTTTTGTAGCTCCAAGATGCTTTGTAACCTTCTAAATTAGTAGTGCTATTAATAAGTATAAACGCGTACTCCTTGCAAAAGTATGAATGCGTCACAATCAATTGACTTTATATTTCCACTGCCAATTTCTTCTTCTTGTAAGGTTTGGGTTTCTAGTAGTACCCTTCATTTGAATAAATCCAGATAGCCAAACCCACAATTTATACGCTATAATCAACATTTTTTAACAAATAATTCAATTTTCATGCCATTTAAAAAGTTAGTTTCAAATCATCATATTCACTTACAACAATAAAAGAATATAGTTGGACAATTTTTTTATATACAGATGTTCAGACATTTAACCCGACTAATTCAATTTAAAATATTAATAACACTTTACCTATAAAACAAGAATTCCAAATCACCTTTCTTGAATTTGTTTAGGAGTATATATTCCCAAAGCAAATTATTTTTTTGGTTTCCCATTCAATTTCCAACTCCGACAGCCCTGATTAATCTGGACCGAGTACTGCAGAGGCCAAGAAGGGGGCGACCCTCCCCAACATGAATAATTCTATACAAATATCAGGGGCGCAGTTCAAACCCTGATAATTCTTAAGGGAGAAGGAGCCCTAATCCACTCTAACACAACTGATGTTGGTTCCAAAACAAATTCATTATATTCTTCCACCCAAAAAAATAATAATAATTCATTATATTCTTCAAGCGTTGATTATAGACCCCGTTCGAATTTGAATAGAACCTTCAGCTTCAGTCTTGAACGTTGACCGAATTTCCCTGCTTTCGGGCGTGAATTTTGACTTCTCTCGCGTCTAGTATTTGTGTGGAAAAGGTCTTAGTTGCAATTTTTTCTTCTTCTTTTTGGGCGTGCATTCAAGATCTACATAAGGACCCCGGAATTCTTCAAATTATATTCTAAGTACTACTCATTTTTTCCCCCCTTCAAGCCTTTCTTTCTTTAGAGTTCTTCTTCCACGCAGAAACACACTATTTTCTTCATCCACCCATGGCTGAAGCATTGACAGAAGATCAAGTTGCCGAGTTCCGAGAAGCCTTTTGTCTCATTGACAAGGATTCTGATGGTATATTTATTTATTTATTATTATGAAAGTGCTGTGTCAACTGCATTAACTTTTCTTGAATTTTTTTATGAGGTGAATGATTAATGTCGTGAGGATTGAATAGAGTTGTTTGATTTGGAATTTAGTAAAAAAATTGATTGTTTGTGGTCCTAAATCTGAAATCTTGCGTTTTTAAAACAATGTCAAAATTACCTGAAAGTTTTGTGAATTGATTATTGGCAGGTGTGATAGCAATGGAAGATCTTGCAGCAGTGATTCACTCTCTGAATGAGAAACCAACAAAGGAAGAGGTTCAAGAGATGATTAATGAGGTTGATGGTGATGGAAGTGGAAGTGGAACAATTCATTTTGAAGACTTTTTGCATATCATGGCAAGAATGATGAAGGTAAACCTTGATTCCTCATTTCCCTTATTCATAATATCTGGTTCAGTTACTCTATAAAATGTACTTTATATATCAATTTAAATATACATTTATTTTTATAGGAAAACGTGACAGAAGAGTTGAAAGAAGCTTTCAAAGTCTTTGATCGGGATCAAGATGGTTTCATATCTGCTATTGAGGTAAAAAATTTGCTCAATAGTTAGCCTGATCTTTCTATTCTTGAATTACGAGTTAATAATGTTTAATTTTTTTTTTTGGAGTGTTAAATATTAACAAGTTGATGAATGTGGGTTAATTTTTGGTGCAGTTAATAAATGTAATGGTAAATTTGGGAGAAAAATTAACAGACGATGAAGCAGAACAGATGATCAAAGAAGCAGATTTAGATGGAGATGGACTTGTAAGCTATGAGGAATTTGTGAGGATGATGATGTGTTCCCCTTCTTATTAATTTTTCTGATATAGTCAAATACAGTGCCAAGCCCAATGCTACACAGCTTCCATAACTAAATGATGCTGTTTTTTTTTCTTTCTTTTATTAATTGTATTATTTTTTCTATTTTATAAATATTAATCGTACCAGTTCATTTAGTATACTATTTTCCTTTTTCGATCTAATATGTAATAATAAACCATGTACAAGTCCAAAAGAAAATAAAATTGTATAACGAAGTCAAATTATTCACATTACTTTCTTTTACTTGACTAAATATATTCAATTCATTTGACTAAAAAAAGAAGAAGAAATGTATAGTATTAACACCGTGCAAATTATTTTGTATTATCATGAGGCAAATTGGTCGTTATTGTCCCTAAACAATTTATGAATCAAGCATAAGGTCCCTAACGATGTTTTCTGTACATTAAAATCCTCAAACAATTTACGATTGGTCCCGTAAGGTCCCTTCATCAAAAAAAAATGACGGGTCAATCGTCAATTGAAAATTTTATTCGAGTCAACATAAATACTTTAGGGGCATAATCGGTATATCACAATTAAAATACCGGCAAATTGGTCATTATTGTCCCTAAACAATTTATGAATCAGACGTAAGGTCCCAAAATATTTTTTCTGGACATTAAAATCCTCAAACAATTTACGATTGGTGTGTAAGGTCCTTCTGTCAAAAAAGTGTTAGTCAACTGTCAATTAAAAATTTAATTCGAGTCACCATCCCCGCCTCTTCTTCACCATCCCCATCCTCAACCACCAGCACATACTACAGACTTATTATTCAAACTCTCTAAAATGAACAAAAATGGCCGCCAATTGAGCCCAAAAGCAAGGATTTTTTAAAAGCATCATAGACATGCTCATGTCCAGATTCCATCAAACCCGCAAAATTCTTTCTTGAAATATCAAATTTTAAGCAAAGAACCTTCATTGCATACTTGAAATAAAAATCCACAAACTACAGATAATAATTCTTGCTAATTAAAAAAACTCCAATAAATTAAATCACCAAAACAACTAAAAATCAATTGGCATTAGATAAATTGCATCAACAACTTATACTATAAGGTCCTGAATTGGGTTGATGAGTTCTTTGTCTTTGTCATTCAATTTTTTTTGCTAATTTGGTGAATTATTTTACAGTAAGAATATTGACAGAAGGACCTTACACACCAATCATAAATTGTTTGAGGATTTTAATATCCAGAAAAAATGTTTTGGAACCCTACGCCTGATTCATAAATTGTTTAGGGACAATAATGACCAATTTGCTGGTATTTTAATTGTGATATACCGATTATGCCCCTAAAGTATTTATGTTGACTCGAATAAAATTTTCAATTGATAGTTGACCAGTCACTTTTTTGACAGAAGGACCTTACACACCAATCGTAAATTGTTTGAGGATTTTAATGTACAGAAAACATCATTAGGGACCTTATGCCTGATTCATAAATTGTTTAGGGACAATAACGACCAATATGCCTTATCATGATGTTTGAAATAAATTTTCAAGAACAATTAATCACAACATTTTTCCTTTTTGAAGGAACACAACATTTTTTTTGAATATTTAATTTAATTGGCGTATTAAATAATTGAACTATCTATATATTAATTTAGCGCAGGAATAAAAATGTTTAATTAGTGTACACATATTCTTGCGACTTGTCAAAGGAAAATTTGCCACGGTGCTTTTCCTATATACATGGGGTACTTTTGCAGTCCGGTTCCTATGCGGAACGCTCAAAAATCCGCACGTGCAGGGGACACATGAGAAAGTGATTGATTTCATTTTTTAAAATGGATCAATGGCTATGATTTAAAAAGAGGAGAGAGAAAAGTTAAAAGGGTACATATGTAATTTTATTAGAGGAGAGAGAAAAAGTTATGATTTGAAAAGTCAAAAAGGAGGAGAGAAAAAATTGCAGGGTGAAGTGCATCTCTACAAGAACACTGTTCTTGTTCGGTGAACACATGTTCATGTTCGGTGAAAGCAGATGTTAGCGTTTCGCGAACACATGTTCTTTCCGTGAACACATGTTTGCGATGAGAGAGAAAAGTTGCATTTGGAAAAAAAAGAGTCTTAAATACACTTACTTTGAAAACAACCGTTGGATGAATCCAACGGCCTGCCATCTGTCGCATAGATCCGCACCAATGCCTTTCCGCATAGGAGCCAAAGTCGTACTTTTGACAGCCTCAAATTCCATACTCAAGGTCAATGGAGGGATCCATGTTTACTATGGAAACAAAAAGGTCAAACCCAGATTTTTAAATTTTATTTTCCTTTTTTTCTAAGAAGACAAAAAGTTATTTCATTCCTTTGTGAGATTTGACTTTTGAAACTCAATTCATTTAACGGTTCACAAAGTTTATAACAATTATTTTTTTTATTTACAAAATTCGAACTTGAGACCTTACTTAAGTGACACCAAACTCCTTCCACTTGAGCTAACTCATGTTAGTATTTTTTATTATTATTTTGATATTTCACATTAGCATAAAAAAGAAGACAGTCAATTTATCAAACTTTTAAAAGATTCAGAATCTTATATGTCAAAAAATAAACCACAAGGACTATAAAGCAATTAAGACTATCATAACTAGCAACAGCGTCGTTCTCCAACGGCGGACGGGATTGTTTCTTGGTTAATTTTGGGTCATGAAAAAAACCCACCCCTATTTTAGGTTCAACATACCCCCCTATACTCACAATTTTTTTTTATCTCTCCTTCCAAAAAATTCCTCTCTCCAAGTTTTTTTCTCTCCCCCTTACTTACCGGAAAACCGTCACTGTTCACCGAAGCCACCGCCGGAACACCAACCGGAGCTCCGGTCACCGGTTTCCGGCAATTTTTTTTTTTTTTTATTTTTATTTTTATTTTTTTTGCATTTTTGAACTTATTGGATTAGATACACCACAAAATATCAATTTTAAAAATTTTGGAGCAAAAAAAAATTCCGACAAGATTCCGGCATAATGGACTCCGAAGATTGCGGTTATTTAGAAGACATTGATTTTGAGGTAAATAATAAATATTATATTTTGAAAATTTTTTTTGTGTAAAAATACATGTTTAAACTGATAAAATGCGAAAACAGATTCGAATCGAGAAAACAAAGACCGAAAGGGATCTGGGAAAAAGCGAATCGCTGCGCGACGGCGGTCAGCCAGTCAATCGCCGACACGTCAGCAGGCGGTTGTTGACTGGCTGACCGCCTGCGGACGGAGGAAATTTTTTTTTTTAAAAAAATGGGTTAGGGTGCGTGGTGGTCAACATGCGGGTGGGCTTATCCACCGCGTGGGATATTAATTTTCTTTTCAGTGACCAAAAAATTAATATTTTTTCATTTGTTTTCCAGTGACCAAAAATACATTTTTTGGTATTAGTGACAATTTTATGTTTTGCATTTATCGTAGGTTGACAGTTCAGACGGACCAAGTAGTGATTTAGAGGAATTTCCTGATAATGAGGAAAACTGGCTTGATAATTTCTTTTTCTTTATTTTGATTTTTCTCAAGAATGTCTACCTTTTCAGTTCTCAAACATTAAATTATTTCTTCGTTTCTATGAGGGAGTTCTTTCAACATTTACATGTGACATTTTCTTGTTAAGCTCCAATTTTTTGCAGCTTTACCGGACTTGCAATTGAACAGTATCTAGTACGTATTTCTTAACTTTCTTCAGTTATACATCGTCTTGTGGAGAAAGACGTATCAGGGTACACACAGCTGCAGCTCCAGTTGTTTCTGATCTAGGGGAAATGTATCGCCTGGCTGATACTGGCGCTGTAGTCGCTTTGCTGTCTAGACTTGGTAATTCACTTTTGGTCCCAATGTGCCCTTTTAGGTTTCAGCCCTGATTTAGGTATCTTTTAACTCTCTGGTGTCGTTTTTTGGTTTGCAGCTATTGAGAAATCGCTGTCATATAAGCTTGAAGAAGCTTGAAATTCTGTTCAATTAAGAATTGTCAAAGCTCTTAGAGAGTATCGAAACCTTTATTCGGTGCAGCATCGGTTGGGAGGACGGATGATATACCCTGATTCTTTGAAATTCTTGCCCTTGTATGGTCTAGCATTGTTCAAAACGGCATCCCTACGTGGTGGATATTCTGATGTTCAGCTGGATGAGCGCTGTGCTTCCGGATATACTTACCTGTTAAAAAACTGTTGAAACTTCTATATCCTAACCTGATTAGGATGATCAATTCTGTCATGGGATCAAAGCTTTCTGAAGTGGGGACATCATGCACTGCAGTCGCATTCGATCACATCACGCTTTTGATTAAAATAATAAAAATATTCCCCCACTTAGTGCATTGTTTGAGGCGTTTTTATTGTTTTTTTAATCAAAAGAGGGGATGTAGGGTGATTGTGACTAGTGTTAGCCTATGTCCCCTCACTAGAGCATGTGCCTATATCGAATTTTTCGATTAGGATAGATGAGTTTCTGCTTAAAGTAGGTGAATTTTTCAAGTTTTGATATAATGCGCGAGAAGAGAAGTAGTCTTCTTTTTCTGATCTCTTATTCACATGTATATAAATGTACTTTTAGACAACTCCTCTGGCTGATGAGTCAAGTGAAATATGGAAGAGGCTTCCTCTTACTGCAGAGAGCTTAGATTCGAGGGGCCTTTATATTGTTGATGACGGCTTCCGCTTTGTGCTGTGGTTTGGAAAAATGCTTTCGCCTGAAATAGCTATGAATTTACTTGGAGAAGATTGCGCGCCGCAGACTATTCGAAGGTACGCTAAAGGCCTTTCTTTCTGTTTAAATCTCTACTTTGCGCGTTTCTTTTTCTTACCCAGTATCTTTGTAGTTCTCATCAATATCATCAAACATCTATGTAGTTTGTGCATTCAGTGGTAAAATGCTAATATTGAAAATCTGAAATCTTCTTATATTGTCCGTGCAGAAGATTTTGTTTTGTTGTAAAAAGAATCACGAAACTTTTTCTTGCTGGGAAGGATTTCAATCCATTTGTACTTCAAATAACCAGAGTTGTGTTTTTTAAAAGTCTGGAGGAGGGTACTTTTAAATGGGTTTTTCCTTTTTCTTTTCTAAATTAACTAATATAGAGCAACTTTGGTGTATGTCTTTGCCTTTTTTTCCCTTGTTTTCTCATACTTGATGATTGTTCAGGTGTACCCATCAGATTAAACATTGGTGGTTAAGGTAGTAGGGATAAAGAAATTTGATCATGGAAGTGAACTTTACGGTCTTATCTTTATATCCCTGAACATCGTCTAATTTTTAGTACTTTTTCCTGCATTTGATCTGGATATGTAGTTTTTAATTTTAATCTAGGCTAGAATTAATGTGGAAATTTTCTCTGCTTGGTATGTTGCCTTTTCTCTCTGGGGATCTCGAACAATTAGGATGTCAAAATATACATGTCTTGCTATGCTCTTTTGGTTTTTCTTGATCTCATCCGTCTGATATGGATCTTCTCTTTCGTTTGGAGAACCAGGTCCGCCTTACTGAACGAGACAATGAGATGTCAAGAAGGCTTATGAGGATAATTCATAAATATAGGGAGAGCGATCCGTCATATTATCAACTATGTCATCTTGTGAGCAGCCTAGAGAAGGCTTCTTCCTCCTCGCAAATCTTGTTGAGGACCAGGTCGGTGGTACAAATGGCTATGTCGATTGGCTTTTGCAGTCACACCGTCAAGTTCGACAAAGTGCATAATTTTACAGGTACTAATTATTTACTGATTTCTGTTGGTTGTTTGTATACTTGGAGATTTCCCTAGTTCAGTTAGTGGTTTACCTCACGTCTGACAACCAATTAAAGACTTAGAAGAAGAAAGGAAATAGGATTACCAAACAGTACAGTGCAAGATGATTTAGGAGCTAGAATTCACAGTCAGATCTTTGTGCTTCTGTGACTACCCAATGTACCAAAGGGAAAAAGAAGGAACAATAAATCTAGTTGAATCGTATTATATGTTTTTGGTTCTTTTTTCCCTTCTCAAGGGGATTGCATTTTGAAGCAGTTATTTATATTTTAAAAAAAAAAAATCCATGATCTCAGGTTTCTTCATGACTAATTCTAGTTTTGACATCATGATCTTGAATGGACTGTTTCAATATCTTTCGTTCTAGCAGAGATAAAGTGCAGCTGTGACCTTTAGTGTTAAGTGGTATGTCCAAAGGCAATCAATTTTATTATGGAGAGACTGCTGATTCCTTCACTTGCCATATTACTTCCTCCCGATCTTCTGCTATAACGAACGGGATGATTAGGGTTTAATCGATAGATGCATTTCTTTTGGAGTATTTCCTTATAGCTAAATAGTGAGGGGAAGGAAGAAATGCTGATGCATACTCTAAAAAAATAAAAACTGCTTTCTTTATTTTTTTTTATTTTATTATTATTATTATTTTTAGTTTTTCTTTGTCCCCTGTTTTTTCTTTTGATTCTTTTTGGTTTAGTAGGACAACTAGTTTTATCCTTGTGTTTAGATGTAGATATTTCATCGGGGGATTTTATACGTCTTTTGTATTTGATAGAGATGTATTCCCATTTTTTCCTGTGGTTCCAAATAGTTTGGAAATTTTACGATATTATTTGTTGGGCAACCAAGAGCTTTGCAGTTTTTATTAGAGGCTTGATTCTTTTTGTTCCCATAAAGAAAGAGTGTAAAATTATTATCCATATACAGTACTAATATTTACTTTAGAGAACATGTATGGGCACGGATGTATTGCTTGTATCTGGAAACCCTTTTCATTTTAAATTCTATATTTTTTTTTACGAACAATTTTCAATATACTTTACTTGTAGGTATACATTAATCGGACTCTACGGTCTTCTTTACGTGCCGCTCTTTGTTGTACGTACGACTCTTCACTACAAAAAAAAAATATGCTCAAACTCGACGAAATGATAATTCAACTTTCTATAAAGAAAGAATAATAATTCTAACAGAATTACCATATTATCCAACAGCAACCAAGAAGGCATATATCTTCTTTTGCTTAATTAACAAATAATAAGAGACCAAACCATTTATTCTTAGAGGATGGTGATTTAGGTATTGAAGATCAAATATTAAAAAGTAAAAGTAAAAAAAGGATTAGGCTCCCAACCAATAGGATCTGTCTTATGATGTCAATCAATCTTCTTTCTCCCTCTCTGACAGAAAAAACAAAAAACATGTAAGATAATCTCATTGTGTAGACGCATATCGAATTAATTTTGGACACAGATACTGATTAATTTTCAAATCTTAAAAAACAAATTCATTGTAATTCTATAGTATCAAAAGAATGTAACACATGGTATCCATTGGGGGAACCATTTCCATTGGCTTGATATCATATATATGTATTTCCAACATGTAGGAGAAGGCAATGTCATCTCACCTAACATGAGACTCACCTATGTATTTCAGGGAAGTGGTGTAATGTTGGGGAGGATGATAATGGAAAGAAAAAATATAAATGAATTTTAAAATTGTTTTAGTACAATTTAGTAATTATACTTTCTTTTTTTCCTTACTTAGTAAAATTGTTAAAATTGGTCAGATTTTGCCGCGAAAGTGATGGTTAGTTTTTTTTTATTGTTCCACGAAAAATAATTTGAGAATTTTTATGTTGTTTAAGAATTACAAGAACTATCAATGATAAACTAAATAGTGTGAGTATGTCTGAGATGATTTTCCTTATTTTTAATAATGAATGTTTACATAATTTGTTTAATAAATTTACGGATCTATACCACTCAAATAATAATCTAGTAATCATATGTTGACTTCTAATTTAGGCAATCAGCGATAAAACCCTTACTCCGTGAAAAAAATAAGTGATAAAACACTTGCAACTTTATAAAATAATATTGATCTATAATCCGTGCAAAAAAAAAAAAAAAAACAACAACAACAACAACACAACACAGCTAGGAAGTATATATTTGAACCAACTAGCACTGAATTATATTTCTCATCTTCACATGCATATATGCATGTTACAAGGGATGAAGTCAGGAATTTGTTGTTGGGGGGTCGAAATTGATAAAATTCTTGAGGGCAATAAAAAAGTAAACAAAAAATTCTTTGGAGGGCGAAATTGATAAAATTTTTCAAAATACACATAAAATTTCGATAAATAGTAGTATTTTTAAAAATCTTGTCCCCCAGTCTTCGCCCATGCATGTTACTCAAATGGAAAAATCTTAAAAAAAAATTCTAAAAAACAATATAATTAAACGTAGCAAGAAAAGAAAAAGTTCATTAATTTGATAGAATCTGAAGCACCCCTTTTGGGGTTCTAACCGAAAGAAAATTATTGCATCACTCTACCTTTGCATTCATTAACATGATAGCTCTCTGCTTTCGATATTGCTGCAAAATTAATAATACTTCCATGGTATCATTAAGCAAAAAAATAAATAAACAAAAAATCTTCGGTATAACCGCTACACCACGTTACCTTACTTGGAAAAGATATCTAGCTAAGAAAAATAATTAAATTTTATAAAAGAAAAAAAGGGCCAAAAATAAACATAGTAATATGTGTAGTAGCAGTGGAGAAAATTAGAAAAAGAAAAAAAAAGGGAAGAATATACTGACAGAGAATTGGTATTATGTCTCCAAAGAGGAAGGAGTGAGGCTGTCAGAGCATGATCTAGCTAGGGTTAGTTAGCATTCCCTCTTTCTCTTTGGCACTCTAGCCAACCCTTTATAGATCATGCTGGCAGCTTCACTTATTCCCTTGTAGATCAAAAAATGAATCAACCCTTCATGATCCCCCCTCTCCTTCTCCTGTTGTAAAATGGGATGCATGGATGAATGAATGGATGGAGTGAAGAAGAAGAAGAATAAATCAAGAACAAAGAGAAGGAGATTGACAAAACTAGTGAAAGAAAGAGATGAGAGGGTAGGCAGTAATTAAGGACTTAATAAGGACCATTGGCAAGAAGAAGCGATTGATGATGACCAAATGCCTAAGGGATTGCATGTTATTTATAGTCACGAAAATAAATGTTAGTACAGTTGTCACAGCATTTTTGATTCATAATTACAGGTTTTGAATTCAACACTTGGTCTCTCTCCCCAATAATAGCACAGAAAAGAAAAGTAGAGGAATTGATCCGTAAGGGTAGCCCAGTTGGTTCGAGGGTGGTAGATTGTGTACAAGGGCGCAGGTTCGAATCTTGGCAGCCGCAGTATGGAAGTTTCAACCCTCCAATGTAGGGGGTGGCTTCTTGCGGTGGGCTAAGACAAGGCCTCCCACCAATCGAACCGCTGGGTCACCTTGATTTACATCCTCCACAATGCTTGTCGGATCGGGTGGTAGGAGCCCTAGGGGTCGTAGGTATCGCCTTTTTGTGTACAAGAAAAGTAGAGGAATTGAAGACATAAAGAGGTGGTTGATATTGGTCTCAGAGATCATAATGACAAGAAAGAGAGCAGTCCGGTTCCTATGCGGAATAGCTTTTTTTCCGCATGTGCGGAATAACTGGAGCCGTCGGATGAGATTTTGAACGGTCCAGATTAGGAGGGAGACTTAAAAAAAATTATTATTTTTTTAATCAGCCGCAACTTTTCTCTCTCCTGATCTGGACCGTTAAAAATCTCATCTGACGGTCAGGATTTTGTCCTGCACATGCGGAACAAAATCCTGTTCCGCATAGGAGCCGTGAGCGAAAGAGAGAGTACTTGCACATTTGTTAACAGTGAATTAAAGCCATATCTTTAGGGGGAAGCAGCTAAGCCTAAAAATAAAAAGTTGAGAGTATGTATATTAATAACAGTATTTTACAGGTGTTGGAAGTGTAGGGCGGCGGAGAGGGCGGGGGCGAGGTGGTTCTCTTTCCATCTTTATGTTCCTTTATGATTGCAGTCTAGTTGGTTTCGGAGTAGTAGATTGTGAAGAAGGATGCTGGATCGAATCTTGGCAGTAGCAGTGTAGAAGAAGTTTCAACCCTCCAATGTAGGGGTGACTTCTTATGGTGGGGTAAGACAAGTCCTTCCACCTGTTCTAATTACTGGGTCACTTTGATTTATATTTTCCAAATTCTCTATTTCATTGGAAAGTGAGGATCTTGTGGGAGTGAGTAACGCATTTTTTGTGCACAGGGATATGTGAAGAGTCTTGGAGAGAATAAATAGCAAAGGGCCAAAAGGCTTGCTGTGCTTTTGGTTTTATTACTGATAACTGTTTAGGGGTACTGCTATTTTCTGCAATTATTGGGGTTGAATTTTTGCTTTATAGTACAATTTTCATACGGACCAGCTGCTGTTGCTCCACAATTCTCACAACTTTATTGTTAGAGTAGATATGAGATTAATGTTCCCTGCCATGGATACTCTCTTAGCCCCCATTCCATTCTACACTTCTACCAACACTCATTACTCACTTCTCTTTGATAGGTTTTTGGTCGAAACCGGAGTGTCCCACTGCGGTAATAATAACTAATTCCCTTGCCGTAAGAGCTATGTAAAGAGATCAACTTTTGGTCATATACTAATAAAAGTTTTGCTATACTACAGTAAAAGTATGGATATAAACACACTTTTTTATTCATTTTTTTTAGATGGTCCAAAATTCTTTTGAAGTGTTGCATTTTCTTATCAAATTATTATTCATTTTTTAAAAAGAGAGATTATTGTTTGAAAAGATATTACATTATCACATGTGAAACTCGTTTTGGTGTCAGTCAGTACTTAAGAATGTATGTCAAATCTATAATTTATGTGCACACTAGATTTCAAACTCCAGTTATGCTGTACATATTAAAATTTCTTCCGGGAAGATTAAAAATGAGAATTCGGGTTAAATATTTAATAAAAAAAAATTCATTCCAATTTGCTTGGAGAAAAGAAATAAAAGAGGACAAGCCTTTGAACCTCCTTTAATATTTATTCAGAAAACAACAAAAGAATTGTATATCTAATGACCATCCAAACGAGGGATAGCAATTGGCTCTGCCTCGTGGAAGGAAAATGAACTTCAGCAAAAAAGAATATCCGCTGTAAAAAAAACTAAAATGATCCTCACTCATTTTCCAAGTGACACCAAAAAATATTGGACAACACATTTCAGCTATACAACCTCGTTACAGCTTTCATTACCTATAACTTATGTACAGCAAACTTCAGGAACGTAGTCTCTTTCCAAAGTCATAGCCACCCCCACCCCCGTCTCTGCAACCACCCATCTTCCGAGTCCTTGTTCCCCGATGCATAACAGGTATCTGGCGATTACCACTCCCATGCCATACAAAATTCTGTCTCTCAGCCGGCAGTTGTATTCTGGCTCACGTGTAACTAAGTATCCATCTTTCATGGGAAAACCAGGGCAACAAAACAAGTTCAGGGGGCCGCTAAGAAACATCAAAAAGCCTTCTTTTGAGGAGGAGGTGAATATGGAAAACTCTCTTCCTGTCAAATGATTACCCCTGATTGATTGAAGATCTCAGCCTTTCATCTGGCAATGTCCATGAGGGCAAATCTGGCAATGTCCATGAGATCAAGTTGCCACCAGAATCCCCACTAATCAACTGTTTTAGATCACTGGTAAGGTGAAGAGCAGTAACAGGGTGCTTGTGAAACTTCAGTACCTTGTGCAAAACCAACCTGTATTCTGGCGCTGCTTCAAGCACTAAACCTCCACTTCGAGTACCAGCGAGTTTGCTTTGGCCAGGGTCCTCAGTGCAGTGAACCATTTTCCAGACCTTAACCGCCCCACTTTGATGACCAGAGACATACCAGTTTGTATCCTTCCAGTCAGAAGAAGTACAGCCAGTAAGTGAGACGATGAAATCAGACGGAAGTTGTGATGTATTGACCACAGCAAGGCAGTCGCCATTTATGCTCCATACAGCAAGGGTGACAGCAGCAGCAGTTACAATTTCCCCCGTCAAATCATTTACATAAATTGCTGAAATTGGAGACGTGAAATGAGGAAGCTGCCTAATAAAAACCAAAGAGCTCAGATCCCACAGCACAACAGTACAATCATCTGATCCACTCACAATTAACATGTAAGGCTGACTAACACGAAGGCATGTTATTTTTCCATTGTGGGCACAAAGCGCCTTTTCCAACTTCAGCCGTCTCAAGCCACGAGGCCCATCTTTGAGAATTCTCCAAACATTAACTAATCCATCGTCAGCCCCAGTAACCAGAATTTGACCATCATGGCTAGCGCTGGCACACTGTATCTGGTTGCCTCCATGCAGATTTTCATGAGTAGTTAGAAGTTTATCTTGATCGTAGCTAATAAACCTCAAGCTACGATCAGGAAAACCCCACGCAACATACTTGGTGTAGGTTCTGGGCTTCAGCCAATTGTTTGCTCCAACCACAAGAATCTTGTCATTCAATGTCACAATCTGAGATATAGAAGATGAGCTCTTACGAATCTCATGAGGAACAAGATGTGGAGAGTGCTTAAGTGGATGGGGAGGAATTTTTCTATCAGACCGCCTTTTAGGGTGTGGTTTGAGGAATAGTTGTTTTGGTGTTTGTCCAAAGTGATTAATTTGTGCTAGAATTGACGCTTTCATGGCAGGATCCGTGACCGAGTCTATATCAACACTGCCCTCATATGTGTAGTGATAGAAAACATTGACAGCTTCTTCGGCACCCTGTTATTACAAATAAAATGAATTAAATCATGACAGGAAGGTCAAGACAGGATAGATAATAAACATAATCAACCAAATAAGAAAACCATAGCAAGAATGTCTGAACATTTATTAAAAACACCCACCTTCCCTCTCTGTTTGCATCCGAAGATTAGATCTATCCAGTGATGCAGATTCTCTGAAACATAGTCTGATTCTAATGCTTCCCTGTGCTTCCGAATAAACTCTCTCACACTGCCTTTCGACCAAGGAGGTAATACAACATCATTGACCTAATAAAAGATGGCACACTGTTACCCTGTGACGAACATGAAAGAGGAAGGAGTAAATTCTAGAACCAGGAACATTAAGAACAAACACAAACCTTCTCTCCTGATTGTTTCTCGCCCAAGTCAAGATGAAACCTATTCTCAAGGAATTCAGGCATATAGAAGAACTCGGGAATTAGCTCCTTCACATCTGATGTGTTTCCTTTTCCAGAAGCACTTAGCCATGTATCGCCTACACTATTGAAAAGACGATCGGCATGATCAAATTGCCCACCTTGTAGCTTCTGATTCTCGATACTGAATGGTGGCAATCGTATAAGGTAAAAGAGGACAATCCCAGCACTAGAATAATGAGAACCATAATGAAATTTGGGAACTTCAGGATCATCCCAGCTGTCGTATCTGATCGAGAAAGAAAGCAAATAGAGCAATAAATCAAAATTTGAATAACAGAGCTCCGGAAAAAAATGAAGGTTTAGCAAGAACTTTGAAAAATGAAAATAGAAATGGAGTTTCAAGGCAGCAGAGTAGCTAATAAGCAACTTAAAACACCTTTTCCTGAACTCCTCTTCTCCTTCCAAAGTTTGGCAGCCCATCGGTTTATCAAGTCTACGGAAAGTCTTGGGATCTGACAGGTCCAGATTTTCACTCTCATAATTAGCTAGTACCCAAGGAAACACAGGGTACTGGGTCAAATCACTATAACCCCGGCCAGCTAGTGTGTTTAGATGCATGAGATACTGAAAATTGCTAATCTCTCCATTTTGCCATCTCTTGGAGAATGACTTAGCCATAACCTTAAAAAGGCGACTGCCTTCATTGTTTTCCTGTTTCGTTGACCCAGAAATTGTTGTGTCCAACCTGTTAATACATATACGAATAGGCAATATTTCTATCAAATTTTAGAAGGTAAAAAACAAAGTCAAGATGGAGATTTAAAAAGCTATATATACGTGAATTAGAGATTGATTAACATAAAGTACAGTCCAACTCCATATATGGGAAATAGATTTACAAATCACAAGACAACAAAATGGTGCACTGGGTACAAACTTAAGGAAACTCATCCATGAACAACTACCCATTCTGCATGACCTAGATATTTATCTAAAAGGTGGATCTAATAAAAAACAGAAGATGTAGCAGTTTATTCCATAGGCTCAACATTCATTCATATTAAATGGAGGAATTAACCTAAGCTATGACTAACCTACGTGTTAGGCCATAGAATTATTCTGAAAAAAGAAGAAAATTGATCCTAACCTAAGCTATGACTTGTGACACATCATATGTTTGTCAATATTGTATATGCGGGGTAATTTTTGAGTTGGTGCAAGGGGCCACGGGAGGTCTACAACTAGCAACCTAAATTTAAGCAGTTAATAGGAGTACTCCACTACAACGTTATATCATTAACTGGCTAGATTTATCTTCTCTAATTAGAATACGATCATGAATCAACTACAACTTCAGTATATATTTGACAGTGCAAACTGACAACTAAAATTAAGTGAATATGGTGAGGGGAAATTTAACTAATTAGAGCAGTCACTTACATGCTGTTTCTTGGAAGATTCATGGAGACCAAGTTTCTAAAAACTTCTTCCCTTTCTTTTTTATGGAAAACAAGAAGGTCATTGCAGCCATCCATGCTAAATATTTCAATAGCAACAGGCCGGAGCTGGTAATCACGCTTCAGGAGCTCATGAACACTATCAAGCTTCCACATACGCCAAAGGTGAGGCACATTACCACTGGTACACACCTTTTCCTTTCCCCATGCACCACCATTATACGCCCATGCCCTTCCCCCAACATATGCTTTTACTGTTGTGCCCCAGGAAGAAGTTGACTTGGAATGAGAATCCATACCAAGGGAAAAATCTTTCTTCACACCCAAAGCCTGATCAATGACAGAGGGTTCATCTTCGGATTCTTTCTCACATATGTACCCCGAATCATCAACATAGAAATTTTCAATGATATACACTGACAATTCTCCAATCAGAAATATACCATCATGCTTATCTAGACCCACAACTCTCTCACAGTTATATTTGTACTTTATCTTTTCAAGAGGCTGCAGATAAGGTCTGATCAAGTATTCACCATTATCATTTAACTCCTTGTCAGATTTCTCCTCTACTCTAACTTCATCAACTCTCATGGAAGAAGACTGCCTTGGGGATCCTAGATCTGACTTTCCCTGGACACTCTCTGTTCTTTGGTAGGACGCAGCACTGGACTTCACACCAAATTCAGTAGCAGAGTGAAGACTTGGTTCATTTATACTACTATCTCTATCATCATGCCACCCAGCTCCACTGGAAGCTACGTCTCTGAAATCTTCTGATTCTCTCAAAATTGAATCATCATACATCTCACCATCATAAGATTCCTGTTTCGAATTATCATTTAAGAGATTGAAAAATGGATCGGACTCCTCAGAACCATTGAGTTCATCATCTCTTTTCTCCTTGGGCAATTCTAAGTCACCTAACTCAAATTGTCCATTTAGAACATTTTGGATGGTGTTGATCTTTAATTTGCACCTTTCAAGCTTTTTGCGCATTCTGTATGGACCTTCAATGGGGCAAAGCTGCCATTCAGGCTCTTCACTTGTTGAGGATTTACATATTGGAAATATTCCTCGCTCATGAACAAGTTGCTGGAGAAACGCTTGCCACTCACTTTCAGCATGGAGCACCCAACCATACTTGTCTTGGCGAACAACTCTTAGCTCAGTAGCCATTGCATCACGAACCAATTCAAGGGCAACTCTTCTTTCATTAACCTGCTCCCAGTGTTTTAGGTCTAACCTTGAGATATCCCGAGACTTTCTCCCTATTTCTCTTTTACGACGACCGTCCATGCCCTTTATCCTCACTCCAGGAAATTTTGTTGAACCAGCGATGTACTGTACCCACATGATTGCAGCACAATGTTCTAATACTTTGTTGACACCTTGTTCAGAGCTGTGAAGCCACTCGTAGAATGCAGATAAACTTCCAGTTAAAAGCTTATCAAAACCACCATGTAAAACATCCAGAGAAGGCCCTTGGTTTGGCTTCGAGATAAGCAGGTCTTCAAATGCAGCTCTGCGATGCACCAAAAGGTACTTGAGAATCTCAACGGCCATGCTCTTAGCATTTTGTCTATGATCATGGAGCAGCGATATGAGATTTACACAGAGACAGCAATTAAGATCAGTATCAAGATTGCTGGGGCAAAATATAATACGCCTATGAGCAACTAGTAGCTGTAGAACAGTACAAATATCAACCCCTTCGTCTTCTGTTGACGAGTTCAATGAAGATCTTTTCTGTTCAATTTGCAAACCTAAGATTGAAAGGAGTTCTTCTTCTCCCTATACTCACCAAGAACGAAAGGAAGGAAACAGAACAATATCATTCTATTTGTATTCTTAAACATTGCATATATATAAGAATCAAGTTGCCTGCTTCCTCTTCCAATCGATAGAAGTCCTTTTCCAATTGGTGTCGTCTCTTCTATCCGGCCATCTTTGTTTGCCAACTGTAACATGGATAAAAGAAATTCCAGAGTGTGCAATACATCTGCAGGCCGGGGGAATGCACCCATGTAAACACGATCCACAATCATCCAGCACAACGAGTCTAAGTTCAAGGACCATCGATTTTTATCTAGCCTTTTCTCATCTTCCTCATCATCACGCAAGAGACGCCTTTCCAGGAAATTCATCAATCTAACAAGGCACAATCCCTGGAAAACTAAAACAGATTCAGCATCCACATATAAGGGGGCACTTTCCAAAATAGCCTCAACTATGGGTGTAGATTTTATTTGCTCAGTGGCAAAATCAGATAGGACCTCGGCAATAAAATCCAAAATAGCAGTAGCACCAGCAGAGCATGGACCACCACCATAGCCAGAATCATCCACTTCAAGAAGCAGCTTTGGGCTCATTGCGAACAATGTGTTTGCAGCATATTGTCCTTGAGAACTAGTCTTCAAATCAGAAGAGGAATCTACTTCACTAAAGGATGCAAACGAATCAGTAGAAGGGGTGGAGGTGAAATGACCTTTCAATTCACTTTGATTGACAGACCCCAGCCACGAAGTTAATGCTATAACTGGAGATGCAGTAGGAGTGAGTGGAGTTCTAGAATTAGATTTCTCAGACAAAATAGGGGATTCAAATGTTGTTAACGACACAGAACTCTGAGCATCAGTCTGGTGAGGGTGATCTTGTGTGCTTTTTACATCACGGAAGGTGAATTCGTTACTGCTGGAAGAGGCAATGGAGGCCCGATCACCTGGTTCACCATCTGGATCTTCTTGCATTGCTTTCTGTGGTCCCTGCAGGGATTTATGATCTACCACAACACTTGGCACAAGAGGCCCGTCCTCGGAACTTGTACTAACCTGCCCCTGTGGAAAGCTCCCCATGCTTATTGAGGTCTTACCAGGCTCTTCCTGCTCAAGAGGCAAGCTCGAAAAAGTGTTCGGTGAACTACTGGAGTCATCGGCATCATTCAGATTCTTCTCTTCCACCTTTACCGAGAGATCTTTTGCCATCTTCAGAGCATGAGCAGCCCTACAAGTCATACCAATAAACTTTCAATGAAATTCAGACCAGAAAATCACATTTAAAGGTTATATCATACTATTACTTAAAGATCTTTTGCTGCCATATAATAATAATTTAATAATTAATAGTCATCAACCTTTTCAAGGTCACTGAAAGAAGAAACTAATCAAGAAGACAGGCAGAGAAATATTTTAACACAGACCTCGCACAGGAGAAATAAAGGTCAATACAGCTTTCAAGAAAGTCAACCCGTCTACAGACAGCAGAAAAAGGCGGACACATTTTTGCTAGATCAACCATGAATCTAAGGAGTGAAGTAGCAACAGCAGGTGCTGCAGCCTCTCCGCCCATAAGCCGAGCTGCATACGTTTTGTGCATCAATGCTTCACCTTGAAGATCCCCATCCATGTCTACATTTCCTTCTACAAGTTCAGCCACCAGACCAGCGCCAACCTGGGAAAGATTACCAGTTTGGTGGGCGAGTATTGACTGGCTACACAACCTATCAAAGGTCGATTTTTCCATGGCAATTGCCGAATCCAACAATTCAACAAATTTCAACTCCCTGTAGTTCCCGTCACTAGGCATAAGAGCATGGAAGTCGAGCATACGGACTTCTGGTAGTCTAGGATATACAGGCTTGCCAAATATCAGACAAAACAGAATGTAATAGATATCAGGGGAGTCATAAAAACTTGGAAGGACCCGTACCAAACCTTGATATCCCCCACTTGAGCGAAATTTAAGTGCAAATGTTGGGGAAGAGGCAAGGCACACACCCATAAGAGTCATGATCCATCTCATACTTGTCGGATGAACTGCTTCATCAAGAAAATATGTAATCAATTTTGATGAAACATTTTTATGCCACTGCTCTAGCAACTCCTCTGATTTTATTGTCACTTGTAGATCGATTAGCATCTCAAGTAACATATTCCTAACAATGACATGCTTCCCCATTGACTCTCGTATTATTTGATGACGTGGCGTTAGTTCAGGTGGATTAAACGTCATAATTGTGAACCTAATCACATGTTCTAATTCAGAGGGTAGAAATCCATCTTCTAAAATGACCCCCAATAATACAACTAACTTCTCCAACACAGGAACTTCAACATCACCTCTCTGAAGAGTCACCAGTAAATGTTGAACAAGGTTCATTCTGCGCAGAATTGTCAGGTTATGATTCCTGTACCAATGCATGGAGACTAGATGCTCAAGGAAGCCCAACAGAGTGATCTGAATAGGAACTGGAGCTGTTACCCAGACGGTCCAGTCCAACAAGACATGCTCCACCATGTCAGCATTTGACAGGACCATGCAGTTGGATGTTTCAGTGGAGATGTCAGCAGTTTCAAGCTCTGAAACCTGACTGAATGAATCTTTAGCTGCAGAAAAATCATCCATATCTCCATGTGACCCAACTGATGAAAATTCTTCACGAAATTTAGATAAATTAAGATCCTCAAAGCTTCCTTCTCCAAGAAGGGATACAGCAGGTGACAGATTGCTCTGAATATTTTCAAACTTCTTAGGTTCAGAAAAGGATGCTTCACATGCAGCAATCTGAAAAAAGATCTCTAGCGATTGCATGTCAAACAATGTCATTCGACGGTGGAGAAACAGAGCCAGCAAGTGGTAACCTCTGTATTTCTGCATGTCTCTCCCATTCTGAGGATTCTGATGAAGCGCCCGGGCAAGTAATGACAATGCCATGTGCAACATATCCCTGGTTTCAGCAGCTTCTACAAGAGCAAGAACAACGGCCATTCCACCAATTGGCCGGATAGTGTCACCAATGACACATTGCTTACAAACATAAATATCCCCAACGAGCCGTCCGAAGCGTGGTATTCCTGATGCAGTAGCAAAATAAAAACAAGAAGTGCAATTGGAATCAACAAAAGATAATTAACGAGATAGACAATTGAGATATATGAGAACTCTGGACAACCATAAGGAACAAGTAGCCCAAGGTTATACTCACCACCAATAGGAGAAGCTGCTGCCGACATTGGATCAACTAGATTGAGTAAAGAAAAATTTCCAGATGCTCGAAGTAGTTCTGCACTTGTACCATCAAATGCAAATATTAGTTTCTTACCAGAAAGCTGTAGCGAGAGGTTACCCAGTTTTTCGTTGTCCCAAACAAGCCCACTACGATCCATCTTTGAGCTCCCTAACTTGCTTACATTTTCAGGCTTTTGCGTGCTAGAAGCTAAAGTCAAGTCAGCATCTAAAGCATCTAAAATGGCCATACTACCTCCACCACAGGCTTGATTAGGAATAAATTGTAGCAGATCAGTATCCTGAAACAGACCCTTATACCCTCTTCCAAGAATGTACATAAAACAAATAGAACCAGGTGATAGCACTTCTTCAAACAGATAGCAAGACCTAAGCTTCCAAGACAAATCACCGACTCTCGTATAAGTCACAGGCGTTCCAATTGTTACCTGCAGAGACTTCCCAATAGGAGATGGTGCGTATCCTAATTTTCCTGTGTGTCTAAGCTTTCCATTAAGATACACATAAGCTATACTAGCTTGGAATAAACCAGCCAAAGCATTCGGTTTACTATGCACAACCGCGAGGTGATGCCATCTGCCTTCCTCAATTTCTAAGCCAGAGAATGATAATGAGGAGGAGTTGCTTGTGGAGAGGGTTAGAACACCATCCTCGTGAAGACGAAGTTCTGCATAAAAGGTACTGTCACTATCTGCTGATCCAACAGAAAATAGCCGGAGTATATTTGGTCCATGCTGCTGTCCACCGGTAATGCCTTGCCTTTTAGATGACCCAGGTTTGGAAGCTTCGGTTTCTTTTGCTTGTGATTTCAGGAAATCCCGGAATTGGAACCAACAGACAAATGAATAACCAGCTGCAGGGGGCCAAGATCTTTCGCCTAGTGGCACTTGAATGGAAGCATGACCAAGCTTGCTCATGTCCATCTCCACAAATGGTGCTAAAGAAACATCTTCCTCAGCCATATCCTCCAAGAGGATTAATTTTTCCATCATATCAACAAGCAAACGGCCAGAGCTTGCCGATCTCATTTGCAGGATATACCTAACAAGCGTTCGGAGTTCTAAGGATGACAACCTGTAAAAAGAGAAACTGCAAATTCAACAGAACTGCAGAACTGACAGATGCACGACAACAATTCCATAATTTCAAGAAGTGTTTTACCTATACGAGCCAAGCACCTCCACAATCTTAAGTGCATGAGAAAGTAGCGGTGATGAGGCAGAGAGGAAGGGGTATATCATCTCCAGCAGAAGTTCAACACAACCTAAAGAACTCAAGCAGAACGTGAGTATAAAGTTATTTGACAATAGCAATTTAAAGAGATTGAGCATCATTTCGCACCTACAGATGTAAGGCTCTCCTGATTAAAGAAGTAAGCTCGAGCAACCTTTTCAACAAAGTTCAACAGTTCTAACTGCATCTTCGGGGTAAACAGAAACAAAGAGCGTATCAACACTCTAATAGCACCAGAATTATACACCCGTTGCTTATCAGAAACTGGAGAACCTGATGGAGTAATTAGAATAAAACTACCAGATTCTTTTTTTAACTCATCAGATGGCACAGCAGCTTCTGATGTCAAGAATGGTGGAAGGACTATCTCAAGAGCAAGCTCCAGTAACAATTGTATAACTTGCCTTTCACATTCAACACATATCAATCCAGACTCAGAGAGAAGCTCATAAAAGGTTTGTGAAGTTAGAACCGAATGCAGCTTTGCTCTGTTAACAGCATTATCGCAAACCCCAGCGGTCATTACACGCAACAAGTATGTAAACACCTTAATGTGCACCGCTAGAGAAGAGTGATTTGTGCTTTCTTCATCACTCTGAAAATCGTGAAGAGTAGTTAGCAGAAGAGAGAAACCAGTAGCTTCACTAAAAACCCTTTGAGCTGAATTATTAACACCTAGGATTCGCCACAGGGCCCCAAAAGTGTCGCATTTTGCATCATCTTCTAGTTTATATTGAGACCCAGAAGAACCGGTGACCATCCCACTTTTTAGAACTTCAACAACTGCTCCCAGCTCTTCTGGATGAGCCTGTTTCAAAAGGAAGTCACAATGTGAGAAATAGCTGCACCTCTTCTGGGTCCAAGATGAATTTTTCACCATCTACCACTTCAACCAAACAAATAAGAGAAAAAAAGAAACTTAAAATATGCAGCCATACCATTGCATCATAAGTAAATCTTATGCGACAGGATTGTATGTTCATGCATGAATCATGATATCACCACCCAAAACTAAAATAGCTAGGCCAAGCTAGCAGACATGATTGTTAACTTCTTTCATTCTGTAGTCTCCTATTTCTTTTAACTTTTTGCTTATCTTCTGAAAACTCACATGTCCTGCTTTTGTAGACTATACTGATGGTGCAGAATTAGCTTGCAGCTATTGCCATGAATTGTAATCGTATATTGTGTAAAAATCATAACCAAGTTTGGCAAATATCAATATCTTTTCCTCTTAATATCAAAGGGACAACTCCTAGAATAAGGGAAAACAACAAAAATATGAGGTAAGCTTGAAAATAAAGGTCTCGAAAATGAGAAAAACACAGAATTAGAAACATGCCCAATTCATGATTATTTAAACATTATCTAGTTAAATAAACTTTCTAGGAATTTCTTGGACATGGTAAGTACTCAAGTAGAAAGTATATACAATTAAAACTAGGAACCAAATCACTGCATGATAATATGTATGAGTTAGGAATTTATCTTCAATTAATTGATCAAACACATGAGATTAATAGAAAAAGGAAGCAATATTGGTGTAACAAGAACTCATACCAGCTTCTACAAAACTATTTTATTATTAAGGTTATTGGGACCAGATTACACCAGTTTACTGTCGATTTGAAAGGCCAAGCGTGGATTAAACGATAAGAAAAAAACACCCAATTTGATAATAATGGGACTTTCTGAAATAGAACCAACCGAGTATTATGATTAATTGGGCTTCACAAGGAAATTGTACTCATAATTCAACCAACAAAAAGGACCCTTGTCCCCAACCAAGAAAGGCCATACAAAGTGTTATAGGGCTCAGCAAATTGAATTCTCAAAATAAAAGAACCTTAGCAATTCTTTATTTGCGGGAATTGCGTAAGAAAATTTAGCTGAAGTAAACCTCTAACGACGTGGTACACAGTAAACAAGCAATAATGAAGCCTATATACTGCTGCACCTCAACCTTGGAAAGCCTAATATTATGTTGACAACCAAAAAATTATGCATCTTGACACCAAAACTTGAGCCATAAAAAAAAAGGGAACCAACCTTCATTGGGAGACACCCACTCAAAATGATACTTCAAGTTAGAACCAAAAGCACAAAAAGGACGAGGACAGAACTGCAAACCTGTGCTGTATCTTCAATAATCAAGCATGATAACACCCGAAGAACACCAGGACGGTGGATATCAGAAACCAGGAAAGGAAGGACAAAGGTTACCCCACTAGCAGTACGGAATGATGCTTGATTAGTTTCGGCTTTTCTCAATAAGGAAACCATACAGTCCCATGCAACTGCAGTTGTGCTTTCTACCCCGAAAAGAGGCGATTTCCCGGAACCAGATTCCAAGAGCTTAGGTGAAGAAATAATTGCATCCTTACTGTCCAAGTGTTTCTTGAAGCTGCTTGAATTAGATTTCCTCTCTAGTTGATCAAAATCACCATTTTGCTGATCTGGACCCAACAGTAATCTGTGCTGCTTCAAATCATCTAATAGAACCTCAAGTACACCAACCTCTCTTAATACTTTTTTGTACTGTTGATCAAAGGATAAGAGTTTCACAAAGAAAGAAAGAACAGTATGCTTCAGTTCAGATGTTAATGGTTGCTGGAGTAAACAGCACAAAGAAAGCAGCTCTTGTTCAGGTATACAATTGACAACAGTCACTGCATACTCAAGAATTTTTAGAATTATGTCCTGCAAAGATGGAGGGAACCCAGCCATATTAAGGATCATGAGCGGCACTGTGCGTAACTGCTGACATAACTTGTAATTTTCAAGATGACTTGAGAATATCTTAAACATTCTACTCAGTACTTCCGCCTGAAGTTCCCTGCTGTCTGATTTGATTAAAATGTCCTGCAACATTTGAACAGCTTCAAGGTCCTTGACTTTGTCATTATCTTTTTCCAAAAGTTCATCTGCAATTCTATCAGATGAAGATGTCCGACTTCTGCCATGACCACTGGACTTTGGATGAGAACCTTTTGACACCTTTGACCCAGATGAAGTGGCAGCATCGGCACGGCCTGCCAGAGCAAGATTAACAAGGACATCAAGCAACCTACTGAGTGTAGGAGAAAGACTTTCACGTACAGCAGAATATCCCTTTTCCCCAGATTTCTTCCTTTCCACATTATTATCAGAATGCAGATGATTCAAAGCAGGATCTTGATTGGAAATATTGGAATCAAAAGGCTGAACACCTTTATCCTTTGAAAGAATTAAAGCAAACTGAACCAGATAGTGATAACCATGGGCGTTATGTATATCCTCTCTAAGTCTGGTACCACATGCCTCTACAAGTCAAAAGTTGCCCAGGATCAGCACTAGATAATTATACGAATGTGGAACACAGCCAAAATACTTCGAGTCCATATTTCAGTTCAGGGGATTTTAACAAATTAAATAGAACCTTGGAATGAGAAACTTTACAAATTCACCAAGGAAAGAAGAACCATCAAACCTGGTCTATATGACAATTCAACACATTCCAGAAGCAAATCCACAATGCCGATTGTGTAGGCAGCATCCCCACAATCTGGGTTAAAATCCTTTACGGCCATTAAAAGTACTTTTATCTGACAGAGGGAAAGCAAAATAAGTAGAGAAGCCCACAAGAAATCATCATACAAGCAAGAAATTTATAGGAAACTCAAGATTTCAGAAAATAAAAGGACATCAGGAAAATAAAAAGAAGACCGAAAGGTGGGGAAAGAGAAAAAGTAATGGAGACAGCATTTCATGTTTCCTTTTCAAGAAGAAGCTAAGCTATCAAGAAACTGCAAAGGTGCAAGATTAGCATTTCTCTTGGGTATAAGCATGAAACGTTATTGGCCAGGAAAAGAAAATTCCAAACACAGTACACAATTTGAATTCCATTCAGCAGCATCAGTATCAATCATCATTAGTAATAACAAGAATTTTGCTTAGACCCAGACATTTTATATTCACAAAAAAAAATACATAGATCAGAAGGACCTCTGACTAGCTCAGCAAAAGTATCAATCTACATCTTTTCTAATGGAAGAAAGGACCAGAGGAATCCTTACCAGCTGATGCTTGCGTATATACTTAGCGGTGCTGCCGTTGTCATTTACTAGGAGAAGACCAAGTATCTAGAAGATGAAAATTATCAGATCAGGAAGGAGAAAATAAGTGTACAATTTAATTCCACGCATACATGCAAAAGTTGCTCTGATTCTACAATTACAGTTAGGAATGGATTATGCGTTCACCTGCATAGCATGTCTGTGTAGCTGAATGGTATGCAAGGGAACAAGGCCTTCCTTGTATTGGGAGAAGACCATTAAAGAACCATTGGCAACCATTTGAAAGAGTAACTGAAGTGAGTTGTCCTCAATCAGACTTTGTGCAGCTGAACTATGGCTGGCTAATGCTTTCATAATATGGACAACACTTCCTTCTACCTGCATCAGCAAAAACAGCTCTGAGAATTTTTTTGAAACTTTTGCAATTATAAACATGTATTTAATTCCCAAGTCTAAACATATTAAGAAATAGATCAGTTCTGTTGTGGACCTGGACTACCAAGTGGTCATGGACCACTTGGTCCACATTCAGCCACATCACAGTTTTGATTAAAATAATAAAAACACTCCCCCTTTTGGTGGGCCTTATGAGGCATTTTTTTTTGTTTTTTAATCAAATGAGGTGATGTGGTTGATCCACATATAGCCCAGGTCTATATCAGAATTTTTCTAAGAAATAAGCACTTAGCTTTAAGAGTCTTCAAATAGTTTATCACTATTGTTATACAAGGCACAGGTGAATGGAGTAAAATAACATAACTAGGCGCAGGGACGATAAAATGATGTGAGACAAACAGCACATGCATAAAGAAATAAAATATAAAAATGATCCACCGTACAAACCCATTGAAAAGGTAGAAATTTCCAAGTGTATAGTAGTACATGAAAGCAGAGACAGCAAGATGAATAAAAAGCATACTTGGATATGACGCTTAGTGCTAAGGAACACAATTCAAAGCCAAAAGGATAAACAGTACATGACAAAATGGGCAGTTAGAAAAAGATCAAAAAATAAAAAAATAAAAAAGGTGAAAGTTGATTTGCATGAAGGAACAGGAGAGAACGCTCAAAGAAGCTACCTCAAGACAACGGGCGGATTCCATTTCACCATTTCTTTGTGTAAGCAAAGAATCCTGATTATTAGGAACATTCTGTGTCTGATTGCTCTCAGGAGGAACCAGAAGAGCGCTCAAAACATGAATGAGACAGCACAAGATCCCAGAATCTAGGAGAGAGTGTTTATCAACAGGCTGTAGAAACAGAGTCACCAAATTACAGGTTACATTTTGAAATGGCCAAAAGAAAGGATAAATCTGCTACTACTAAAGGATAATACAATTCCATTTCTCCTAGTTATAAAATAATTCAAGCAAGAACTTCAGAAAGTATAAAAGAAACAAGCTAATATGTCCATTTTTATTTCTGGTCAAGCAAGGACACAACTTGCTGATGGCAAAATAAGATCAGTGTCCCGGAAGACCTTTTTTTAATCATGCCATTTGTTTTTGTTTCTCTTTTCAATTTTTCCTTGAACTTTTATACTCCTTTTCATACACGAGAGGTCAATGCAACCATGGCATAGTCATAGTGAAGAATATAACAGTTCAAACAGCAAAAGAAAGCCACGTTAAAGTGAGATAAGAAATTTTCTAGTAGTGAGACTAATGAATATACCCCGGATACAAGAACTTCCACTGCATGTAACAAATTTGCACCAGGTCGAATGCCATCCTGTATAGAATTATAAGTAGTTATCAAAACTGCCAGGAAACGTTCAGAAAGGATATAGGCAGAGAGAGAGAGAGAGAGAGAGAGAGAGAGAGTGGTCTTAACCTTTGTGACTTCCGAGAAAAAGCTTAGAACTCTACTAACTTCCAACGATCTTGTTTTGCTGCTAAGTTTCAACTTTTCAATATCCGTTACAAATGCTCTTCCCACCACAAACGAGAATATGTGCGTCTCTACCAGCCTGTTAGAACAAAGCTTAGAAGTAGCCAAAAAGAATTCACCAATCACCGCTAGATGTATCAAAATGTAAACAAAGAAGTAAAATAATCCAGTGCAGGAAAATTCAGAGTATTACAGAATACAGAATGCCCAATATTAAATCTTGACTTGCACCACCAAGGATTACGCTGTGATGCCTGAGTTAGGGGGAAGCTACCTTGAAAAAGTACCTTTTAGAGATGCTTGATTAAAATTGTTTCTTGGGATGGGAAAATTTTACTGAAAGCTATGGCAATAGAAAAGGCAAAGGCTGGTTGAGTTTTTATAATTTATACATGCACTAAAGATATGGTCATGCAGAAATATTCCACACTAACACTACAAGTTCTGACAAGCAATGTTCCCTAAAAAAATGGAAATAGAACTAGAAGAAAAAAAAAGGAAAATTATCTGCATACATTGTAATTAGTTGAGCTACATTTGCGTGTTGCATCATTAATCGACAGAAAACATCTATGGTCAAATTCAAGGCCTTTTCCTTCTCCTGCATGACCAGAGAAAATTCATCATAAGCCTGTATTTTCTGCACATACATCACTCAAAAGACAAGAGCCTGGAAAGACAAATGGCAAAACCTTTTCAGAACTTGAAGATCGGAAATCCTCCCAATGTCTCTTGAAATCCAATTCCAGTTCATGTTTGTCTCTGCTTTCAAGAGGCAAAATGGTTAGGTATAACAAAAGGATTAAGGCAGAGAAAATTTAATGGCACAGCTGATAGCCTGATACATATACACACTTCTAATTTGAACCCCTAAAGTAGTAAGAAGAAACAAAGCTGGGAAAATACAAAAGCCACAATGCCATATCACAAGCAAAATTGATGCACAGGACCTCTCGTTTTATATTAAAAAAATAAACAAAAATCAATAAAGAAGATAAAAAAAAATGGATATAGGAGAAGTTTTGATGAAACAAATAAGAAATAAGGAGTTTTGATTAAAAAAATATTGTTCTCCACTGTTAGACTTATGAACAGGATACAGCCAAACGAGTAAACATTTACTGAAATCCCAGCCAGCATATCCGAACAAGAGGAAATGAACGACCACTGATCAAATCATAGCAACAGAAGAGTCTCTTAATTATCCGTCAAAATTCACTTAAAGTGAATTCATTTGCAGATTGCCTGAATTAACTTTTGAGCAAATCAATACCAGCATAATCAAATCTATCATTCACCTCAAGCAAAACCCCTGCTGCCCCAAACATTAGAAAGAAGGCTATTAAACGCCACCTACTTCTAATAACGAATATCAGCCGCCAAAACAGATTCGCGAACCGCAAATTCAACCAATTTTTTTAGTTTTGTTTTTTAAGCTTTTATAATTTATTCTAATTTAATTCATCCTTTCAACTCTAAATAAGTCAAAATCTTCATTACGCAAAATCGTCTTACATCTAAACTTATATCTAAGCAGCGAGTAAAATCAGCAAAATCAAAATCAAAATAGAAAAGGGTGAAACCTTGAAGGCGATGGCGCGAACTCTTGGTTGGATGAAGTGGCATTGTTGTTGTCTATAAAGGATGAGACAGAAGACGCAGGAGTAGATTGCGACGACGATGCAGATTGAGAGGAGGAAGATAAACCAACCTTTTCTTTGAAATCTTTAAGCAATGTTACCCATTTCATCGTCGATTTCTTCTCATCCGATAACTTTCACCTCCGGCTGGCTGTCCGTCGATCCAAATGCCCTAAAATTAAATCCTCCTAGCTTGGCTAGAAGGATTTTCGTAGCTAACCAGCTTTCCTCCAAATGTCCACTTCAAACGGAGTTAGAGAAAATGTGATCGGAATATCAGATTCTCCGTCAAGATCTAAATATCCTGGCAAACGAAATTAAAAATTTCTCTGCTGATAATTTGGGAAAATTCTGCAAAAAATCGTTTCCTAATTTGAGATTAACGACGAGGAAGATGAGGTTGATTCTGTATTTGCCCTAGAAATTGGGGAAAATTCTTTTCAAAAAGGAAAAGCCACGACGAGAAATTGAAAGAGGAAATTTGTTGCTGCAGCAGCGTTCTCTCTCTCTCTCTCTGTCTCCGTTTGTGTTTTCGGAAGGCCTTCCGCGCCTTGTTTCTCGCTCTATATCTTTCTCCAAATGGTTTGTTTAAACTCTCTTTTTTTGGACAAAAGCATGTATATATATATATATATATAATCAAAAGCATACACCATCCATGGTTATCAGACATTACAACAACATTGTTAGGAACTAGCCTATTATAAAAATCTCCACGGGCATCTCGCCTCAAGTGACTAACAAAGAGGGGAACAAAATAAAAATATAAATACTAAGTAGAAGGTGTACATCCTTCCTCCTTTGCAAGTCCATTAACAAATGCATTTGCCTCTCAATAGACACGAGACAATTTACTCTCCGAAATCCTCCTAAACAATTCCCTGTAATAAAAAATAATAAGAAAATACGAATGAGTGTTGATAACAAATTAATCGTAACAAGTGCATCAACTTCAATATCTAGTTTATTCACTTCCATATCCAAAGCCTGTTGAAATATGAAGTCTCACATCGAGTGCCTAAGGTAGATCAAAATAACATATAAGCTCATGGGTTAACACCTCTCCTTGTCAATTGGTTTTGAGAGGATATGAAGGCTCATGAGCTAATTTTCACAAAGCCATATTCAATCCCTCCTTTAAAGCTGCCAATTCCGCAGATTCTTGCAAAACCCCCTAACCCACTCGCGTTTATCATTTCTAATCACACCCCGCACCTCCTTGTCTCGAGTTACCAATGGATGACCCATCCACATTAATCTTCTAAATATTTTATACAACCCCCACTGAATATTACTCTCTCCATTCCCTATTAATTGTCATTTAGGAGATATCTAGGTATCCAAGTTAATTGTCGTTTAAGGTTGTTTTATTAGTTGTCAACAATTTATTCCAATTATACCCTCAACATTTTCCTTTTTTTATGACAAAGAAGTGAGAGAGAGGAAGGGTGGGGGATAATATTGGAAGTTTAGGTGAAAATGACAACTTCCTTAATTTTCTCAAATTGTCTAAAGAGTCTTATATTTAGGAATGGAGGGAGTATTATACATTGATGAACCTTTAGCAGAGGATCCCTTTCTAATCCACTCATGGAAGCTAGCATTATTCATATTATATTTCCTTTGATACATGCCCAGAACATTCCATAAGTCTTTAGCAACATATTAATTCCTCAGTATGTGTTCCACCGTCTCATCATTCTGTTTACACACAGGACACAAAGGGCAAGTGATAATATTCTTCTTCACAAGATATTTATTCCTTAAGCACTTTGCCCAACTACTCGAGTTGTCCCTATTTAGTCTCCATACCAGCTTGGCAAAACCAACCTGATTTGCATGAGCCGCTTTCCTGATTCCCAATCCTCCCCGATTCTTAGGATTAGTAATCGTATCCCAATTCACAAGATGTATCTTCCTATTAGTTCTCGAACTCCCCCAAAAAAAATTACGTTGTTCTTTATCAATATTTTCACTTACCGAGACCGGAATAGGCATACATTGAGAATAATATGAGAGGATTTGTTTAAACTTTTGTTAACTCTAGAAATAGAGACTGTGGGCTAGTCTTTTTTCACTATGCTTACAAACGGATACGTCTATTCCGAATCCATATTCGTTTTTTATTTTTTCTACCGAATCCGGATCCGGATCCTAACGTATTCATAATATGTATTACCAGATCCGCTAATTTGGATCCGGATACGGATATGGTAAAAATCCGTTTCAAAAAGTTAAATCCTCCTATTTTTTACTTTTCTATTTTGTCTGATTAAAAACATACATATTTAATTTAACAATCTTACATATTAGATTCCACTTCACCACAATTATACTACAATCCACAAATAATTCCCAGACTATGATGAGATAATCAAACGACAGAAGAACTATATTTTATAACTTTTATTCATATACTTTTATATGTGAGGATAAAATTACGGTAAAAATCTAGCCTTAGATATGAAATGATCTAAAGTTTAAAAAGTAGGACTTCAACGACCCAGTGAAAACGGCCACTGAACGCAGGACTTCGGTCCGCGTTCGAATCCTGCACCTTCCCCCCCCTGTCACACCCCGTCTCCAGAGTGATGACATGGCAGTGCCACATTGGTTAATGAAACACCTAAGCCACAGTCAGAGATTACTAATTAAGGCAGTTCAGTTATGAAATCCATAAATAGTAATAAAAACACTAGCGGAAGCATTATTAAAAAAAAGAAATGTTTCTAAGTTATTACATCTAAAGGAACCTACAAGTTCCAAAATAAATAACTATGAAATGAATTAACACGTGTGAACTAATCCAGTTAGGATCACTCTTCGTAGCCCCCTTCCCAAGCATCAACAACATCATCTTACTGCTCATAATCACCTGCACAATAAGAAGCGGATGGACTGAGCTCTGATGCTCAGTAGGGACCCAAAAACAGTAATAACAATAGCAATATATATATATAGACATAACAGAACAGATATAACAAAATCAGATACAGATAATGCAGATGCCCGTTTCCCAAAATACCCCTATGTAAGTATATGCACACGACTCAATCCAAGTCTCACAAGACTCAGAACTCGGTTCGAGGAAGTGCGATGCGATGCAGATACAGATGACATATCCGAGCAGTAATGCAAGCAGTGGATCGCACCACTGCGGTTTCCAGAAAAATGAGATGCAAACTTGTGCAAAAGTGCACTACACAATACCCAATCATCCCAACTCATATGCGACCAAATAGCTTCCAAGCAAACAGCAATTAAAGACCCAAATAGAAATGTTCGACTATACTTATCAAATCTGACATACCAGATCGGAATTCATGACATGAGCATCCCATACTACTCATGCACTACAAACCAATAGTTATGTCAGAGAATCGAGTATAAAACAAACAAGGACGAACACATATTATGCAACAATTAAGCAATTAACAACATTCTTTGCACCTAAACGATTCCATAACCGAGTGTACGACAAGCACCACGCGTTGCCCATCCCAGTACACCCAATCACATACTGCGTCTTAAATACTTAGAACATCGCTAAGGCTATGACACACAATCCCACCACATGAGCTCGAGTTATCTATTCACTACTACTCAGCAATAACGGTAGTGGTCCCAGTTATAAACCAAACTAGGACGGTTCAGTAAAACTCGTGGGTTCGGGTTGCCCCCCAAACGACGGGGCACAGATTTTAAGGTTCAATCCATTACATTGTCTCATTATCCCCCATCAGGGACTCCACAAAACCACTACCGTATCTAATGATTGGTCCCACTAGATGAAGACCCGATGACAGTAACGGAGCGTAAGACCTCTCGGGGTCATATATCGTAAACAGAGCAGAAGCGTAAGTTGGGACTGAACCTCGCTAACTAGTGATCCTAGATAAGAGCTCACAAGGGGAGCGACGACTCAGTCGACCAAACCAGTTAGGACAAACAATAACACCAATTAAGACGACCTTAATAGAGGCAAATACAGAAAGGACTCCCAACGGTCCCCAGTGCAGAACAGATACAGAGCAGATACAGAACAGATACAGTGCAACGACAGTTTATAACATTTTAGCAATTAATGAAAGCGATTGAAATTAAGATATAGACATGCTCAGGTCATCTAACAATTCAGGAATTCAATTAAGCCAACGAAAGACCCAACACGACAACAATTATTCCAAGGCAGTTCATGCTTTTCAATATACCCAAAATACTATAAAAACATGTCAGAACAGTATATCAGTATTATCCATAATTCACAATTATAAGTTAATTATGACAATTTACATAAGGCAATAACAAGAGCGCAATAATCAATTTACAAATCAAATTATAATGAATTTAAATAATGCCCAAAACAGTTTATGCAATATCGAAAGTAGTAAACACAATTCGTGAAACTATTTCGTAAATTAAATAGTTTATCCGCTTTTACTGTGCAGTAACATGCGAGAATTAAATGACGTAGGGGTCCCTACTTGTTGCGGATGCGATTAACAATGAAATTTCAGTAAACATGATCTTTGTGCACCTCACTCGCGGTGTGATAACTTTCTGCTGAAACTCGAATTGCGTTCCGTCTGCGCTCACTCGAAGCCCTTTCAATTAACTTCGAATTGATATGTTGTGGGTCAAAAACGGAGGTCGATAGCCCCCTCAATTACCCTGTCGAAATTCTGGGCAGAATGTATTTAATCGCACAAACATCTGGTTCTGCCCTCCAATTCCGACATACAGATACGGAAAATCTAACAGTTAAAATATCGTTCCCTCTGGTCAGATTATACCCCTATCAATCTAGTTTGTAAATCAAAAAGAATTACTCCTATTGGAGTTCGAATGTTACCTATATGACGATTCTACCGACAGTGTGCAGAAAATGAACTTCAAAAATCAGCCCCGCTTCCGATGCGATATCTTTCCGCTCCGAACTCCAAATCGAATTTCGTCTGCGTTTCCTCGAAGCCTTCGTAATTACCTTCGATTCGGTATATCCCACGATGAAAACCTATGTCTCGAACCTCATCAATTGTCGTGACGAAGTTGCCAGAATTTCTCTCAAAATATTTTCCTTTGCCGATCATGCGGCTGTGAGAGGGCCGCTGCTTTTCCCTTCTCTTCATGCACGGCTCCCTAGACTCCATTGATTTCCCCACTAATTACCAATCACTATCAATGATTGCCAATTAATGTTCCAGTAATGATTTTGTTTCTCTCCTGTTTGTGTGTTTCTTGCGGCTGGTAGGAGCCCCTTTTTTTTTCTTTCATTCCAATCCCCATTATCCCAGTAACCACGAAATCCCACGATTTCTCATTTTCTTATTTTATTATTTTATTCAATTCTTATTCCAAACAATTATCTAATTGAATTAAATATCTAGGTGAATTGCAATTAATTCCCTCAACTACGTTACGCGTGCGGAATGACCCTTAATAAAACGTACATATAATAAAACATGTAATATGTTATAAAATTAAATGGACACGTAAGCACGTAATCGCACGAAATAAATTTCACATACTCACTTAGTCAAGCAAAATTAATTACACGTCAAAAATCTCGTAAGCAAAAGTTACGGGTTTTACACCCCCAAATAAAAAATAAAAAAAATCTAAAGTTTAAAAAATTCATTTATATATAATAATATTTATTTATTTATTTATCATATATATAATTAATATATATTTGTATAAACGGATTCGGGTCTAACGGATCGGGTTTTTTATATTTCAAATATGTAACCATTTTATTACTCTTATACGGATTTAGATTAGAATGCGGGTATATGGATATGAAATTCTTACCAAATCCTAAACTTTTTGTCGGATTTGAGTTGGATACGGGTCTAAACTCAACCCGTTTGCAAGCCTAATTTTCCCCTTAAAGGATGATAGTTAAATTTATGTAGAGTGCAATGTTAGCACTTTTAAAATTGTTAGTATACAAATAAAATTAGGTGGATCCAATTAAAATATATATTTTCCTGAGGTTTACATTGATTTTTTGGTCCAAAATTAGCCACATTGCCACTGAATTGTCTCTCTTCTCGTTCTATAGTGATGTGATCAATTTTGTATCATATGATCCAATAAATCCAATTTATATTAAAACTATCCTTCAAATATATCTTGCGATTTAAATTATTTACAATTCCCCAAGATGGGAAGGTAAGATTGAGGTTGGATCTTTTTTTTTTTAAACAGAGATTACTCGTGCGAAAATTTAAAATCAGAGATTACCGCATCAGCATTGAATCCACCAATATAAGGGCTCCACGTTGACTTTTTCAAAAAGCGTGCCTCGAAACGTTATAGCCACTCAACAGATAAATTTTATTTTAATATGTGAATAAGTTTTTTTTTTTTTTGCTGAATAAATTTAGTTTTCATTAATCACGAAATAAATGCGCATTACAATCAAAAGGAAAATCAAAATACAGAAAGTAAAAGTTATACAAATGATTTAAAAATCACGATAATGCATAAAAAGACACACGCATAGAAAAACTTGGATGGTTAGGAAAAACAACTATAAAAACTAAGAAACTAAACAAATACATAATCTTCTCCCTTCAAAGCATCTTCATCGCAATCCTCGATCCACGAGGGACGGAGAATATCACTTTCAACATCTTCCCTAGGGAGTCGACAATTTATAGGACCAGCGCGTATCAACCGTCCTACAAATTGCCTCTGAAAGATGTAAAAAAGATGATAAAGGGCCGCAGATCTAGTCCCAGGGTTGAACAAATCCTCCTAGAAAAATAGAAAAAAAGTCTAGATCTCGCGAAGATCCGAGACTCATCTAACCACCGTGTCTTGAATCTTGAAGAAAAAAACTCCGAAAAAGGTTTCATATGATTCGTAGTACAAAATAGAGTAATATAAACGGAACAAAATGACCAAGATTTGACCATTGGCCGGAGCTAATGGCCAAATCTGGCCAGCAGCAACAGCAGGAGGGAGAGCAGGGAGAAGAGAGAGAAGAGAGAGAAAAAGGAAGAAAAAAGGACCCAACTTCATTTAATATGTGAATAAGTTGAATGTAAGTTTTAAATTTATTCACTTACCAAGATAAAAAAGAATTCGATCGAACAACAAGCAGCGTTCCTTTTAAAAAATAAAATACTACTAGCAGAGTATTTTTTTAAAAATAAATAAATTAAAGTGATGTCGATATTAAAAGAGATCCGTTCAGAATTTTCATTTTGAGTTTGATATGTGAAAAGATCATTGTAATATATTTGCAAAATTGTTGCTATGTTGCCCACAATATTATTTAAATCTCAATCAAATAAACAAATACATCAATAATAAAAAAAAATTAGACAATAATATATATCCCAAAAAAAAAAAGAGTTCAGTAGAGTCTGGAGAGGTGCCTCAGTGGAAGAAAAATAATATTAAAAAATAACATAAAGAGGGATATATTCAATTCAGATTTTAAAATATTTTAAATTGATTTCAAAAGTGTATGAATTCTGATGATCTGTATGTATAGATTGTTTTAACTCTATGCAGACCTACGCATATTCTATCATATTCTATTAGATTGATTTATATAATTTCTTTTGATTTATAAAGTATATAGAATATTTGAATAACAACAAAAAATAAATAAAAACTAATTCAGTTGTGTATTATACACATCCAGCGGTATTGAATTTTCAAAGTCAACATATGTTTATCAATCTTTTTTATTTTGGAATAAATCATTTTGTTAGAAATTTAAAAGTTTGTGGTTAGATAGAGAAGAAAATGTTTATTTTCTTTCATTTATGTTTGAAGATGACCAGGAATAATATTGATTGGTTATTATGGCAATATATTGTTTTGGAAAAATAAATATTTCGTATTGGGTTTTATAACGATGTGAACATTTTCCTCATATTATTTTTTTTTAGTTGGGACATTTCTTTATTTTTCTTTTAATTTTAAAGAAATGAGATTACTAAAAAAATTGTAATCTCACATTAAATTATTAAAGACATTTAATTTTAATATTAATGAGAATCTCAAAATCTGAAGGAAAAATAAGAGATTTCGCAATACACATTTAGGCTTAAGAAATCCATCAAAATCCTCCATTTAATGAAATCTATGAGAATCTATAGAGTTTTGAATACCAGTGGATTTCAACATATAATTTATAATCTAAATTGAATAACTGTACATTTTAAAATTTAAATTGAATACCTCTAAGTTTTAATGGATTTTTTAAAATCTAAATTGAGTCTAGATTTAATACATCCCTCAAAGAGTAAAATTGTATTTGATGGGAGTAAATCATAAGATGAATGCTTAAAATGATATTATTTATGAATTTTACTGATATATGCATTTGGAGCACATGTTAATACAAATAAATCAGTGTAATATGAAAAGTAAATTTTGTTAGCCCTAAGGGCAAAGTTACTCTATGATGTTTTTGATGATAACAAACCATTGAGAGTTCTAATGTTTGTGTGAGCATGTTCTTTGTTATAGGATCCTTAGCACTCACATCAACATTGATGAAAATGGTAAGTTAGCTTCTTGTGTAAACTAAGGTATGTATATTACACACAAGAATGCTACTTGATGGAAGGAAGGAGGCAAGGAGGTTGGTTGGGTAAAAGGGCTCTTCAAAGAGTCCCTTATGAATATGGCAAAAGAAGTAATCCTACTAATGCTTTTAGCTTCCATGTTTAATTGGTTTGTCTTATAAGCATTAGTCTTTGCTCTTACTTGTTCTTATATCCTTTTGCCATGCTTCCTTGTTCTTAATATTGTCTATATCCTATCTAATTACATCAAAGTTTGACATAATCAAAAAGGGGGAGATTGTTAGCCTTGAGGGCAAACGAACTCGTTTTTGATGATGGACAAACACTTGATGTTTGCGTCTAATGTTTTCATCTATGTGATAGAATATTGGAACTCAATATGGAAGCTCTAAGTACTTCAATCAAGCCTGATCAAGTTTCAAAAGATTTCATTCAAGACACATTCGTCAAGCTTGAAGATTGAAGACTTAGGTTGGTTAGATTAGCTTTGTTGAAAATGGTATCTATCCTTAAGCTCTAACCAACGCTCTCTTGAACATAAGCTCTTCACTATAGTCTTGCATTGCATGTTTTTCATAAACACGTTTTTGAAAGGCTTAGTTTCAAATAGTGTTCGTATTTCAAAAGCCTTCGATTTCAAAGTATAAGTCTTGTAAAATGGTTTTCCAAAGTGCTCTTACTTGTTACATATTAAGAAAACATTTTAGACTTCAAAAGATTTCAAAACGTGTGAAAAATATGCTCGGGAAGGTCGGTCAATCGAACTAAGGTCGGATCAACCGACCCGAAGCGAGAGTTTCGAAATATGAGGTCGGTCGACCTAATGGGTACTTCGGTCGACCCGAGTGATGCTCGGTCAACCGAAGCTTGGCTAGTGGATCCGAAGTGTCCAGTTCGGTCAACCGAACTCGCTTTTTAAACTAGCCGTTTTCGACCAGTTAAAGAGTCGTTTTTCAAATGAGATTTCAAATTGTATAAATACTCCAAAGCTTTAGAATGACTCTAACAATTTGAGAGACTTGCAAAACATATTCTTATTGATTCCTTATCAAGTCTAAACACCTTGAAAGCAAATGCACTTCATTGTCATGATCTAAATGCATTCAAAGGTGAATTTGCAAAGCAAGACAAAGAGTGAGCTTATTATGTTTAAAGAGCCAACAAGATGAGCTTCAAATGTAATTATCTTTCACTTAGAAGAGTGAACAACATTGTGCTTAATCATTCATCTTATCCCCTTTCTTAGTGATAGGGTTAATGTTGTAAAAGTCCTACTTTGTGTGGGCAATTGTATAAGTCCTACTTAGTGTGGGCAAGCTCTTTGTGAGCTTCTTGTTTAGTGGTTGTTTGTAAAACTCTTGGTGAGTTAGCCACTAGTGTAAAGTCCTACTTTGTGTGGGCACATTCTTCTTAGTGAAGTTGGCAAAATCCTTGGGTGCGGCTTAAGGTAGTGGAGGTAGATTCTTAGTGAATCGAACCACTCTAAATCTCTTGTCTTGTGATTTGCATTGGGTTTTGCTTTAGCTTTTGTTAAACTTGCACTTACCTAGAAAAGATTGGAAATAGTTTGCAAGAATTATTAAAACCCAATTCACCCCCCCCTCCCCTCTTGGGTTTTCTTCAAATTTTAACTAAAATCTTTTATGATGAAGCTCTATATATGGAGTAAATTCTTTTAATTTGGTCCAAATATAACCCAAAATTATTCTTTCCAAATATGGTGGGAATGATTCTTGATGATGGATTACGTAATTAATCACCATAGAAGCATCCTGTAATAAGATGGTTAAACGTTGCAAAGAAGTAACTTTGTGTGTTTAGATTGAGTCTGATATGGATTTAAAATTCAAAGTGAATTTAAAAATGAAACTCAAGTATTAATCTTATTACATCTAAGAATGACAATCATCTCCTTATCCTTTAATCCACCACTGCTAATAGAAAAAAACTATTCATCTGAGATTTTGTATTTCAAAATTAATATTTGAGAGTATCAACTATTATTGTATATATAGATAAATTCTTGTTTGGTCAACTTACTTTTCAAACTTCAATCGAAATAGTCTGACAAAAAATATTTGAACACCAGTATAAAAATGGAAAAGAGCAAACAATATGGTAGTTATTTTTGCAATTCTTGCATTGTAGGGGGAAAAATAATATTTATAATCATGTAACTTGAAACGTCAATGTAGCATGCGCAATAACTTTAAAAAGTCAAGTCAAAATCAACATCATGAAATAAATTTTACAAAGCTGAGGTTGACACGAGATCCATATATATAACCTAATTAACAGTAAGAAGAAATTTCACTTTCAGACTAACATGGGGCGGCAAGAAAAACACATAAGTGTATCATGTTGACTCTCTCAATTATTTTTATTAATTCGTGCGTATCTCGCAATTTAAATCACGCCCGACTAAAAAGTTTTTGATTTGAGTGAGGCTTTAACTATTGAGTCTTACCCTTTTAAAAGAAAACACATCGGGTATAAAATTTTGATTTTCTTTATGCGGAACATATATTATGTCTATGCGTACATACTATCTATGTATCGTTGAATAATTTGATCTGATAATTGAATTCCTTTTGAAAAAAAATAAGTAACTATTTTTTAAGTTGTTAATTTTTCAAACAAAATTTATCCATTAGATAAATTAATGTATTCTGCACTAGAACTGACTAAGTTATCTGAGCGGCAGTATTTTCACTTTCTGATTTTTGTCCACCTAATATATATAAGACAGTGTCAACGCGTCACTCAATCCTAGGACAGTCATTGTGAGATTGATCTTACAGTCTTCTCATGTGAATTGAGCGGAACTCACATCTGCAATTAGGTTCCACAAAATTCATTTGCGAGAATTATGAGATTAGTTTCATAAATACGATATTAGGATTGAATATTATTGTATCAACTGTGGACACTAAGATAATCCCAAATGAGTCAACGAGTAATTAATCCATAAGGAAAGTGGCAGGTGGAAATTTGATCCTTAAAAACCAAAAAGATTACATGGTACCGCCTGAAACGTGAAAATGGAAAGTGGCAGGTGGTGGGCCCAAAAGTTCGGTCCATTGTCTAAAAGTGTGAAGGTGGACCCACGCGGTTTGATTTTTAAAAGTTGAAGGGAGCCGTAAGCTGGGGAGCAAACGTAGCAATAATTTTTTTCCATTTTTCTTTCTTTTTCGTTTTTCCCCTGTAAGGGATACAAATCGTTTTAAAGATTTCCGTTTAGATTATTGTCCTATAGCAGTTCGGATTTTATAGGAAAAAATGTTAGAAATTAATTATGAATATTACATGGGGTATTATAGAAGATTCAATCTGATATTTAGTCAAGTATATTCGTAATTTAAAAAACTCTGTCAAAGTAAAAAAAAATTGAATTTAAGATTTCACGTTTATGATCACTTATGGTACTGACATAAGCAATTGATGCTCTGATATTTATTTACTTGTCTACTAATTGATTTTTTTTTTTTGAGGAGGGGGGGAATGCATTATTGCAATTGTAATGTTATACTAAGTACATCTTTCACTTGCTATTTGAACCACTTAGTGTAATGTTGGACTCTAATGGATATTCATATTCTGGATGTTCAGTTATGAACGTGAAAAGTATCTTTTAAACATATTTTCAACTTATAAAATTTAGTCAATACTTCCTGTTAGTGATACCTTTTGGATTGAAACAAGTCATTTTTTCACGGGTAAATTTTTTTAAATGTTTTTTATGCTTCAACAATGGGAACTCAACCGTTTCAAAAAAGAAAAGAAAAAAAAGAAGGGAACTCAATGATCTTAAACTACAAACTTGATTATTAAATCAGGGAAAAGATGTTTTTCTATCTGTCTTAGATTGGATTTCTACTTTTTTATTCATTTGAAGTACTTCCAATTGACGACAAATGAAGTAATAGTAATTTCTTTTTATTATTTTGCAATTATTTTTGTTTTTTTTTTACTATTTTGCATGCACAAAAAACCTACTCTTAAATTGGAGAACTTACACGTCATGCAAAAATTGGGGAAAGAAGCCTAAAATTAGTACAAGTCTCTAAACGGCCCAACTTGTGAAATATACCGGGCTTTTACTCGGACTATTGGAACTTGAGTAAAAGTGAGCTTTATCTTTCTCAAAATATTCGAAACAGAACAAAACATGGAACTGCCTCTAATAGAATCGGCAGGCCCATTCTCTGTTACTGGCGAACCGTTTAGAGATTTGGCCCATAAACAACTTATATCAACCCACTATGTTGGTTTTTTTTTGGGTGACATTATTCGGTATTTAACCTGATTAATCAAGTGGGTATGAAAGGTAATGTAGTCTTTTGACAGAAAAATTTATAAATTTACGATATTAATCTCTCGTATAACGTCTAGAAACTGCGATTGTAATCCCCACATATCCCACATGAGATAAGTAAGGAAAGATGACATGTTATATAACATAAAGCATAAACATTAACTATCACTTCGGGATATCTATTTTGGAATAACGAGTCCGGTTGTCAAGTAAGTGATCGTTGGTGTCGCAAGACACATGTGTCATGTTGCAAACACGGGGCGCGACATTTTAGTGATATAAGAGCTTGATGACTAGGCGGACGTGTAGAAGTAAGTAAAGAAATATGCATTGCTATATAACATGGACCTAAATACTCTCGGTAATTTCGGGATATCCATTTTAATATATCGAATTAAATATATGGTCGTAAATGTTGTCAAACTCATATATTGCGTACTCAAGTTCGCGAGCACGAGGCGTGATAGCGACATTATCCTAAGGATGTAGAGCTAAAGAAGACACCCAAATGATTGGTTGCTTGCCTACTACTATATCCGTACAAGAAGATAAAGAAAAGTGCTGATGGATAATAGAAACCAGATTTTTTCTTTCCACGGTAAATATCTTACTCGGTGAAAAGGTTGCATCTGTAGTAGAAGTTAAGCCGACCATGCACATCTTTTTCCTTCTTCACAAAAAAAAAAAAAAAATGGTTATAAAAATGAAAAAAGAATATATCAAACCGACCATTTAGAAGCTTCCACTTGAATTTGAACTTATTGGGGACAGCAACAACAATATTTGTCCAAGAATCTCAGCAAACTTCTCATCATTAGTGATCTAAAACACACGAAATTTGAAGAATATACTTATTATTACAACAAAACACAATCAAACAATTGTTCATCAGACTGTTCATATATCAAAAAGTGACCTTAAAAGACATCTCAGGAACTGCTTTTGTTGATAGATTACATCTGTCTAGCTGTGCCTGCGAATCATTATTCTGCGAGAAATTAAACAACAATCCCTCCTTCCGGAACTCAACGTTCACTTTTCTATATGTTTTTTATTGTATAAAAAAGTAGACATTCAATTCCGAACTGAAAGAACAGTACCACGAAGATTAATCCTTTATGAAATACAGGTAAGGAAGGGAAATTGAAGGAAAAAGGAGAAATCGAATGAGGGCATTAAGGAATTTAGGAACCCGAAAACAAGAATTCTGAGGATTTGTTTGTAGCTTCAAAAGGTTTCCTGTCAGTGGAAAGAAAATCAAGTGAAGATGATCAGAGAGGCCTACATTTGCATATACATAAATTGTACCGAAAGGGATTAGCTGCTGTCGGAGATATCTCTCCTTCTTTGCTGGGATCATAATCTAGATTTTTGGCCAAGAAATCTAACATCTTCATCATCATCTTCGGACATTAACCTAACTACATAGATTAACAAATCATCAAAACATAACATTAGTGGATTCCAATTTTTCCCAGGAGAATTTGTTGCAGTAGGTCCTACTTGGGGCTTGAACCAAAGAAACCCAATCTATTAGCCAATACATTGACATCTTCTTCTTCTTCTTCTTCAGCTTCTTCATCAAACCCTTCATTTAATAACTCTTCCCAAAACCCTTCATCAAGTTCTTCCCTTTCTTCCTGTTGCTCCCTTCTTGCTCTGCTAAAACCTTGCATTTCTAACGCTAACGCTTCAAGTTCCGAAACCTGATACCCATAGTTACAATAAGGATCTCCAAACTCTGAAGGCTCAAATTTAATGGGGTTGTTAGAATTAGACCCTTCGCCGACATTAGGCCCTTGATCAATAGGCCTTCTCCTTTTCTTAGTTATGGCTTCTTCAAGTTCTTTTCTTTTATCTTTCTGCTGGACTAATTGGTTAATAAACTCTGGATTTTGCATTGCTTTAGCTAGGAAACTCATCATTTGTTGCTGCTTTTTCTCTGTTTGTTGTAACCTTTGTTCCATTGATTGAAGGTATATTTTTGAACTCTGTTGTTGCTGTCTGAGTTTCACAAGTTCCATTAATAAGACCTGTTTCTCGCTCCTTAAGCGATCGACTTCGCCATCTAATGATCCAAATCTCCCTAGTTCAAGACAAGAAGAACCCAAAGCTTGTTGCTGCTGCTGCTGCTGTTGTTGTGGAGAGAAGAGAGGTAGAGAAGGAGCCTTTCTTCTTCTGATGTTCCTTAATAGATGCTTCTGTCCCTTAAGAAATGCTTCATTTGCAAATTCCCACCTATCTGGATCAATCTTTCTAAATCCCTGTAATCCATTTCTTCATTAGTGATCAGCTCCCAACAAGACATCAATTTTCTTGGAGAAATCCTACTATGGAAAAAATTTATTTTTGGCTCAAATTGAGTCAAAAATCCGCGATCAGCTGGGTAAATTTGTCAAATAAATAAATAAATAAAGTAATTTCTTACAACCCAATTATTGAGAGATATTTTCCCCAACCCTTTCTGATGAATCTCATCACTTAATTTTTTATTCAACAATAAAAAATACTTATTGTTTTCTCAGAATATCTATTTTAACTTAAAAATGACTATTCTTACAGCTATTATGCTATTTTCAAATACAGTCACTAAATTCACCGATGACCTTAAATACACCTCAACTTTAGCCAATTTCTTATCCTACATGTAAAATGATTTTTGTGTAAATTAGACTTCTGTTTTTATTAATTTCAACCGTCAAAATTTTAATTTAACGGATGGAAATCAATTCCGTACGTACGAAAAAAAACCTGTTCGCATAGGAGCCGGTGCTAATGTTATTCACGAATCTGACTCAGATTAAGATAAGATGGATGGATTTTCGTGAAGTTGACCCCACCATATAAATTTATGAATTATATATTCAGTGTTGAGACAAATTGCAATTTTAAAATAAGAGAGAATATGGATTTATGTGCAGAGAAAAGTTAGAAAACAGGGAGTGGGTGGGAATCCAAATCAATGAGCTGGGATAAAACAGAAAATTCTAGAACTTTCCCTCAGAAAGAACGAATTCTAGAACTTTCCAATAAAAAAAATCGGAAATATACAAGATAAGGTCGAAAGAAACTTCCAAAAAAAATGCATTATTTCTAGAAGAAAAAACAAAAAACAAAATTACCAATAGACTATTACCTTTTACCATGGTAAAATTAAGTCCAGAGATGAGAAAATACTTACATAAGTATTGAGTTGGCGGACGAAGCTTGAGAAATTGTTGTGTTTGAAGAATCTAGGAAGAAGAGAAGTAGATAAGGCATGTGGATCCCAAACAACGAAGCTATTACCACCTCTGCTCCAAGAAACAATGTGATCAGTTCCCAAATCATCCACCATATCAAAGGTCTTTGTCAGAAATGGCGGTGGACCCATGTCATTTAGCCCTTCCATCGGCTGAGGCATCATCGGCGGCGGCGACGGCGGCTCACTACAACTTGATCTCTGGTAATCCAAGTACTCTGTATACTCTTGCTTCACTGAAAACAGAGGATCCATACTCACAGATTTTTCTCGTTTTCTGAGCAATCTATGGAGAAGATTAAATTAAGGAAAATGTTAGAAGAATAGGATTTAATAGTTGATGATATTATTATTAGAGGAGAGATTTGGGAAGAAATTGGATTTATTTTTTTGGAAGGTAGTTTATGCCGTTAAAAAAAAAGAGTCGGATAGGTGTTTGATAAATTTCCTGAAACAGTAGTAAAAGCGGAATAAGGAAGGTTCGGCTGCGAGTATTGGAGACTTCTATTTGTAGTAGTTGAAATATTTAAGGGCGATGGAAGGTTCTAGACTTCCATCCAAGGCCTTCTCTTTCCTTTCCTTTTTTCGCTCCGGCTCCTGTGCAGGACAGCTTTGGTGCGGGACGTGCGGGACACCATTCCAGCCGTCGGATAAGATTTTTTAACGGTCCAGATCTGGAGAGAGAAAAGTTTTTTTATATTATTTTTTAAGTCAGCCGCAATTTTTCTCTCTCCAGATCTGAACCGTTCAAATTATCATCCGACGACTGAGATTGTTCTGCACGTGCGGATTTTTCCCTGTTCCGCATAGGAGCCGGACTGCCTTTTTTCAATATTTTTATTTTTCATTTATTTATTTATACTACATTGATGAATCCGAATCATCCATTTTGGAATAATAATAGTTTTTTTTGAATGGTGGGAATAATAATATTAAAAGATTCTTGTAAATTGAATATTTTAATTGGGCACTTGTTTCTTTCCAGTCCGGTTCCTATGCGGAACAGCTTTTTTTCCGCACTTGCGGAACAATCTCAGCCGTCGAATGAGATTTTGAACGGTCCAGACCTGGAGAGAGAAAAGTTGCGGCTGGACTTAAAAAATTAAAAAAAAATTTCTCTCCCCAGATCTGGACCGTTAAAAAATCTCATCCGACGGTTGAGATCGTGTCCCGCAGTGCGGAACAAAAAGTTGTTCCGCATAGGAGCCGGGACGGTTTCTTTAGGCAAGGAAAATGGAAACGTCTGGAAGTTTATCACCACGGCTCCTATGCGGAGCGGAATCTCAGCAGTTGAATTAAAAATTTTACGGCTCAACGGGGGAGAATCTAGCCCATACTGCTCTTAAACGACGCTCTCAGCCACGGAAAATTCTTGTAAGAGTCGAATTCTACTAGCGGAAATCGAACATTCGTCAATGACGTCAACTTAAATAGCTTCAACCACCTGCTACAGAGCTTGATGAAGTACTACTCTACTAAAGAGTACTTGCATAATAAAGCAATTAATGTCACCATATACTAGTTCAACCCTAAGAAGATATTTAGACAAGATTGCCAATATTAAATTGTCAAATTACATGTTCCAAATAAATTGTCCAATTATTGCCTGACACAATCTAAACAAAGTCAAAATTATTATATGGCCTGTCTATTGCGTTGAACACAAAATTTTTATTATATACTAAACATTTTTAGTGTGGTTAGATAAAAATTCGACGCTTTAGATTTTTAGAGGAAACATGTGTTACTATTTTGTAACATATGCTATGTAAAATAAGTATTACATGACTTAGTACATGTGTTAATCACAAACTAACACATATTACATAAAACATAACACTTACTTAAATATATCTAAAAATCTGTAACACTTGTAAGAATAAAATCAGTATATCTAAAAGTGTGCACTGTAGCAGCGGCTGTTCGAATACTAACAAGGCTGAATCCTTACACATGGAAAGCAGTGTGCACCACAAATAAAAGTGAATCGAATATATTTATCACTTGAAATATACCTTCAATTTAGAGATATTATTTGAAATGAGTTTCGGAACCCCCCCCTATACAGCCAAAAAGATAACATGGTTTCATTTTTTAATAACAAAAATATATATGAACATGGGTAATTTAGAATATTACAATCAAAAGTCGGAAAATTGTTATTTATTTTGGAAGAGATAAAAATTAAATAGAATAAAAGACCTTCAGTTATCAAAACACCATTTTGACTTCCATACTAACAAATTTTTTATCAAACATTATCTCAAATGTTTTGATTGTTAATTCGATGCCAAAAGTAAACAATTTTTTTTAAGAAAATATAGTTTTTAAACAACTATTTTCGATGTTAAAATCAATTATCCAAGTTCAGAAGTTTTAAACTTTGAATGATTTATTTAAGTGAAAAAATGGAAATTGATAGCTTGGTTTCACAAATCACAACCCCCCAATTTCAATGAGCTTCTTTAATTAAGAATTCACCCCAGTTTGACTAGTATCCACCTATGCAGGATAATAAAGAACAAAACCCATTAGATTGTGTAAAAGAGTCGCAGATTCGAATCTTGACAGCCGCAGTGTGAAAATTTCAACTCTCTAATGTGTGGGTGGCTTCTTGCGGTGGGCTAAGACAAGGCCTCCCACCAACGAACCGCTGAGTCACCTTGATTTACATCCTCCACAATACCTGTCGGTTCGGGTGGTGTGGGTCCTGAGGCGTGAGTATCGCCTTTTGTGTACAAAGAACAAAACCCATAATATGTAGACACGTTATTCCTCCTCCATTGGTTGCATCATTACCGGAGCAAAAGTTTTAGCCACTTTTCTTGGTTGGCTATTGAAATATGGTGAATTGGCCTGTTTAGTCCCTAAATAATTTATGGCCAAAGATAAAGTTTCTAAAGATTAATTTTTTTGATTTTACAATCCCCAAACAATTTACTATTGGTATACAAGGTCCTTCCGTCCAAAAAAATATTAGTCAACTGTTAATTTAATTTTTTTACCGAGTCAACATAAATATTTTAGGGGTATAATCGGTACATCACATTAAAATATACCCCTTCACCCATTTTTTTTCTTGCATTTGTTCTTGGAGTTGAGAAGAGAATAGAAAGGAAGAGACAATGGGGGATGTTGAAGAGGGAGTGGGGCGTCGGGGAAGAAAGACTGGGGTGGGGATGCATCAGGGGAATAAGGGATGGGGTGTAAAATACCATAATTATCCTTTTACATTTTTGCTTTGACTCAATTTTTTTCCAAAATTTATGTTGACCGTAACTTTTTGGACAGAAGGACTTTGCATACCAATAATAAATTGTTTGGAGATTTTAAAATCAAAAAAATAATTTTTAGAAACTTTGCGTGCAATCTATAAATTGTTTAGGGACTATATTGATCAATTTGCTATTGAAATATACTATTATTCAATTCAATATGCCCACAGATTTTCAATAAGGGGAGAGAGAACACCTCACAAGAAGAGAAGAGAGCCCTATAAATGAAGACAATTAAAACTTACCCCATGAAACTTTAATTATATCATGAAATTAGTGATCCAAATATAAAATAATTAAGAATATAGACAATTTTACATATATGAATAATTCTAAATTACAAAATCGACATAGACCAAATTCATATAAAAAATATATCAAAATCATAGCATAAAAAGAACGCGGAAAACATCTATGTTACACACTTGGCAAATCTTTTTCTCTTTTTTTTTTATAACGACGGTGTGAACACCACCCAGTGGCCTGCCATGGCAAAGAACTACGTCGCCATGTCATCGCCGGATTCTGGAATTAAATAGTAATATATATATATATATATATATATATATATATATATATATATATATATATATATATATATATATATGTAAAATAACACCGCAAGTCTTTGGTGGCTCAAGCACATTTGAGCATCAGAATGAATTCACAGAATATTTTACTTTACTTTCCATAACAAAGCATAAATAGTCATTTCTATAATAAAATAAACATAGACAAGTGCAGAAGCTATAATGGGATAACATATATCTAAAAAATTGTGGGTGGAATCTTCTACATTGTTCTAGTTTCTTCTAGATCTTTCGTCTAAGGGAAATTTTATAGCATTGCTTTTATAAACATTATCCGAATATAAAAATAAATAAATCATCGATCCAATACAAAAGCATAGTCAGAAGCAAGTTGGCATGGGTGACCCCTCCTACTTATTAATATGTATTTTTAATTTATTAGTTTTTTTTTTTGCCAAGTATTTTTAATTTATTAGTTGGTATGACAAAATAATTAGGTACTGCAAACGTAGGTATGGGCAATGAGGAGAAGCCACTTGAACATGTCGACATATCGCCAGGATTGTTGTCGAAATGGCTATTATGTGAAACTAACAGTTATTTATATTTACGGAATAATAGTTAGACTGTTGTATAAAATATTTAATGGATGAGTTTTTTTCTTAAAAAAATGTAACACATGTAAAATTATTCTCTTTTATTTTTAACCGTTAAATAAAATATTAAAACTTCGCAAAGTTTAGAATTCCGTAAATAGTGGAGTCGTATTGTTGTTCTTGCTGCCTGTTGAAGATCATAAAAAATAGAAGAACCTTCTAATTATCATTTCCTATGATTAGGTAGGTTGAGGTTTTTCTTTATGAAGTATCTCTTGTTTGATCTTATTTTAATAATAAAAGAAAATAAATCAAGTAATACTATTACATGTAACTAGTGCTATTTTAAATAATTTTGAGGTGTTTTCTTAACTATGAAACTTAGAAGAATTGAATTCTTTATCTTCATTTTATAAAGAGTGTGTATTAATTCTAGTGGTTAGAGTGAGGTTAGAAAATTAAATGTTTGAAGTTTTTTTTGGGAGAGAACCTATCTATTATAAGAAATATGAGAATTCAATAAGCGTGGAGGAGATTCAAATTAATGACATCTATGTCATGATGTCTCAGCTTTGACCACTAAACCAATGTCTCACTAACAGATGTTCGAAATCCGAATAGGAAGACTAAACATTTCATGTTTGCAAGAATAATAATAATAATAAACTTAATTATTAGGTTTGTCAAAATGTTCTTCAAATTTTAATTAGATCAATCGTGTTAATAATAATTAGGTGATATATAAAAAAAGAAAAAAGAAACAGATTGAAATTAACTTGGGCAAAGTTGATGAAGCAAAAATGGCCTTAACAGATTTGGGCCTTTCATTCTCCTTTTCAATTAAAAACTCTTGAGCCCACAACGAGTAAGCACTGGCCCATTCTCAAATCCTAAAAAAAACTCACTATTTGATTCTTCCCTCTTTTTCACTTCCATCTCATTTCATTTCTTCCCTCTTTTCCATCTAACAATGGTATTGTCCCAAAGGCGGTAACATTGCATATCTCTCTTACAAAACTATCACGAGTCTCACGTATGGTCTACATATAAATACAGAGACTCATAATAATTTTTTAATAAAAAGATATAATAGTATTGTTTTAAAAAAAAATTAAAAGAAAATGGGATTTTCTGAGTAGTAACACAGGAAAAACGAATATTTCGACCTAACAAGTTACTGGATTGAATCTCTAGCAAACTAGGCATTTTTTCATATATAAATGAAGTGAGAGAGATGCTACTTTACATGAATAATTTATATCAGCAAAATGGATTTTTTTCCAGCACATTACAAATTTTAAGAAAAAAATAATAATTGACATGGATATTACAAATTGCTGGTACAGTTTCATTGAGGCTCTTTGGCTTTTTTACACAACAAAATTTTTCTCCATTCTTTTTTTTTTTGGGGGTCTGCATTTCCTTGAAGGTTCTTGACAATTTACTCTGCTATGAAGTTCAAGCATTTCTTGATGGCTGGGATCAACTGAGAGAGCAGCTCTACAGTCTCTCAGGGCACCCGTAGCATTGCCAACGTGCTCGTGAAAGGCAGCTCGTAAATGCAAGAGATAAAGAAAGAAATACTTTGGGGTTAAGATCAAACCTGCAGCTCGATATCTGTAAGGGTAAACTCTCAGAGGGTCTAACCGGGTGACCATCTCTAGATCAGCCTTTGTAAGTACCACGGTCACAGTACTCTGACCTTTTCTCGTAGGCTGATGCATTATTCCGGGCCTTTTCAATCAGTTTTGTCATCTCCTCATATGCTGCATTCTTATCATTTCTCAAGAAGTGGACGCGAGCGAGCAAGGCCCTGGTGAGCTCGAGTGTGTCGTATATTAAGGGCATTAATATAGCAATCGGCTGCAGCATCTAGTTTTCCACAGTCAACATACATGCTTCCAAGATTGTTCAGGGCCTAACAATATTATGAAAGCAAATAATAGTTAGACGAGCTCAACAACACGCTTTTGCATGAAAGATGAAGCAACTAAAATTCGGGCAGAGATAAGACTAATCTATTCAGAGAGTTGACAACCATAGAGCGTATGCAGTAAACTGTCGTACGAGTCATATCCCATTCTCACGGTTTTTCCCTTCCATGATATTGCCCACATTTCAAATGACATGATAAAATCTATGAAATACATGTGTACATAACAGAACATGATCATAACTCATAAGAAAGAGTGGACATTCCCCATACTGATATCCTCGGAAGATCAACGATACAAGAATTTACCAGGACTTCCGAATATACATTTATTTTGTGCCACCTATCTTATAACAGAACGCCTTATTCACGACATTCAATTCTAGATGAAGAGAGTACGTATAATATATTTCTTCTCATTGGAATATTTATATTTGTGCTGTAGAAAGCTGCTACAACCTATACCAAACATAAAAAAGAAAAAGTCCGGCTCCTTGTGTAAAAGAAAATCAACCATACCTGACCTTTGCAAAGTCTATCAGAAGGGCATTTGAGAGCTTCTTCAAGAAGGCCTACAACCACAGAGGAACAAGACGGATCTAGGCTAGAATCAGCCAGAGCATAGGCTTCCAAGAAGAAGGCTTCAAAAGATCTCTTGAGGCTGATAGACTCCTCAGCTTCCCGCAGCCCTTCTGCACAATGGCCTGTATCATATAGAATCCATCCCTCACAAACTAGGCGCTCATGATTATTAGATGCATGATCTCGAGCCAATTGCAAACTTCGCATGGCTGCTTCCGGACAATTCAACCTGGAAACATCATGGAATTTTTTTAAAGACGTGAATTTCTCTAATCTAATAGGGTGTAAGATTTTCTATGAAAGCTTCTGGTAGAATGTGTAAATCATTTTAAAGATAACTGCCTGACCAGTCTACTAATGAATTTACCTGAGGATAAGCAAAGACTGCCTAAAATATAAGACTCCTTTTGTTGTATCAGACTCAAGCATCTGGTATATCACGGAGAGTGATCCAATGTCATCAACTGAAGACGACTTGTCATACAATTGGAGCCAACAATCAGCTGTTGTCCAACTCTCGACATGCTCACGCACGAGAGTGCGTAGTTGGGTTGCTGCAACCCGTCCATCAAACATCCTATATTCAGGAGCAAGGGTAAATCACCAATAGCTGATTGGTAGTCCTCCAGAACTAGGTAAATCACAAGCACTCTAACGCTAGTTTGAAGCCCAGAACACGATTGATTTCTGCTTGGGCATCCTGTTTCCTCATTAAGGATGCAGCTCTATACATATAAGGATAAGTTAGGGTTGGGTCAAGCTCAGTTCCTCCACTTTCCTGTCACCTTCACAGTAGAGTGATCTCTCTTGATACATCCATCCAAGTGGATGGAATGAGGAAATAACTGAACTTATGGATGTATTCAATTAGGATATAAATAAGTCCAGTGGATTTTAAAAAACTATCTAAGATTTTAAAAGAATATAATGACTTATAAAAAAAAAATTTAAAGATTTTTTATACTTAGGATTCTTATGTTCGGGTTTTAAAGATTTATATCATAAGAATTTATAAGATTTGAAAGGACAACAAGGATTTTTTATTTGTATGATGCTAACCAACCAACTTAATTGAATAATGAGCAATGTCTAGTTCAACGATGTAAGAATTCTTCAGGAACAACCTTTACAACCCAACCTTTCCAAATGATGGTGAAATTTATCCTTCCCAAATATTTTATGATAGGTATAAGGCTACTAGACTGCAGACACTTGGTTCAAATAATGGAATGAAACAATAAATATAAAGTCAATAAAAGTAAATTTAAAGCTAAAAAGATTGCCTCAAGCAGTGAGAAACTGACTCACAATTGCTTTCCTCAATTGGCAGGGGAAAATGATTAGCCTCAGAGTAAACTACATTAGTTAAAACTTGATAATCCTCCGTCTGGATGAGATCATCATGACATATATAGTATGCACCTCCCGTGGCGTGAAAACCTTGTATGTACATGTCTGCTCTGTCACTGTTTTTAATTCTGGGAGGCAGAAGAACATTTTAATTTGATAGCCGAATTTCAATCACCCTTGCAAAAGCTGTTCTAACTAATTACATTAGATAACAGAGTATGCATGCGTCTGGCACCACCTAGCCAACACTTAAAATTTCAGCTAGAAGATATATAGTAACTTAAAGGAACTAAAACACCATAGCATCATCAGTTTCTGCCAAGATAAGCCTATAGGCTCAGCTCGAGGAAACTATGGTATAATGCAAAGGGAGGGGTGGCGGCGTAGAAGATGGTATAATGCCACTTATGAAATGGTAGACAATAAGTATTTATTAACTATTCTTCTTTGGCTAGTACTAGACGGTGTTTCTCAAGTTAGACTAATTAGGGGATTCCTCCTATTCCATACAAGTAAGGGATACATTGGCACTTGGCAGCCGGGAAAGAGAGAAAAATTACCTCTGTACATATGTTAGAAAGAAAATCATTAAATACAGAGATAGAAATAAGCATTTATGTCACATGGGGAATCTGGAAGCTTTTGCAAGTCAAAAGTGATGAATTGTCCAGTGTCAGAAAATGTGAAGCTGTGAATAAAAACAGTAAGTCAACCTTCAACCAAGAGGTTAAGCCTTTAAGGGAATGAAAGCTTGCCCCGGAGTCTATTTACCATAAAAAGAAAAACTGTTTGCCCAAAGTTTGGATACATTTTTTGAGAACTTTTCGGATATGGATGCACATATGAAAGATGTCGATGGAATGGAGAAAAAAGAAGCATCTTTTTACAAGAACAAAATATATGACCAATATATATATACACACACACACAATCCTTTTCCAGGAAATAAAATAGAAAAGAATTGGGGGGGGGGGGGGGGGGGGTTTCTAGAGACTTGAAACAAAAGGGTGAACACATATTTTACCTTTCTCAGTTAGGTCAGTAGGGAGATTTGCATTCATTCTTGGCAGTACTATTCTCCACAGAGCTGCACACTGTAGCGTTATTAAGTGGTCTCACATGGGGTGGGGAGTAAGCTTCAGCCCTACTTGAGTGCTCATTTCCGGCAGGAGTCCCAATTTGATGGTTCATAAAGGCGTCCAAGCTACTGGATGAAGTCATTCCCACTTTTCTCTTGCTCTTAAACCTTCATCTAACAAAGTCATGAGAGACGGAATAGATGCTTGAATTTCTTAAAACTAAACCGATAGGATTTAATCAAACACAGAGATAATCCTTCGATGAAGTTTACAGAACAATTAGCAAAGAACATAATCAGAAATTTTGCGGAATTTGAGCATTTTGCTCTGATACCATTTCGAGAAATCAAAATAAAAACAAAAGAGAGAGAAGATATTTTCTCTCATTTCATTAAACTGAAACTTAAAATACAAAAGGAGGGAAAAGTCCCTTTTATATGTGTTCTAATAGGCAGTTAGACTAAAGCAAAATAGACTGGGCCTATGGGCTGCGAATTAAAACAGGCCCATTTACAACTACGACCCACTTATCAATAAAAGAACCTATTACAATAATGGTCCACACATTTAATCAATCCAGCCCATTCCCACTACATCAGCTCCATCAAGATCATCTCCCTCTTCATTTGAACACTTGCAACAAGCTTTGATCACTTGCACACTTAGTTGATTGCTACTGGGATCATCCTTCTTCAATACCTTCCACTGCTTTTAGCAAATTGAAATTAAAAAATAAGTCATACTAAAGACGAGTGATTCATGATAGTGAATTATTTTCTATGCGCCTTATGAACCTAAATTGATCCCTTGCTCCAAAAACCTAAATGTTCAAACATAACAGTTACATGGGGAGTTCACTTGGCTACATGGAAGAAAACCCGAGGATTTGACCTCAGTGCCGTTTCCCTTGGGAATCCAACAAGTTTTACAAGAAAGCAACCAGAGAAATACAGTTTAGGAGGTCAACATAACTTTTGCACTTGTAAATTCTCTCTGCTCTCACTATCCCATATCCCCTTCTGGTTGCACATATTAACTATTTACAAGTGCTGCTCCTCTTTAATTTAAAGAAGAATACATCTGGAGAGAAGGTTGTAGACTAGGATTAATCAACCATGTGTGAAACCTAAGATAGGATAACTTTTGTAATCAAAGGGGAAGGCATGGGCATAGGAGTTCTCAAGGTATATCAATCCTAAAAAGAGTCGAGTGAATCGATGGTATAGTTTTAAATAAATAAATAATTCCAAGAATTGCATAATGATAAATTTTTTATTTTTTTTATTTATTGGGGGGACACCTATCTATTACAAGAAATTGAAGAATTTTTAATAAGCAGAGAAGGGGATTTGAACTCGGGACCTCTGCTACATGGGGTAGCAGCATTAACCACCTAGGCCAATGCTAAATAATCATTTTTCCTGTTAAGCTTAAAAAAAATCCCGCTTCTGCCTGCTCCTGAAACTGCAGGTTTAGTAACAGAAAAAGGGGGGGGGGAAATGACAATAGGTTCTTTACCAGAATTCTCTTCAGCATACTTGAATTCTTCTCCATGCAGCCGAATGTTCTCATTCATTTTCACTGAAACATGATCAAAACAGAAACTCAGGAACCAATACCAAATTGTTCATAGCTCTTCAAAAAAGCTCCTCTAGATTATACTAGCAAAACTAAACTAGGATTCATTTCAATTTATGTCTATGCCAAGGAAATGACAATGCCAAAACCAGGCTTAGCTGGCCATGATATAATCACCTGTTTGGGTAGTTGGAAAAAATAGGATTGCAGAATCTGAACTGCGTCTGACTTTGACACCAGTTGTCTGTAAGTGAGATGTAGGTTGCACTGCCAGAAAACAATCAAATGGAGATTCCCGAGGCTCGTGAAGTGGGCTAGCAGCAAGATGCATAATTGCTCGTGCCTGAAAGTTGAATGAGCTAGAGTGTTAGAAGCCTATGATAGGAATAACTTCACATTAAAGCAGTGCAATTCTAATTATAAGAAGCTCGATACCTTAGCAGCTGGGACATCATCATAGACGTTCACTTTACCGCAATAGAAGATTGTCATTTGTCCTACGGGAGTGTTTCCTGAACTTGAGGTTCTGAAGAGGTAGGTTAAGTACTCTTAGTGGTTGTGCTACTTGGAAATAAAGAGGTTTATCCAATGAAATGTCATCCTAATTGCCATACACAAATTCTCAACTGGAAGCAGATAAAGGCCAAAAAATAAGAAAGATGAAGAAGACCCAAAAGGAAGGTACAAGAAATGTGCAAACAAAGATACCGGTCACAGAAATATAGGTTATGAAGCTGATAGCCAAAGCAAATCTAACACAAAAGAAAGCAAGTAAATAAAAATTCCATGTGCACTCGAGTGCAGATATAAATGATTCCACCTCTCTCTTGATCTAAGGCGTGTATAAGATACTCCATCCCTAATTCCATGTATCTGTGCTAGTCAACCAGGGATGCAAGAAATTCCAAAGCACGTTCCTGATAAGGATTCAAATCTTTGCATCTAAAACAAGCATCATAACATAACAATAACACTACTACAAGAACAACATAATTTCTAAAGCTGCTCTAAAACCACCCACCCGTTATCAAGGATGATATCCACTACAGCATGAACATGTATGGTGGTATACATTTATCAAATCACACACATTTATTCTTAGCAAAATAATATAGATATCAACATTCTCTTTAAAAACCTTCCTAAAGATAAAAAATGCACAATAGGCAAGGAAAAGTAAGTTAAAGGTAGAAACCATAAGACCTAATGGATAAATGCTACAATATACAACTAAGACCAATCTCTTCAATTTTGCATCATAACATGAGAATTGAATGCAACTAGACATATAATGAAGCAAACCTGGGAGAATTAGATTCATTATCAACAGCAATGTAATTGCCGTAAACTTCAGGTTTGTCTGCATCTTTTCTGTTTTGTGGCACCGTTTCTTCTGCCGATACAGACACTTCTGTATCAGCACTTGTTCTCCTGGGAACCTACAATTAGTATCACTATCAGTTACATACTAATCAGATCAAACTGCCATAGAAAATAAAAATTAATAAAAAATGCATCGTGTTACACCTAAAGATAGTGAGTGAAACGCACACTGTGGAATTGATTATAATTACTGTTATAGTGAACATTATCGGGACGGGGAACGTAGAGTTTCCGGCGTGTTCCGGCTGAATCCGAGCTCGGTGGAGCTTCGAGAAGCGTTTTAAGCGATATCACTTGCTGGATCGCCTGCGATTTGTTCCACGACGGTCTTCTCATACCTGTACGGGCACATTGTTCTTAATAATTTCATTTACATTACAGTCGGCGGCATCATCACGTGGCTGAATGAACTTTAATTCTCAATCAAAAAAATAATTAAATAATTAAATTCTCAAACTATTATTTTATTCAAGCCTTCATCATTCTTCCACATACAATAAATTTATTTATTCACTAAAATGTTAGTTTATTATTTGAACAATTCCGGAACGAGTACCTTCCTGTTTGAGGTAACGGCGGCAATCTTCGCGAGTGAGCTGAGAAATGTCGTATTCGGTGAGTTTTTTGAGAGGTTTATCGAGAGAAGACTTCCGCGGCGTCACTGTTGTTTCTTCCGGCGGCATGGCGTCGGAATTGAGTAAGAATTTTGACTCCGTTGGTCACCGATCGTAGATGATAGTTGGAATTGACTTACAGAGGAATGTCTCCGGCGGTAGCGGGAGGGCTGAGGAGCGGAGGAGTAGAGTTGAGAGTGAGGAAAGTGTGGGGTTAGGTGGCGCGTAGAGTTTTCTGGGAATTAGCCGCGGCGTCGCCGCTATGTTTTCGGTATTTTGATAGGATTTGTCTTATATGGTCAGTTTACATGTATTTTGTGATTTAAAATTAGTTACGTCATCACATAATTATCATTTTTCTAATTCTGTAGTGAGATGATTAGTTCTGAACCATATACTCAAATAGAGCTGATCCATATCAGAACTGTCAATTTTTATAAAAAAATTCTGATATAGATCTGGACTATATGTGGGGTTGTGGATTACTTGGTGCACAATCAACCACATCACCTGTTTTGATTAAAAAAATAAAAACGCCTCAAAAAGCCCACCAAAAGGCGGAGTATTTTTATTATTTTAATCAAAATTGTGATATGACTGAGGGGGTGTATTCAATGTAGAATCTATAGGATTTTTAAGGAGTTTTAAAGTCCATAGGTATTCAAATTTGGTTTTTAAAAAGTCCAAATGAAATCTAGAGGTATTCAATTTAGATTTTAAAAAGTCCATTAAAATCTAGAGGTATTCAATTTAGATTTTAAAAAATCCATTAAAATCTAGAGGTATTCAAAACTCTATAGATTCTCATAGATTTCATTAAAGGTAAGATTTTGATGGATTTCATAGGTTTAAATGTGTATGGTGAAATCTCTTCTTTTTTCTCAAGATTTTGATTTTCTCTCATTAATATTAAAATTAAAGTGTCTTTGATAATTTTATTTTAGATTACAATTTTTTTAGTAATCTCATTTCTATAAAATTATAAGAAAAACAAAGAAATATTTCAAACTACAAAAAAAAATGAGATTTTTTTTAACATCGTTAGAAAACTCAATATGAAATGTTTATTTCCCAAAAAGAAGTTATAATATCCAAACTATTTTCTTCTTGATCATCTTCAAATAGAAATTAAAGAAAGCAAACAATTTCTTCTCTATTTAACCACAAATTTCTATTTTTCAAACATGAATTTCATTTTCCTGAAAGAGAAAATCAAAGAGAAAAAAAAGTTCAAACAAAACTTATCACAAAACATATCTTAATTAAACCAAAGAAAAAAAAATACCAGTAAGTAAATTATACAAACCTTGAACAAATAAATCAAAAAAGCCACGATTCGTAATCTAAAAAAAAATCAAAGACTATCGCTTAAAACTTTTTAAATTTTTAACAAAATGATTTAATTCCAAAAAAAATGATTGATAAACATATGTTGACTTTGGAAATTCAACAGCTTTGGATCAGTATAATACACGCATCTGAATCGATCTTTTCTTTATTTTTTGATGCTTATTCAAATAATCTATGAAACTTAATAAATCAAAAGAAATCGCGATAAATCAATCTAATAAAATCGATAAACTCTGCGCGACTACTGCATAGAGTTAAAACAATCCATAAAGTCAGTGAGAATCCATGAAACTTTTTGAAAATCGGTTAAAATCTTTTAAAATCGGGATTGAATACACCCCCTTGAATGTGAACCAAATGATCCATGATCACTTGGTAGTCCAGGTCTATATCAGAATTGTTCATTTTTATAACCATGACTATCGAGAAGCCCCCGGGATGCCACGTAATTTGTTTCCCTTAATATTACAATTATGTCCCTTTCCATCTCCAACTTTACGGTGTTCTCCTTTACAATTAGAATTAAATCGTCTATCCTCATGTAGGGTGTTAATAGTTTGGGTTGATTTGATTTTACACACTTTTTAATTAAAATTAAAATATTCAGTTTGATATTTTTTAAACCAATCTAAACCATTCAAAATTTTAAATCGATGCATACGATTTGGTTTGGTTTTGTTTGGTTACTCGGTTTTTATGATATACAAAATATATTAAAAATATAACAAAAAATACTTTATATAATTACTTAATTGCAAAAATATGAAGAAATGTGTCTATTGTTTTCACATGTTAAACACAATAAAAAACAAAAATAATGAAACATACATTAATGATCTTAATTCGTATACTTCAAAATCATCATATAAGGAAGAAAAAAAAAGCAAAAACAATACAAAAATACATATTATTATTGCAAAATAAAACAACATTGCAGGTGCATCTAAAATTACATATCAATAACTATTCAATCTTTTTTTTTAGCACTTGAAGGATTTGATTGTTACGGATATAAATAAGAAGTTAAATACTTCCTTCATCTCAAAATAGTGCTAAATTTAGTTTTTTCGCACAGATTAAGATATTCCTAAAAATAATAAAAATAAAAGTCAAAAGACTAATTAACTATTCCTTGGATATTGATATTGTAGTTAGAAGAAGAGTAAGACAAGGGGTAAAAATGATAAAAGTTCATTAAATATTGTAAATGTTAACATTATTTTGGAGAAAAAAATTAATGTCAAAATGTTAACACTATTTTGAGATGGATGAAGTATGTTTTATTGCAAAAGAGTCATTTTATATATATTAGTTTGGTTTGGTTTGGATTATAACATTTTCTAAACCAATCTGAAAACAGTCAAATGCACCGCTTAAATCGAAAAATCGGTTTGGATTGGTCGTTTTGGTTTTTCTTGAACACCCTTATACCCTTGTATATTCTCATTCACGTATCCAATCACTCACAATTCGTCACATGTATATATAATTAAAATAAATGTACATATAATTAATTTTAAATGGTGAATACATGTATGAAAATATGTATAAGAACAAACGATTTCCGCCCATATATAAGTAGGAGGTGCGATGATTTCAGTACTTTAGTCTCATCTTCTTCTCGCTTAATATTACTTGATATTAAGGGGTAAATGAATTAGATTTCGCGGAGTTAGATTCTTCAAATTACGTAAATGTTAAAAAAAATATAAAGAATATACTAGTCTTATAAATAGAAAATTTGAGTTTGATTTAAGGCTAAATTCAATTGAAATGCAAAGTCAGAAAAATTTGAGTATACATTTTTTTTTTTTGGTAAAATAGAGAATATATTAATAGAACAAATAAAGTACTCCCTAGCCCGTAGGGATAGGTACAAAGTTATTACAATTAGGCCTATCTATTGATCACATGTTGTCCATATCCCTGCCACTAAAAAGGGCTAACAAAAGGATGGGTATGGAGATAGGTATCGAAATAGTCTATCAAAAAGAAGCCCCACGGGCGTCCCCCGTCACAAGGTGGCTAACAAAGGGGGTAAAGAGTGAAAAGTAACTAGATCGGGAGGATGTAGAAGATCCTCCCGCTTTGGCAGGTTTGTCAGCACATGCATTGGCCTCTCGAAAATGTGTGAGATCCTAGTCTCCCGTGATTGCCTCGGTAATGCCCACGCAATCGAAATAAGAGGAGATAAAGGGTGAGTAGAGGTATCTGCATGGTGTACAAGGTGGATCACCACTTTTGCATCCATCTCTATGTAGAGTTTCTGCGCATGAATGCTAATGGCCAGGTTAAGTCCGTCTTTGAGAGCCCAAAGTTCCGCTACATTGTTCGTACATATACCAATATTCCTATAGAAACCTATGATCCAATCTCCTCTGTTGTTTCTGATTAACCCTCGACCACCTCCCCGTCTCGGGTTTCCAGTGATGACCCATCAATGTTGAGTTTCAACCAGTCATGTTCCGGTTTGGTCCAAGCTACCTTGATCTGTATGGTTTTCTTTGAAATTGGACTGGTTGCACCCAAAGCATAAAACTCAGTAGCTCTTGTGATTGTGTCAAAGAATGGCTCCTTTAACGGTTTATGAGGGGAGAAGAGTTTATTGTTTCTGAAAGTCCAGAGTCCCCAACATCCATAAGCAAACAAGCATCCCCACGGTACTTTATTAAACAGTGATGTGTCTTTGCACTCTATACATTTCTTGAACCAATTTTCAAAACTGGTACTTCTAATGTTTTGTATGCCTTGGTATAAACCTAGTTTCCGCCACAGTTCCCGTGCTTTCCCACAGTTTCGCACAAGATGCTCAATAGTTTCGGGGTGGAGACCACACTGAGGGCAAGTCGGATCTTGGGTTATATTTTTTCTGTGAAGGTGTTCTCTTGTTGCCAGGCGATTGTGAAAACATTGCCAGAGAAACATTTTAATCCTCTGATTACAATTTGCCTTCCAAATCCAATTCCACTCTTTTTCCGCTATCTTAACATCCACCTTGTCTTGGTGGATAAAGCAATGTGTATCCTTTGCACTAAATTCCCCATCGGACGATGACTTCCACTTCCTTCGATCAGGCAGATCGGCTGAATTTGATCCGGGAACCCCTACAATGCATTCTACTAGGTGGTCGGGGTAAGACAAAGGATATAGTATCCGAGCTCCGTTTGCCAAATTCACCGTAAAAATTTTTTTAATGGTGTATCCTCCTCAGTCCTTATTAAAAGGCCCCTCGATAAGTTTCCTTAAGGCCCCCTGAGCCTGTCGATCCTCATGCCAAAATCTTATAATCTCACGTTCCCGGGGGATCCGAGCGGATGACTTATGGAAGAGATCGGTTCCATTTTTTAGGGCACTTGAGGTTGATGGAACCACAGGTTTTCTTAAGAAGCATAAGCGGTTTGGTGTCGTCTTTGATATACTGTTCTTAAGAATAGAAGCCCAAACGCTTCCATTGTCCCGGTGTAGCCTCCGGATAAGTTTGGTCAAACCAACTAGGTTGGTGTGCTCAGCTTTCCTAATTCCCAATCCCCCGTATTCTTAGGCTTGGCAACTCTATCCCGTTTGACTAGGTGGATCTTCTTATGAGGCTGCAGAGCTTCCCCAAAAGAAAAGACACATTCTCTTTGTCAATTTTGTCACGAGATGGAGATTGGGATAGGAAGACAGCGAGAGTAGTAAGAGAGGATTTGAGAAGAAGATGGCTGAATAATAGTCTTCATTTCCCGACCATTGAGAGAAGGTTTGCTTTCCACCCCGAGAGCTTGTTCTGACTTTATCCGAGTATGAATTGGTAATCCGAATTTTTTGGTCTAGTCCGAAAGATCGGGAATCCCAGTATTTGCCAAAGTTCAGTAGTATCTGGGGATTAAAAAGGTGGTTTTCAATTTCCAATATTCGTCATGTGATAGTTTGGCCGAGGCAATGAATTTTGATTTATTAAGATTGATGTTCTGGCCCGACCTGAGGCTGAAATCGTCGAGGACCCTTTTCATCTCCCTGATCGAGTCATCATCCGCTTTGCCCGAAAAGGATGACATCATCGACAAAAAAGCGAGTGAGATAAAAGAGGCCCTCGTTGGCCAGACTACGATAGGCTTCCAGCGCTTAAGATCCACAGAATTCTCTATGCTAATAGTAAGATATTCCATACAAATAACAAAGAGGTAGGGTGACAGCGGATCCCCTTGCCTTATGCCTCTAGAAGGAAAGAACCATTCTGAAGTTTCCCCATTGAGAATGATCGCCATTTTTGAAGAGGAAACTGAGTTCATGATAAGTTTGATAAGTCCCGAGGGGAAGTTGAAAAATTCCAGTGATTCTTTGATGAAGTCCCACTCTAAACGGTCAAAAGCTTTATCTAAGTCAATTTTTACTGCAATCGCACCATGCTTGCAAGAACTCTTCCTAATCGCGAATATAGCCTCTTGAACTATAACCACGTTATCGGAGCATCTTCTACCCGGGATAAAGCTACCTTGGTTAGGAGAGATGATGGAGGGGAGGAATGGCCTGATCCTGTTGACCAAGATTTTGGAGATAAGCTTGAAAATGGTATTGCACAGGCTAATGGGGCGAAGTTGACCTCTCATTTACAGCTTCCCTAACCTTAGGAATAAGGCGTAGAAGGGTGGCGTTACATTCTTCACTTTGAGAGAGTACCGTTGAAAAACTCAAAGACAAATCTAAAGATAGAGGGTTTAAGGATGTCCCAGAAGTGTTGGAAGAAGACCGGGTGTAAGCCGTCTGGACCTGGGCTTTTGTGAGGTTTGAACATCCAAAGTGCTTTTTTAATCTCAGACGGAGTCGGTTGAACTGCCAGTTGGGAAAGGTCGTTATAGGTTTCGATCGACCAAGAAAAAGGAAAGGGAGTCTTGATGAGAGCCACTGAAGGACGACTAGTAGTATATAGGCTGTGGAAGTGATTAAGAAGCATTGATTTGACACCGGTGATGTCAAACTCCCACTCACCATTATGCTTCTTAAGGGATAAAATCTTGTTGGACTTTCTATTCTGGATGGTGATAGCTTTTAGGAATTTGAAGTTAAGGTCGTTCCACATTAACCAATCCATCCTGGATTTGATAGCCCGTAAATGTTTCTCTTCCCTTATAAATACAATCGAGTTTCTCTAGCGATTTTTTCTCAAGATTGATAAGGAAGTGGGAAGGGGTGACTTTCAAGGCCGGTTGAGTCCACTTTGATACGCGCGAGAATATTCCTCTTATGCTTATTAGTGTTACCGAAGACATTAATGTTCCAATCGATAGCGTTAGATTTGAAAATTCTTGCTCCACGATTAAAATCATTATTATAACCCTCCCAGCGTTGCTAACGATAGATGGTAGATCCGGATGGGTAAGCGAAATTGGTTCAAAAGCGGAAGGGTTTGGAAATTGGAATTGTGTTAGAGGTTGAAGATGGAGAATGATAGGTGAATGATCAGACCTAGTGCGTACTAGATTGTAGACCGTCGCCTCTTGAAAAAGATCTCTCCAGCTAGAATTGGCTACCGCTCTATCATTTCTAAGGAAAATAAGATGGCCAGTAACATGCTTGTTAGTCCAAGTGAATCGAGAGCCTTCATGGCCTAAATCCATCAGGTTACAGTCGTCCAACATACCCCTAAAAGCCGACACTCTAGATTGGGAAGGGGGTAAACCCCCAAATTTCTCACTTTGGTATAGAACTTCGTTAAAGTCGCCCATTAATAACCACGGGAGATTATGACCAGCAGAAAAATTACGTAAGTGATCCCAAAAAATCATTCTAGTATTAAATACAGGGCTAGCATAAATAGCAGAAAGGAGCCATAAATTAGGATGATTACTGACCTTTGCTACCATATGGATAGACTGGACATTTTTTGAGATCAACGATAATTCCACTTCCGCATCATTCCATAAAAGCCAAACTCCGCCACGCAAACCATCCGGATCCGCACGTTCAGAGTGGGTGAAAGGTAGTCGTGCGCAAATTTGCTCCGCTCGAGCACCACTAATTTTTGTCTCAAGTAGAGCAAGAACCGTAGGGCGGTGAGTGTTTATAAGCTCCATCATATGAGAGTGAAAGTCCGGGTGCCCCGCACCCCTCACATTCCAAGTAAGAAATTTAAACATATTTGATAATAGAGGATCGGGACTCTCAGGCATTCTCCTCGCCCCCCCCTGTTGTTGCACCCGATCCGTCCCCTGCGAAGATGGGTTTTGTAGCGTCCTTGTTCTGGCAGAATGTGATTGGGGTAATTGGCCCAAATTCACATATGTCTCCCTGGGCTCCCGCGGAGAGACTACTCCCTGTGTCAAGCTGGGCCCCCTTGATACCAGACCCTCGCTGAGATGGGCCAGAAGATTTGTGGGCCTTCTTTGGTTCGAGAATGGAGGATGGGAGCTGGGTTGCAAGTTCCGGCCCACAGGGGATAAAATTCTGCCGCCTATTGGAGATGATCGTTGGAAAGGGGTTCGGCCCGTCCACTCGCTGTGGGCTCGCGGGTATTGGCCCAGTTCCGGAATGAAGTGGATCCTGTAAAGCCAATCCACACCGTTGTCCTCTCGATCTATTATAATATGAATTTTGCGAATTCCTCTTGTTAATTGGACCGAGATAGGTGTGATCCTTAGATTTTGGATAACTAATTTTAAGGAATCGATGCCTAAATGGTAGGAGCTTATGAGAGGCCTTGGGCTTGTTTGACTTTGAAATTCTCCGGTGTCTTGACCTGTTTCCATGATCCCCTCCGGTGGTAGAAAAGTAGGAGTTGAATGGCTCTGATTTGGAGAGGTCCGAATCGGAGTCAGTGGGATTTGATTGGGTACTCGCCTTGCTCGACGAGCGAATAATGCACTTAATTCCGGCGTCGCAAATCTGTCTAACCGGGGTAAACTTGACAATATCCAGTTCATTAGTCCCGTTGGGTCCAAGTTCACCGTGAAGGTGGCGGTGTCCTGGTTGGACCACAAGTTGATTTGGCCCAAGTGTGCTTCTCCCATCAAGCCCAGATGAGAGGCCATGTAGCTTTGTTCCATTGTTTGGGCCGCTGAAATTATTTGGATCGAGCCCAGACTCTCCCAATTTGACTGGCCCAGAAGCGGTGGTGGTGCAATGGGCCTTGCATGGGGCCAATAAGGGTAAGGCCTTGCTTGTTGACCCCTGTTTGAGCTGTAAGGAGCTTGGGGGGTGGGCTCAGGGTCGCTGAATCGTTTGGGCACTTGATCTTGGGGGTCGCTTACGGTGCCGATCCGAGGGCATAGTGGTTTCTCAATGTTGGGTTTGTTTGAGAGTGGGTGGCCCATCGTATAGAAGAAAGGTTTTGATGGTTGTTTTGGTGGATTCGGTGGGCTGGCCTGAGGTATGGGCTGCCCATACGAGAATGATTCCTTGGGTGGTAAGCCCTTCTTCTTAAGGGCGTTACTGGTCGGTTGTGATGCCGCCTTTGGTCGGTGTTCCTCTGTGGCGGCATCAGTGGAGGTTTTTGGTGGTGATTTGGGAATAGTATGAGGAGCTGCTTCCTCTTCAAATAAAATTGAGAAGCGATTAGAGAGAGTGAAAAAGGCTTCTGAATTACCTTTATCCCCTTGCAGACATCCTTCCAAATCCGCGATGACCGAGGTAATATCGCCTTCCATCGCTTTGTCTCGGTTGCGAGACAACCTAAGTATTTGTTTGGTCATGTCGGTCTCCCTTTTGTCTGCCACCACGAGAGCACGAAATAGGAAAAATTTCGCTCTGTTTTCCCGATGTACATTCAGTCGCATTTAATGCTACCTTTGACTCTCGGGCCTTTGCTTTAGCATTTGTCTTGTCTTGTAGGTAGGTGACATCACCATGGGCCACGTTTTGTACTTTCTTGACCTTCCACACTTGGAGACCTCCTGAAGACCTCGGCTGATTTGCTTCGCCGGATTTATTGCCTTCGCCGGAGCCGGAGCCGGAGCCGATGTCGACGTTCTTGTCCTTTCGCATCGTTTGTTGATCATCAGCAATGGCCATGTCAGATTTAACCACCTGCACCCGAGGAACAATATTCCAAGACCCATAGTTTCTGTGATTGGCAGATGGGTGCTCCAATATTGAGTCCTCAGGTTTTTTATTACCCACCGCTTTAATGGCTTCCTTTTTCCTCAAAGTACAGTCCTTATGGCCAATTAAACCACAATCGAAGCAAAAATCAATTCCTTCGTACTGAACTTTTTGGACATGGTTTTTTCCAATCTTGACACAGGGAATCAAAGGTAGGTTTAGGTCAATTTGAATGCACAAGCGTGCATATCTTCCTCGTTCCGCATTCGAGGTTTTAGCATCTATCTTGAGTAGCTTGCCAAGATGATTTCCAACTTTTGTGAGGATTGGTCTGTCATAAAAATCTACTGGTAAGCATGGGAGTCTAACCCAAACCGCAGTTGTAGATGCATTGTCTTTGTAGGGATTGAATTCAATTTGCCGGGAGCTTAATTGTGATATATTGACCGTTGATGAACCAAGGTCCACCGGCGATGATTCTCTCAAAATCCTTACTTAGACCGAATTTTGCAATGAAGTAGTTATTCCCCTAGATCAATTAGCCTTAAAGCTCCCGATAATTTCCAAAGTTTTTCGATTTTTGTAATCTACAAAACCATAGCTAATGGGTTTCCCAGAATGGTTTGATAATAAGCGAGTTGATCGAGGGGTTCTTGAGCGCGACTTGTCATTCTGGATAGTTGAATGGTTGGAATAGACTACATCTTCGGTATCGGAATCCGAATCCTCATCAAGATGTTGTAAGAGAAATTTTTTTTCCACATCTTTCGCACAAATCTCATGTGTGTGCTTTAAAATGTCTTTGTATGAGGTCAATTTCTCTGAAGAAAAATTGCTCTCATCCGTTGAAGGTTCTTTTAGTTTCTTGCAGTGCCTTTGGAGGAGGTCATCTTCCTCTTCATCCAAAGGGGATAAGTGATTGGCAGGGGGAGATGCTGCAGTAGAGTTTTCTTGCAAGGGAGGGGTAGAAGAGGTTTCTACCATACTTTTTGGAGGATTCAGGTCTGCATATATGCCATTACTAACTACTATCACATTTATATGAAGTTATTAATGTTGTGAAAGTCTCTCTTTTTAATTTAGCAAAAAAAAGAAAGTCTCTCTTTTTAGAGTCTATAATATCCGACACAGATTTGTCAAACCAAAAAGAGAAATGCTGGGAGATTTTTGAGTATACATTTACATACAATAGTTAAAAGATATCACGTGAGTGGAAGGCAGGCGGAAGGACTATTAAGCCTGGTCCACCTTTCAAATTTTCTTTTAGGGGAAGTTGTATTCCCACAAAAAAAGAAAAGAAGATACCCTAAGAAGTACAATATGTACCTTTTTTTTTTTCCTTTAAAAAACTCATAACTTTAGGGAGTTAATACAATATAAAAAAGTAAGGTTAATTCTGATATGTATCATGTCCATAAGATATTGAGATACAGAACAACCACATCAGGCCCGGCTCCAAGGGTGTCCAAGGTGACATCCGGAACCGGGCCTCACATTTACAGGGGCCCCAAATTTTTTAAAAAATTACTTAATTTGTATATAATTATTAGTTAAAAAAATTGAAGATCTTGATGTTTTACAATTTGTTGCTCAAAATCTTTTTTACCATACACCAGTGCCGGTTAATAGGGGATGCGAGCTGAGCGACTTCAGAGGGTATATATATACTTAGCCTAAAATCCGGGGCCCCAATTTTTTTTCGGCACAGGGCCTCGGATATGTTTGAGACGGGCCTGAACCACATTACCACAGGATGAGGAGAGAAACAACTTTGTAATGATGTGGTCAGTTTTGAACCTATAGATCTAGTCTATATCAGAATTTTCTAAAAAAGTAATGCCATATATGACGTGGTAGTTGAATGAAGAATGGGCCAAACAAAAAAAAAATTGTCCTTTAGATAGGGACGGAGGTCTGATGGGCTAAAAGACCTAGACAAGTTAACAAACATTGGGCCGCAAGATTATAATTATTAGGACATGTTGGAGGAAAGCTTGGGTCAGAAAAAAAGAACAAAAAATAATGCGTCTGCCGGGAGTCGAACCCGGGTCTATTGCTTGGAAGGCAATTATCCTAACCGTTGGACTACAGACGCTGATGATCTGTTTTATGACAAGTCTGATTCACATACCTATTGTTGTTTTATGATTCCTTAGTTGTTATGCATTATGTCAAGAATTGAACTAAATGATGGTACCTAATAGTGCCACTGTTAGGATGGGGGGGGGGCAATTCAACTGATGCGACGGGTGTACACCAATTAGTATATTAAGTGCATTTAATAGTATAGAAGTACACTATAAAGTATACGCGGTACAATGTATATAGATGATAGTACACCTTATAACAAGAAATAGAGTCGAGATAATTAATCAAGACGGAAAAGAAATGAGAAGCCTTTGATATGCTAGAATAAAGATCTCAATCACATAAAGAAAAGCCAACTTATTTTCTGGAGAGAGGCCTTAAATATACAGCCGTATATCCTACGTAAATAGGAGATTACAGAGAAATGAATTTGTTTGCCACACAATAACAAAGATGCTCCCAGTAACTAAATGTTTAAAAGAAAAAATATGGGCAATTTATGCTACTCCAACACAAAAAAAGCTCTCTACGTATGCAAATAACTTCAGTCTCCTTTAGTTGCAGGCTGGACACATGAACAGAAGTGTGCCTTCTTTCGCCGTTGTTGGCTTGAGCTTGATCTTACTGCACTGCCATACAGATAGTCTCTGAGGCGTACTCTTCTGCTATACTCGGAAATTTTGGCTTTGCCTTTGCTCTCGTTCCCATCATCGAGTTTTAATAACACAAACTGTATTTTCTGCACCTCCATCTGCAATCTTCCGATCTTTTCAGATATCCTCCTCGCCTGTTCTGAGATTCTTCTCCTTCTGACACTACCATTTTCTTCTTGCTCCATTGAAGACTTGGCCTGAGAAGATAGGGGTGTATCTTCAATGTTTTTGGTCAATTTTCCATTGAGATCATATAACTTTGAGATGGCTGCTTCTGCTTCTTCCAGCTGCTCCTTCAAAATATCACATTCATCCATGGATTTTCCCTTTTTGCTCTTCTCGATGATCTCAAGTTTCTTCTTTAAGTCCTGCACTGTTATTTGAAGATTTGCCAACTTCTGAACATCAGAATTAAGCCTCTCCAAGACCTTCCTCTTGTTCCCTTCTTGAAGTGGTTCAGTAAATTTCTTTGAAAGCTCTAATTTGTCAACCCCTAATTCCTTTTCAATGAGAGGATCTGAAGCGAGGTGATCACTCTTCAGTTTCTTCAATGATTTAACTCGTTGGAAAATTTCATTTTTCTCAGTGGATGAATAGGCCATCTTATTCGCCTTACTAACAGTGAGATCAATGCTACCGTCCTGATCAGCAGCATCCCAGGACTCGAAAACTTGGTTATCAGCTCCAATCGGTTCCCTCTTACTAATTCCATATGATGAACTTTCAGATGCCTGGTCCAGCATAATATATTTCGTCACAAGTCCATTGTCCATTTCAGATATTTCAGACGTTGGCCTATTGTTTCTCCTTCGCAGGCTGCTCTGGGATTTTAGATCTGCAATCTGCTGCATTGCAGCCTCCAGTTCCGAATGCACATTTAGATTTTCCTGCACCAGGAGATGTTCTGCTTGAGTTACTGCCTTTTCAATAGACTGCACTTTGTTTTGCATATCTTGCAAGTCTGAGATTGAATCAGGCACTGTTGCATCTTTATCATCGATTCTGTTGATTTTGCTTGAATCTTCAGCATCCTGAGGAAAAAATACAGAGTTTACTCAATAAGCTCAAAGCAATCAAGGAATCGCCAAATGAACAACTACTCCGACACAAGAAATGTTGATGGTTTTTAGAAGTGAAAGATGAAAAAAGCTGACATGTGGTGATTTATACTTTACATAGTTTTGGTTCGGGGATTATGGAATATGGAAGCTTTAAAGAAAAGAGGAAAAAGAAGTATGAGATACAGAAACCTAAGATATTCAATTTTTTTGTCATCACGTAATGGAGCAATTAATTGTGTTTCTTATTGAATATTTCTAAATGCAAGCAATAATCCCATCTTTGTTGGATCAAAACTTCAATATATTTTCATACTAAAAATGTTAGGATAAATCAAGTAAAAATAGCCTTGAAAAGCCTATTTAGCAAATACATACCTCCTCTCCTCTATTTTCAGGTTTCTCGATCTTTCCATGCAGAAAGGTGCAGTTCTCCAAGGACGATACGGATTTCTTCAGAGAAGAAATGACAGGGCCATATGCAGCCAACTGTGCATTTAGACCTACATTTTCACTGGCTAATATACTTGCTCTTTCTTTTAGAAGCTTGACATCGATGTCTCTGGAAGTGAGTTCACCTTTAACAATCAAACATGTTTCACTGAGCTCACGAACCTTATGCTCATATAGAATTTGGCAGATATTAGAAGTCTGCAATTCCTCGAAGACCTTCAAAGCATTCACCTCCCACATTTCAGCCGCTTTCATTGACATTTGTAGCTCAGAACGTGAAGTTTCCTCTTGAATTTTTGTTTTCTCATGCTCTTCACGAAGTTGCTGCAGTTCCATTTCCTTTTGAGCTAGCATGTCCTCTAACATCCTCTCTGTCAAAGCCAGCTTTTGCCTGATGTTGTCATTAACACCATTAAGATTGTGCAAGTCATTGGCCAGTGCTTTAGTTTCCACAGACTTCTCGTCCACACAATTCCTGAGCAAAAATGAGAGGAAGCTAAGGGAAAACATTTCTCCATAGTAAAGAGAGCTTTCCTCCTGTAGATTTTGGTTCCTTTCCTCCAAGAGTAAGAACTCCTCTTTCAAGGATTCTTTCTCTTCCAAAGATCTTATATTTTGTGTCTGCAAATCTTGGCATGACCCTTGTGACTCCAATAACTTCTTCTGCAAATCTAAAACTTGACTTGTCAAAACTTCCTCTTTCTGGCCTCCCTCTATCACCTTCGATCTCAATTCCTCATTCATCTCATGAAACACGAGGGCTTCACTCTGCAATAAAGCCAGCTGCTCACTCCTGCTTCTGAGGTCCTGGTCGAGGGTGTTTTTCTCCTTCGCCAGATTTTTTGCCTCCAACTTTAGTTGACCAAGAATTACAACAAGAACTGAGTTCTCCATAGACAGCTGTTGATGTTCTTCCTCAGTATCACAGAAAGATTTGTAAGTCTGTCCAACTTTACTGAATATGTGATCGAAATCAATTAGGCCTTGTTCCCTTCTCTCTGCACAGCCATGGTCTAAAACTATGTCAAGAGATTTGAGCAACTGGAATATCTTCATCTTCAAAGTGCTGGCTTCATAGGAAATAGATTTTATCTCAACTTTTTTACTAAGATTAGTTTGCTTCAACTCCAAAATTGTGTTTTCCATTGATGCAGACGCGTCTGATAGTTTCTGATAGTCAATCCGCAAACAAAGACTCCTTTCTTCCAGGTCCTGAGCACACCTTTTCAAGACAAATATCTCGATTTGTGACTCAAATGCTTTATCCAGCTCCTTATCAAATTCTGTCCTTGTCCATACAAGCCCATTTTTCAAGAGATTCATCTCACTTTTAAGACTAACCAACTGTGACTCGCTCAATTCAGAAAACTTGGCATGTTCATGCTTTTGCATTTCTAGAGAACTCTCTAACTCTCTTATCTTAGAAACTGATACCAGTTTCTCCTTCTCCAAAGAAGAGTAGTTCTCGGCCAGTTCTGCATATTTTTTTTCCAGGTTATCCAGTCTCACTTGGGTATCTCCTAATTCAGAAGTCAAGCTATCATTTTCACTGGCAAGAATAGCTTTCTGATCCACAAGTAACTGGTAAGAATCTTCTAGACTCCTTGACTTGGTCCTGAATCCTTCCAGTTCATCACGAACATCAGAGAGGGAGTTCTCAAGCACAGTATTCTTCTCTGAGAGTTTCTCCAGATTCTCATTGGCTACCTCCAGCTGAGCTTTCAGTGAAACGTTCTCATCAGTAAGCGATGATTTCTCCTCCAAAAGAGATTGACAAGATTCCTCCAGGGCTTTTATTTTTTCCCTAAGAGCTTCCAGTTCAGCATTTAAATCTGATAAGGAATTCTCCAGAATAGAATTTTTCTCAAGAAGCTGTTCTAGAATTACCAGTTTCTCTAAAAGAGCTATTCTTTCAGCTTTTTCTTTCAGGCAGGTTTCTTTCAAACTTGAGTTTTCATCCTGCAATTCTTTCACTGATGACCCCAAGCCTTCTGGATTCAGGCCAACTGCATGCACTTGTTCCACGATAGCTGAGTTCTTTTTGCTCAAATCATTCAATTCTTCTTTCGTACGGTAAATTTCTTGCTGAAGAGCGTTTCTTTGGTTCACTCGAAGCTCGACCTCCTCCTCCAGTTTCTCTTTGCCTTCCCTTAGGTTAGAGACTTCATTTTGCAAGTCTTTTATTGTGATTGCTGAAGTTATATTAAGATCATTGAGGCCCTTATTGTCATCCTTGACCCTGAGAACTTCATCCTGCAAACTCTTGTTGTGAGTTTCAACCTCCTTTAGGTTTTGGAACTTATTCTGCAGCTCTGTAGCCAACAACTGTAGTTTTTCCTGAGATTGAGCATGCAAATGCTGTAATGTCTGGAAAGCAGTTTCAGCCTCTACAAAACGCAAACGCTCTTCTTGTATGCAAGTCCAGAGCCTTCCCAGTTCTTTCTGCTTCTCTGTAAGTTCATGACTTTGATTCCCCATCTTGAGCATCAAAGCTTCCAACTCCGAGTGAAGGGATTGGTTAGATTTTTCTAACAGAAGACAGCGCTCCTCAGCACCCTTTAAATTGGCAACTCCATTATCTATCTCAATATTTAGCCGTTGAGCCTCCTCCTGAGCAATAGAAAGGCTACGCACTAAAACAGAGATGGTCTCCAAGCACTGACGGTACTGAGTTTCTGCAGATTCCTTCTCCTCAACCAATTTGGAAATAGCTTGGTTCAAATTCCCAACCTCATTTTCAGCCTTTTCAGCTCGCTCTTTGAACATCTTGGCATCCTCTTCAGCACGTTGTAACTTGTTCTCCAAGTTTGATATCATCTCTAGAGAAGTCATGTACTGATCAAGTGCAGCATCTTTTTCAACTACGACCTTCACAAGTTCATCTTTTAGGGTTTGAGTGTCAGTCTCAGCTTTACAGGCCCTCTGCCCAAGTTCTTCAGCGTCCCCCTGAGAATGAGAGAGGGTACTTTCAAGATTTGATATCTTGTTCAGGCACTGGCGATACTCCTGAAGATTATCTTCCTTTTTGGTTTCGAACTTAGCTAGCGCTTCTATCAGTCTTTCAGCTTCAGCTTCAGCTTTAGTTGCACGTTCATGAAGTCCTTTTGAGTTCTCTTGGGCACGAGTGATTTCTGATTCCAGCACTGACAATTTCTCCAAACTCTGTTGGTATTGAATCAGCCCAGCTTCTCTCTCTGCTTCTACTTTGGCAAGGGCTTCCTTCAAGGTCAGAATCTCCTTGGAGACGACCACCTGTTCAGGCTGGTCCTCATGAAACTTGAGACCTTTTCTCACTTTCCCTCCTGCAAATTTAGCATGGCCTTCTGAGCCAGAGAGATCAGCCAGCTGCTTCAAACCCTTTAAACCATTCCTCTTGGCATTATCCGAATGTGCAGCTGAGAAGTCCATATCATCTTTTTGAAAATTATCGGGTTCAAAAGATGCCCGTATAGGGGTGGATTCAGGCGTTCGAGGATCCCCAGCAACAGAATTTGCAGGTGAATCATCAAGCATGGGAGGAACTTGATTGGGAAAAGCTTCCGCCATTGTTCGGTGTGCATGCCGGATGACCCCAGTTGCATGCTCATATCTTTCAGCTAGTGCACGATATGTTCGGTAGAATTCTTCTACCAGTTTCATAAGCTCTGGGCGGTGCTTATAATACATTTCTGCCCTCCTTGCAAAGGAATCTGCATCTTCTTCAATAAGCTTGATCATCGATTTGACTTTGCCATCCATATCTGTCAGGTAATTCAGAAATTTATGAATAACACAACAAACCCAGCAAGAAAGAAAGGGAGAAAGAGAGCATTATTTCTCAAATTAAATCAACAAATGACAAGAAGACAAAGGGAGAACGCTAATAGTACTTCGCCACAGCAGGTATCACCAAAGGAAAGACAAGAAATTCATGCATATCGTGCTAAGTTACAAAAGAGGTAAATATAAAGCATCAAAGAACCGAAAGTAATAGTGAAGCTCGCCATCAAAAGAAAATATGATTAATTAATGGATAGAGTGAGTTAGTTTTAGAAAATAATACCAGTTAGATTCTCCTGAAGCCATTTAGAACTTTTCGGGCTAATGTGGCTGTCCCACCACCAAGAGTACATCCGTCTAGAATTAGCGTGTGACAGATTCGCCATACTTCCAACTAATCCACCAAATTCTTTGTTGCAACCATGCAAATAAGTGTTCGGAGCTCAGATGAATTGAGAACTTTCAAATACCAAATTCTATAGTAATAAGTCAAAACGGGGATTTGATCTCTCAACCGTCGCACCTGGTCAAGGAGAAGGCAAAAACAACCAAAATGAAGCAATAATTTAATATCAAGCTCCTATTTATGACGAGAACAAGTAATAAAACTATGAATATGAGGAAAGAACATTAATTATAATGACAAACAAAGTACCTAATTAGGAAAAAAAGAAAAGAAAAAAACTGTCAAGTCCCACAAATATCCAGGAACCAGAATTGTAGCCTGTTGCCTTCAATGAAGTTAAAAAATTACCTGATCAAACAAATACATAGTAAGGTCAGATCATCAAATTCCTAGTTTATTTCCCAAAATGTAAAGCAGAAACAGATCTTTGAGTGTCACTTTGATAGGATTGAGTCTAGTCCGAAATTTCTAGTCTGAGTGTCCGACTAGACTCGGACCAAAACCAATCTTCCCAGAGAGTTTGGGCCTCGGTCAAGTTTCAAGCCAAACCAAACCAACCAGACTAGACTCAATCTAAATACATCCTAAAATTGCATGATCATCCAAAAACCATAATTCAATTTTAACTTTACTCATAACACCTGATCATCACTAATTTGTGCAGCAGATCATGAAAATAATATCAAAAAAATTGTCAGAAAATTCACAAGAATCAACATCACAACTCGATTAAAAACAAAAGGAAACACATTAAGAGTCTGATTAGATTGGGTCTCAATATGAGATTCATAGTCTAAGTCTCAGACTAGTCTGAAGCCCAAACCAAATTCTCAATGATTTAGTGTTTGAAGTTTCATTTCCATACTCAATCCATAAGAGTTTGGCTCAACCACAGACCAAACTCTATCCAAGTACCCTCTTAAGTGAAATTAACCAAACAAAACACACACAAAAAAAAGAACAACATCAGCAAACCTGCAAATTCATATACATCTCAACTAGAACATCAAAAGCAGAAATATTAGTAATAAAACAACTGAGTTGTACAGGTTAATGATCATGATCGTGCGAAATTGGTGGAAAACTCACCGAAAGAAAATGAAAAAAACAGATGGAAATTCTGATCAGTATGTGACAGAAAAAGAATTCTTCTTCTAGAGAACCATAGGTTGGTGGTGTCTGTCACCCCATTTGCCTTTAAAGCTTTGCTTTGCTGTCTAGAGTTTGCTTTTACTTTGCTTTTATTCTGCTGCAATTTAGTACTACTGTGATGACTTTTTTATGAAGAGTTAGAAAAGGAGCGGAAATGAATAGTATTCTGTTTCATAATATAAATAGTTTATTATACAATAACAATAAAATAACGATTTAGCCAAAAATAACAATAAAATAGCAAAATTAAAGTATTTTGTTAGTTAAATTATTAATATTATTTTATTAAATAAAATTAGTATTTCCCGTCCCAAATTATGTATACATATTTCATTTTTAATTTATCCCAAATTAATTGTTCACTTTATAAAGAAAGGACTTGTGAATGATGTTTCTTTCATAGTATATCCCTTGCATTGAAGGTTGGAGATGGTAGAATAGTGAGAGAAGAGAAAGTATAATTAAATTAAAATTAAAATTAAATAAGGTCGTGTTTGACATTTTATCACGTTATACTATGGAATTTGATGAAACTTTAATATCCGTACAAAACACAAAGTTAACAGATAATTTAGACCGGATGAGTATTATATAAGTTCTATTTAATAAAGTAATATTAATGTCTTAATTAATAAAAAAAATTACTTACTTAATTATCGTACTTATACTAAACAATTTATATTATGAATTAAGTGCATGTTTGGTACGCGAGAATAGAAAGTAATGTAAAGATCTTTCCCACTTCTCTTTCCATTCCGGTGTTTGGTTGGACAATTTGAAGTGGGAATGATCATTCCATAAGAAAGCCTATTCCAGAAAGAAGTGGGAAAGGCCTTTCCTCTACAAAACTTGAGGAAAGGCCTCTCCAGGAGAAGTTGAAAACCTAAATAAATATTTGTGACAATTATACCATTTTTGTAATTAACGTAAAATCGATCACTTATCCCTCTAATTTGTAACGTGATTGACAATCTCACTACAACAAACTTCATCGGCAACAAACAAACTTTGCAACTTCCATTCATACCCTCTCCATATTTTTTTAAATAAAGTGGTGTTTTCATTTCTTGAGTAATTTATTTTCTTAGTAGCTTTATTTATTTACTTTCTTTGGAAAAAAATAATTTCTTTTTATAACTTTATTTAATTTTCTTTATAAACTATAAACATGTTGGAGAGAAATAGTATTTTTTTTTTGTTTATGGAGTTTAATGTGAATTTTACTCAAGAGTTTATACTTGTAAGATTTAATTTGAACTTGTTTCCAGCATATAATAGCATGGACATTTATGTCATATCATGTAAAATATTATTTCATTTTGACATTGAATAACACTTTTGCCAAACACAGAAAATTAATCATCATTCCATTCCGACTTCACCTTTCAAACAATGGAATGGAAAGACGATTCCTTTCTCATTTTAGGTGGAAAGTCATTTTTCCTGAAAAGAGATTTTATTTCATTACATTCTAATGTACGGTACCAAACATGTTGTAAGATGATAAAAAAAGAAAAGAAAATGAATATTGACATAAACAAGGAAAGACAATAATCTACATGACGTCGAATTTCCCTTCATTCCAAGGATTTCGGTAGATACCCGGTTGAAATGGTAAATGACGACGTTGTCCTCAGGTTAATTAGGAGTTGGGCAAGATTTGACCAAGATGCGCGCGCCAGTGCCTAACCCGAATTCTGAGCTAATCCAGACTCCTGCGTTTTATTTATAAAGGCAAAAAATTGTTTGTTCCCTTACTGTGTCCCCTTTTCTATTCTTACGAATAGATATTTACCACGTATATATTTTTTCTTATGAATTTTACTATTTTTTTCGATTATAATTTTTTAATTAAAAATTTAATAAATGACAAATTTTGATTGGTGGAAGAGGGAAGGAGACACCGAATGGGACAGGTGATTCTTAGCCATTACAAATTAGTATAATTCGGAGTAAGGTTTATTTATTTATTATTAATTGTTTGGAATGGTCTGTCCAAGTAGTTAATGAGTCATCTATAACCATACGATTATTGCTGCTTTTTCTTTACACATCACGCTTGATTAAACAATTCGCTGGTGTGCCGGTCGCAATTCATGCAAAAACAAATTTTAGAATAAATTTTAATAGTGAGTTCTCATCAATATTATGAAATGTTCTTTTGCCAGCTAAGTAAGTAATTCTGTTAAGAAGATTCACTATTTCTATTGTAATTTTTGTCACTTTCAGTACTCACATGTTTGAGAATGTAATATGTAAGTATGATAATATTGAATATCACTTATTTAATATTCACTATTAAGTATATTAACATAAATATCTCAATTATAATTACTTAATAAATAAATAAATATCTTTAATTGACGGTAAATATCTATGCATTATTTAGTAATCGCCTTAGGCTCTAAGTCCTCGCCTCCTCGCTATAAGCTTAGAACATTAGTCAACGCCCAAGATCAATCAGGAGAATTAGATTCCAGAGGTACATCACGGCTCCAGTGTGGAACGGATTCTCATCCGTTAAATTAAAATTTTGACGACTGAAATTGATTTAAAAAGAACACCTGTTCTGATTTCAGAATATTTGTTCGCTTGAACAGGTGTTCTTAAGGCAAAAAAAATTCCTTTCTGCATAGGAGCCGGATTGCCAAAGGTAGCTCCACTAGACGTGATGTAGCATTTAATTTTTGTCCATCTAGTTAACATAACATGCATACTGAGATAATACGTGAATTTAAGTATCTTCACTTATTTATTTAACACTTTTTTCATTATACCAAACTGAATTGTGTTGGGAAAAAAAATAAAGATGCAAGATACTAGTAATGGTCTGTTCTATTGGTAATTATTGATTCACATTCACTATAACAATAAAGAAAGAAGATAGATCAAGTTGAGTAACTCATATAAAAAAAACTTGGATCAAAGCTAATTGTACTACAACTTTATATATACACAATGGTTCGACAATATTTACTTTTGCATGTTGGACATTGTGTGCATTAATAAAAATACAAGACTCTTTAAAAGAAATTATAATATTTCCAATATTAAAAATATTCTGAGTAAAAACATTGAATATATCTATGCTAATGATTTGTTTTGCAAGGGAGAACATTTAACGTCCATATATATTAAATGGAATCCACCTCCACTCAAACATTACAAATTATCAAAGGTCCTTAGTCCCAGGTGGGGGTAGGGCGCCTACGTGACCAGAAGTCGTGGGTTCGATACTCTCCCATGTATGGGTGGGAGCGAGCTTTTAATTATGTTTCCCTTTTACAGAATTTCTCTTACTCTCTTGTGAGGTCTTTCTCTTACTCACTTATAAGGTAGCAGCCCATCCAGAACTTTAAAAAAAAATACAAATTAAACACTAAGGTATGTTTTTCCTGTCGGCTATGTTGTCTTTCTTTTCCTACTATGTAAACCTTTTTCCACTAATATAATATCTGTAATTCCACCAAAAAAAAAAGCTTTTCTTGGATCATCATTGGCGGACCTAGGGTGGGGCAAGTCAGCCTTTCCCCCAATTTTTTTTATTTTTTTAAGTTTTAGAATTGTTTCATGAAGAATGGACAGATATTATATTATTTTATTGGTGTCAGTCATGTATAAAGTATTATCGAAAATCGAGAATAATGTAATTATACAATATTATCAAAGTATGAAAATGTGTATATGCTTTTATAAACTTTTTTGTTAATGTTAATTGTCTCCCTCTTACTTTTAAAGTCTGCGTCTGCCATTACGGATCATTGGTATTACTTGTTTCTTTATGCACCAGTACCACTATTGATTAATCCTAAGCTAGCAAGTGCGTGAGGTACACGTGGCATGTAAAACGAGTTGAGGAGGCTTTTGAAAAGGTTAGGGGATGATTGGCTTGACGGTGCCAACGGTCGTCACGTGTCATTCCTCACAGGACAAACAAATCAACGACCAAGGTCATTTTAGTTACTCTATACATTCCTAAACATAAGACTTTTAGAATAAGTAATAAAATATAACTTTTCCAGATAAGGAAATACATCTCTTTTATTTATTTATTTTTTCTGCTATGGCGTGTAGATTTTTTCCTTTGATTCTCGAGGAAAGGAGATTCCAATTTTGATTGTTGAATTAGTAGGGTATAGTTTATTCTTTGTCAATTATTGGTTAACTCGGATCAAATGTAGGATTATCTCAAACAATATTGGAGTATTGTCCTACTTATTAAAATTAAGCTTCTAACTTTTTTTAAAGTATAAATAAATTATAAAAAGTTTTATTGATTTTCGAATTTCAAAAATCAAAGCAAACAACAGTAATCATTATTTTTTTTCATCTATTTTGTCTAGTATTTAATAGATTAGCATTATACTAATACTATTTTTTTTTATGTAATCTTTGAATAAAAATAAAAAAAGATAATCTATACATTAATCTAGTAGTTAAGGTTGAGGCCTCATGACGTAGAGGTCATGAGTTCGAATCCCTACCCATTTCTTAAATCCCCATATTTCTTCTAATAGATAGGATAGGTCCCTTCCCCAAATAAATTTGTTTTTAAAAAAAAACTTGATTATCCCAAATTTTAAAAAAAATACAAAAGAATTCTTAAATTTTTTTGCCAAAAAAAAACATATATATATATGTAACAAAAAAATTGGGGCCCCTGATTTTGGAGACCCTGTGTTGTAGGACACTTTAATCGTCCTCAAAGACGGACCTGATCAATGATCACTTTAATTGTTAATCTTCAAAATTAATATGAATAGTTATTTCAACTACAAAATGGGTTAACTTATTGTGCAACAAAAAGAACATTTATTTTAAAAGGAGGGAGTAGTAAAAGTATTAGAAATGCGAGTGATCATAATGTTAGTGAAGTTTATATATTCCGAATAAAGAAGGTTAATTATGTGAATTTAAAGAGACAATAGTTTTATTTAAAAAAAAAAAATAGTTATCTTTAACCAGAAGGGGAAAAAAAGTAGAAAAAGGAAAAGGGAAAAAGAAGTGTAAGGTAGAGGTGCCAATTAGAGGGTGGCAAGAATATATACAATAATAATAACAACTGGTACAAGCAATGAGTGCAGTGGTCCTCATGAAGCAAATGCTATAATTGATGCATGTGATTGTGCCTCAATTATGTTTTAGAATAACACACATCATTCACATTTAACTGAAACTAATTTTATATTTACAAAGAATCGAAAAAGATGTTATTTGTAACTGTCATAAAAGAAAGAGAATCGTTATTTTTGTCTCAACAAATATTCTGAAATTCTAACAAGTATTTACTCAAAAAAAAATCTCAACAGTTAAATTCTTTAATTGACAGTAGAAATTTGTTATACACGCAGAGAGTTCTTGACGAGGATGATTTTGTCATGGAGTTGGGGAATAGTGAAATGCTGCTGTTTTGTTTTGAAGCACTTGGGGTGCAAAGCGAGCTGTTCATTTCCCCCAAGGGCATTACTCACTTCATTAGGATTAGTTCTTCTTCTTTTTTCTTTATTTTTCCCTTTTTCTTTTCTGATGAAACACTTATATGGTTATAGCATATGATATAATCATACCCACACATTAGAAATATAAACACACACACACACATACAATAGCTAAATAATAGATTTATGAATATAAAAGGTTCATCCTTGATGTATTTGAGAGAGAGAGAGAGAGAGAAAAAACTGCTATTAAACGCCCACCTAACAATTTTTCTAAATATTCTCTAAAAAATAACTTCCCGAAATAAAAAAGATAACTGAACACAACCCTTTAGATAGTCCAGAAAAGGAGGCCGAAAATTGATTGAATGAAAAGGACGGACTACATATATCAACTCAGCAAAATAAATGATGAATTTGTTTGGTATGCAACATTAATACCATTAATTTGTTGGGTTGGTGCATGCAATTGGGACCTTTGAATTATTTTGTATTTTTCTAATCATGCTTAGAAATTAATGATTGTCTAGTCATAAGCTTATTTTTCAAATGAATTTCGATTAGTTAGAAATGTCCGTTTTTGTTTGATTAAGGTATAGATAGACATTAGAAACATTAATCATTATTAAAAAAAAAAGTGGTTAATATGGTTGACATTGTATATCTAACTCAAAATGATAGGTTTTAAATTCAATTATTTATATATTGATAATTAAAATAAAATAATAAAAAAACTAACAGCCATCTATATTGTTTAACTTGAAGCTGGTGGGACACATGAAAGACAAATCTACGGATCATATTCAAAGGTCATACTATCCCTCATTGGGTCTCGAAAGACCACTATTCCTCACCGGCCCATATGATCGAGCCCAACAAACCTTTTTTTGGGGGCCTTTTTCACTAGTTTGAATTTTGTAACATTCTTAATTAATTCCTTAATACAATAATTATATTTTCCCCTCTTTTTAGAGTTTCACCTTTAGTGCACTTAAGCAAGAGTATTACAAACAATTTAGGTAGTTACGAGTGGAAGTAAGATGAAGGCAAGGAAAATGTATGATTTGATGACTCCGGTATTCTAGTACATTATTAAAAATATCACACATTAAGCAATTGATTTATATTGAAGTTATCTTAATCCGATGGTATCACTATTACATATGTTGCAATTTCAATAGAGTATTAGACAATATATTTAATTGAGTTGATAGGGCGATGATGTGGAAAACGAAAAAGAAAAGAGATTATACACTGCATTAGTTAACTATTAATTGCACAACACTACATAATGTTTAGGCAATTAATATAAATTAGGAAAAAATTAATATAGTATATGTCCTAATTAATTAAATACTAATTGTCATGAGAGTGGCAGCCCCAGTGGGGAGCACTTGGTCTGGGACTGTGAGGTCCTAGGTTCGACACCCACCTCCCCTCCCCAAAAAAAAAAATTAAAAAAACACTTCCTAATTAATTAGGTAGTTGTTAATCAATAACTTCCAATACATTTTCTTCTATTTATAGACCTATGAAATGAAAAGGAGCAGGAAAAAAAAAGGAAAAAGGAAAACATATAGTTACATTGTCCATCTTCTCATTTCATAATCCAGCTTTTAACAATATTTGAATCAGTCTGAAAAAAGTCATATTTATAGGAAAAGAGAATAGATTCCTTATGATTCAGTTATATAAGCAGCGACAATGAAATATGCATCAAAGAGTTTCTTTCCCTGTTGAATCAGTTAGTGGGCATACACTTACATATATGCGCTATTAAAGTTTGAAAGGGAGATTTTAAATAAATCTTGCCTCACGCAGGCAGAGAATATCGAACCCGCGACCTTACGGTCGTGGACAGATGCCTGCTCCATTGGGATAGGACACCTTAGATATCGGAGGATACTTGAGCGAAACTTTTACAACTAACATTATATGCTATTTTTCATAGTGAAAGTTATTTGTATGGTGAGATTTTATCATCAATTGGCTACGATTGGATAAACCATATTAGAGAAGACCAATTCTCATTTTTTTTCTTCCATTGTTCTTATCTTGTATTTGTTCTTTTCATTAATTTAACACAATTTAGTGATCGAACATTTATTTTATGTAAAGTGAATGATTGTTTGATGATTGAGTATAGAAAGAACTTCATTTAGTGTGTAGAGTTAATGCTCTCTAGGATGGCAATAGTACACTAGCTCAAACAGGGCAACAAATTTTCTATCTTTATTATGTGTAACGTTTTTGATTCCACGAATAGATATTTGTCAGGTGTTTACTTTTTTTTTTACAAATTTCACTATTTTTTAAATTAAAAAATTAAATTATGTCAATTTCTTATTAGTGAAAATAAGGAATGAGACATTGAACGGGTTCAGAAAATTCCTAACCTTCAAACAGTGCCATACAATTCTTTCTTTGAAAAAACCAGTGCCATACAAATTTACAAGTTGCAAAATAATGAGGCTATGATTTTTTTATTTTTTTCATGCAATAAACCTTAATCATTCATAAAATCTGAATTACAAACAATCATTAAGATCATCATTCAGTCCAGATGTTTATGGGTCACAAAACATTAAGTAGGAGTATGATAATTCAATTAAATCTTAGGTGCCAAAATTAGCTATTAGCTAGACCTTTTTTTTTTTTTGAGCGCCCGAAGGGGAAGAGCGGAGAGTACCCTAGATAGGGAAAATTGAAACATGCCCCATACCTGGGGAGGGAAGATAAGCCTCATAAGGAGGAGAATTATTTGCCCCATTATGAGGAGATATAGAAATCGAACACGGGACCTCCGCCCCGTATTCGGGTATCCTTATCACTTGGACTACCCAATTCCCATGCTATTAGCTAGACTAGATAGAAGACAATGTGCTGCTCACGTTAAAATAGATTCCATGGACCATAATAAATTATCATAAAATTTTATTTAATGTCACATAGGTATATAGGTTTGTCCCCATGATCTAATATAAATACATAATTCAATAGTACTACAGCTCACCAAGGAAATCGAAAAGCCATTTCTTTTCTTAGGCTGTATTTGGATAATCATTCGATTAGAATGAGAAGAAAAAAAACATCATTAGAAGTCGAAGATAATTTTTCTTTTGTAAAAGTAGAATTCTAATAGTATTGAGAATGATAGAATTTTTATTTAGATAAAGAAAAAATGATGATTATTATTATTTTTTTTTTAATTTTAGGACTTATACCACCTAGTCCACCTCATCATCTCAACCCCTCCCCTTATTTTATCCGCCCAACTTGTCTTTAATTATGCAAATTGTAGTTTCTGTTGTCCAAGCTCAATCGACTAGATCAAAGTCCCTTATCCTAGTGGGGCAAGGGTCTGCCTACGACAAAGAGGTCGTGGGTTCGATACCCTCCGCATACATGAGGCAAGTTTTAATTGTCTCCCTTTCTAGGACTATCTTCTCCTCTTGTGAGGTGCTTCTCTTCTCCCCTTATAGAGCAACCGTCAATCCGGGCTTTAAAAAAAAAAACTCAATCCCGTGTTCGATTCCTATATCTCCCCATAATGGGGCAAAATAATTTCTCTTCCTTATGAGGCTTATCTTCCCTCCCCAGGCATGGTGCATGCTTCAATCTTCCCTATCTAGGGTACTCTCCGCTCTTCTCCTTCGGGGGCAATCGCATTCGGACGCTAAAAACGTTGTACATAATTCAAATTTTCTTTTTCTTTGTAAAGTTTTGTTTACCTATTTAACTGATCTAAATTGACCTAAATTCCATTTAACCCTAATTGATGCTAATAGTAGGTACTTGATGTACCAAAAGAAGTTTATTCATAAAAATAAAATAAAGTACCAAAAGAAGTACAGAACCATTATTAGAAGGCCATCTATCTTTTGCAATATTTATGTCGTTTGCATATGCAAATAAAATTCAAGGACATAATAAAAGAAGAATTTTGAAAAAAAATAAAATAAACTTTTTTTTTTGTAGAACATGCACCCATTATAGAAACCTATTATCTTTTGCAATCTTCCTATGATTTGCTTTGCGGCGTTGTATCAAAGGATATATACTTGTTGGCCTACTTAGTTACAAGAGAGACATTTATTAATGAGTTCATACCCAAAAGAAAAGAAAAGCACTTCTTTTCTCCTACCAATTATAGTACTAATCTATAGTCCATAATTTATAATGACTGATTAGAGAGTTCTGGTCAACAAAATGGAGGGCCACAAATTATCCCTATAGTCTATTTCTTTGCTATTCACAAAAATTGAAAAAAAAATCTCTTCATTGTTTTTCTTTGTTTAAACTTAGTCCATGAGCACTTGAAAATGTGTTTTTTTATTATTATTATTATTATCACCGGTGAGTGATACCGATGTTAAACATTAGGAATTCTGAGTTATTAGTGCGTGTCAATTATGCTAACAATGTTTTGACAGTCTATGACATGGACCAAAAGTGATTTTCATTTGCTGGTGTCTTTAGATTCAATTTGGAACAGAGATAGTAGTAGGTAATTATTAAAATACATGCTGCGTTAAAATAACAAGTTTGAAGTAAGTTAGGACAGTCTCCCACATGAGGCATGTGGGTTAAGATTATTCAATCAAACACTTTCAATCCAAGAGAGCTTAATCCAAGAAATTGCTTTGTTCTTAACTATGTAAAATATTAAGGATTAACAGAGGTTTTGCCCGAAACCCTACGAGATCGCGTGGGTCATGGATCCTCGATTGGCTTAGCAAGATCTTACATCTATCTATGTGATTGAATACTTTTGGAATGAGCCCTCTTTCAAAGAACCAAGAATTTCACTTTCATCCATGCCAATATTACAAGTTTTTTTAGACCAAACAAAATTCCTTAAAATTGGATTATTGCTTTGAATTGGATAAACATGAATATCCATAAGTTATTAGAATGACGATTTGTCTCAGTACGTACTAATTTATTATCAGCTATTAAATTCGTTCAAACTAAGAATTAAGTTTAAAAATCGAATAATTATTTTCCATTAGAAAAATAAACTATTATAGAATAGTTAAGTTAGTTACTTTCAATAAATCAACAACAATTAAGATTTTATTAGTATTATTCTGAGAAAAGTATGAATTAGCGCCGCAAGGATTTACAAGTTGTATAGACTGAACAAAATTCCTTAAAATGGGATTATTGTTTTGAATTAGTTAGACATGAATATGGATTGAGCCAAAATGGGACTCTCAATGGCTAAACAAATGAACACAAAATGTTCTTACATACAACTACACAGAGTTTCTTGAAATGATACATAACATAAGCTCTTACATTCTTATTAGAATTGGAACAAAAATTCCACACAGAAATCTAAACTGGGAACAAACATTTCCCCATTAGTCAACATGTTTCTGAAAATCCTACTGAGGCAGCTTGAGAAACATCAGTTTTGTTGCCTATAAAAACTCCCTAAAGCGTTTTTAGCAATAAGAAAGCTGCAAATTTTCCCCTATAGATTGAGTCACATCTTCTAACTTGATGTCTTAAATTACGAGTTAAATACTCAATTTTTTGAGATAAAATAAGATTAAATTTGTGTATATAATATTTTAAATTATGAGTCAAATATGCGATATTTAAATTCTTGTTTGTCTCAAGAACGAGTCTGAATTTGTGTGGGGTGTAATTTCCATATTATAGTCTCTTTCTCCTCTTTCATTAGACTTGAAAACAGCATAGTACTGGCGAAAAAGGGGAGGGGGAGGGGGGGGGGTCTCAGCTGCTTTTTTTCTCAAACCACAAGACCAAAATGAAATGATGGATGTGCTTGGGATTTTAGATTAAAAAACATTGCTTTGCTGACCGCGGGCAAACTTTGAAGAGGGGAGGGGAGGAGAGAAGCAGTAGTTTTGGGCAGGTTGAGGCCTGTCTTTTTTTATTAAAATGTTTGTAGAATGAGTCTGAATATGCGATATTAAATTATTTTCTAAGTAATTAATTTTAATATCGCCACAATTACTTTTTTAAATTAGAAACAAGACGAGCCGAGTTAAACAGTGGGTTTGTAGAGTTTTTTTTGGTTGAATTACCCTCTCGTCGAGTTGTTTTGTCACTTTGGTGACCGAAGAAATCAATTTCATTTTGCTACTCTCTAAGTCCTCATACTGGGGCCAGGTCTCTGTTTTGGATTTGAGGCAAAAAAGGCCTCGAGTTAAGAGAGAGAGAGAAGAGTTCTTGCTCCCTCCTTTCCTCAAAACTGCACACTTTATTCTCTTCAAAATTCGATACTTTCCTCTGTTCCCAGCAACGAGGTTTTAACCCTTCTTCAGACACAATCTCTCTCTCTCTCTCTCTCTCTCTCTCTCTGCATTGTCTCCTTCTTCATTCATTCAGAATCTATTAGTATTCATAAAAGAAAGCCAGAGAGAAAATGATCCTTGTTGTTTTTAAAATGTAAATAAATTGGGATCTTCTTCCTTTTTTTGGTTAAGTTGTTTTCTCTTGAAAGGGAAATAAATCCCTTTCTTCTTCTTCAATCATTTATACCATATTGGATATTTTTCATTCATATTATCTTCTAAGCAAGAATCCCAGAAGTTTCACATAATAAAGTTTGGATCTTTATTAAGTGGGATCATTGTTTTTTTTAGTATATGAAGTTGAAACAATGAGAGATGTCAACTCCAAGAAAAGCAAGGTTTGTTCAAGAAATTTATTAACTTCTCTGATTATAATTAATTTTTTTCTCCATTTTTTGCTGATTTTTATTTTTTCTTGTATTCATGAAAGTTTTCAAGAACCAAGACACTAGTCAAGAAATGGTTCAATCTCAAAAGCAAAGCTGATGATATTCACGCAGACGACGCCGTTTATGGAGGTCAGTGCAGCTTCTTCTTCAATCTTCTCTACAGCTGCTTAAATCTTGATTTCTATAATGAAATGTTTTTTAAACATTAAGAAAACAAAAAGGGATTTTCTTTTTTAATATTTATAATTTTCAACTACTTACTGTAGCATTTTATTATTACTCCAAGAAATGATATTTTTAATGGCATCTTAAGATCTTGTTTCTGCAATTCATAGACTTTTTTTTAGTTGGGGGGGACACTAAAATTGTAGACATGATTGTATTGACTTTAGACTAAAAGGTCGTAGCCAGTGCACAAGGCTCCCGCATTAGCAAGGTCCGATGCACGCGGCCTTACCTTTATTTTTTAATAACAGTTTATGTTTTTGCTTGATCAGGTGTTGATTAAGAATGGAGGAACAATTCCTCAGAGAGAAATACATGCACTATCAAGAAAAGCAAAACAGGTAGCAGTACTAGGACAACCACTATTTCTTGTGGACCACCCATCATTCTCTCTTTCACTTTGCAATTGTTCTATCTTCTGCTTAATCATGTCTAATTATGATTTTTTGATCCTATTAATTGCTAAATTAACAGAAAGATCAAATAAAAGGGGCTCTGATCGTGTCCAGCGAAGTAAGATTGATCTTGATCCTCCCCAGGTTACTGATGTGCACAACTACAGGTTTGATCTAGCTTTTTATTATTAAAAATGTAGTATTTCTTGATATTTTGGATCTAAGAACTGTTATTTATTTATTCTTTATCCAATTTTTGTTATTAGGATTTTTACAGCTACATGGAATGTTGCTGGAAAATCTCCTCCTAATTATTTGGATCTTGAAGATTGGCTACACACATCACCTCCTGCTGACATCTATGTTCTTGGGTGAGTTTGTACAATAGAAAATCGACGTTACGAAATTTTATTGGCGAATCTTCTTGAAATAGGAAATTTGTGTACATTGGCCTTAAGCCCTTATTTGTTCATTGGTGCATTTAGGTTTCAAGAAATTGTTCCATTGAATGCTGGTAATGTTTTGGGTACAGAAGATAACGGCCCGGCTAGGAAATGGTTAGCCCTCATAAAAAAGACTCTGAATAGTCTTCCAGGAACAAGCGGTGATTACCGTACGCCTTCGCCAATTCCTGATCCCATTGTAGAACTGGATGCTGACTTCGAAGGGTCGTCGAGGCAAAATGCCTCGTCATTTTTCAATCGTCACTCCTTTCAATCGTTAAGTCGTAGCATGAGAATGGCGGAAAATGACATGTCAATGTCACAGCCTCGACTTGATCGTCGATTCAGTGTGTGTGACAGGGTTATGTTTGGGAACCGACCAAGTGATTATTGTGATCCTAACTGTAGATGGAATGGTTCCTCTGATGATGAAAATGGAGATGACGAATCACCCAATTCAGCATACTACTCAACTGTTTCATACGGCGGTTCAATCTCCATTGATGATAGGGAGAGGTATCAGGGGCAGTCAAGGTACTGTTTGGTAGCAAGTAAGAAGATGGTTGGGATTTTTCTCACCGTATGGATAAGAAGTGATCTAAGAGATTATATTCACAACTTGAAAGTGTCTTGTGTGGGTAGAGGATTGATGGGGTATCTTGGGAACAAGGTTTGTATCTCCTTTGCTTGAATCTTGCTAAATTGATTATCAAATTTGTGTACATGTGAGCGAAAAATGGTAACCGTGATTTTTGGGGTTCCCCAGGGTTCAATTTCAATCAGCATGTCTTTGCACCAAACAAGTTTCTGCTTCATTTGTAGTCATCTGACCTCTGGACAGAAGGAAGGCGATGAACTGCGAAGAAATGCCGATGTCATGGAAATTCAACGAAAAACAAGGTTTCCTAGAGTTCGTGGTATGATCGATGAGAACTCTCCTCAAACTATTCTTGAGCATGAGTAAGACCCTTTTTTCCAGATTGTGAATATTTTTCTTTTCTTGATTTCGAATACTCTCCCATATTTTCCTAACGTTATTCGTTCTATGTTTGTCTAGTCGAATTATATGGCTTGGAGACTTGAATTATCGGATTGCTTTGTCCTATCGAACTACCAAGGCACTTGTGGAAATGCGCAATTGGAGGGCATTGTTAGAAAATGACCAGGCAAGCCAAGCCAAAATTTACCTGCAGTTCGCTGTACTTCAACGTATGATTAGTTGCCTGGTCTAAAATGATGTATTTTTTTTCCAGTTACGAATAGAACAGAGGCGAGGGCGTGTTTTTGAAGGGTGGCATGAAGGAAGAATATATTTCCCTCCTACATACAAATATTCAAACAATTCAGATCGATATGCTGGTGACGATATGCACCCAAAAGAGAAACGCAGAACACCTGCCTGGTAATTCTTCTTTCATCAGATATTGGCAATGAGTAAATTCACTGTGATGGGAACTAGTAGATTACGAGGTTAAGGGACTTCATTTGCACATCTACACTGGGGAAAAAATAAAAAAAACGGAGTCTTTCTAGTTATGCTAATTGATAAAAGCATTTTTATTGATTGTTGAAGGTGTGATCGCATATTGTGGTATGGTAGAGGTCTCCATCAATTATCGTATGTTCGTGGAGAGTCTAGATTCTCGGATCATAGACCAGTATGTAGTGTATTCTTGGCTGAGGTTGAATCTGTCAACCGTAGCCGATTCAAGAAAAGCATGAGTTGCACCAGTGCCCGAATTGAGGTCGAAGAGTTGTTGCCATATTCTCATGGACACGGTGACCTGAATTTCTTTTAGACAACAGATTCTTTGGAAAGCATGATTCTAAAAGAGCATTATTGCTCATGATCTCCATTGTGGAAAATCAAGCAAGTTTCCAGTAAATGTTAGTACTTTTTAGCATTTTCTTTTAAACTACTTGTTGTTCCACTAATTTTCAATTATAACTGAAGGGATGTTTCCTGTGAATAGGATGTCGGACTGCTTTGTTCAATCCCATCGGCTAGTGCAATCTGAATTTGTACTCCATGCCAGGTAAATCTCCTTTGCATCTCTCTCTCTTAAAGTGTTACTCTTTATGAAAATTATATTCGTGATATCCACACGTAAAGCTTAAATAAAGTTTACACCATTGAGTTAAACGTTGGTTGATGTCCTGAGCTTGTTTTTCATTTGAAAGAAACGAGTGTCTGCATAAAGCATTTTCCTCGCAAAAGTCTTTGATGATATGTTTTGATGTTCTGAAGTGAACCGTTTGATTCTTGTAGGAAAGTTGGAAATTAAGGAGATCTTTTCATGGGGTATTTCTTAGATGATACTCTTTTATCTTCACTTGAATTTACGCAGCCTGTGTTCTGAAGGTTGCCTACAGACTCCTTGCAATTTTCCGACAACTTCATTAGCAAATGCAATCAGAACACTTTGGTATACATGCAAACTAAACAGATCATATTCCCTCCGAAAGTTTAATTTTGTCCGTCGTTGAATCCTTGTTTATCTTGCCTGCTTGAACGATGTTTTACAGGAATGATGACTTGACGAAATCAGCACGTGCCCTATTTCTCCCGGTAACTGAAGTAGCTCCATGTTTACTTACTCTTTTCTTTTGGAAGAAAAAAGAAAGGGCAGGGCAGTGGACGACGATGAAGCTTCTCTTACACAAGCTGTTTGAGAAAAAGATTTCGAGTGAAGAGTAAGCAATTAGACTAGAAAACAGTAAAGATTAATTGTCTTGAAGATCACTTTGGTTTTTCATGTATATTATCACATAAAAAAGCAATGAACAGAAATAAATATAGAGCATGTGAGGTTCTTATCCAAGGTGTGAAGAATAAGAAAGCCACTAGACTAGTAGTTATCAGCCTTTAGTTTTGTTGGGAGCAAATTGCAGTATGGACTCAGCACACGAATCATGGAAGTGAGTATGTCGCACAAGATTTGTCTAACGCAGTTTACCTTTTCTTTAATTTGTGAGTTATTATTACATGAGACAGGTTTTATCGAGGGTGCATTTTTTTATAGTTATTTGCAAATTCTCTTGGAGGGGCCCTCTCCTTTAGTACTAAAATCATGTTTGAAGGTTCCAAAAAAAAAAAATCATGTTTGAAGGTTCCAAAAAAAAAAAAAATCATGTTTGAAGGAGGAAAAAGACGTGCATGTGGAGTGACGTACCGTCCGCTACAGTGGAGAACGTTAAAAATTCAGGAGAACGTTAAAAATTCAGTACATATTAAATACTTTTTGTAGGAGTTACATTCTTTGTAATAGACGTTTAACACTTTTTTTACACAACAGGTGTTAAAAAATCACAACACATGTTCAATCTAAAAAAATCAGAATCGTCAATTTTTTTATCCAATAAAAAAAATTGTTTCGTATATGCAGAATTTTAGGCACGAGAGTGAATCGAGGGATGATGGGATGGACGAAGAAGACAAAAACCACTGAAAAAGGTTAAAAGGGAGAAGTTGAAGTGGATCTCCCACAGCGAACCAAGACAATGTCTCCCATTTCTTTTGCTGGTTTTCTGATTTCTGCACTTTGGCCCTTACTTTTTTCCAGTTTTAAGTGCTTTCTTTGCAGTGTGCACCACAACTGACCTTAGGTAGGTAGGTACTTCCAAGAGTTGAGAACAGAAGGAATCAATATTATGAACCAAAAAATGCCTTTATAAGGGCTCCAAGGAATCAAATTAGTTGTGAATTGTAAACTACGTTGGCTGAATTTAGACTATTCAAATAATATTAATAATAAAATAATAAGAACAAAAAAATGAACAATCATTAAAGAGTTTTGAGTCAAACAATCAACCACGCAGAAAATTTCACAAAAAATGTGTATTTGAAGTGAGTTAGTCTGGATTTGAATCTGAAAATGAAATCTCAAGCAGTTACCATCTTAAAGTGGTTGGTTTAGATTTGAGAGTACTATGAGATGTCTAAGATTCTAGTGTTGAACGCCTTTTTTCAGTACGTGTGAAAATTAATCTCGTCCGTAAAATTAAATTTTTTACTGTCAAGATTGATTTAAAACAAACAAATATCTTGATTTGTACGACACTTGTCATGTTTTTTATGCTTCAGGACACGTAATGAATAAAAAGCGTTCTAAATCCTGGTGTAAGATTGGGAGCAGAAATCTCAGACTAAATCTAAGTATAAAAATGAAAAAAACAAATCCAAAATTTGAAGCTAAAAACAGAAAGAGGAATGGGAAAAGAGAGGATGAAACAAAATTATCAGAGCTTTAAGGAGTAAATCATGCAGAGAAAACATGGAGTAGACAAGGTTGGACACTATCGAAGTCCCAAGCTGTAAACATAAACACAAAGCTCTCTGGATCCAGACAGAAGTGACATCTGGTAAAATAAATAATAAAAGAAATACTGTACCAGTACAACCTTTTTTGCCTTTTCTTTGCATGGATGAGAAGATTTAATTTAATTTTTTCTATGAATAGTACCTACATTACATATGATCTAGTTAATGGATTATCATACCTAACTCTCATACTATTAATACTACAAAGTGCTACTACTATTATTTAAATTTAAGACATGAGTTTCTTCGCAATTTGAACTTGTAGGACTTATCTTTCCAAATGAGAGTTTACTAGTAGCGATTACTATTTTATTTAGAAATAAAAAAAGTTATTATAAGGTATATAAATGGAAAATGACCCTTTATTGACTACTACTAGTAGTAGTACATGTCTCTCTAGTGGGCGTGTCTGGGGTGGGGCGGCCCTATGAGATATGACCCACCTCTCCTCTCACATAAATTCATATAGGACCCGCCTAAAAATATCTTACAGGTGGATCCTGCAGGAAATTATGTGAGAGGGGAGGTGGGCCATGTCCCATAGGACCGGTCCACCTTGAATTTTTCCCTCTCTAGTGGTGGTAGTGAATGATTGTTGCATGGGTGGTCAGGATTTATGTACCTTTCCCATGTACTATAGTGTACAAGTTTTTTTTTTTTTTTTTTTTGCTAAGTAAAAAATTCCTTTTCCCTTTTTCTCTCTCTTCCCCCCTTTCTTCCTGCGGCTTTCCTCCCCTCTACTGTTGCCAGTGATTTGGCTAATCGAGCCAAATCTTGGTCCCTTTTATTCAGTTATTAGTACTTTCTATTTTGTCTACTGAATCATATGAAACCTTTTTCAGGGATTTTTTTCTTCAAGATTCAAGACACTGAGAGGTTAGATGAGTCTCGGATCTTCACTGAATCTAGACTTTTTTTTCTATGTTTCTAGGAGGATTCGTTCAACCCGGGACTTGATCTCGGGCCCTTTATCAATTTTCTACATCTTTCCGAGGCAATTTGTAGGGACGGTTGATACGCGCATAGTCCCTATAAATTGTCGACTCCTAAGGAAGATGTTGAAAGTGATATTCTCCTGTCCCTGTGGTTCAAGAATGGCGATGAAGATGCTTTGAAGAAGAAGATTATGTATTTGTTTATTTGTCTAGTTTTTTTCCTAACCATCCAAGTTTTCTTGGATGTGTCTTTTGTCTGTTATCGTGATTTTTTAAATCATTGTATAACTTTTACTTTCTGTACTTTCAGATTTTTTATTGATTGTAATGGCCTCGGCTATTTGTGATTAATGAAATCAGAATTTATTTAGCCAAAAAAAAAAAAAACTATAGTGTACAAGTTGTGTACAAGTTGCATATGAAAGAACACATCTTTACTAGTTTAAGAAACATGTTAAAATCCATGGTTGTCTGAATTTGTCACGCTTGAATTCATAGTTGAAACACCAGTGGTAATAATATATGCTGCCAAAAATGAGAATTGCCTCTACTGCTAGGGCTGCGGTTATAGTGCATCCATGTGTTGTGAGCTTTATATATATATATATATATATTCTCATAATACTTTTCTCAAGACATAACATTTTTTTACGCAATTGGTGTTAAGAAATTAAATAAGTGTTAACTTTAAAAAAAAATTTGTACCATTACATTTTGTATTTAACGTAAAAAAATATATAATACACCCTCCATTTTTATTTAATTGTCGTTTGAGAGATTTATAGGTATCCAAATTAATTGTCGTTTAAGATTCTTTTATTAGTTGTCAATAATTTATTCCAATTATACCCTCAACATTTCTTTTGTTTTCTGCCTCTGTCATCCCTATTTTTTCCTTTCTTTTCTTATGCTATAGAAGTGAGAGAGAGGGGTAATATTGAAATTTTCGGTGAAAATGACAAGTTCCTTCATTTACTAAAATATAAGACTCTTTAGATAATTTTACTCTTTATAAGACTCTTTGGACGATTATTTTTAAAAAAAAATTGAATTTGAATTTCTCCCGCCTATTTTAGAGGCAAAAAAATAGGGCATTTCCCACCAAAAGTGAGACAAAACCAAATCAATCTCAAGCCAAACCCAATCCAAATAGACCCATATTGTGTTCAGCATATAACCGTACCGCTATGGATCAATCATATCCTCCCTCCTTTTGGTTTATCATTGGCGCCATATCCTGTTGAGATGATGATCCTCATAAGGGAGGCAAAGGGGGGCCGGACGGGATGGAGAAGTTGGGCAGTTGGATCTTCAATTTTTCATTTTTTTTAATAATACTTTCCCCCTTCTGAAAAGCGTGATGAATCAACCCATGCCATACAGACACACATATATTCACTTATAGAACGATACAAAGGACTAATTGACGGTTATAATATCCTGGCTATTTGGCCAGAGTCTGTTTCGATTTAATTTGAGGTATTTATTTCGAGATTTATAAAATTACAAATTGTTCGGAAAAAAAGAGATGTGGCAAAAAAATGTAAACATTTTTACTTCGGTCAACTTACACACTCACACACTTAAAAGAATTCGTCTAATTAGTAAGATGAGTTTAATTCTTTATCTTTCATCTACAATTAAATTTTATCGCGCATTACTTGACTAATATGAATTTATCTTTAATTTAATTCTATATAAGACTAAAGTTTCTTAGTACACACTCTTAAATTAGGATCATGGGTTTATGATCAATGACAAAGATACCTACATCCGCCACATATATACTACTTGTAGAATGCATACATCTCCAAAGGATGTCGTTTATGTAAAAAACAAATAAAATCAGAGCTCCAACATTGATATACTGGCAAATATGTCATATGATTATAAACCTTGTCATCTATTTGCAGCATTGTTGTTTTTATTGAGAATGGCCAATATTTTTCACACTCGGGTCCAAATTCACTACGAAACAAGTTATTTGTTTGTATGCGTAAGTTCATGAATAACTATTAATCAATGAACTTTATTTTTTACACAGATTAAGAAAGTTAGTTAATGTTTAAGTTAATAATACTCTTTCTTGTCAAATACTTCAACTCGTATCAAAGGGAACTCTCATGTCAACCTTTCCCTAGCGCTGATGCCATGGTTAACACCACTGCTCCCCCGCCACAAGGTGGGGGAGACGCTTGGCACAAAAAGTCCTTTGCGGACATCATTTTTCAATCCAAAGATAAACAATCAGCATCATCTTTGCCACTCGCGGCTCTTGAATCCTTTAAGAGTGAGCCGAGCATTACTATCGCGGATGATGAACACGATATTCTGAAAGCGCCTTGGCGTTTGGCCTGTGTGGGCAAATTCAAGAGACGCTGCCCCCCACCCCCACATTGGAATCATTCAAGAATGACTTGGGCCGGGTTGGATTTCGGGGAGGATTATGGGTTGGATGGTTAAACAACAACCATCTAATCATTAGATTTGAGCAGGAAGAGGATTATTGTAGGTTTTGGAAACGAGGACATTGAAAATACTGCAACCTTTGGATGAGAGCAAATGGACTTTCGATTTCAGTGTATATGAGGAACCCTCAATTGTTCCAACATGGATCAGCTTTTGGGGATTGCTGCTACACCTATTCCACAAATCAAAGCTCTTCTCGTTGGCTTCAGCTGTAGGAACGCCATTGGTGTTGGATGAACTGACGACAAATCTTAAAAGGCCTAGTATTGCTAGGGTTTGTGTAGAACTAGATTTACTAAAAGAATTACCAACTCGCATATGGATTAAGCATGAACGATCGGGCAAGGGATTTTGGCAGCGCATAACATATGACGATTTGCCAGTTTATTGCACCAATTGCATGACATTGGGGCATTCAAACTCGTCTTGCCGCAAAAGGGAGTTACCGACTCAAAAGGAAAACCATACCTTGACGCCGAAACAAGCGATTAAGGAGAAATCTAAGTGTCATGTCCCAACCAATTCATACACACAAAAACAGTTAAAGCAGCTACAACTAATGGCCTCAAGCCCCAAACAGTTAATGACAAGTGCTAAAAGGAACTGAAATGATATATATTGATAAATATAGAATGATAGTTTCTGCAAACCAAGGCAAAGTACAGAACTATTACACTTCAGTCACTCTAATAATAATAAGCTTAACTAAATCCAACAGAAATGAAGTAGGGAGAAAGATTAGACAAACTCGACATTCCTCCAAAGCTACCAATGCTTGCAATCAGCTCAAGGAGAGATGAAATGTAGCAGCCACTTTGGGTATATATCTGAATCGGCTCTAATGGAATAACGATCAATAAACAAGCAACCTCGGACTAGTTGCAATCTCCGTTCCCGACCATTGCAAGCAATAATCTGAGAAGGCAAGGCAACCAGCAATTCAGTGACAGAAGGGGAAAGTCTAAGGGAGAATAGAGTGAATGAATTTCAAGGGAGAAGAAGAAATGGAACTCACAAAGGAAAAAGAATGGCTGCTGCCACTTTGGGGTTAATTTTCCGAATGCCTTTCTTTTCTTTGATCCCTCCCTTTTATAGCTAGGGTTCCTTTCCCAAAATGCATCTTGCCCCTCCAGCTAAGCACTCTTCTGACAGGTACAAGAATCGAGAAGATCCTTGCTGGTTGACAGCAAAACGCAGCAGCAGCAAAGCACGAGCAGATCCTTGCCCAAAATAGAAGTCTAAATATATACTTATCAAACGGTGCCGTTTTGGTAACCACTGCCCTTAATTAAATTCCTAATTTCATTATCCCTAATTATATAATAATTTTCCCTCTAAAAAGAATACCATGAATTTTTTCCTCCTCCTTTGCAGGATCTGACATTACTCTCCCGTTGAAACAAGTCTTGTCCTCAAGACTTGATGACGAAAATTTGCTTCTCATGAAATCATTGTTTTTCTCATTAACATCTACTCCATACATATTGGACCAAGGTATAAACCATTGCATCCGAGTTTGAATAAAATTCACAATCCGCGGAGTACCTTGCTTTGCATAGAATAATATATATACCTCACCACAGACTTCGCGGTAGAGCTCAAAGTCATCAGAACCCACTTCATTTTCTCTATTCTTCTGATCCGTGGTTAGAGTAATCAACCTCTTGACAAATAGTGCATTTAATTCTGATGACGATGAATAGTTTTCAGTTTCTAGGCAAATACTTCTGAAATATCTCTAGAAAGAAATTACTCTTGAGTTATTGATTGAGATATCGACTTAATTGCTTTCACAACTTGCTTTCCAAGCTGCAAGTATTCTAAGTTCTTGGTTAAATCCAATGGTTCCCACATCTCTGCAACACCAACAAACTTAGCAACTTGAGAGAAAAAGTGCCTGTTATAAGGCCGAAGCATGACATTGATATCAAACACTTTTACTTTTGAGTAATCAGGTCCTTCCCAGGGTGGTGACAAAAAGACCATATCTATCTTCAACGTGATACAGCCCCCTATGACAAAGTCGATAAAGTCCTTAACTCCATATACTGCTGCATTATGTTGTGCATAGTCAAGCTCCTTTGGATCAACATCAATTGCACTAATATGTTGAGACCTTGGTGCAAATTGGATTGCATTCCCTCTAAATCCAGCAACACGATCAACTATGGTAACACTAGCACAACGAGAAGCATTGTGTCCGGCTATAGTTTCAGGAGTAACAGAAAACCATACTTCTTCATCCATTTGTATTCCTTCTTCAAACCTTGAAAATAGTTGGTATCTCTGACACAAATACTTGCTTACACTTTGTTGGATAGAACCTTCGTGATCAGTATACTTTAACTGAAGTGCCAAGAGATTCTCTATTTCGGCCTTTTGTTGTTCTATGATTTCTTCCAGCTCTTGAAGGACAGAAACAAGCTCAACATTTGACTCTTGGCTTCTTCCTAGTTACACAGATAAATTAGCATTTGATTCTTGCTGATATTTTATCTCACTTTCCAACTCCTGTTGAATATGATTTAGACCTTCAGATTGAAACCTTGAACCATCTGTGCCTCTCTGTTTCGCTTCAGATTCCTCGAATGACAGTTTCAACTGTTCAATTTCTTTCTTCAATCCCTCATGTTTTGTATAGGCTGCTGAGAGTTCCATCACTAAGTCAGCATGCTTTTTTGACTGGTCCAAGAATTCATTTCTCAACGAATCCAAATTGAGCATTGAATTTCGAGCATTTCTTTCCCACATCATAGCTTCTAAAGCAAGTTTAGACACTTGGGTTAGGAATCAACATGCATTTCTGCTAGGAAGCTCTCGGAGAACAGCTTTCAGACCCCGGGCTTGTCTTTCAATCATAAAAGCTGAGCTAATGACACTCTGAATTTGTTTCCCAGCTTGCCTGAGTTTCGTCCTTCCACGTGCCACCTCCTCCTGAGCTTGTAATGTTGTTTTCTCCAATCTTTCACTTTCTGTCTTCGAAAGTTGAACTGATTCCTGCAACCTTTTGACTTTTGCATCAGTTCTTGAAACCAAAGCCTCTTCAGTCGTAAAAAGATGCATTGCATTATAGTACAGGAAACGCCTTGGCCTTTTCAGACCCACAAGTCCTAGACCAAAAACTGATCCTGTTGTGACCAAAGGTTTAGCAGCAGCAGCAAGATGAATGCCCTCTTTAATCTCCCCAAAAACAATCTCCTCATAAGCACTATATTCGGACTTAGCATCATTCAAGTAATCTGAGTCTTCCCCAAACCTATTTCTGCTTGCCTCATCAAGCTTAGTATCAACAACATAGAATTTCTCTTGCACTTCAAAATATTTATCATGAGCTTCAGATATCAAAGCAACTGGTCTTGACATATAACAAAGGCAAATTGCAACTAATGATGCACTTACAAGCTCAGCACTAGAATCTCCATATACCACACTCGTTCCCTTATCCCTCCTCCTATGATACTTAGCTATACTTAGCTCTTTCACAACAACAATTTCCCTTATAACATCCTATTCTGTAGCAGCTTCGGACAAGAAAATACCTAAATGCAAATCAAACTTGTGCAACAATGCTTCTTGTAACTTTGAGTTGTCATCTTTTGTCATGCCCTTCTCTGTAACAATATTTTCATTTTTTTTCACTAAATGACACTAGTTTCACATTTGCAAAATCAGAACAATGTTCTTCCTCAACTGTACTTGCTGAAACGACAATCTTCTTAGAAGCAATTGACTCATCCTTACGATTTTCTTTTCCCTCAACAACTTCAATTAGCTTATCTTTAACTAAAATTTCATCCAGCACTTGGTGACTCAAATTATCTTTTGATTTGTCAATTTGTTCATCCTCGGCATTTCCATTCCCATTTAATTCTTCATTTGGCATTTCAAAAGGTTCCCAAAACCTTTTACACATTGAAGTTGTCAATTCTCCCCCAGTGCAATTAGGGTTATTTGCTAAATGTCCCCTACTCCAAGTATATGCTCTGTTTCTAAGATTAAACATAGTGAGGGAAAGTTTTTCTGTTTCATCTACATGATGTAGCTGAAAATAATCTATGCATTTTCCCCTCCACTCTCTAACACTAGTGTAGCTATCATATGTAGGGAATTCCAAATTTGGGTTTTTAGCCATAACCTCACAGCCCCTTAGGATTGAACTGCTCTGATACCAATTTGTCATGTCCCAACCAATTCAGACACACCAAAACAGTTAAAGCAGCTACAACTAATGGCCTCAAGCCCCAAACAGTTAATGACAAGTGCTAAAAGGAACTGAAATGATATATATTGATAAATATAGAATGATAGTTTCTGCAAACCAAGGCAAAATACAGAACTACTACACTTCAGTCACTCTAATAATAAGCTTAACTAAATCCAACAGAAATGAAGTAGGGAGAAAGATTAGACAAACTCGACATTCCTCCAAAGCTACCAATGCTTGCAATCAGCTCAAGGAGAGATGAAATGTAGCAGCCACTTTGGGTATATATCTGAATCGGCTCTAATGGAATAACGATCAATAAACAAGCAACCTCGAACTAGTTGCAATCTCCGTTCCCGACCATTGCAAGCAATAATCTGAGAAGGCAAGGCAACCAGCAATTCAGTGACAGAAGGGGAAAGTCTAAGGGAGAATAGAGTGAATGAATTTCAAGGGAGAAGAAGAAATGGAACTCACAAAGGAAGAAGAATGGCTGCTGCCACTTTGGGGTTAATTTTCCGAATGCCTTTCTTCTCTTTGATCCCTCGCTTTTATAGCTAGGGTTCCTTTCCCAAAATGCATCTTGCCCCTCCAGCTAAGCACTCTTCTGACAGGTACAAGAATCGAGGAAGATCCTTGCTGGTCGACAGCAAAATGCAGCAGCAGCAGCAGCAAAGCATGAACAGGTCCCTTGTTGCCTTTGTTTCCCCTTCTGTCCTTGCCCAAAATAGAAGTCTAAATATATACTTATCAAACGGTGCCGTTTTGGTAACCACTGACCTTAATTAAATTCCTAATTTCATTATCCCTAATTATACAATAATTTTCCCTCTAAAAAGAATACCATGAATTTTTTCCTCCTCCTTTGCAGGATCTGGCACTAAGGCTGCGGAAAGAGTTGAGAAGGGAAAGCGGGTATCGGTGTTTGAACGAATTCGTCCAGAAATTGCGATTTTGACCCGTGATGAGGCGTCGGGTTTTGGAACGAAGACAATCGAGAAATTTCCGATAGTGGCGGCGCCGGGTGCTCAAGTAAATGTTGAGTCGGTGGTCGCCTCGGTGGTACCGGAAGTTTGGGGAACACGGGATCCGGTGAGCCAATTGCCGCTGCTGGTCCGACGGTTGCCCCAATGACGACGGGAAACGAAGACATGTCGTTGGTGCAGAGGGCAGGGATGAGGGTATTAGGCCTTCACTACTACAGGTTCGCAATCAAGCACCAGAAAGTACTAACCTGGTTGAAGAGGCTGAAGCAGCGGTCATGGAGCTCGAAACGCAGGTGCTGTTGGTTGTAGAGAATTGCGCTCAAGATCCACAAGATCAGGATCGTGATGTATCAGTCCCCGGCGGGATTTACCGTTTAATTCGTTTGTGCGGGTAAAGATTCACAAGATTAGGATCGTGAATCAATCCCAGATTCGGCGGGATTTGCCGTGCAGTTGGTTTGTGCGGGTGGAGACCCACCCATCCCACCTGCTCCGACCCGCGAGAATGAGACACCAGGCTCGGCTGAAACAGGCCCAACAGCTTTGGGAGTGGAAGACTGTAGGCCCACTAACATGGGCTCTGCTGTTACAATGGAAGAGGGTCTCGGGTTTAGTCCGGACTTGTCGGTTTTATCAGCGCCGGTCCGTAAAAAAAAAACAGGACGTGTTGCTCCCCCACCTTTTCTGCTACCAAATTAAATACACCAACGGCTCCACATTTTTCTGATTGCCATGATTTATTTGCAAGAATTGAATAAACGTATTAATGCGCCGATTTCCGTAGGGCCTGTGGAAACACCTGTGCAAAAGGAAAGTGTGCCACTTAAATCAGAAAATATTGAGGTTCCGAACACGGGATTTTTTGAATAATTGGCTGATATTCAACTGGAAGATGAGTATGACGATTTTATCCCTGTCCGCTCACTCAAGGGTAAAAAAATTCATCCTACTGAACATCACATGGAAACTATATATAAACCCTTTAAAAGACGTTTATGTTGTTCCCTTTGGTATTTCAAGACTATTGATATAGTAGTGGATTTATTTTCACCTTATATTCGAGGTGCGGGTATGCCCCTCTTTGTATGAGTTTTTTGCTTTATTTTTCAATAAACTTTATTAAAAAAAATAATCTATTTATCAATGAGAAGTAAACAATTATTCACAAAATAGATATTCACAAACAGCTACTTTAGTGGCCTCACACTCACGTTTAGGCTAGAGAGGTAAATAATGGTATGTCTCCATTTTGTGTCTCGTTCCCTATACTATTAATAATAAATTGTTATGGGTTAATTTGTCTCTTAAGGATTCCACTGTTTCTGTTAGGTTATAGTTTTTTTAATTAAAAAATCACTCCCATGTAACTCGAAGACGCTAATCCCGTGGAAGCTGAGGAAGTTGAAGTTTTTTTTTAATGGAACCCGCCTTAGTTTCCCAGATCCACTAACGGAGCAATGGAAGTAAGAAAGGCAGGGGCTAAGGTCGATTTGGCATCTGGCATTTAGCTCGAAAGGGATCAAGTTCAGTCCAAAAAGATTCTAAGGGAAGCGGTAAACACATGAAAATTTCTTATTAGTCTGACAGTGAACTAGACACATAATAGGGACAGACGACTCTTACCAAGGCTAGGGAAAATTCAATCCTAGAATCATCCTTATGGGACTGGCTCCACACTCCCTTCATATGAATTGGACGGAGTCTACCTCCAGATGTGAGTTCCGCTAAATTCATATGAGAAAAATGTGTGATTAGTTTCACAAGTACGGTACTATGATTGAATAACTTCGATGCTAGAGGTGCCCAAATTGGCTCCAAACAACCTCCATTTTCCACATAAAGATCCAGCCTCGTCGTAGGAATCGTAACTGGGCCGAGCCAAAGCCCAGAGAATCAATTGCCAAAACCCGAACGAAAATAAAATTAAATGAAAGAAGCAAAATCCAAGAGGGGATCCTATGCGTACAGTTATGGCCTAAGCACTGGGTGTGCAGTCCCCAAAAAACGATACATTGACGTAATGAGAGGGGGAGAAATGTTGCAGATTTGGTCAGGAAGACGTCATGGGGGGATGAAGAATCTGACAAGAAACAGAATAATTTGAGCAGAAGGATTCAAAAATAGGAACTCAAATCTTACTGGTTATGGTAAATAAAGGAGGCTACCACAAGTGTGTTGGGAGGACTGCACCAATAATTCCCATGGCCTGCAATCACTAAGAGAAAGAGACTGCATTCATATCCATATGCGTCTACATGACCAAATACCATTGGTATTGCCAAATCCCAAATCAATTCCCTATCTACCTGGCATTATTGTGCCACACGTTCCGAATTCAGTGCTGAACAATTGTTTTGATCTAACATTTGAAAATATCAATTCTTCTGTAATCGTACTGTTTGATTAAATAAATTCATTCCTGTATCAATTTATTCAATAACTAAAAGACATTTTACGCGTGCGAAAAAGAACATATAATGTGCATTGAATTCAAAATCGTGCCCCCATAGTGGACCTCAAATTCTATTACTTTTCTTTCCATAGGCAAGGGAGAGGTTGGGCCACTCTCAGTTTGGTTAATCACTAGGGAACAGATCCTCAGCTACACATCAAATGCCTTAACCATAATGTACATTGATTTATGCACATACTAACCTTCTTCACAAAGCATGAAAATTTTGCCCACTATAGAGTTCACATGTACCTATTTATTGTAATTGTTGTTGGTTCCTGATTAGAATCATTTAGGGGTGCCAATCGAGTTATGTGAGCTGAGCTTGGCATAGCTCACGCTCAACTCACATAAAAATTGAAAAGCTCACGCTCAGCCCGGAAAAGCTCATAAACCTTGAGCTCACGCTCAGCTCACATTTTACACGAGCTCGAGCTTAGCTCACGAGCTTCCCAAGCTCATTTATATTAGCGAAGAAAACGAAAATCCTGTCTCAAGAATATCATAATACAATTAGCCTTAAAACTAAATTTGGACAAGAATAAACAAAAAGAAGACTATTGAGTTAATCCACACATTATAATTATAAGTATAATTATAATGTATATAAGTTTTTTTTAAATTAGTATTATATATATATATATATATAATATTTTAATTATATTAATCTTATTCGGGTTCGAGTTTTTTTTTGACTGAATGGGCATGTCTCACGCTCACTCACATGAAAGCGAGCTTGAATATTAAGTTCACGCTCACATCACCTCAGCTCACGCTCACATTTTTTCGAGCTATGTGAGCCAGGTTCGGGCAGGCCCGAACCCGTTGACACCCCTAGAATCATTCTAGTTCCTTGTTCAATACCATGAAAGCGGAGATGACGTCACCCAAATAAATGTTGAGGTTAAGTTTTGCTTGTGAATTAAGTCGTCAGAAACTCCCACTCCCAGTCCCGTCCCGTTGAGAAGTGAATGAAGAAGAAGACGACGGAGAAGGGGGGGGTCAGTGAGCCACTGAGGAGGCACGGATCCAGTATGCTGTCACTAGAGTTGACCCCAGTGGATTTTTTTTTTTTTAATTATATATGATATATTTTACTCCATTTAAATAATAAATGTATAAATAACCACAGTAAATTGTTGTGTATATCAAATAACCTAATAAATTATATTTCCTGGAACAGGGCAAATCCAAATAGTGAATGCAGAAAATAGAAAACATTTTCTTTCATCACTCATCCTTGTATATTTCAATCCAATATGGTTGGTTTTAGCGTAGAGTAGAGCAGAAGAAGTTTATTTTGGTAGGTGAATAAGTTTAAAACTTACCTTCAAACCAATGAATATAACACGTAGGCCAAAAATGTAAATTCATATGAAATAAAATTGACTTTTTGGCCTACGTATATTATATTCATTGAGTTTAAATGTAAGTTTTAAACTTACTCACCTATCAAAATAAAATTTCTAGTAGAGGAGAGGTCATAAACCCAGAGTCTTTGCCACACAAGATTTTTACTACTTCTATCTACCATCTCCTCAGCTCCACTATTCAAACCTCTCATTCTTCTTCTTCTTCCATATACGTAATCACCGTCTTCCCAAGACTATACTACTCCACTCTACGTACCCTAGTTTTTCCATTACCCAAAATTTGTCACCCACTGCAGTTCCAACTTTCCAAGCGGTAGAAAAATGGCTTCTAACCGCAAGTATATGAGAAATCTGATATGGACCTAACCTATTCTATTGGTTTTGGACTTTTCTTGCTATAGCACAGTCACTGAGTAAAATACATTTATCATTGTAAAAAACTATATTCTAGACCTAATTTATTTTATTGGTTTAGACTCTTTTTTACTGTAAGTCACGGAGTAAAATACATTGCAATTATAAAATGTAAAATTTGTAAAACCAGAACTAATAGATCTGACCCGGAATAAAGTTTCCCACAAATAATATTATTGAGGAAAAAAAGAAAGAATGATAATAAAAATAACAGAAAATAAAAAATAAAAAAACCCCACAAATACCATTAACTGATCAGGCCCCGATCATAACAAGTCTAGAAGCCCAGGTTGTGGCCTAGAAATTAGAATACTACTCAGGCCCACCAGTCAAGCGATAGTCAATCCACTATGACTCATAGTTCTCTGGGCCACCAGCGCACTATTCTTGACTTGGGCTCTTAATGGGCTAGATCAGCTTTACATCAGAAAGAGTACTATCAAACAAGAATTTTCACACGGGCTGTGGCCCATACACGTCGGATAGACGTATGCTGGTTTTGGAACCTACTGGTAATGCCATATCATCCCTAGCAAGATTCCAAACAGAAAGGAATCTCATGATCTCATCTTGTATGGGCACCGCTCCTCATTCCTACAGGCTACAAAGGTAATGGGATATACCCAGCAAGCGATTTATTAAATAGTACTAAACTCAGTTTTGAAGATTTTGTAGCATCTTAAAACCTTCATAATTATATACTTATATGTTGCTTCTTGAGTCTCAAAATAAAGAGAAACTATATATACAAGACAGACAAAGACAACTAGTTAAACTAGATGAATCTTCTTCACATCCTTAGAGCTTGTTGGCAATCTTTTTGCAAGTTTGTCTAGTGAAATCTGGATATCGCGACATCCATTAGAGCAGAATGCACTGAAGTCTCTGCACAACACATTTGGAGTTTATGTTAGAACAAAAGAAACGGAGGCAAGTTCAATAATAATGATAAGACACTTTAATTTCCTCCACAACAATCATTCATTTATTACTTCTCTAAGTAGCTAAATTCTCAAAATTAATAGCAAACGTCAAAAACAAATTGCAAAAATTGAGCGCTGGCTTGGAAAATCGCCAAACATCATATCTAACACCTAAAAAGCAAATCAAACACTCATTAGCGAATAATGACATAAAATATCGCTGAACTTTATAACTATACATGAGAAATTTGACGAAGATCAAATTAAATTGACGGAAAGAGATACGGTATTCGTGATTTAAATTATTTATTCAAAAATAATAATTAATTAAATAATGATTTGCATTGTTACTATCAAATAACAAATCTGCGGATAAACAAAATAATGAGAGAGATTAGTCACAAATAAGCCATGCATTAACAATAGAGCAATAATTGATGTTTCGAACAAAGCAAAATTGAGATCTATTCGGTCGAGGCTCACTTGTACATAAAAACCTCAACTCCTTCTGGAATTCTTTTCTTACAATATTGACATCTCTCCAGAAAACCTCCAAGTCTCGATCGATTACCAACACCACCAGAGCTCTCCTGAGCAGAAGAAGAAGAAGAACCAAAATTCACCGTTCTCGCCTGTGATTGAACCGCGGCGACGGTTTGATTCATCGCCGACTTCGCAACGGCGGCAGGCGGCGCAAGCTCAGTCTCGGTGCTGGTTCTAGTGCGCTTGACCGTCATTGGAAGTTCGATGAAGTCGAACGGAAGCTCTGTGAATTATGAGCTAGGTTTTTTTTGTCTTTTTCTGAGAGAAAGAGAATTGGGTGAGACGCAGGAGCACTGAATTTTGGGTGTGTACGGAAAGAAGAGAGGGTTTATATAGAGGGGAGTGAGGAAAATCAGAAGAGAAGAAAAGAAGGTCCTAGACGTCGAGTATTTATAGGCTATTGTGGTACCGTAGTAAAAAGAAACGCTTATTTTATTTTCTGGAGGTGGTTCGGTGCGCTCTGTCGCTTTCAGAGCTCTAGATCTTCAACCTATGGGATGTAAGCGTCCATAGGAATTACACTTTGAAATCTTTTATTTCGTCTATAATGCAAAACGCTTTAAATTGATTTATTACAAAAGAAATATCAGAATATTTATATTTTTAACACTTATTTTAAGAATATGTGTTCATCTTCTGCGAAATATGTGTTCGTCTCTTAACAACTTGGGTTCTCAAAAAGATGAACATGTATTTTAAAAAAAAACAGGTGTTATCTTTATAAAATCTCGATCGATTACTAGCACCCGCAAAACTCTCCATAAATGAAGAAGATGAATAAATCACATTTCTCGACGGTGACTGTTTGATTGATTCAACGATAGTTCAGAAGGGTTCTCGTCGTTGAATCAATTCAGTTTAGAATAGTGATTTTTTGTAGAACCCTTCTGAACTGAAAAAGACTAACAAAAAATCACGATTCTAAACTGCGAATGAACGGCAACAATGGTTTGATTCACCGACGACTTTGCAGCGGTCACTGCCGTTCAATCACAGTCTTATTTTTTCTCACAATTAATTTATTTTTACGTAATTAAGGTAAATTTTTTTGAAAGAGAATCTAATGCATAGTGAATGTATCAAGAGAATTTATAGAAGGAAAATGCATCTTTTATTATTTTATGACTTCCCAAAATGATTTTTTAGACGCAATAATTTTTCACGCGCGTGCAATAAATATGTAAATGTGATAAGTAGATAAAATAGATACTATGATTATTAGTTAAATTTAAGAAATATCTCGATTTTAAAATTCAAATTATTACGTGATTTCTTTTATATGTTATTTTATTTCAACAATTTTCATATAAACTTATCGTGCATTGCACGGGTTATTAACTAGTTATAATATGCAGATAGTCTTTTCAGTTTTTTAAGAGAACAGAAAGGTAATCTCTGAATAGAATATCGGTTACATACATAGTTATATACATGTATATTTAGGAAGATTAACACAGTGTGTCATTTCTAATTTAAAATCATATGTTTCATATTCGACACTTGTACCCTTTATAATTGTTTCAATCCACTAAGTCACGAGTACAAACCTATCTTTCTATCTTCAAAACCTTTAACCCTTGCATGCATGATGCAAAATAAAATATAGAAAATGAGTAATTAGTCTCCCTATAAATGGTCATTTTTAAGAAAATACATAGAATTGTTGACGTATGTATGTCATTTGTCTAAAAGAAAAATGGGAAATATAACTTGGTAGCGTTGGCATTATAAGATTATTACGTAAATATATGACATCCCAAGTGATGTGCATCTTTACTTGTCTAAAATAAAATATGGAAGATGAGTATTTACGTGCATATACTTTCTCTCGCACATAAACATATATATTAAAATCGATTTTTTTTTCACGCTCTCATTCGCACATGTAAATACTATGAATTATAACAACTATTTTTACACTTGCATAAAATTCTACTGTTTTTTTGTTATGAATAAAATTCTACTCTCTTTTGTACGTACTCAAGAATATTTTCAACATTTAAAATATGTTCACCTCTTATACTAAGACTTTCTTATGATTTTGCACGAGTTTTTTTTTTTTTTCTAAACTCAATAACGACCAATAATGGAATTTCATTTAACTTTTATTTTTTTCCTTAAGAGGAGTAGGACTATGAAGTTGTAAAATTCAATTACTTCTATTACTTAAATCTTTGTCATATTAGCAAGTATTTTAATGTTACCGTTTCATTGACTTGTTTGTCCCACTGAGGTTAGTCAATACTTACCATATAATAGTAATTACTGATTAGGCTATCAAAGTATATAAGTTAAAAAAGTATACTCAAATATGGTAAAATGGTACCTCCAATTTACAAATTCTACTATAAACTTAGTTATTTAGCACCACAAGTTTTAAAATATGGTAAGTCATACATTTTTAGTTATACATTCCATAAAAAATCATCTCCCACTGATTATTTAGCAAAAAAAATAAAAATCTCTCATTAATTGTGGGACTTTTTGTGTACCCAACATGAATAACAACTTTTTGCACTCTCACACCTATAAAAAGCCTAGAGATTCAAGGGAAAGCACAAAATAGTTCAATTTATAATCCCCCCAGAATTACCCCAAACTATTCAAAATGGCCAAGTCCTCCCAAACTTTTTACCCTATCATTTTCATCCTGGCTCTCATCTCAGGTACTTACTTGACCCTTCTTGCACTACATAAATTTCTTTTTAATCTCTTGTTATACTTTCGCTGTAATTTATTTTTATTTTTTTATAAATTTTTTTATTGCAGTTAATTTGATGATTTCCGAGATGCATATGGCTGATGCTGCTACGTGCTTCAAAGTATTGAAAGACATTCATTGTCCAGATGGTCAAGACTCGGCGTGCGGTGCCCCATGTAAGCAACGTTGTCGAGGCTCGGCCGGTGGTCAATGTATCGATCAACCGGGATTTGGCCTTGTTTGCGCATGCTCATTTACAGCTCCCGATTGCCAGACACAACGAATTTGCTTATAAATTTATTCTTTTTTGTCCGAGAAAATTCACTACAATAAAAAATATCTATTACGACGTTTGCCATATGTCATAAAAACGTAAGAAAACGTTGGTATAGATTTATACCAACGTTTGTTGCAAACGTCGAATAAATGACGCATTTGCCGGTGTCGTTATGATTTTTTACGGCATTTGTTACAAATGCCAGTACCTATCTATTACTACGTTTGTTACGTCATTTCAAAGTGTCTCGAAAGTTTTTTTTCGTGGCGCTTATAAATAGTCACTAAAAGACACATATTCCGTCATTTTTAAATAGTTGGAGTAAAGAATTATTACGACATTTGCTATATCATTTTAAAATGTCACAAAAGGTGTTTTTTCCCGACTTTTAAATATAGTCACTATAAGACACATTCCGACATTTATAAATAGTTGGATAAATAGTTATTACGACATATGTTACGTCATTTTAATGTGTGTCGAATTCGGCAATTATAAATAGCCATAATAAGACATCTCTCTTAATATTTATAAAGAGTTAGAACAAATACTTATTCCAAAGTTTGCGACTAGTCAAAATTTGATTTTTTTTAATATAATTTGAATGTTTTTAATCACATATACTAATCTAGTATGAGGTAAATATATAAATAAATATAGACAATTCAAGATAATATGACAAATGATTAATCCTTGCAATGTAAAATATTGAAAAATTTCAAAACAAGAACTAATCAAAATTCACATCATTCTAAAACTTGAGAAAGAGTAAATATTGTGGTTGAATTCCTTCAATTTGTTTATAGCCTCATCACAGTAGCGTCAAATCTGAAAAATTAACAAATAACTCAATCAATAGATATTAAATTAATATTAAAGTCTCATATTTAGAAGTAGATGGAATTACCTGTACAAGTGCTATTAACACTATAGTGTATATCTGAGATTGGTGAGGGGTGAGTACAGAGGCTCCTTTTAGCATTTGCCACCTACAAAACAACAAAAAGTATGTATATGATTAACTCTTTCACAACCATACAACTAAATAAAATAAAACAACTAGATAAAATTACTTGATTGTTATCATACAATGATGATTGTTTGAGGAACTAGTGAAAGACTTCAAGGAGTAAAACAAGTTCCATTCTTCCATTTTAATAAAATTGGTGCACAATTAAAAAAAAAAAAAAAAAAGATTCAGACCATTATTCGTGGTTCAAGAAAAATCAAGAAATATAAATCAAAAAATCAAACACTATCATGCATCTGACAAGTAAAGCCTACAGAATCCGGACACTGCTTTTTCTTTTCTTTTCTTTTTTTAAGCCCGATTGGACGGTTACCCCATATAGGAGAGAGAGAACTGCCTCAGACGAAGAGGAGATAGTCCTAGAAAAGGAGGTTAAAACTTGCCACACGCAGACGGAGGGTATCGAACCCACGACCTCAAGGTCGTGGGCAGGCGCCTGCCCCACTCTGCTTTTGTACTCAAGGATTCTCAAGAATGCTTAAATTCCAAGTTTTATGGAGTACGAGCAATCATTCTCAGAGATCAAGCAACAAAAGTTCTAAATCTTGACAAGCAAAAATACATGATTTTTCAAAACTATCAAATGAATTCAATAAATTAGAACTATAATTACAATTTCATAAGTAGGATTAGTTCAAAATACTTATGAATAGAGTGTAGATTTATCAATTAAAACATGAATCAATTTAGATGAATGCACAAGAGGCCCAAAGAATATACGGTTCTTCGTTTGTTGGTGTGCCAGTTGTCAAGAGATTAAGGAGTAATATACTGAAATTAGGGAGAGAGTGGAGGGAGATTAAGGCGTGCCTAATTTTTTAGGGAGAGAGTGGAGGGAATTTGAAAACATTAAAATGAATTTGGAATATTTTCTTTATAAAAAATAGTAACATGATATAATGACATAATATATAGAACTGGAGTAACTATGAATATTTTTAGAACATTACTTCAAATAAATTAGTTTTATACCATATCATCCGAAGTCCCCCAATCCCGGGGTTTACTCTTATATTGCCTTCAAAATTAGTCTATTGCAATTTAGGTGTTTTTGAGCATTAGATTTCAAAGTTCAAAGATAGTAATATTTAACTAAAAATGTAACATGATATAATGACATAATATATAAATGTTATTATAAGAGTCACGCAAAGTAACCATTTATAACTTTTAAAATAAATGTCGAAATGAACAACATCTATTATAATCGGAGCTATAAATAGCCGTACAAAATTCAAAGATAGTGTCTTTTGTCTAAAAATGTCACATGATATATAAAAGTCAGAAAACGTAGCAATTTTAACAACGTTTAACATAAATACCGGCATGGACAACAATTATTATAAACGTTGTTATGGAACATCGTATAAAATTCAAAGACTGCGACGCTTGTTTGGAAATGTCACAAGATATAACGACATAATATATAAATGTCACTATAAAAGTCGCAAAAAAAACATTTTATAACAATGTTTAATATAAATGTCGGCATGAACGACGTTTATTATAAACGTTATGAACGTCGTATAAAACTTAAACACAACGTCGTTTGTGTAAAACGTCATTATAGTTGATTCCGCTTGATTTTAAGCGACGTTTGAGAAAAATGTTGATAAAAAAACGTCGCGATAGACTATTATTGTTGTGGTGATTAATTATTATTTTAATTATTCGCATCCTTTCCCAATAAATGAATTTTGTACTATTAACTAGTTGAATGAAATGAGAGTTTTCTAAATTTACTAGTTCATCTTATGTGCGATTTGATCTTTATTTTCTTCCAAATTTTGTTTTTTCTAATATGGTCATCATCACTTATAATAAAGCGAAAACACAATAAAGTTTGTGGAAAACAAAAATCGACTATAATTTCTCTTCAATTCCATCAACAAACTTATCCCTGCCAAATTATTGAATTGGAATATTTATATGGACATAAAAGCCATTAAATTATGAACAATAAAGTAATTTTAATATAGGGAATGGTTCAAAATGAAGGCAGAGTTTTACACACAAGTAAAATATATTTGATGGCCTCTATATTCTGCAGAATTAATTGCCATTTTTGTCCTCAACATAGTTTTGCCATTCTGCATATCTAGAGTACACCAAAACTTAAACAGATGTCATTCGTTAGCGATTCACATCAAATTTGTACTTTAAAAAGAGCAAATAGTTATTTTTATCATAAAGTAGTTGTGTGTTCTATTTTCGTCGCAAATAGTTTTTCGGTGACTTTTCTACCACAAAAGTAATTCTGTTATTATTTTTGTCACAAAGAGTTTTTTGTTGCATTTTTTGCCACAAAAAATTTCCCGTTCTATAAGTGTCATAATGCGACATAAGCAATTCGGACCGACCGGCCCGTTTCTTCTCCATTTTATTTTAATTTAAGGATAAAATTGACAAATCACATAATTTTTACAAATTCCCTCCAATCCGAAACCATTTGCAAAATTCAATCCAACTACGTTTTAAATTGAATGGTCAAAGTTCTTCTTACACCACCCAAGTTGTGGTTGCTTCGAGTAGCTTGTCACAAATTTTCCCTTAAAGTTCACCTCTGTATTTTCCGGTAAATGATCTTTTGTACCTGTCTGTGTATACATTTTTGTGCCGAACCAATCACAATTCACCATGTGTATATATAATTAAAAAAAATGATCATATTACGAATTTTTATTAGTTAGACACAAAAATGAGTACACAGACGGGTTATTAACTAATTATAATATGTAGATAGTCTTTTCTGTTTTTTAAGAGAATAAAAAAGTAATATCTGCAGTAGAATATCGGTTACATACATAGGTATATACATGTATATTTAAAAAGATTAACATAATGTGTCACTTCTAACTCGAAATCATATGTTTCATATTCGATACTTGTATACTTTATAATTGTTTCAATCCACTGAATCACGATTACAGACCTCTCTTTCTATCTTCCAAACCACATTATCCTTCAAAACCTTTAACCCTTGCATGCATGATGCAAAATAAAATATAGAAAATGAGTAATTAGTCTCCCTATAAACGGTCATTTTTTAAGAAAATACATAGAATTGTTGACATATGTATGTCACTTGCCTAAAAGAAAAATGGGAAATATAACATGGTGGCGTTGGCATTATAAGATTATTGCAATCTTATTATGTACTCCCTTCATTCCTAATTAATTATCGTTTAAGAGATCTATAGGTATCCAAATTAATTGTTGTTTAATGTTATTTTATTAGTTGTCGACAATTTATTTCAATTATACCCTCGACATTTCTTTTATTTACTGTTTCTGCCATCCCTATATTTTCATTTCTTTTCTTATGTGCTATAGAAGTGAGAGAGCGGGGTAATATTAGAATTTTCGATGAAAATAACAAATTCTTTAATTTTTTAAAATTGTCTAAAAAGAGTCTTATATTTAGGAATGAAGGGAGTATTACGTAAATATATGGCATCCCACGTGATGTGCATCTTTACTTGTCTAAAATAAAATATGAAAAATGAGTATTTACGTGCATATACTTTCTCTTGCACATAAACATAAATATTATTAAAATCAATTTTTTGTTCACACTCTCATTCACACATGTAAATACAATGTATTATTATAAAAACTATTTTTACACTTGCATAAAATTCTACTCTTTTTTTTATGAATAAAATTCTACTCTCTTTTGTACGTACTCAAGAATATTTTCAACATTTAAAATATGTTCACCTTTTTATACTAAGACTTTCTTATGATTTTGCACGAGTTTTTTCTCCAATGCTGTTAGGCATTCAATTATCTTTTTCATTGAAGGTATATATGTTATTTTATATTAGACATATTTTCATCGTTTTATTAAAAATGATTTTATCATTTAGTACTAGGTGCATATTCATCATTTTTTTTTAGCAGAAAAGCTTTCCTCATTGAAAAATTCTAATATGTATCAAGTTTATGTAGATTTTGTGGTACAGAATTAATGTGAGAGTTCTCTCTTTGTCTCTTCATTTTTATAGTGATGCGACTAATTTTGAAACACAAGATCCAATCAACCTCTTCCATATCTAAATTATTTTTCCTCGTTTTTTATATAAAAAAAACTTGCCAAAGACTTGTAATTTTAAAATAAGATAATTGTTTTGGCAAAGTAAAAAATCAAACTAATACGTTCTCCGTGAAAATGAATATAACCTAGAAAGCCTATCAAAAAGCGAGCTTCTATCTTATTAGAGGAGATTGTTATAAGATTCATAAAAGTAAAAGGATAAATAAAACAAGTATTTATAATTTTTTTAAAACGTTCGATCCTTAATTTCCTTAACTAGGTAGTTATTTATAATTTTTTTTTAGGCCAGAAGTATTTATAATTGATATTTAACCTTGAGTGTCCTCACTTCCAGAGCAAAACAAATGTAATCTACAACACTTTTTTTTTTTTTTTTTGTCAGCAACCTTAATTCTTCCTTCATCAGAGGAGGAGAATTTTATTGCCTCACGTAGGGGAAGTAGAGGAAGGTGTCGAACCCGGGATCTCTTGGTCACGGGTAGGGACTTGCCCCACTGGGCTACGGCCTCCTTGACTTACCAAAAGGTTCAACCTCTGTCCGTGAACCTTTTTTTTTTTTTTTTGTAAACTCAATAACGACCAATAATGGAATTTCATATCACTTTTATTTTTTTCATTAGGAGGAGTAGGACTATGAAGTTGTAAAATTCAATTACTTATATTACTTAAATCTTTGTCATTATTTTAATGTCACCGTTTCATTGACTTGTTTGTCCCACTGAGGTTAGTCAATACTTACCATACAATAGTAATTACTAATAAGGCTATCAAAGTATACTCAAAAGATAAGTTAAAAAAAGTATACTCAAATATGGTAAAATGGTACCTCCAATTTACAAATTCTGCTATAAACTTGGTTATTTAGGACCACAAGTTTTAAAATATGGTAAATCGTACATTTTTAATTATATGTCCTAAATTAATACATTCCATAAAAAATCATCTCCCCACTGATTAATTGTGGGACTTTTTGTGTATCCAGCTCTCACACGGTGGAAATCATTTGTTCTCATACATATTATATTCATCATTCAGAATTTGCTATATGAATATTTTTTCAATTATATATATATATATATATATATACACAAATTGTGAATAATTAGATACAAGAATACATGAATAACAATTTTTTGCACTCTCACACCTATAAAAAGCCTAGAGATTCAAGGGAAAGCACAAAATAGTTCAATTTATAATCCCCCCAGAATTACCCCAAACATTCAAAATGGCCAAGTCCTCCCAAACTTTTTACCCTATCGTTTTTATCCTGGCTCTCATCTCAGGTACTTACTTGACCCTTTTTGCACTACATGAATTTCTATTTTTATCTCTTGTAATTTTTTTTTATTGCAGTTAATTTGATGATTTCTGAGATGCATATGGCTGATGCTGCTGCGTGCTTCAAAGTATTGACAGACATTCGCTGTCCAGATGGTCAAGATTCGGCGTGCAGTGCCCCATGTAAGCAACGTTATGGAGGCTCGGCCAGCGGTCAATGTATCAGTCAATGGACAAGATTTGACCTTGTTTGCGCATGTTCATTTACCGCTCCCGACTGCAAAACGCAACGCATTTGATTATGAATTTATTATTTTTAATCAGATAAAATTTATTACTCCCTCCATTCCTAAATATAAGACTCTTTAAACAATTTGATAAAATTAAGGAAGTTGTCATTTCCACTTAAACTTCCAATATTACCCCCACCCTCCGTCTCTCTCACTTCTACGTCATAAAGAAAAGAAAATGTTGAGGGTATAATTGGAATAAATTGTTGACAATTAATAAAAGAACATTAAACGACAATTAATTTGGATACCTATATATCTCCTAAATGACAATTAATAGGGAATGGAGGGAGTATTATTTTAGTTATTCATATCCTTTCCCAATAAATAAATTTTGTACTATTAACTAATTCAAGGAAATGTGAGTTTTCTAAATTCACTAATTCATCTGATGTGCTATTTAATTTTTATTTTCTTCCAAGTTTTGTTTTTTCTCATATGGTCATCATCACTTATAATAAAGTTGTGGAAAACAAAAACCGACTATAATTTCTCTTCAATTCCATCAACAAACTTATCCCTGCCTAATTATTGAATTGGAATAATTTATATGGACATAAAAGCCATTGTTAAATTATGAATGACAAAGTAATTTTCATATAGGGAATGGTTCAAAATGAAGGCAGAAATTTACTCAAGTACAACATATTTGATGTCCTCTATATTCTGCATATCCAGAGTACAACGGATCTTAAACACATGCCATTCGTTAGTTAGCGATTTACATCAAATTTGTATTGAAATTAAAAAGAGCAAATAGCTATTTTTGTCATAAAAATAATTGCATGTGCTATTTTTATCACAGCTAATTTTTCGGTAACATTTTTACCACAAAATAGTTTTATGTAATATTTTTGCCAAAAAAAAAATAAAAAAAAAATCACGTTCTATAAGTATTTTGTCGCAACTTTTCCCTTCAAGTTCACCTCTGTTTTTTTCGTTTATTTTAGGGTAAAAAGTGCCCACGCCCCTTAAATTATCTCGAATTTTGATTTTTGACCCTCAATTAAAAAACGTCAAGTGCTTGACCCTGAACTTTCTTGAAGTATCAATGCTTCCCCTTCCATCCAATTTCCCCGTTAAATAATAACGAAAGGTGCCCATTTGACACTCACATGATAAAAATGGGGGCATATTGGGAAAAAATAAATTAACCATAAAAAAATTAGAAAATTGAGGTTAGCCATAAATCTCTACCTAATTTCTTCTTTATTTCATGTATAGTGAAATCTCACTTCTTTCTGAAATGAAAATCTTACTAATTCCCCTGTAACAACTTAAGCATTTTTTTTTTTTTTTTTTGCTAAATAACTTAAGGATGCTTCCATGAAATTATGTTAAACTCCATGAAAAATGTAACTAATTATACCAAATTTTTTAACTTAGTTTTGAGCAAAAAAAGATATCCAATGTCTTCATCGTATCCCATAACAACCTAAGCATGATTTCTATAATAATAATAAAAAAATTTACCAGAAACTGAAAAATACTATTTACTCATTTATCAAGATTTTTTGAATCAATTTCCAATGGGAGATCACATTTTCTTTTCAAGGATTTAGGATTTTTTTAATTTTAGGATATTAAAAAAATTAGGGAGGGTTCAAAAGATTTGGGAGGGTTTTCCATTTTCTAATTAATTTTTTTAAAGATTAATTTATTTTTGTCAAATTTGCCCCATTTTTATCATGTGAGTGTCACATAGGTACCTTCCGTTATTATTTAACGGAAAATTGGATGGAAGGGGAACCATTGATACTTTAAAAAAGTTCAGGGTCAAGCAATTGACTTTTTTAGTTGAGGGTCAAAAACCAAAATCCAAAATAATTTAGGGGACGTGGGCACTTTTTACCCTTTATTTTATGACTAAAATTTTCATTATTACTGAAGAGTTTTTTATTTTTTATCAAATTGACCACATTTTGGTAGGAGACTTCGGGTGAAAATTGTCTGTACCATGTGCTCAATCATTTTTATTCATAAGTTTATTTTTATTCATGTGCTCAATCATTCAGAATTTGTCATTTTGTATATTTCTTCTAATTATATATACACATGGTGAATCATAAGTAGTTGGGTACAAAAATAGATACATACACGAGTACAAGCGATTATTTGCCGGAGACTTCACATAGCCCTGAGATTTTTGTGGACCATTTTTTTTGGCCAAATTAAATTTCAGGATTCTGAATTTAATATCAGTCTTTAGCCAATATGGACAAAATTTAACCAGTAATAAAATAGAACTTTTCAGTTTCAGAAAAAGAACCGAAGCTTACATGGCGCAAGAGGAACCTCTTCTTGCTTGCCAAATCATCCATTAGACTAACATTTAGTTTATTTTATTAATTTTGTTATGCTGAATATCCATTATAGACTAACTACTACATCAAAACAGTTGAGTTGAGTTGAATATTGTACTTAGTAAGTTGTTACAACTAAAGAAGTTCACCAAATCCAATTTTTTTTAATTAATATCTTCAATAACCTCACTGTTCAATCATCAAATAAGATCAAATCTCTACTTTTCATTTCTTTCTTTCCAACTTATATAGTACTCCCTCCATTCCTAAATATAAGACTCTTTAGACAATTTGAGAAAATTAAGGAAGTTGTCATTTTTACCTAAACTTCCAATATTATCCCCCACCCTCCCTCTCTCTCACTTTTTTGTCATAAAGAAAGGAAAATGTTGAGGGTATAATTGGAATAAATTGTTGACAACTAATAAAACAACCTTAAACGACAATTAATTTGGATACCTAGATATCTCATAAACGACAATTAATAGGGAATGGAGGGAGTATTAATAACAATCTTCATTAATTAATAAAACCATCTTAGCTACCTAAGATCCTCAATTTAGGAAAAGTTGGCCAACCAAACTACCAATCTCTTGCTTGCTTTCTGCCCTATAAATTCCTAGCAATGCTTCCATTTTTAATCAAACAAATCAACTGCAGCAATCAAATAATCTCCTTTTTTCTTGCAATTTCCAGCAGAAATATTATAAAAAAATTCAGATTATGGCGCGAAAAGGGATTGAAATGTGTTTGGGAGTAGTAGTTATTGTGGTCATACTAATGTGGCATGGAGCTGAGGCTCAGACATCCCAATGCAGCAGTGCACTTATAAGCTTATCCCCATGTCTGAATTTTGTTACGGGGAATACATCGACTCCGACACAGTCCTGTTGTTCGCAGCTCGCCAGCGTTGTAAGCTCAACTCCTCAGTGTCTTTGCGCTTTGATGAGCGGTGCCGGCGTTTCCATGGGTATTAGTATCAATCAAACTCTCGCTCTTCAACTTCCTGGCGCCTGCAATGTCCAAACTCCTCCAATTAGCAAGTGCAACGGTACCCTTCTACCTTTGATTAATTGATTTAAACCATATAATACATCATCTATATATACTAATCCTATTTATGTAAGAAAGGAAAGAAATATACTACTAATCAATTAATCGAGTGATTTTCTCCTGTTATTATTATCTTGATTTACTACATGATGAATATCCGTAACACGCTGCCCTCTCTTTGTCGAGTTAGAGTGTCATACCAATTGCAACTTGAAATTTGAAGTCTATATTTGATTCTGCATCCGCTTCTATTGACTACTATCTTTAACTTGTGTAATCTCACAGCTGTTGCTAATGGACCAGCAAGTAGCCCAGCGGCTTCCCCGGCAACTTCCCCAAGTTCTCCATCAGACGATACTGATGAAACTCCCAGTTCAACCACTACACCAACTCCAACCGTTCCGGCCTCAGGAACAGGAACAGGAACAGGATCAAAGACAACCCCATCAACCAATGGGAACACATCTGCTGGAAACCTCGAAAAGCCATTTAATCTGAGCACCGCAATTATATTCCTTGCTGCATTGGCTTCCATTGTCATCAACTTTTGAGCTACTACTTGCAGAGTTTCAAGCTTCATGTATGTGTGTGTGAGAGAGAGAGAGAGAGAGAGCCGTTTCACTGTTCTTAGAGGCCTCTTTCTTACCTGATTGGATGTTGTTTATTGTTTATTGATGTGTAATTTATTGAAATTCTGAAATGAATAAAAGTAGTATTTTGTCATTTGCTGCAAAGTTCTCTATTGTCTAATTTTTTTTTGTCACACATGAAAATTGGAAAATACGGGAATTATAGTATTTTTTAATTATAACTCGATGCTTGTTTTCAATATTTTTCTTCAGTACTTAAAACACCTAAAGGAATTCGAAGTCAATCTAATAATAAAAATTCCAACTGCCACAAACACGATTTACTAACTTTATCACAAAGTCTTCAATAAAAATCAATACAAGAAAATCATAAAATTATGGTTAGATTTCTTTCTTAGAAGTCATTTTTTGTCATGGTCTTTGTGACAGTTAATTTATCGGGAGTGACGGCTCAGTCGTCTGATTGTAATAACGTGATCGCAAGCCTGAGCCCATGCCTGGACCACATAATATCTTCCGTCATCTCTGTCTTCAGTACGCTAAAATCAGCTTTCTAATGGTTATCAAAACAAATAATCAATGTCTCTGTGAGGTTATTAATGGATCTGCATGTTCGATTTGTGTTAGTATTACTATTAACCAAACTTGAGTTTAAATAGTGATTAAATTTTGATGAATGCTAGTTAAGTATGTTAATAATGACGGCTGAAGAAATGAGATTTAAATCATATTCACGTGCGAATTCTGAATGATTAAGACATATACCAGTTGAGAACATGCGAGTTTTTTTTTTTTTAATTGAAGGAGTTATTTGTTATCACAAAATAAAATAGAAACGAGGAAGAATGCGGTTAGTTTATTCCGTTAATGGTAGTGTGAGTAAGATCAACTTTATACATCTAACTTTGATTAAATCTAATTTTAATTAGGCTCACTATGAACTTTGTTTTTCCAATTTTGTTCCATCGGCTAGAAAATTGTTCAATAATAATTACTTTTTTAATTATTAGCGACTTAAAACTTTGAACGGCATATTGGATTATTCATTATGAGGACTAAAGAATTCAAAAAAGAACCTCATTTGGAAAAAAAAACTCCATAAACCAAATGAGTCATTAATACGATATAGTATAATATCTGAATTTCATAAAAGTATATTAATTTATAAAAAAATATATGATTAACAAAAAAAAAAGTTCGATATTAAAATAGAATACTTCCTAACTTCAAATATTGGAGATTAGACTACTTATTCGACCATCAAAGGTTCTTTAGTCCAGTGGGCAAGGGCCTGCCCACGATCTCATAATCGTGAATTCGATACCCTCTTCATATAATGGAGTAAGCTTTAATTGTTTCCCTTTCTGGGGCTATATTCTTCTCTTGTGAGGCACTTCTCTCTCCCTTTATAGGACAAACACCCATCCGTGCATAAAAAAAACAAAAGACTAGTTTTTTTTTTTTTTTGGACGCCCGAAGGCGATTGCCCCCAAAGGGGAAGAGCGGTGAATACCCTAGATAGGGAGATTGTACCATGCACCAAGCCGGGGAGGGAACTTAGCCTCACAAGAGAGAATTTATCGCTCATGAGGGGAGATACGGAAATTGACTACGGGACCCTCAGATCTGCAGTGGCAGAAATTTCTTTACCACTGCAGCTATCCGATTCCCATAACAAAAGACTAGCTATTCGACCCAATTAAACTCAAATCAAAAGGTCAAAATGGAAAATTTTCTAAAATTTTTGGTCAAATACTATAAACACACGATTCGCACGTGCAAATCCCGGTTGTCCAAAAAGGGTAAAGAAGAGAGCTTTTGGTTTTCCCCAGCCATTTCTTCAAGAAGAAGAGAGTTTAGCATTTCTGTTTCTTTTCTTGGTTGGCTCTGTGTACCTTTTGCAGGTAAAATCTTTTTTTTTTTTTTTTTTTTGGTTAGAATTGGAATTGAAAATTGTTTGGGGTGAATGATTTCTGATTGGGATTTTAATTTTAGGAATTGGGTTTATTAGACATTTTCGTTTGGAAATTCATCTGAAACCCAGGTTGTCATTTCCTTAAATTTGTTAGTGTATTTGGTTGAATCGTAGGGCTTTAATTCCATATTGTTCTACTATGGATTCTGCATCATTTGCTTAATTAAATGATTAAAGATGTAAACTTTCCAATTCTTTCTGGCTTTTGAGTATCGATTTGATGTTTTTTTATCATATGCATTTGGAATTCACTGTGATCTCAATTAGCTTTTGTTCCTACTGTTGAGATTATAGATGTCTAAGAACTCTGATTAAGGTTTGTAGCTGTGGTTGTGTGATTAAATTTATTTTCTTTTCTTTTAATTTCAGCTCCAGAGTGCGCGATTAGGAGAAAGCTACCATTTTTCCCAAATGGGTTGAGGCTATTGCTTGAAGATTGTTAGTATTTATTTTTTCAACTTCTAACTTGACTAACTGCAAAGCAATTTGATAAATCAAACCAGACGTGTTGACAAATTTTGATCATAGATAAGAGTGAGATTGTATTTCACTAGGGTTTTAAGCAAGAACTTAATTTCTAGATGGCATTGTATTCTTTTTTGATAAATGGCTGCATTTTAAATGCGATATTTATATGTCCTCTATTTCCTCCTTGCCTTTTGAGATAGCTGTTGCAGCTCATTCTCGGAGCAAGTTATGATCCAAATGAGTAATTTCGGTTCTTTATCCTAGCAATTGGCCTCGTTGGCTAGAGAAACCCTGATTTTGCTTCATTTATTTCTTGCAAAAGACAGATTTTATTCCTTAAAGTGCTATCTGTTTGTTGATATGAAGGGAACTTGCTGTGTTTTCTGGCATTCTTATCTCTTGCAATAAAAGTAAGAAACAAGAGTGACAGCATTTTTTTGTAAAGCACCGCTTCCTTTTTGCTTTACATCGGTGCCAAAACAGATTTTGGGAGCATGAAGCAATTTTGTAAAGCACCGTTTCCTTTTTGCTTTACGTTGGTGCCAAAACAGAATTTGGCGGCGTTTTACGAAGCTATTTTGTTATTTTTTTAGTAACTTTAATGAGTCACCCGTGGCGGTGAACATTTTTGGGATTTTCTATGCCTTTTTGCATCATCGAACTTTTATTTCACGCTCTTTACGTTTTCTAGAGGTGGAGAGTGATTATCTATTGTAATATCAAAGTAGTGTTTGAATTCTCTTTCTATCTATGTTATCTTCTTTGCTATAGAAAACGCCATGGTGGTGACACTAGTGACCTTAATGTATTGAAGCAAATTATTCTTATCTCTTGTTGAGCAAATGGTACTTCGTGGTTTTTACTATTTAAGCTCTGACTCTTGTTATATAATGCCGTAGTTTCTATTGATTGCATATTTAGTTTTTCATTCCTAAGGAAATAATATTTGTCCTCTTTAGATAAAGGAAGAAAGTTTGAAGGGAAAGAGCTACATTGGGGCAGCCTTCAATCTCTTGGTAAATATATCGATGCTGTGAACCCATATAATCTGTGTACTTAACTTTGTTTTTGGTAGAAATGGTGTTGCAGAAGTATGCAAGATATGTTCAGTTGATACCGGGATTTTTCTGTTCATGTCAATTTTGGTCCAACTCATAGAGGCCTGCCCTGCCCTGCACTGTCTGGAGTAAGTCACTCCCAAGAATGGGGCGGGTCAAGCCTGCCTCTTGACGGGCAGGGTGGGTCTGGGTCTCCTGTGTGATCCGTCCCACACAGAGCAGGGTGAGGGGCTGGGTAATGGGATACCCGCCCTGTCCCATTGCCAACCCTATCAGCTGTTTACTGACAACTCGAACCTGCTGAATTCTGATGTATATGTCTGCATTTGAACAGAGAATGCGTCTCCTTATAATTTGACTAGTATTCCATGATATGCCACCAAGTTTAGTCGACCTCAGATACCATAACTAGTCTAATTCCTATACTGCCTACCAAATCTTTAACTATTGATGCACATAGCCTTCAGATTGCTGATAGTGATACACGTGATAGAGCTTCTAAACAATTTCCAGACCATAATGATGTTATTCTGCTACATGATTGCATATGATGATCTGTGTTTTGAAGTTCAAGTTAAGTGCTGATTATTTGTATTAAACTATTTTGTGTATCTAACTTCATATTTTTTAATTTGTGCAGAAATTTCCTACGTGTTAATCAATTCATATCCGGCAAATAACTGAGATTAAATACAAGTCTGACGAGCATGTCTGAACTCATCGAAGGTCTTCCTGATGCTGTTGCCATCAGGTGTCTTGCACGGGTTCCCTTTTACCTTCATCCCAAGCTAGAAGTTGTTTCCCGCTCTTGGCGAGCGGCATTTCGAAGTGCTGAACTCTTCAGAGCTCGGGAAGAGGTTAATGTAACTGAGGAGATTTTATGTGTTTGCGCATTTGATCCGGATAATCTTTGGCAGCTTTATGATCCTCAACGCGACCTTTGGCTTAGTCTCCCTGTTCTCCCATCAAACATTAGGCATCTTGCCCACTTTGGTGTTGTTTCTACCGCAGGAAAGCTGTTTGTGCTAGGCGGCGGTAGTGATGCTGTGGATCCCCTGACAGGAGATCAAGACGGAAGTTTTGCAACTGATGAGGTCTGGTCCTACGACTTTGTAAACAGGCAGTGGGCCTCGTGTGCATCCATGATTGTGCGGCGGGCCATGTTTGCTTGCTGTGTTTACGAGGGAAAGATAGTTGTTGCCGGCGGTTTCACCAGCTGCAGAAAATCGATATCGAAAGCCGAAATCTACGAACCCCGAAAAGAATGTTTGGGTGTCGATTCCTGATCTGCACCACACCCACAACTCGGCCTGCTGTGGAGTGGTTCTTGGAGGCAAGGTTCACGTCTTGCACAAGGGATTGTCCACCGTCCAGGTCTTGGAGAACCCGAAGCAAGGTTGGACGGTTCATGACTATGGATGGCTTCAGGGGCCCATGGCTGTTGTGAAGGGGAATCTTTACGTGATGAGCCATGGCCTGATATACAAGCAGGAGAAGGAATCAAGAAAGGTTATCGTCTCAGCATCTGAGTTCCGTAGAAGAATTGGATCGGCAATGATCGGTTTGGGAGACGATATTTACGTGATTGGAGGAGTGATTGGGCCGGAGCGGTGGAACTGGGATATCAAGTTGATGTCTGATGTTGAGATTTTGAACCTTGGAAATGAGAGACCTGTTTGGCGTTCAGTGGCTCCGATGACTCGGTGTCGAGGAACCGTCCTTGGCTATACACATCTGAGAATTTAGGTCATTTGGTTGTATGAATGATTGAGGTTTCACTCAGTCATCCTGTGTTGTGGTTGTAACAATGTAAACTTTATTGCTTTACCTTGGAAAAATCTTGTCTAGTTTATTTATTTACCTTTGCAACAAAAACCACATTTATTTGTAACTTGACAAATACAATGTGTTAGCAAGAAATGGCATCTTCTTGTTTGTTTTTTTAAGTTTGGGGATAGTTTTGTTTCTGCAGTCCGGCTCCTATGTGGATTAACTTTTTTTCCGCACATGTAGAACATTTTTTTTGTTTTGAGAACAAATGTTCTTAGCTTAAGAACAACTGTTCATGCGAACAGTGTTTTGTAATTAGAAAGTTCATTTTAAATTAATATCAGCCGTCAAAATTTTAATTTAACGGATGGGATTTCGTTCCGCACGTGCGAAACAAAACCTATTCTGCATAGGAGACGTGTTGTTGTTTCTGAAGCTATTACCACCATCACCAAGTGGGATTAGATAGAGTTTGAAACATTATTTGCAAAGATAGTCAAATTTGAGATTTTGCTCTTCGCTTTGAGATGTAACACTAAGAAAATACTCAATAAATATTAGTCAAAATTCTCCTTTCCGGGACACTACTAAGGAAGCACATAAGGAGGGAAGAAACTACGCAATAAGTGAACCCTATAAATTCACTATATCAAAGTAATTGCCGACGGGATCATAAACACTTATATGTTCTCCTTAATTCTCTTCATGTTCTGATAGGAAACTAAGTGGACACTGGCGAGTGATCGTAGTACAGTTGGCTGACAGCTCGCTTCACTTTCCAAAGGAATGCTCAAAGGGTAAGGTCGAGAGTTCCATTCACCATGGGCGCAACCTAATACTTTATCAATTGCATAGTATAAATCGTTTACGACATTTATCGAAAGGTAATGACGTAAACAAAAAAGTTTTTTAATAAAAAATTAATATTACTCTCTTAAATTAAATTAATGGTATACAAGTCTTATTCTCTTCATGTTCTAATAGGAAACTAAGTGGACTCTAACAAAAGGTTAACTTATAATGCAGTTGGCTAATAGCTTGCTTCAGTGTGATCACAACTTAATACTGTTTTATGGATTCCACCAGATTAATGAGGCAAATACTTGATACCGGAAAAAGAAAAAGGAAAAAAAAAAACGGGGGCTAAGTGGACTCTTGGATTACTGTAGTATAAATTTCTTGGAAGAATAGAAACTATTGGGCTATGCTAACATATCGCCTGAGATGATGGCCCGTTTTAAAACTATTGCAGGCCTCTTCTAAGTTTATTGGACTAACTTTTTACAAAAGGCCTAAAACCCTAAACCCATCAGATTCTATCAGTATCAGTGAGAGAGACGACTATGGAGGACGACGGCGACGACCAAAACCGTGAATCGGAGGTAGCTCCGGCACTAATCGCAGTCCACCCTTCCCAACAGTCCGTTTCTGTTGCAGTTGGTTCAGACCTTCGCGTCTTCAACCTCCAGTATTAACCTCTTCTTTTCCGCTTCACCTTTTCCACACTTCAAATTCATTGATTAAAAAAACAATTCTACGTTTTTATTTTAAATTATTATTATTATCGGACCTAAAGTGCTATACCAACTGCGCTATCCTTCTGATAATTCTATGTTTGTTTAACACTTGGCAGCGAAGGGTGTCCGGTGACCTTAGTGGACGATTCAGAAGAGCAAGCGAACACGAATGTTCATAAGGATTCAATAAGAGCAATTCGATATGGTGCTAAAGGGAAACTATTTGTATCAGCTGGTGATGACAAGCTTGTTAAGATTTGGACAACTGAATCTTGGCATTGTACTTTTACTGTGTAAGTTGTGCAAATTTCTTAAATTTTGATTCTCTAACTAAATTTTACTACCTCATGTAGCGAAAATTAAGGAAGCTAAAAGCAAGGCACTTTGTTAGTCAACATATCATTGTTACTCTCTTAAATAATACTTGTATACCACTAATTCTGTTTATGAGAGTAATATTGATATTTTGATTACAAATACACCTTATTTTTTTTGCTTATATTATGGAATGGAGGTAGTAATTGATTTAGCAAGTTATAATAATTATCATTAGAAAATGTAAAACAGGTTGTCGGAGAAGAGAGTGAGTGCAGTTGCCATAAGCAATGATGGTCTCTATGTATGTTATGCGGACAAATTTGGTGTTGTGTATGTTGTGGATGTACAAGGATTGAGCAAGCAATCTTCGTCGCCGAAGAAGGGAGTTCCGATTCTTGCGCACTACTGTAGCATCATTACTAGACTGGTATTTGATTCTACCGGAGCAATCTTTATCTTTAATGCTTGTCCAATTGTGTTAATTATTCGGTTTGATTGGTTGCCATACGTTGTCTGCTGTGTTTTCCTTTGATCATGCCCAAAAATTCCGTCATTTTACATTTTTTCCTTGTTCCTGGCGCGCTGGTTGATGTAGTATTGCTTTTGTTCGTGATACTAGACAAGTGACTTTTATCTTTCTGGGGCTCAAGCTGATAATGCTCTCTGTTTCTTTTTGTTCTTTTGGACAAGCTAGCTTAGTCTTTGATTAAAGTTTCCCGTTTCCAGGAATTTTCACCAGATGGACGATTCATAATTAGTGCGGATCGAGACTTCAAAATCCGTGTAAGCTGACATTCCCAAATCAGAAACATTTGCTGATATATATTTTTTAATATGTTTTTTTCTTGACAAAATGAAATCCTCTCTCTGTCTATTTATAGGTTACAGTTTTTCCTCGGGACCCACTGAATGGAGCTCATGAAATACAAAGCTTTTGTCTTGGTCATACAGAGTAAGCATTTTAAGTTGGATGTTATTTTATCTTATGAAGAAGGTATTTGATGATGTAAACTTGTCCGTCAGGGTCTTTGGTTCTATAAACATCACTTCAGTTTCCTTCTCTAATCCATCGTGCAGCTAGCTGAAGAACCATATGATGATGTTGAATTTAATCTATGCACTTATTTTCTTGTCCATGTTCAGATTTGTGTCTTCCCTTGCCTTTGTATACAGCCTGGACCATCCTCAAGGATTTTTAGTCTCTGGAAGTGGAGATGCAACGGTGAGTTAGTTGAGACTTGAGATACTAAACATTTGGCATCGTTTACACGTTGATTCTCGTGAAGCTTTTCTAGAATTGTGCACATCTAATTGCTCTATGTTCCCAGGTTCGGTTATGGGATTTCAGCACTGGTTGTCTTCTTGATGCCTGCATTGCTGCGGAACAAGTAACTTTTCTTTCCTTATCCTTTTATATTTGAATAGATCTGCTTTTTATCTTTTCTGTTACTTTAACCTCGTCTAGCCGTTATAAATGGCTTTATTAAGCAGCTTTCGTTTTTATTTCATTGTGGTAGTCTTATATATATATATATATATATATATATATATATATATATATATATATATATGCCCAACTATCTTTGCTGAATTTGTTATGTTTGTTGGTTAATTAAGTTTATGCATTCCTGTAATCTGAGGTTCCTTAATGACTTTCTACAGTCTAATGGAAAAGAAGAAGAGTCGTTGGATGCTGTTACTGATCTCTGTACTTCTCATGATGGTTCATTAATAGCCGTGGCTATCCAGAGGTAACTTTCTGTTTGTTCTTTTATGATTTTCCAACACCATTGTGAAGCTGTAGTTGACTTATTACCATTAAATTTCTAATATCTGATGCTTTCTCGAATTGTAGTTTGCCAGGAATTATGCTATTGAGCTGTAACTGTTCTTCTAAAACACTCTCTCTGATCAGAGTAATTATCTTTAAACGAATCTTTAAATGGTTTGTGTACTTAAATCTTTAAATGAACATTTTCCCACTGTTAACAATAAAATTTCAGGTGATTTCCATTAGTGAAGAGACCTTTATACCCACGAGCATAGGTTCTTCCTCTACAGAATGGTTGTTATGGATGGTCATGGGCGTATCAAGCTTAACTTCTTCTGATTCCACACCTTTTGCCCGGGTTAGAGTTTTTTCCGGTTTCAGCAGCAGCAATTTGGAAACAGCTGAACACGAGGCTCTCATCTTAGACGATAAAGACATACCAAGTGGACAGCAAACACTTGAAAAGTTGCAAGGGACCCTGGTAATTGAAAAACAAGCGTTTGCTACAGCTGCCGATGCATTGAAAACAGCAATGCGCAATCTGTTAATCAAGAAGCAATACACAGTGGAGAGGCGGGAGCACAGAAAGAGGGGAAGAAATGACAAAAAGATCCAACATGGATGAACAACGAGATGTGGAAACGCAGGGTTTCTTTGGGAGTGAGACTTTTCCTACTCTTTTTACGCATAGAGGAGAGTTTCTCAACCTTGGTATGGCCATTTTCATTTTCTCAGTTAGATATTTTGCTTGTAACATTATTAGGATATACTTCTTGATGTTCTAGTAAAATTAAACCCTGTTTTCTTCTGCATCTTCTTCTATATTTGTTTTTCTTTTACTGCTGCTGAATTTTGGCATTGAAACTAGTAGTAGAATCCTCCTGCTTGATGCTTTTTGTACCATAATTTAAACTATAAGTGGACAGTAAATGGTAGAATTTACTTTTTTATTGGTTGACCTGAATTGAACCTCATCTAGTTATTTAGTTTCAAAACGAAACGCAAAAATGAAGGTTTTGGATTCACATTACTGTCACAAAACAATTCATTTTTTTATAAAACTTTAGATGTTGTGTATCAAAATTAAACACTATCAAACCATATATCAATGTGAGCAATTATGCAGAGTGGGGGTCATGCCCTAGGGCACTGCTGCTCAATGTTTCAAAGTTTTTTGTCTTTATATAACACAGATAATGATGCCAACTAATATTCTTAGTATTTGATTTTTCTTTTGTTTTTAAATGAAATTATGAAATGGATATATCCTTCTTCTTGCCAGAAGGATATAGATAAGGCACCAAAGATGGAAAGATGCAGTGAACAATCATTAAAAAAATTGCGTAAAGGGTTCAATCACGCAATTTGATAGTGTTTAATTTTATGTAAACACTATCATAAGTGTACACATCAATTTTGTTTTGTTTAGAATTTACATAACTTCCTCTTTCCCAAATCTGCATATCAATTTTGTATCTTTGACTGTGGTCCAAAATAATCTACATCATTACAAATATATAGAGAGAATTTGTCTCCTTATATTATGATCATCTGGGGAATTCGGAACTATAAAGTTTATGTATTAACACAAATCAATTTCATATAATAATAATAAAAAAAATCTTCGAGTAATTGAGAGTTGAAGAATGTTTATTTAATTTAAGACATTTTGTAAAATATCCAAATAGCAAAAAAGAAAGGACAAATAGAGAGATCCAAACAAAAACTCGAGCAAATAATTTACTTCTTTTGACGCTCAATTGTTTTCTCTATTACAATTATCATCTTTATGATTTGATTTTTTTACCCAATTGGCCTGGTCCTTATAATTCCATCAACATAACAGCTCTACAGTATATCAATTTTTTTTTAAAAAAATGTCACTATAGTAAAATGATTAAGTGTTTGACTTGTAATTTATGATATTAAAGATTAAATTTTTACAACTTCAAAAGTAATATTCTCTTCGTCTGAATTTGGATATCTGGAATAGAATATCTTATTTTTTAATTTAGTTGGATATCCAAGTTAAAATAAAATATTTAATTTAGAGTAAAACAAAGAAAAAAAAATCTCAAAGAGAGAATGAGTGGTATTTAGACATTGACCGCCAATGTGGTCCTCTCCTAAGTCTGCAGTAATAGTTTCCAATGAGTATCATTCAATAGTGCGACTTAGCAACCAAAAAAAAAAAAAAATCAAGAGGGAGGGGCCTCTCTCCAAGATAAAATTGAAACTCACTTAGCTCAAAAGAAAAAACAAAAACAAAAATGAGATAAACTGACATCTGCATTTGGATTGGTTTTAATATATATATATATATATATATATATATATATATATATATATATATATATATATATATATATATCATTAATTAATATCATGTAAAAGGAAAAAGCTAAGAAATTTTTGTAAACATTGACAAAAGGAACTGACTCATAGAATGCTTAGTCAAATTATAAGTTGGAAGATTACATAATATAGGCATATATTTGAGGCTTGTTTCAAAAATCAGTATTTTTTTTCCAAGTAAAAATCAGTTTTTCTTTCTTATTTATGAGTTTTACTTATCAATTTAAAACAGTCGAGTTCGAAATTAAACTCTAGCCAATTCTATCTATCCAGTAAATCATTTTTTTATTGTACTTATATATATATATATATATATATATATATATATATATATATATATATATATATATATATTGATGAATTTTTATTGTACTTAGATCTCGTACTTAATAATCACCATTACCTTTTTTTGTCTGTTTACTTTTAGGGGTAGGGTTCATTAAAACTAGATTTTTCTTTTTTAGGCGAGTTGACGGGTAATTTTCATATAAGTTTTAAATTTTTAGATAAGTGTTACATTTTGTGTAATACATTCTACACAACAATTGTTAAAAATCACAATACATTTTCGATCAAAATTCTGTGTCTTCAGCAGAATTATATTTTATATAAGGCCTCGATCCATAATCAATCGGATAGAACCATAATTCATAATAATCTACCTATCTTTACCTCTCTCTCTCTCTCTCTCTGCAAGTTGCCCATCCAATCAAATGCCATTTTGCAGAGACCAAAATACATTATTAGTCTAGAGTGTGGGATCCTCAAAAAACCTACACAATAATCATCATTTTCTTGAAATAACCCCAAACAACTTTAGAACTCAAAACATGATAAACTCCTCATTCTTCATTTCATTTTTTTCTTGATTGAATATATTATAAACCAGAACAAGACTTTGGAAGTCCCTTACCAACAACTCCTCCTAGCTCTACATTCACTTTGATCATTCAGCCATGGAGGCCACAGAGATTTAACAGGAATTTTTGGGGTTCTGGTCAATTTTGTTTTTTGGGGTTCGGATCCACCACCAGTTAGTGTGATTTTAAGGTGAGCTTTCTATATCTGAATTCAAATTCGGAAGTCTTTTATTTTCTCTGTCCCAAATTAGCTGTCCAAATTACTCATATAACTATTGAACAATGAAAACTCCGCTAATACATGAGTTGTAAGATATTCTTGTAAAAATCAAATGTGTATTCAATTTGGGACATATTACGTTTTTTTTTTTGCCATATGATAAGTTCTTATTTCTTTTCTTGCTTTTTTCTTCTTCTGGGATTTTGCAGGAAACTTGATTGAGATTATAATGTTACTAATGTTAAGGAATAGATCTAGAGAGGTAGCTAGTAAACAACCTCGTAATAGTATGGCTGATCACCCAATCTTTTTACCTTCTCCAAAACAAAATCAAGCAAATCCCATTTCATCATTTTTGGGTTCTCCAAGGTTTTTCAATGGATTCTTGACAAGAACTCTCTCAGATTCTGAAAGTCAAAGCAGCCCAACTTCAATTCTTGATAGTAAAAATTCATTTGGGTATTATGATAAAAATTTGTTGATCCTTTCTAATAATAATAATAATACTTGTTTAGAAAATGGTAATAAACACATTTATGAGAAAATAGATGGGATTGGACTTGCTTTGTTAGACTCTCTAAGTAATGATGAAAATTTCACAAAATCAAATAATAGCAAAATGGTTTTATTTGGAGCCAAAAAACTCAAGCTTCAAATCCCGTCTTCACCTTCTCTAGATGATTCAACCCCAAAATCCCCAGCTGATTTTGGTATCAAGACTAGGAATTCTCAGTTCTTGAGTAATTCTTTATCTGCCTCCTTTGGATCACCAAATTCTTCAAGTGTTAAATTCTCAAAGAGTCTTTCCTTTAGTGAAATGGAGCTCTCTGAAGAGTATACTTGTGTGATCACTCATGGACCTAACCCGAAAACTACTCACATTTTCGATGATTGCATTGTGGAAAGCTGCTGTGGAGTTGGAAGCTTATGTGAGCTCAAAAAGGAGTATGGGATTTCATCTTCAACTCATAGTTTAAAGTCTGTGCCAGTGAGTTTTTTGAGATTCTGCTATACTTGCAAGAACCAACTTGGAGATGGCAAAGATATCTACATGTACAGGTAACCCTTTTTGTCCATCATTTTTTAGCTGTCTTACTATGAAAATGCTAGCGTAAAACTCAGTCACATACTATGACATTAACCTATGACTTTGTCAAGAAGGCCGTAGCTCAGTGGGGCTCCCTTCGCTCACGACCGAGAGGTCCTGAGTTTGACACCGGGCCACAGCATCCAGACTACTAACCAACAAAAAAAAAACCTATGACTATGAAAATGCCAATAACTTGGATTAGTTGATTTCAATTAAGGTTCAAAATAGGATCTTTGGAACAAACTGATAATCTCTCAGTTGCAGCATTCCTGTTGTAGATATTCTTTTGCATTTCTGTTCACTCTCCTATAGTAGGTCAAAGAACCGCAACAATTAAGTCGGAACAATAAGTCTCGATAATAATTTTTTGTTTTTTGTGTTTTTTATTTAAAATAAATCTCCAATAGTACTCCAAGTGAGAAAGTATTGTTTGGTCTCAATAATTGATGCACTATGAAGGGCTATTAAATGATTTTTAAAATGTTGTAAATACACATCTAGTCCCTTGGTAATAATGCCTTGTCCCACCCCTTTGATAATACATGATTTTTGTTGATGTGCTTGTACAAGCTGTATTGTTGAAGTTGTGGCCATATTTCTTTGATCCATACTCCGTCCGTCTTAAATTGAATGTCAGGAAATTGTATATATATATACTCAATTTGAATTGGGTTTTGGTTTTAATTTGGGTTTGGATTTGGGTTTGAGTTTGAGTTTTAGCGGGAGAAGCTAAAAAATTAGCGGAAGAAATTCAAATTCAAATTTTTTTTTTAAATAAATATCCAATTCCAAATTTTGGCCTAAAAATTTTGGAATTTGAACCTCTCCCGCCAATTTTAGAGGCCACAATTTGGAATTGATTATTTGAAGAAAAAAAATTTGAATTTGAATTGTTCCCGCCAATTTTTTAGTTTCTCACGCCAAAACCAAAACCCAAACCTAATTCAAGTGGAGCCATATTCAATTTGAAACGAAGGGAGAAACAGAGTTTGAGTTGAATCGTATATCCTCTTTTTTCCTTATATTGCAGGGGTGAAAAAGCCTTCTGCAGCCATGAATGTCGCTGCCAAGAAATGCTTATTGAGGAAGAAGTGAAGAACCCAAAGCCAGATGAGTTTTCCATGGCTTAGTTATTATCATCATGAATGCTATTATTTCTTGGTAATTTGAGAGTTCAACATCAACAGAAGAAAAAGATTGTACTTTCATCAAGTTCTTGCTCATATATTCATATGAATTTTCTTTTTAATTTTTTGGTTGTATTTGTTTCTCTTTGATCCTCTCCCATGCACATAAGGATAAGGAGAGGCTAGAGATAATGTAAAAAAAAAAAATTGTCTGTGATAATGATGAAGCTATTTATTTTGTTTGGTTGTATAAAATTGGGATCTTTTTAATGTCTTTTGGCAAGGAATTGACTAATGATTGATAACTTGTTGCGTTATTGTTTATCTCCCATTGCGTATGTGAAAGTGATTGATTTCTTTTTAGGTGCATCATCAATTTTTTTTTTTGCTGTTTATATGAAAAGATTGTTAACTATGACAGGATATTAATTTAAAGGTATAATTGGATTGAGTCTCATTATAAGATTCTGATTTCAATTTTAAATTAGTCTCAAACTCAAACATAATTTTACTGGATTATTACCAGACTCAATAGAGTAAATGATTTTTTCCTTCTCGTAAATAATGAATATCTTATGACTCACTCTCTGAATATTTTGTTCTTTAATCAGTGAAGGATTACTCAAATTAACAAATCACCTGTATTTGGTCGGAAGTCAACCCCTCGTTTGATTCATTTTATAGAAATGAAGTGATAATCAAAATAATGAAAGGTGATAAATAATCTTTTTTAGTAGAAAGGATCTGGGTGCGATTTTTTTTGTTGGGGGGGGGGTGGGGGGGCACATTTTCCCTTGCAGCTGCGGAACTGGTTTCCGATCGTCAGATGAAATGATCGAAAGGTTCATATTGAAAATAGCTATTATTTTATAGAGACTATAGCCATACATAGACCTAATCTTTTTTTGCTTTTCTTGTTTTAGACACAAACTTTTTTTGGGTACATTTTTAGACACAAACTATTTACGGGACAGCCGTTATAAACAAAAATCAAAATTCAGGCTAAAAATTCGCACGTGACCCAAACGTGCATTATGTCGGAGGAGTAAAATAGTCTTCTTACTTTACGGGTTTAAGCCGACCCGAATAAAAACCAGCATCCAAATCGTTTTACCCTAATTTACCAACGATTTTTCACCCAAAAATCATTATTCCCAAAATTATTTACTGAGAGTAAATCGCCTAGCTGTAAAAACCCTAAAATCGTTCCAATCTTCCGAGGTTTCTTCATCGTTTGTTGATGATGAGGTTACGCGATAAAGAAACAGTGAAGGAAACGCCAAAATATGGTAAGAATTCTTAAATTCTAGGGGAAGATGTAGGGTTTTTGGTTTATTTCTTCGGAGTTTTTTGTTCGTTTCAGAGCCAAGGTTCAAGGTTTGGTTAAGGTTTCTGAAATAGGTATTGGATCACCACCAAGAGGTAATACTAATATTGGTGGTAGTAGTGGTAGAAAATCTAAATTTTCTAGGGATCTTATTGATGACTTTACTGATGTCTTTTGTACTGAACCTGAAAATAATCAGCCTACTGGCAGTATGTGGGTAGAGTTTAGTGCTCCTGATGTTGGGAACAAAGAGGGTGTTGTGTGTGGTGATTTCACTGATGAATATTCAACAAAAATTCAACAAAATCAGGTCCAAAATTGAAGATGAATATTCAACAAAATTTCAGAAAATTACTTACCCGAGACTTAATACAGCAGATGAATCTTCTTCCAGGGTTATAATCAGTGCGAGAAGTATACATAGCAACAACCCTAGGGCATTTACATACATTCATGGATTTTGTTATATAGTTGCTTGAGCTAGATGAATAAGCCATAAGTTGGTTCTTAAATAAAATATCAGCCCGAAATATGGCTTAATAGCGAAGGAGAATGAGGGCTAGGTTGATTAGGGAGCTTTTGATATGGAACACCAAACTAGGGTTTTTTAAATTCACTTGGGGAAGATGAAGTTATTATGAGGGAGAAGGGTGTTTTAAAATTACCCTTAACAATTAAAAAAAGGTCAGGTTTTGCCATTCCCCGAAATACCCCTGGATAAAACTACGTTGTTTTGCTTCCAGGGGGGTTTTTGGCCGGAAAATACGAAAAAAATCTATTTTTAGCGTCCCGTAAATAGTTTGTCTAAAAATGTACCAAAAAAAAGTTTGTGTCTAAAACAAGAAAAGCAAAAAAAGATTAGGTCAGTGTATGGCTATAGTTAGGCCTGCAAACGGAGCGGATTTTTATCCGTATCCGATTCGAATCCGTATTTTTTTTAAGGATATGGTAAGCATTTCATATCCATATACCCGCATTCGAATCCGAATCCAGTATAAGAGTAATAAAATGGATACGAATATGAAATATAAAAAATCGTATCAGATTAAATCAGAATCAGTTTTAGGTAAAATAATATATATATATATATATATATATATATATATATATATATATATATATATTATATTCCCTAAAACAATATATTTTGCAGAATTTATAGGATTTAGGATTTTTTTGTAATATAAGTTTTATAATATAATTATTTTTATAGGATTTTATATGCTAATATTTTAATTACTATTTCAGTCCTAGGTATATATTAGTCTCTTATCCTAATATCCTACCTAACCCTACAAACATTTCCACCTTTTCTCTCCCAATCCATTCCCCACTCCCTCCCCAGACGTCTCTCTCTCTCTCCCAAGCGGCCAAGCCCCTTCTTTCTTTCTTCCTCCCCTCTCCGGCTACCCTTCTTGCCGCCGCCTCCCTTTTTTTCCCTTTCTTCTCCTTCTTTCTTCTCCTTCTTCAAGATTCAAGATTTAATATTTCAAAATTTTTCTCACTCTCTTCTTCTCCTCTCTTCAAGATTCAAGATTTAATAGTAGTTTTAGTACTCATTTGCTATTTTCTTGACCAAATGGAAGACAAAGATCCGATTTTTGTTTATTGTTAGTACTACTTTGTTGTTTTCTTTACCAAATGGAAGAAAAAGATTTGATTTTTTTTTTGAATCTTTGTAAAATAAGAAGAAAGAAGGAAGCTGCCATAAAAAAAGTATGGAATTAAACTACTTTGTTGGATTTTTTTTATCTATTTTAATTACTGATTTGTTACTAATTGTTGATTCATTGTCTTTCTCATGTAGGATGGCAAATACTCCTAGTGAAGTGGTCGAGCTCGATTTGGATATTGATGCAATAAAAGATCAACAAGTTGAGCCTGAGATTGAAACGGGTTTTACCGTATCAGTATTCAGTATCCAAATCAGCGGATCCGGTAATACATATTTTGGATCCGCTAGGATATGGATACGGATATGGTAGGAAAAATTAAAAATGGATATGGATACGGAATAGACAATTTCGTATCCGTATCCGACCGTTTGCAGGCCTAGCTATAGTCTCTTATTTTATATCAAAATAACTATTTTCAAATCTCAAATAATAGCTATTATAAGGAAGCTTAAACAAGATAGCAAAAGCAAGATTCGCTTGGTCCAGACTTCTTATCATAAAAAGAAACACAAAAGAAAAGTATCACTAAGATATTTTATTTGAACCCAAATCAAAGACAAAAAAACACGGGAAAAAAAAACCATTATAAGTCTGCAAGCAGACCATCCAGTTCCATCAGTACAATAGACCAACACAAAAACTAGAACACAGCATGATGGACAACTATATAAAAGGTAGAACATTGTTTGAATACACAGCACAAAGGAAGAACAGGTGTGCCTTTATTCCATAGTCATTCTCAGAACGCGAGGAAAGAGGAAAATAGATATGGTGCAGAGCATTCGAGCTTTTACTTCTACAATAACTTGCTGGTCATTCTTCCGGACTGCTCCGGTGAGAAAGCTCTGTTCACAAAAAGGTGAATTAAGAAGGGTTAAATGCAGATCACATGATGCAAATAGCATTTGACCACAGGCATACGACAAAGAAAAGTTTACCTTGGTGATTAGCTTGGTTTGATCAAACACATCCAGTAGCGACTTGAGGACTTGATGCAAGTGCAAAACGAACCATTTACAGAGAGCGCCATATTTTCATGTGAGTAGGAACTGATAAATCCTAAACTAAAAGGGAGGTTCATAGAAGAAGACGTTATCTAATTCTACAGGCTAAAATCCCTTCCACCTTTTCTTTTTCAAAAACCCAGAAAAGTTTGTGAAAGGGAGAATAACTACCGAGAACAAAGATAAAAAGTCGTCCTATTCAGTGTCGATACAGAAAGAAAGATCAGTACGAAGAGAAAGGAAATATGTTACTGTAAGATACATTGAGGAACTCAAGATGATGCGGTATAGATACTATAGGAAGTCTACTGAACTGAAGGATATTAAGCTACCAAACGAAGATGAACAACTAGATTGCGGATGAAGGGCAAGATCATGAGAAGAGTAATAAAGCATCCTAGAATGTCTCGTAACTAACTTGTAACTCACCAAGTTAGGATTCTACAGAATATATACTACTAAAACCAGAAAAGACTACTCTAGCAGAAGTGTCTAAAGAGTAACAGCATTGTGAGTAAAGCATACCGAAGGACACAAAATCACCCTCTGGAATCATCTAGACTAATATCTCTCTTAAACCATGTCAATGATTGAACCGTCAACTTAGCCAAATGACAATATGCCAGAACCCATCGACTCAACATTTGAACAGCCTTTCTATGCAACATGCATTCATGCAAGCCTTCTTGGATTCTTTGGCATCCCAAAAACTAAATTCAAATATACCAATAGTGACATTGTTCCAATCCAACCCAAATCACATTCTGAATCATCTGGAGATAGTTGACCCACCAGCCATCACTGCTCTAGCACCACCAACAAAACATAATGCCAACCGACATAGTACTACTGAGTCATTATACAGACTGATTTATTTTATATATACACAAACTACCACTAATGCAGCTTGCAAGGAGAACTTTCTTATTTACAGGAGCCTCATGTCTCCCTTCCCTCTTCATTCATCATCAGTAAGATCAAGGTTGAGAATGCGACGAAGTGTCTTGGTCGCAAAATCCATACCATCATCAAACAAATCATCAGGAGATGGGCTACCTTCTCTAGAACTATCCCTAGAACCATCGTCAAACAAATCATCTGAGGAAATGCTGTGCCCCCTGGTAGGAGAAGCAGGGGCAGACTTGGCAATGGGGTGCAGATCAATCTCAGATACAGAAGACGGCAAGTCAAGAGAAACAGTCCTTTTTGGACGGAGAGAAAATTTCGGTATAGGCAAAGAACTTGGGGGAGGTGAATTATAATACGTAGGCCCAGCCCAGCGCTCAGAGAAATGAAACTTATCGTTCAAAGACCGAGCCTTTTCAGAATCACCATCAACACTCAGCTTCATTGGTATCTGAATGGCACTTGTTTTCGAGACTCTTTTTGAGTTCTTAGATGGCTCGGAGCGACAATTGTCATATGGAAAAGGTGTTTTGGGCGAAAACAAAGGAGAAAAAGCACGTGCACGTTCGGCAACAGGTGAGGAGCAATTTTTTACTGGAGTTGGTAATAAACCAGCTCCAGACTGAAAAGTCCGGCAATTAATCCCCCTAAATTCCTTAGAGGGAGTAGATCCAAAAGAACCAAATCGCATAGGTCCATGACCTTTGCTTCTACTGTAGTACTGATTTCGGTGCTCAGCAACAAGAGTTTCCATTGCAAAAACTATATAGCCTAATATTTTTCTAATAAGTTTAAAAGATATGTCAACGGGAACAACTAAATCACTAAAAATTGAGTCTTTAGGGATTGGAATGCTTAGTTAAGATAGCAACTTTTAGATCTTCGCCACAACCACCAGAATCTAAGCAGATCAAAATTAACCTCAGTGAATCCAAGCCATACTTCGAACATGTATTTCTGTAATCAATTCTTTTTAAAAACACCGATCAACTCTCTTTTCACTTCCTTCAGATCTACTCATACATCAACAAGAAACACACGGAAAAAACTTCAAATAAGATCGAATCGAGAAAATTACATATACAAACTCTAGACTAATCAGAAATGATTCCATAACGATTTTATCATTAAGAAGAAGAAGGTTACCTGATGATCGACTACTGAGTACGGTGGCGGCGATGAGAACAGTGAAGGATTGACGTCGGCGGAGGTGGAGATCTCCGGCAATGGTAGAGACTTGAAGAGTGCTACTTTCTCTCTCTATATGTATCTTATATATTTAGCTTTACGTGGTTTGGTGTGCTTGGGGGTGGGTGTAAGTATAAATCACCACGACAACGCCATTGAGAGTTGGGTCACTGAGCTTTTTGAAACGGGAAGGTCCGGATCTCAAGCCACTCACAGTTGTAATTGAATGTGCTCTCGCGTACAGCGCTGTGAGTGGTGGGAATGTCTATTTTTATAACCTTAGTCTCTGTCGGTATTTACGAAAATAGAATCGACCCCGACGTGTACCTATAAGCAAATATAGGGGTGTGCACATTTATAAATAGGCATACTTATAAAAAATTGGTGCTATAAGAAAATTATGAGTGTGCACATTTATAAATAGAAAATTTTGATATGGAACAGGTTCATGTGGATTTTGTGGTTTATAATTGGTCACATCACCACATAATGAGGAGAGATAATTTTGTAATTATGTGAACAGTTCTGAATTTATGAATCTGATCAATATCAAAATTATCCTTATAAAGAGGGGCTTCCCCATTCTTTGAACCTTATTTGTTTTTTCTAAAATAATTGGTGCTAAATGTAAAGGAATGGTATTGTGAGGAGAAATACCCAAAGTGTTTAGACCTAGTCCAGAGTCAAGAAAGAGCTGTGTGACAAGCCCAATTAGTTAGCCAACTTTATAAAGCTGGGCCAAGCATTCTATAGACGGACCATTAATTAATAAGATTCAGACTACAATTGAATGTCTGTAATCAGCTGGCCCAAGTCCAAACCCATGTGTGGGTCCAATGCCACAATGGGCCTAAATAATACTCCCTCCATTCCTAAATATAAGACTCTTTAGAGAATTTGAGAAGATTAAGGAAGTTGTCATTTTCACCTAAACTTCCAATATTATCCCCTACCCTCCCTCTCTCTCACTTCTTTGTCATAAAGAAAGGAAAATGTTAAGGGTATAAATAGAATAAATTGTTGACAAGTAATAAAACAACCTTAAACGACAATTAATTTAGATACTTAAATATCTCCTAAACGACAATTAATAGGGAATGGAGGGAGTACTACAAGTAGCCAAGAAAAGCGTCAAATTTCTAGTAGTTTCTCTAGTTACTATTCTCTCCACAATTTATCACCGAGGCCGATGCATACGTGATTTTAAGTTTACTCCCAAATAATTTTGGTAAAATTGAAGTCATGACTCATGAGATCAAATATTGATTGTTATTGTCGATCTCTAAAAATTATATTTGTTTTTTAGTAGGTTTAAATGAAAAATTAGACAAATCGAGCAATAAAAAAAAATATTAAAATCAATTATAAGAGTCTAAGTCATAGTCATCATGATAATGTATTAATTATCAAATCAAAACCTAAAGTGACCCCCATGGGAAACCCCACAGTCCACAGGACTTCTCTTCTTGGCAAAAACACTCGACTCTTCCGTCTTTCCGACGGGACAAATTCCGGTACTCCTGCTTCTTTTGTTTCGCTAAATTCACTTGCATTTCATTCCTTTAACAACTCACATCATCTTTTATAATAATTCAATTTTTATTTTCTTCCTCTTTATCATTAAACGAAAATTTGTAACTTAAATAATAATGTTTAATGGTCTGACTTGTACTCTATGAGATCAGTATCTGATGTTGGCAACTTGAAAAAAAGAAAAGAAAACTACATCTGAAGTAATACTCTATACAATAATATCACGTCTAATATGTATTTTCGACCTAGAATGTATTTGGTAACATTTTTAAATAAAAACTATTAATTTTTTTCCTAAGTAAAAATAAAAATTAGTATTACTTACATGTTTTTATTTTTACAAATAAAAATTCAAAAAGTTCCGTGTGGATACACCTTTTTTTTTAAGCCTGATTGGACGATTGCCCAATATAGGGGATAGAGAACTGTCTCAGACGAAGAGAGATAACCCTACAAAAGAAGATTAAAGATTGCCACACGAAGGAGAATAGTATCAATCCCACAACCTTGAGGTCGTGGGCGTCCTACCCCACGCGGACACCTTTGCTGTGTGGATACACCTTTAGAAAGCAATATAACAATTCAACCAATAAATGAGTGTACATGAATGGTACTCTCCCTTTTCAGATAAGACATGAACTTTCAGATTTAGTGTTCTTTTTTAGTAAACCAAAATTTAATTTAAAAAATCAAACCTTACATAACAACACTTTTTTTTATTAGTTGTCAACTTAAAATATATTTAGCTACAAAAAAAAATCACGTCTCTTTTCATTAGAAGTCTGTTAAAATGAGGTCGTGGGAGCGGTGTCCTTTCACCTTGGGTCACTTTGGCATGAATTTAACTTTGTAGGACCGGCCTCACTTCTCTCTCACATTAAGTTAGAATGGAGTCTACCTACAAAATAGGTTTTGCCATAATTTATGTGAGAGGGTTGTGGGGTCAATCCACAAGACCGACCCCATATTAAAATTTTCCCTTCACCTTGCATCATTGTACTATAAGTGAATGCGATGTTTTTGTTTGTGTAATGATGTACCATATCAATACATATTGAAGAATTCAGCAAAAAAAAACCATATTGAAGAGAAAAATGACCATATCTAAACGTGAACAGTTTTAGACCATAAAGTATCTTCCAAATACTCTAATGAGGTATAACTTATAAAGTATGATTAAACAAGATTCTTCTATGCTTTTGGGAAGTTATAACTTATAAGACTAATGAATTTCAGCAGAAAAACTCTCGAAAATTCCAAGCACCTTCCTTTTTTTTGTTTTGTCCTACATTACATAGAAAGGATTATTTTTTCTTTCTTTTTTCCCTTTTTCTTTTTGCCGTTGAAAGAAAGGCTTCAAGTAGTGATTTGTTTTGTCAATTAAGTCAAATAAGAGTAATTTGTGTTGTCAAGATTTTATACTATATGAAATTAATGCCATCAATTTCCATGGAAAAAAATGATAATCAAATATTTGTACTATTTTGCCATACATTTTTTATTATTTATACTTTTGTTCTTCCTGGGATTAGCGGGTATGACTTGCCAGTAATTGGCATGTAGTCATGCAATACTATTTTCATGATTTTTGTGGGGTTTATAATATGGTATTCTTGACATCTGTCATTAGTATGTGTTAATTCAAATAAATCAGAATATATATGATAATTTAAGTATATCAAAATTTAAAATATTATCAAAAATGAAGGAACTCTAAATGGAAATAAAAAATTTAAAATTAACATATAAAGTAATTTAATTCATATTAATATGTGTCCAGGACACGCGTTGGAAAAATTCATTTATAATATATAGGAAAAGAAGTAGGAAAATAATACTATATAGGTTTATTATTTATTTGGAGGATACAAGTTGGCTCTAATGTGGCTTTACATTTCCTTTCTAAAAGAAAAAAAATTTATTGGAACTTTTTGAAAAGAGTTATGATACATAGCATGATTGGGGTAACTAGAATACAGAGGATTTTAATTATAATTAGGTCAAAGTGATTGAGAATGGAAATATTAGTTTGGTACAATATTTATGTAAACGTATCAAATAGATAAAAGTAAATTTCTATCAGTAAATTAAGAATATGGATCCAATAGTCTAAATAAAATGTCCAAATAAGAACATGCTCATATCAATAAATTATTTATACTAAAAAGGATCATATCTATTGACAATTTGTGAAGAGTTTAACCATAAATATTCTCGTAATTAGCACATCAAATAAGTGGAAGATTCATTAAGTTGTGTAATGAAAATATTAGTTTGGTACAATATTTATGTAAACCTGTCAAATATTTTTTATCAAGAAGGTTGGTTAAAGTTTGAATTGTATATCTTTTCCAATTAATGGAAAAGATAAAAGATTACAATCTTTGGATACTCATGCAAGAAAACAATAAACCTAATCCATATACATGGAAATAGAAAACTAGATGAATACGTTTCCTCTTATTATTATTTTTATCACTGTTTTGTTTTATTAGAAATGTTTCAAGTTAATCTAACAAAATCTTCATCATGAAGAAGAACACCCCCACGCTTTCTAACGAATAAGTATTTTATTTTATTTGTTCCAAAAGGAAAAATAAAGGTTTAATTTGTTGTGGCTTAATTTGGTTCGTAGAAGGAGAGAAGAAAAAAAATTAAGTTTTTTTTAAATAAAAAAAAAGAGGATAAAAAAAAATAATGATGGAAATACAATTAATTTAAAAAACGTTTATAATGTTCTTAATTAATGATTGAATGGTTATTATTATACATAGTTTGTTGAGTAATCAATGAAGAATAAGACTTGTAAAAGTTACTCTTCCCTTTCTAAATTGAATAACTTATTTAGTATAAGAAAATAAACATTTAATTTAAGATAAAACATAGTATGATATATAAATGTATTGAATAGTGTAATGACCCGAGATTATTATTTGTAGGTTTGTTCAATATTATTATTTGTATTTCACCATAAAAATATACTTATTTGTTTAACTAAAAAAATCCATGTTTGACTTTAGTTGATAATTATACTAATTATTCATCAATTTTAAAATAAATAAAACATATAAAAATTGTGAAATTAGATTAGAGATTCGATTGCTTTTTAGTACTCTAAATGTGAAAATCATATATATATATATATAGTTAGATTTCTGAAATATAGTAAATATTTTAAAACATGTAGAATTTGCGTATGAATTAATCTGACAGAAGAATTTTATTTAGAGAAAATAAACATTTGTTCTTCAACCGGTAAACAATTAAAATTTAGTTGTTATATTAACTAATCTAATAGATCAACTCTAACACACAAAAAAAAACATCCAAACACACCGACATTCAACACCTACAAATAGAAAATACATGTTCCACGTTAGTTGCGAATTGTTTTACATTATCCACTAATCCTCCAAATAAGATTTTATCTCATCAAGAACAAGGAAAAGGTAAATTCACCCTAATCAGATCAGAACAAATACAGGGAAGAATATATATATATATATATATATATATATATATATATATATATATATATATATATATATATATATATATATATAGAGAGAGAGAGAGAGAGAGGAAAAAGCAAAGTAAAATCTCGAGCAAGGGCCAAAAAGGAACCACACGACAAACACCATTCCTCTGCAATTATAACGCACCCATCCCTATCCATCTCCTTTTGTATTTAATTCACTGAAGATTTCTGAATCAAACGCCCCAAATTTCACCTAATTCTTGAGAGAAAAAAAACCATTTGTTTGTTTTGTTTTACGTCACTCCTAAGTTCTTGATTTTTGGAAATTTCATTGTTTTCTTGAACTTTTTGGGGAAAACCATGAAAGTTCATCCGGCTCCTAGGAAGCGAATCATGACGTTTCGATACGACGTCGGATCACCCCTCTCACAAGCTGGGGCTTTAGCTTGTAGGCAAAAGAAGCTTCGAAGATTACCTCATATTTTCGCTAAGGTTCTAGAACTTCCTTTCGATTCCGATGCGGACGTGTCCGTTCAAGAAACTCCCGATTCCCTCAAATTTATTGTCGCCGCCGACGATGTTGGCGGAGAAGATTTCAGGGCTCATACCCTTGAGATCTATCCTGGGGTTACTAAAATTGTGATTCGACCAAACGACGCCGTTGGTGGTGACGACAACGAGTCTTTTGTGGATGAATTGGAGCTTGATTTGTGGAGGTTTCGGCTTCCGGCTTCGACTCGGCCCGAGCTGTCTACTTCGACTTATACCGACGGTGAGCTTGTGATTACGGTGCCGAAAGGTGGCGTGGAAGCTGATGACGATGAAGATGGGGACGGCGGCCATATTGGAGGAAGAGCAGGGCGGTTTGTTCTTGTACAGTAACCGTTAAGAAAAGAAAATTAAAAATTCCCCCTTTTAATTAGGGTTTGAATGGGAATGCAATGTCTTAGCTCTTAAATCTGAATGTTTAATTTGCTGTTTAAATGAAAGTTTGCTATTTTTGCATATATAGATTGTTCTAATACTTATCTTTGCTATATATTGATTCCATTGTTTAATTAACTAAATTAAGGTTGTTTTAAGGTTTTCTTGAAATTCCTTACATAGACTAGTGTAAAGTCTTGAATTAGAATGGTGGTAGATCTTCTGTGCTTAGTTGTTAATTATCGGAATTACATAACATTTCTTGATAATAATTCGAAGATGTCTTGTAAAAGCTGGTCAATATTGGATTTTGCATCAGAAGGAATAGAGATTTGTATTCGCATAAATTCAAATTTTGGTCTGTAAAATGCAGGTAGGTACTGTTTACCTTCATGTTATTGGCCATACGGTTCCTGCTGGAACTATATTGATTTACAGTTGTTCTTCTGAATTCCTGGGAAAAGTCATCTTAAATAATTTGGATGATGATGTTGATTCTTGATATTGCATTTTTTAAATATAATTTTGTCCTACTTGTCTACTATCAAACGGCATATTATCGTTGAACCTGATTCTACAATATTAGTGTTATTTTTCCTGTTCGAATTACTTGTTGGGCTAAAAATATATCAAGTATCTCTCTTTTCTGAATTTTGTTGTCTTATTGGGGGTTTTTGTTAGAAGCCCTCGGCTCTTCTGTTTTTTTTATCAACAACCTTGTGTTTGCTCACTTGAACTACCTCTTGCATCCACATTGTAGATTAAATCTAATGAAAGCATTATCATCTAGGATGACTATTTTTTTGCGATTCAGATCTTTGATATTGCTTGATCTTTTGGAGTGCATGACTCTACTAATATGCTCCCGTACCAACCCTTAAGATATCCCTTCTTCTGTTACATCTGAAAAATCATTTATTTTTATCTAGTGACAATGTTTACCTTCTCACATAGATCGGTATGAAGTTTGCTTGTCGTTTGATATCTTTCCGAATTAGGTGTATACCTTTAAACCTTGATTATATTATCTGTTGCTGATAATCATTGGGAAGTAGCTTCTTCTTTGTTTTCCTTAAAAACTACTCTCGGGATTAAAAAATGCTAGGTAAGTTTAATTAACTTGCTTTCTGATTGTAAGATTAGTGAAAATATCCAGGGGTAATGTTCTTGATGGTTGAGAGTTGGACAAATAACCTCGAGGAATTAGCCTGCAATCTCTTCAGCCAATCATAGAGTACCCTTATAGACGGAGACAAATAATTGTCACTATCGCTCCTTTCTTTCAGTCCTGGAATATGTTTCGGTGGTGGGGGTGGGGGAGGGTTCTAGGGAATCAGATATTGGTCCCCATCTAGGGTATATGGTGCACTTGTCTTGTTCATCATTTTTCTACTATCTTTGTAATCTTTGGGTGCAATGAAAAAGAAATGGGGCCTGGGAAGCTTTGCTCTTTGGTTTTTGTTTGTCCTCTGGCTCCTATGGTGAGTGTGACCAAAAGAGATGGATAGCTTCAGCTTTTAAATTCTAGACCTAGGAAGAAAAGCATTTTTAACCTTTATAATCTTTGAGGGTGAAGAATTTTCTCTCTTTTCCTTTCCAACTTGGTTTAAGCATATATTCTTTCACTCTCCTTTTATGTACAACCCTTTTTAACTTCAAAAGTTCATAGCAAAAGAATATTTCTAGTCGGAAGCTAAACCTCGAGAGTTTTGCACTGTGAGCCTATGCTTCAACTTATTGTGTCTCTTGTACCTTTCTTCTCTTTCCGTTTCCCTCAATTTGAACGGTGTTCTGATGTGGTCTTAGAGTAGAAAGCTCTTGGATTAGCATTTGTTACTACTTACTAAAGAGCCTAAGAACAGATATGGCATCATCTTGTGTAACTAAACTGCTATATTATGTAAATCTATAAGAGATTTCTGGATAGGTTTGCAAAAAATTCTGGAATGGAGTAAGAATATATTCTGTGATTGTGATTATTCGAAATGGCTCAAAGATTCTGTCAATTTTTTATTTTTTTTATATAGGGGTTGGGGTTGGGCCTCGAACTCGAGTAAACTTTCAAGTCGATGTCCACTTTTGCCAACTGAGTTGGCTTCTCGTGGACAGATTCCGCCTAAAAAATTTTATTTTTTTGAAAATTCAAAAAACTAAGTAAGTTAAATTAAATGGTAGAATGACACATTTAGACTTTATTTGCTGCGCATTTCATCATAAAATTTTAGATTGGGTCACCATGGCAAAATTGGGCTTTGGTGGCATTTAACTTGTGACACTTATTATATATGTCATTTATTTACAACATTTATGTGAAAATGTCATATTTTTGTGGCAATTTATAATAAATGCCACAAAATTTATGACATTTTTTTAATTACCTCATTAAATGCCACAAAATTATGGTAATTTGAGAAAAATGTCAGATTTTTGTGGCACTTTTTAACAAGTACCACAAAATTGTGGCATTTGTTCAATTGTTACATAAAGTGCCACAAAATTTATGAAAATATATTAAAATGTCATATTTTAGTGCCATTTTAAACTAGTACCCTTAAAATTTGTGGCATGTACAGTAAAAGTGCCACATAAAGTTCCATTAGATATTTAACCAGTTAATTTTATAAATGTAAATGAAATTTATATTAAAAGTAATTTAAAGAAAACATATTGATATTACTATTTGAGTGTTTCAATTTCAAAGTTAATAAGATATATATTTATTAATAATAATAAACAATTATAATTAATTGACTATGAAATTAATTATTATTATTTTCCATTGTAAAATTAATAAACAAAATATTTTAGATGAAATACAAAAAAACTCACATTGCACTAAATTTTATATATTCTACATTTCGTATATTAATTTTATAACATTTTCAAGTTTGACAAAAGGAATGACAAATAATTAGTTATTGAATTTCATGTTATCAAATTTTAAAAATATTATATAGTAAATAATTAGAAAATATAGTAAATAAACTTATTAGTTTATAACTTATTCTATAATTCGTATCATGTTAAGATTAAAATTTGCATCTAGTATTATTTTTACTCAGTTTTTTGTTTTAAACAAGTTTTATTTTTAATTGATTGTTGTTAATATACATTAATAAATTTAAATATCAAATTTAAAAGTATTTAAATAAAATATATTGTTATGTTATATAAAAAAATTGGCTAAAATAAAAACAAAACTCCTTATGGTGCATTGGTTAGTGAGTCAATTTTTGCAACGAGAGGTCAAGACTTCTCGAATCCCACAATTAGAAAATATTATTTTGTTGATAATAGATGACTATTGATAATGCTTAAGGATCCCCTCATTAAGTTATTTCTTTTTAAATAAAATATTTTTTATTTAAAAATATTAAATTATTTTTTGCGGCATTTACCAAAAAATTCCGCAAAATATGTCATATTTTCAATGTGTTTATGTCATTAAAAAGTGTCATAAATTGACGCAAATTTATTTATGACACTTCATTAGTGCCACGAAAAAACGACACCACTTGTGGGGCACTTTAAGAAAGTGCACCACTAGTGCCACAAAACCAGTTTTATGCTACTTAAACAACTTTTTGTGGCATTTATGCAATGCCACCGAAAGTTAAATATGTCATAGTGGGTATTACAGCTTTCTCATAAATAATAAATTTTCAATATCTAAGACAAAAATTCGAGGAAAACAAAAAAAAAAACAGCCAAATAAACTCTTAAACTTCATTTTTTAAGAGAAAAGCTATATTTATAATATCAATATGAATATGAATATTTATCCTACTCTTAATTACTATGTCAATTTTAAAGTAGTAGTTAATGAAACTATGAATTTAAATCTTATTGTTTTTAAGAAATTCTTAATCTATCTGAATTGTTACTAATAATATTCTAAGATGGATAATAGTCATCAATAAATTAGACAAAAAGTGACGAGATTAGTGGACGCTCACCTACTGAGTTCTCCTCATCATGATGATAAAGATAAGGTCTCGAACTCGAGTCATCTAACACCTATAGTGTGTCATTTTACAATTTTTTTTTTTTGCAAAATCCTAACTAGATTAGTCAGGTTGAATACATAGATATCAGTATAAAAAAAATTAGACAAAAAGTGAAAAAGGAAATAAGAAGAAGTAAAAATCACAGTGTTAAAAATCCCTGAAGAAACTCAAAATGAATCACCAAAGTCAAGTCCAACTAATATCTAATTAAATCCCCAAACTTTAGACCTGCATTTCCATGCATTATAAATACAGAAGTAAATTAACATGCACTCTCAAGCAAAATGGGATCAAGAAAAACATGCTTTCTGCTTTCCCTTTTGGCATTTACTTATTTTGCCTTTGCTATTCATGTTTCTCACGATGGAAGGGCCATAACTATGGATGGACAACGTAAAATCCTCATCTCTGGTTCAATTCACTACCCTCGTAGTACTACTCAGGTATATCCTTTTTTTTTTTTAACTGAAGATTAAAATCATTTTTTTTAATTTATCGCTTTCGCGTTAATTATTGGTAGATGTGGCCTAATTTGATCAAGAAAGCAAAGGAAGGAGGATTGGATACAATTGAGACATATGTTTTCTGGAATGCTCATGAGCCAATTCGTCGTCGTTATGATTTTAGTGGGAATCTGGATTTGATAAGGTTCATCAAGAATATCCAAGAGGCAGGACTTTATATTGTTCTTCGTATCGGACCCTATGCTTGTGCTGAGTGGAACTATGGAGGTTTCCCTGTGTGGTTGCACAATTTGCCTGGCATTGAGATGAGAACTTTTAATGAAGTTTTCATGAAAGAAATGCAAAACTTTACTACTTTAATAGTGGAAATGGTCAAGAAAGAGAACCTATTTGCATCTCAAGGAGGTCCAATAATTCTAGCCCAAATTGAGAATGAGTACGGAAATGTAATGTCTAGTTATGGAGATGATGCTGGAAATGCCTATGTGGATTGGTGTGCTAAAATGGCAAATTCCTTAGATATTGGAGTTCCATGGATCATGTGCCAACAAGATGATGCTCCACAACCCATGATTAATACTTGTAATGGCTTTTATTGTGACCAATTTACCCCCAATAATGCCAATAGTCCTAAGATGTGGACTGAAAATTGGTCTGGCTGGTACAAGGACTGGGGTGGTCAAGATCCCCATAGAACTGCTGAAGATCTTGCTTATGCCGTCACGCGTTTTTACCAAAATGGAGGTTCTTTCCAAAATTATTACATGTACCATGGTGGGACTAATTTTGGTAGAACCGCGGGAGGTCCATATATTACCACAAGTTATGACTATGATGCTCCTTTGGATGAATATGGAAACCTTAATCAACCAAAATATGGACATTTGAAGAAACTTCATCAAATTTTGAAGTCCATGGAGAAGACACTAACCTATGGAGATATCAAAGCTATGGATCTTGGAGATTCTGTTTTTACCACAGTGTATACTTTCAATGGCTCATCTTCCTGCTTTTTTGGAAACGCGAATGAGACAAGTGATGCAACGGTAACATATGGAGGAGTCGAATACGATGTGCCTTCATGGTCTGTTAGTATTCTTCCTGATTGCAAGAATGAAGTGTACAATACAGCAAAAGTGAATGTACAGACTTCCGTGATGATCAAGAATTATCAGGAAAAATCGGCTCCTCTCGAGTTTGTTTGGTTGTTTGAGAACCTTAATGATACTATACTTGTTGGTAAGGGTGATTTTTCTGCAAACAGGCTTATTGATCAAAAAGTTGTGAACGATACCAGTGACTATTTATGGTACATGACTAGGTATGTACTCTTAATTCCTCGGTACATGTCTCCTTACATTGTGAGAGACCAAATTTTCTTTCTCGAAACAGAAAATGAGATAGAAAGTAGGACAATTGTCCAAACATGTTATTGATGACATTGTTAATGGTTTATGTTTTTTGATTGGGCAGCTTAGATTTGGACCAAAATGACCCTGTCTGGACTAATAACATGACCCTTTGGGTGAATGGAAGTGGCCATGTACTTCATGCCTTTGTCAATGGGGAATGTGTTGGTAAAATTTCTTCTGTTATCTTTTTTTTTAAATATCTTAATAACAGTGGCTTATATGATTTCCTGTAACACTTCCTATAAAACTTGTAGGCTCTCAATGGGGCATTTCCAATACGATTTTCGAGAAGGAAGTTCGATTGGTTCCCGGTCACAACCAAATCTCATTGCTTAGTGCTACAGTCGGTCTCCAGAATTACGGTGCCTTTTTCGACATTGTTCCAGCAGGAATTCCAGGCCCTGTTCAGATCATCGGAAGAAATAGTGATGAGAAAATTATAAAGGACTTATCTAATCATGTTTGGAACTACAAGGTCGGTCTTACAGGATTTGAGAGTGCAATTTTTGCTGCAAACTCATCTAATCAATCTTCTTTGTGGCGGCTCGACAATCTTCCCTTGGACAGAATGATGACTTGGTACAAGGTAACAAATTAATTATTATTACAACAACATTAGTATTACCAATTTCATTCACCATTGCTAATTAAGCATCCTCTAATCATTTTAATTACGGGCCTTGGTTTATTTCAGACAACTTTCCAGACTTCTACTGAGACAGATCCCGTTGTAGTGGATCTTCTAGGACTGGGCAAAGGTGAAGCTTGGGTCAATGGCAATAGTCTCGGTCGTTATTGGCCAAGCTACTTGACTGATAAAGAAGGTTGTCCTGATGGCCCTTGCGATTATCGTGGCCCGTACAATGGCAACAAATGTCTATCAAATTGTGGCCAACCAACCCAAAGATGGTTAGAAAAAGCCGTCTTTTTACTTATATTTTATCATCTAATTTATTAAAATCTTAATTCCGGCATATTTTTCAAATGTGACACTTAAATTGGGGGAGAGAGCGCGTACTAATAATGATATCCAGCATTTTGACGCATTTATGGTTTCGATTGTTCCCAGGTACCATGTTCCGCGATCTTTCTTAAAGGATGGGGACAATGAATTGGTTCTTTTTGAGGAATTCGGAGGAAACCCGATTCAAGTTAATTTCCAAACAGTGGTAATTGGAAAAGCTTATGGCAATGCATACGAGAACAATGTTATGGAATTAAGCTGCAATGGGAGATCGATTTCCGCCATTAACTTTGCTAGCTTCGGAGATGTTCAAGGAACTGATGGTAAATTCGTGAAGGGAACCTGCGATAGTAAAAAAGATGCACTTTCCATTGTAAAGAAAGCTTGCCTTGGGAAAAACTTCTGTAAAATCGCTGCCTCAGAGAGCGTTTTTGGTTCTACCAATTGCTCTAGCGTGCCCAAAAAACTCGTTGTGGTAGCTATCTGCCAGATATAAAATGTTTCTTGGTAGTCAATAATTTGGATAGTTTTTTTTTTTTTATTAATAATTTGAATAGATAGGTAGGGAATATGGTAGGATTCTATTGGTTTTCATAGATGCATTTCGTCTTTGCAGTTATATTTTCGATAAGAGATAATCACTATTTATACCCATTATCTAACTTTGAAAAGCAAGTTATACCCTTTATCTTTTTTGTGTGCCATATATAGCCAATACAATTTTCTAGGTGCCATTTATACCCAAACAGGCGGAATCAGATGATAAGAGGACAAATTCAGAGGCGTGAGTAAGTACCTCGGTGAAAGCCGATCTGCGTCTTCCTCAGTTGGAATGATTTCATCTCCGGCAAACCAGAGAGACGATTAATTGCTTCTACGGCACGACGGAATCCTCATTTTGGGTATAAATGGCACCTCAAAAATTATACTGGCTATTTATGGCACGCAAAAAAGATAATGGGTATAACTTGCTTTTCAAAGTTAGATAATGGGTATAAATAGTGATTATCTCTTTCGATAATTTCAAGTTAGGTAATTAGGTTCAATTTTTTCTTTAGAATAATGTAAATATAGCTTCTTCTTCTTTTTTTAATAAAAAAAGTATAAAATTGAATTTCTCTATTTTTCTTTCTCATTTATGGAGTACTAGTATTAAACAAGTTATTCAAGAAAATGCACTCAACACCATCAATAGTTAAGTTTTGGGGCTTCTCTTAGGGCAGGGTCAAGGCTGAATTTATGATTGTAGAATGTAGGTCAGAACTTATTGGAATGGTTTTAGGAAAAAAACTTTTCAAGTTTTGGGGTTTGAATAATGTTAAAAGTGGATTTGAGTCTAATTCAATCTCTCAAAAGGTACTTCAAGATGAGGGAGATTGCCGAAACCATATAAAAAAAATATGCTCCCAAACTATCCAACGTGGAATCTTTAACATACCCCTCACAATCAGTACTGAACATTTATACCACAAACAAGAAGAACATAAAATGAAGGCTCAACATTGATCTAGATGAATCTGATATCGTGTTAAAATTAGATTACATCTAACTCAATTCTTAAAAGGACCTTGCTAGGCTACTAGAATTATTGGCTAAAAAATGGACTAAAATAGTTTTTCGGACCTTTTTGCCCTTATAGTTGGGTGAATCCCTTATACCAGCAGGGGGTAAGATAGTCATTTAACACCCTTAATTTGGGGGTTTAGGGTTTCTATCCCCAAAATTCTAGGAGTAAAGCATTTTCCTTCTTAAAAAGGTACTCAATAGGAGGAGAAAACTTATTTATTTTTAAAATTTATAGTAACTTTTTGAAAGGATAAAAATTGTAACAAAATAAACATGATTGTAACTTATGGCAATGGTCCATTCTGCTGGCTGGACTATTAAATATGGATCAATGTTCCACTTCCAAATTTGTTGATAGAGCCCAACGATCTAGAGATGTAAATGGTGGTTGGCCCATGTTTCTCACATTGGCAGATAGCAAAGCAAATGTATGTAGAGACCACAAGGGAAGCGCGCAAGTGTTCTTATGACCGCACGATCAGTCATTGCATAATTTTTATCTAACGACTTATTTTTGTTTAAGAAGAAAAACGACTCAATCGTTATATGAATTTATTTATAACGGTTGATAAGTATTTTCTTAAAAATCGCAGTGGGAGTCAATCAAAATTTAACATTCAAATCAACTCATATAGAGTGACGTTTAAAAATATTAGACTATTTTTAGACAAATATCTCTAACTCCATATTTTAATGGACTCTTAATTGAGGTTTCTTAATTTGGTATTTCATGAGTATTTGTGTCTTATTCTATACATTTATTTATTCACTTATTTTTGTACATTTAGAGAGTGATTGGTTTGAGTTTCTGATTTGACAAAATTATACTAAAATTGACAACTGATCTAAACATTAAGATTACATATCACAACTTTAAATCTTTGACACAAATCTATTGACAAGTATTGGTTAAAAGATGGAGGGACCATTTCCTTTATGGAATTAAAACTGAAAGCAGCAGATACCAGGCAGTTCATCCAATAATTAAGTTTCGAAAACAATATGTATGATTGGATTAAATCTCAATCTGATACTTTTTGTCCCAATTTTAAACTAATCTCAAAGTCAAACCAAATTCTGTAATGGATTAGTGATGAAGGTTTCATTTCGAGACTCAATCCGAAGACAATATAAGTCTCGGCTTGAGTATCAAATCCAAACCATACACATTCCAAGTACACCCGATCTCTGTGCGGGGTAAGTACACTGGTTGGAGTTTTTTTTATTTTCCTCATTTGTTTTTTGGAAGAAGAAATTTAAAACATGGAAAAAAAAACATGTATGTGAATTGATATGCGATGTTTTGTTAACAAGTACGACTTTAGAAAAAAATTTAAAAAAAATCTCTGGGATTGATGAAGTTTTTATTTCTAAATGGCAAAACTAATATTAGGATGGGATATTTGAGTATTTATAATTGGACCTTGGTAGGCTACTAGAATTATTGGCTAAAATATTGACTAAAATAGTTTTTCGGACCTTTTTGCCCTTATAGTTGGGTGAATCTCTTATAACAGCAGGGGGTAAAATAGTCATTTAACACCCTCAATTTGGGAGTTTAGAGTTTCTATCCCCAAAATTCTAAGAGTAAATCATTTTCCTTTTATAATTATGAGCTTTTAAAATGGGGATCGTAATAGAAACGGTAGGTGAATACTCGAGTGTTAGACTCCCCACCATGTGTGTTTGCAACCTTTCTGATTGATTTTGCCACCCTTCACTTCTCATCTACTTTAATTAGTTTTTTTTTCTAAAAAAAAAAAAAATTATTGGGAGGGGATCTATCTAGTAGAAGAAATAGGGGATTCAAGAAGCGGGGAGGAATTCGAACTCATTACATGTACGTCATGATGTCTCATTTTTTGCCATTAGACCAATGCCTAATTGCGAGAGAAAAAATGGAAAGTAATTTTTTTTTAAAGAATAAATAAAATAGAATTCAATCCAAGTGAAGCAACATTCATATGACAAAGAAATTGGGCAAAAAATCGTATGTTCCCGTGCATGTTTTAACTACTCACAATTCGGCACAAGTATATATAATTGAAGGAAAGATACACATGCAAATTCTGAGTATTGTGGACATATGTAATAATATATGAGAACATGAGATTTCTAACCAAGAAATTGGCTATGAATGAAATATTATACCCCAATCAAAGTTTAACAGCTTCATTGCATAAGCAATGACTAGTGTAATTTACATTTTTATGCGACTTGCAGACTATTTTATAAGAAGTAATTTATCTAAATAACACTACTTAACTTCATATGAATTTCAAGTGTACTCATTAGTTGTATCTGTAGTAATTCCAAATTAGTGTAACCAGTTTGTAATGTACTTTTACATAAGATCCAGCCAATTTCAGGCCCCCTCTTTCCTCTTATATATCACCCCTGCACATAAGATCCAATAGTTGTATCATGCATGTTCAAAGTAGAACCAAGTGGTAGAAGAACGAAAAGTTTGATGTCAACACTGTAATTGAATTCTTTGATTTTTTTTAAAAAAGATAATTTAATTTAATTTAATAACAAGTGAATACTTTGTTATACAGACAGCCAATAGAATTTTAATCATCTAAAATTAAATATACTTGAAATATTATTATATATTTAAAAAATTCATATTTATATCAAAAGAGAGTATTAAACTCGAAGTAATTATATGCGTAAGACATGTGTAATAAATTATTCTATCACAATTTACTATAAATATTATATTTAAATACGCATGTAAATACTTGTTTTGAATTAAAACGTACAAACTAACCGTATACATGACATATATTTTTGTTAATCTTCCATACCTCATACATTATTTTTTTTGGGGGGGGGGGGGGGGGTGGTGTGGGCTAGTTAACCGTACCTCATGCCATATCATACATGAATAAATAGTCGTTGGCCTTTCACACAGACTCTTAGTCTTGTCTCAAGTCCGATCAGTCCCCAAAGTACAACCGCCCGCCTCATTTCCCTATCACCACTACCGCCATCTTCTTCTTCAGTCACCAAATACCCAAACCAACAATGCCAGGAAGCACTAGTCTATCCAGAAATCTCAATCTCTGCTTCGCAAAAATCAAGCCTCACTCACCACCAGAATCCTCTCTCCACCAACAAGATCACAACCGTCCATTCTTCAACTTCAATTCACTTTACGATTTCGCATTTGAATGCACCACCAGCGCCAAATCCATCGCCGTCGCCATCTCCGACGAACACTCCTCATCAGATTCTGATTCCAATGAAGCCGCCGCCTCCACGCCGGATTTCGCTTCCGTTTATGCTTCCAAACGATTCTTCTTCTCCTCACCTGGACGATCCAATTCAATCATAGACTCCTCGTCATCATCGATAGCTTCCGCTTCGACGTCTTCATCGCCGGCGGAAATTCCGGAATCTGAAAATCTAGTCGGAGAAAGCATTGCGGTATCGAAATATTCGCCGAATCCTTTTGTCGATTTCAGGCGATCGATGCAGGAAATGGTGGAAGCGAATGATTTGGTTGACACGGACTACTTGCACGAGCTTCTAATGTGTTATTTGTCACTTAATCCGAAAAGTACTCACAAGTTCATTGTTGGAGCTTTTGCTGATCTTCTCGTCAGCTCATGACGCCGCCGCCTGTGGAGGATGGTCGCCGGAAATCTAGTTCCTCCGTCGACTGTGGATGTAAGATTTCACGACATCCACGATATGCATGTAATTAATGAGGGATGGTTGTAATAATCTACTGAAATTTAATATAATTTGGACAATATTTTTATTTTTATTTATTTGGACAATATTAATGAGTATTCATTAGGGGCCATATTTTTTTTTTTCCTTTTTTATATCGGCATTTAGATATTATAAACACGACTAATTTATTAAAATCTAAAAGTGTTCTTGTCGACCTTTAAAGAATTCTTCCGAACATGTAACAACATATTATTGATACTTGTAATTTAAAAATATTTTAACTGATAAGTAAAAAGTTATCGCAAATATGTCACTTTTCTAAATTAGTGAGAAATCAAATTTTTAATAATTAAGAAGTCTCAACTTTTACTATTAAAACGGATGTGACTTGAATCATAGATCATTATCCTAAATATACTCCTTATTTGTCCTTTGTGGTGCATATTTTTATCTTTTGCATTTTGTTTTTGGGATTGTTTTCAACTCTATTAGATCAAAATTGAGATCTCCAACGATTAGAATAGTAATCAGGTAGTAATAGTTGTGTCTTCGTTACTCCTACGGATCACTTTTTTTTAATCTCAGATATCAAAGATCTTTTGCTTTCTAGTGGCAGAGGCCTAAAAAGTTTATCTGTTTTTTCAGGCTAAAAGGCGAAACAACAAGTTTTCCATCTGAAAAGTGTCCTGATATCAATGTTTGATCAATATATGAAGATTTCGTTCAGTCCGGCTCCTATGCGGAACACCTTTTTTTCGCACATACAGAACAGGTTTTTTACATTGAGAACACATATTCTCGACGTAAAAAATCTGTTCCGCATAGGAGTCGTGGTGGATTTCGTTACTCCCGCTTTTTTAAATTTGTTACTTATGCATTTTTTTTTTTTTAGGGTACCGTTCATACAATTTCAATTATTTTTTAAACGTACGTAATCTTAATTGTTAATATTCTGTTTAAATCTTGAAAATATTACTCTTCTCGTAAACTTTTACTCATTTAATATTTTTTCACTTTATTCAATGCACTATTTTCTCTCTAGGAATCAAGAAGGACAAAAGAAAAAAGATTCAATAATTTCTGCTTTAAAGCTGTAAAATCACACTTATATTAGCAAGACAAGTTATATTTTCTAAAGCTACATTTTTTTTTACATGGAGGGAGTATTTTCTATGCTGGATAATTGTTATTCTCATTGTAATAGTTATCATCCTCTTGTTAAACTTTTTCACCGGATCGAAGGGTTGAAATTGATCCAACTATAGAGAAGGATTGAAATTGATTCAACTATAGAAAATGAATCAATACGTGTTGAAAAAACATATATTAATACATTTTCAAGAGGAAAAGGCTAAGATAACAGTGAAACGGTACTTATAAACGAATGCATAGCAATGACTGGGAATGCCCAATGGGATGTCTGCTATATGATTAAATAAACAAATGCAGCATCTGTTTTAGTCAGGAAATTCTGGACCTCCATTGTTGGTTGCCACCGCCGGCTTCTTCTGTCAGCAGTAATTGTACAATTGCTTGGGAGTGATAAATTATAGCCCAAGTGTTGGTGGTGGTAGGATTGAAAGGAAGGACACATTTCCAAAAAAAAAAAAAAAAAAAAAACGGGATGTGTAAAGATCCAACTCCCTCCTAACATTTTCCCTTGGTAATAAAGGATTTGACTTCTTTCAAGAATAATGTATTTTCTAATGAAATTTGTGTAAGGTCATTGAATCTGAGATACTGAACAAATGACTCATGTTCTTGACGATTCAATTTATCAGTGAATGGGCCAAGGGCCCCCGACCCAAAATTTTGGACTTTTCTATTAATGAACTATAATTAGGGTTTCGACTCTTCCTATAAATAGTCTACTTATCCTGACTTGGCAGCGCCCTCGTACGTAGTCAATTCTTTAACAAACTGGATTAACAATTTTTTGTGTCTTTCTTTATTGTTTTCGATCTCGTTTTCTCTCCCATTATTCCGGTTTATTTTCTAACAATTCAATAGTCAAAATTTTATCGCGTAGTAATAGTGTGTAACCCCGTTATGAAATAATTACTTCCAATAGTTTGCGAAATCTATTACTTATATTGCTTAGGAGAATCATCTAAAGTTTTTTAAGTACGGGAGAAGAGTTAAATTCGGTAATAAAGTGTTTTCAACTATATTATCCTAATACCACTCCCAATCCTGTGGATGACAAGGAAACCTGTGGGTAGGTAACTTTGGGGGGTGGGGGGAGCCACCCATTAGTTAATGGACTAATTAGCGGACAGTTGAAACTGATGATTTCACGTGATTGTCTTGTACTTTTACTGGTCACTAATCTTAATTGAGCAGAATCTTTTATGTTTTTTTATTAAGATAAGTTCAGACAACGTTTTTCCATTCAAATGAACCCAAAATTTCTGTAAATAAACACCAAAGGAAACAAGTTGATCCGACCCCAAAAAACAAAAGAAAGAGGCAGGGGAATCTTCTACTTTGTTTTTCCATTTGTTCACAAAGAACTACACCTCCATTCAAGATTCTGTCACCTTTTATAGCAGTAAAAATGCTAGGTGACTGAAGAGAATTCCATTGTTCTATAACCATAATAGAAGATGAAAATTTTAGTCATTAGCACAATAAAATGCCAGAATCAATCAGTTAAATGAATAGCAAGCGAAAGGGGTTAGCTATAATATGCAAAGACCAAGATTCTGGATCACACAAATGCAGGCAGCTGAGTTTCCAATGGAACAAAACCTATAACTAGTCTATTTCAATCGTTTAAAAGACAACAACAGAGTTTACCACTATCATCTGCATGTTAGACGGTGAATCGCAAAGCTCTACAGCCACACATTACTGTTTCTAAATTGTAAAGTCTGCCCCTGCAAAGATGGAATTCTTGAGCTATTCAGTATGAGAGTGCGCACTTTCATAAAACCCACAAAATGATTTCAGGAAAAAGCGTGAGCATACCTAAATACCACCATTCCCACGTGAACTTCTAGCATTTTTCAGCTAGCAAACCCAATGTATAATCCATGACCTGTTAGTAGTCTTGAATAAAAAACCTCCTATTATTTACATATTTCAGTTGTCAAACAGCAGATCTTCAGTTAAAAATAGCTCTAATGACTCCTTGCAACAAGCAAAAATTTCTTCAAACTCAGTAACTTGATGCATCCCGCGACTATTGTAAGATTGAGCAGCTTTAGCGCTCTTCAACTATCTACCAGGATCTACCTATTACAATATACAAACATCTGAGTTGAACCAAGGGTTGAAGTCAATAATTAACAAGGTACTTCACTGATGATAGGCATTAAAAAGAAGAAAAGACAAACTTTCAACTCCATATATACAGTAATAAATTTCATCCCAAACGCCCTTCACAGGTACTGATTAAAAAATCACATGATGTTTCCATCTAAATTATTAACCATCAGTTAAGTTAGAGGAAAGACATACTCCTGATTTGGCGGGCGGAGGGGAGGGGGTGAAATATATCAAGTAGTTCAATATCAAAATTTGCCCTCCCCAGATGTAAAAGTAAGCATAAAGAGATGTTAAAAGTTAGGAAGAGTGGCTAATAACTTATACCAACTAAATAGCTGTATTAAATGCTAAAGTTACCTCATAAACACGTACTAATATTGCCAGGAGAAGAGAGGCAAGTGGCATCAGGATTGGAGTTTAAGCTACAGAAGGAGTCACAACTGTGGGGGGTATTTCTGGAGCAGCCCCCTGACGGACAATGCTGAACTCTATTTGTAGATAAGTGAGGGCCATCACAAAGAGAAACTCCACTAGAAGAGTTAGGTGCAGTTTCATGATTGATATTGCTCAGAGCTTCGGACGTCTTAGCGGGAGAGGTTAGAGAAACCAACTTATCTCCAGGATTTTCAGAAGTATCAACTTCTGAAGTGACTGGCTCATGAACTGTTTCCTGCTGAGATGGAAAAATAGCGTGATCAGCTCCCCCTTTTGGATCAATTATAAAAAAGGTGGTATTTTTTCGTCATTAGATGACAGATTTCAACTAACCAATCCCTTTGTAGTTTCAGGCCCATCCTTCAAAGATCCATCAAGCGCTAGGGCACCAGCCCCAACAACTGCAGCACATTCATCATCACGGCCTTGAAGCCTGGCCTCAGAAGCACCATAATCAGGCCCAGGATTGAAGTCGTGTTTCACATCCTCAACTGAAAGTTGAGAAAGCTCAGCACCTGCAAAGACAAGAAAAGAACTAAGCACAACAAAAGAAAAGTGCAATTCACCTTTACCTAGCAAAAAAAAGGCAGTGCACCATGTTCGACATGCATTTATTACCAGCAGCAGTTGATATTTCTCCTTCGGTACACTGAGGCTTGCATACAGGTTTTTGCAACATATCCGTGCCAGGAAAAACTATCATGCTCATGTATTTCATTTCCTGCCTCTTTGATTCCTCAAGGGGCAAGAATCCAAACACTTTTGTCCATGTTTCATTAAGTTCAGATATAGCAGGAATAACTAGTTTCTCCACTTCAAGAGATGTGAGAGCCTGAAAAATAATCACAATACTATTTATCAAGACCCACAAATTAAAACACAAAGAATCCAGAATAATTTGTAAATGGGGCAACATGGTTGGAAGAAAGAACATCTGGAGAAACAGAACCTGACATTTTCAGATGAACCTACAGGCTACAGCTAAGTGAATCGAGCCCCTCTTAATAAAACCAGAGAACTTACAAATGCTAATCGAATACTATTCAATTCCCAAGAAAAAACCCATGAAATAGCAAAATAACACGAGATTCATTATATAGGCATCCAAAAGTATAATTCCCTGCAAAAGTGTCATACAATACAAGTATAATGCAATAATGAGGAAACATACAAGAAGGTATGGATTTCAGGTCAAATTTGGTGAATATAAGAGCACTGCACAGTGAAGCAATAACTTTTCTACTTTATAGATATTGCAAAAGGTTTCCTTTTCTGATAAGTTGTAAATATTTTGGGACATAAAAAAATATCAAGTTGGTCGGGATAGGCAGTAGTACAATTAGCAGGCAATCTCAGTGTCTGGGCAATCCTCATTGCACAAAGAATTTAATATGCGCTTTGTTTAAAAGCAATACATTACTCTTTTCACAAGGATCGCGATTAGACTGTAATAAAACCTTTCCCAAATTAATCTAATTATAGACTTATCTATCATGCTTAATTCTATGTTTTGGTTTTCTCTTCTGCTATTAAGGGCCTAACAAATTTTGACAACTAAACTATCAACAGAGTGTCAAACATTGGAAAGACTGTGAAGGAGAGAATGGTCGCTAAATAAACCAAATTGAACTGAATGAAGGTACCGTTTCAATTGCAGTAAGAAGACGCCGACACATGCCCTGACGCCTGTACATGTAACGAGTTCCAATGAAGGGCATCTCTGCTAGCTGATTACCATGAATTCTAGTGATCAACAAAGCAGAAATTCCAGAAGTAAGAGTTTTGCTTTAGAAATTGCAAAAGAGAAAGCTAAGGGATTGAGCACCCGTTCATGAAATACTAGAGCCAAATGGCGTCTTAACTTTTACAGCTATTAAGTGTAAATTACCAAATACGGTACTAATTGGATCACATCTTCCATTGTCATACAAGCTGATAAAAATATTTAATCAACAAGATTATTCAACAAAACCAAAGCTGGATACGGGTTACCTAGAAAATATGGTGCCAGTTAAAAATGCATATCCACATCTAAGTCATTTCAAGGAAACAAAAAGAATGTATGAACAACCTTATAGCTGCAGCTGAGACAAGTTCATCACCCCTCTCAAGAATACAAGTGCAGAAACCACTGTAGTTTAGCCGTCTGAAGTTTGATCTGGAACAAATTCCATACGTTTAGACAACTCTTTCCACACCACGATGATAACCAATCAGTATAACATGAACAAATATCTAATACAACATAAGAAAATGCACATGCACATGCACAAAAATTAGGAAAATTAAGATATGAAAGATCTCCTTATCGTCAGCAATTAAGACCACAATGAATGCATCTTAAACAGGAAAATATAGTCAAATGCCAAAAGCATTACTACTCAACCTTTTACCTACTACAATTGAAAATTTGAAACTTTGGCATGTACTAACGCAAAACTGCTTTCATGAAACCGCCACATAGATACGGATGATTTCATGATATAGCTTTTTTGAAGTAATGATAATGATCGAAAATCAGGTGAAGTAACCTCAAGTAGAAAGTTCACAGACGCAGATATGGTATGCTTGGGTTGAACTGGTAAAAAAATGGACCAGCTTGAACAAGAATCTAACCTAAGTTAGTTTGTATATAATCCTGGCCCATGCATTAGGAATACACAACAAAACAAATGTCAGCCTTTAATGAAATGTCCATCCAATCATCTTTGCTAATAATAGTATAATACGTTCTCCAAGCAAACCAAATGCAGAAGGACTTACCCACAGCTGTAAATAACACTTTTAATCATACTGGTTTTACTTCTCTGATCAGTGATTGGAAGAAAGCACTCGTCCATAATGGAAAAAGCGACTGCTAACTTGGAATTGAATTCGATCTTCGAAGAATCAGAACAATGTGCTGTATCCTTGTTAATATCTTGACGTCGGATAATGGTCCATGAAAATCCTTCTTCTAGTTCATGTCTCACACCAAGAAGCTTCTCTAGGCGCTCAGAAAGCTATTCAACAAGAGAAATACGATTCAATTAAGTAAAGAACAGAGGGAAACAGTATAACTCAAGTCATGAAACTGCATTAAATTACAAGGTTATACATAATTTATAAAGTAGAAAACACAAAATACGAAGTGGAAATTAGACGGTCTACAGCATAATCTCGTTAATTTGTTTCTAAACTAGTGTTAGCCCTCAGTGAAATTCACCCTAGGATGGCCATGGCAAGTCGCGTCTATCTATGATTTAATAGAAGCTGCTTTAGAGTTGTGGAAAATTACCTAATTTATTATATGTGCGAATCAAATGCCACAAGAACAAAAAAGTTGGACAGCTTTCTGTTAATGAGTATGGTTTAATCCTGTTGGATAAAATGCCCAAAAAGGGATGCCAATTGAATCCCTATAATTTAATTGTTTAATTGAGAGTATACACCTACTCCTCCCATGTCATTGTTCTACATTTACCTTAAAGAAAGTCCAAACATCCTTAGACAGAAAGGGGCATGAATTAGCAGATTAAGAATTCAAATATTCTTTCCAAAACTTCCTTAAAACATAATGTGATGACTTAATATAAATGGCACAAACTCGATCCGAAGATTTAGATCTTGATGAATGGAGTCGTGCCTGAGTTTTGAAAAAACTCCTGCAATCCGAGTAACGGTTGTTGCCCGTTTAAATTGGAAACTTGTGGTGAAACCCCTCTGGAGTCTGTTCTCATGCTTGCCTTCAGATAAGAAATTATCAACTATCAGAAACCTTACTTAGGTAGAAGTAGCTGGAACAGGGCTCTGAGGGTTTAGACCTACACAATAACCTAAACTCAGGTTAAAAAGTAATAAATCAGCCATTTCTTTGACTTAGGGGTTTAGACCAACCCCCAAGTCAAAGGCGCTGCTACCTAAACTAACCATCGAATGAGGGGCAGTACTGGTCTTAGAGCTAGTTTATTATTAAATCTAAAAATGATAACTTTATAAACCTAATAAGACCGGATTTGACGTTATTATGCTCTCGCTGTGCGAAAAATCTTTCTAGAAGAAGGGGATTCTTCGGGTATGGGCTTAGGGCGGAGTTTTCTTAGAGAGTGAGATGCTTAAACATATTTCCTTCCTAATTAGGCAAAAATGTGTTTTCCCCGAGAAAAGGTCCTTCCTTTTAGAGACCATAGCATTAGCCGGAGTCCAATTAGATAAGTAAGGATAGACCAAAATCTTCATGATTACTTCTCTTTTTGGTCTTACCTTATCATATATCTTTGGCCGAAATGATTAGCTAGAAGCTATCGTTCATCACCTTCAAAACAAGATTTGAACCTGATGTGGATCTACCATTTAGACTCTTCTCGTTATCAACTAATAAATTTCTACTCAATTCTCTTATACGCTAATACCAATCATCGAATCGATATTCCAAGCCAAAAAAAAGGGAAGGACTAGTAATGCCCTCAAATGGTAGCAAGATCACGAAGCCGGAGAGTACAATTGAACCAGATTCACGTTCCACGACCAGAAAGCAATAGGAATGGGAATGGATGGCAAAACTCAATATTTTCTTTTTGCTTAAAGTCTCGTATTGATAGCTAGTCAGTGACCTTTTGTCACAATCGTGCGTTACTGCCTTTTATAGAAAGAGGGGGAGGGGTTCTTTTATACCAGACACAGACTACTTTACTGACTGAAATGAATTCAAGTACAGTACAGGACTGTAATCAGATCAGAACTGAAAGGAACTGGTCTAACAAAAGGGGCCAAGAACTACATATGGTCTTATACTGACTTCCTTGAAAATGGGGAGATGAGTTATGTAGGCTGTGGCCATTCAAGAAATGTAGTGGTTGATCGACCAATGTCTTAGTTGACAAAGCTGTTTATGTATTTAATAGACTGCTGGCTAGCAACATAGGAATTTTGAGTGTTGAGGTGTCTGTCACGTTTATAGATAGAATCGAGTAGAGATGCTTTCAACAAGCCCCACTCACAGATAGCTAATGAGGTAGCTCTTCTAAAAAGGAACCACCGGATGTAATGTTTGGAAACAAAAGACCACCAACCAAAAAAAAAAGACGAAACAAAAAGATAGGAAGACCCATGAGGGATTTCATTCAATGCGTGAAATCCGCCTATGATAGGGAAGAAAATGGAACGACCTCCACGCTGCTGATTTCCTTGGTTAGGTTTCCGCACCGAAACCTCCCGCACTACTCTAATCTATTCTAATTCATAGGCTTTTGCTTTGTATGCAGTATACAATGCAAAGTGGTAAGGAAGCACCTTTTGGTGCCGAAATAAGCCAGTTTGAGTCCTCTTTTTCTCCAGGTGTTACTGATTTTTTATTTCTATTCCCATTTTATTGTCTTTCTATCAAGAGTAAGTGGAGATCGCACTAGTCTTTTAATAGGAAAAAAAGGTTGGAGATTCTTCTGCCCCTTCCTTTCTTTGAAATATCTTTCTGGCAGAGTCAAGTCAGATATTCACATCTTCTTCTACTAAATACCCAGAATCCCACCTTTATCCATAAGATTTGAAAGGTTTTCTAGTCATACCTATATTGATACGAGCGGCAGCTACACCCTTCTACTGGTTTAGTGCGAAGGGCAGCCCTACATTCCTATTGTCACGTGGCAGTAGCCGTCATTACCCGTTTTGGCCAAAAAGTCTTTTGATTTTAAAATATCCCATTAAGGAACTGAACTACCCCCACGAGCAGCCAAAACAAAATAAAGACTGCTACAGCCTCAACAGAAACTTATGCGAAAGAGAAGAACGAAGCAAACAAGAAAATCCGAGGTAGGTGGTTATAACGAAGTATGTTGGGAAACGGATTGCCCTAATAGATAGTTGGTATGGAATCATTGAAATGAGGAGACACATAGACGAAGTGAGGGAAGTGCCTTTCTTAAATCAATCTCGTGGAAATCAAAGGCAAAAGCTCGGCAGCCGCGACTTTTTCTTCTACAAATATAGTTCAACCAAAATTCTTTTTTCGAACCTTACTGTACCTGTAAAGAATGAATTGGTACTTCTTTGCCAATGCATTTGTCAAAGCATTTCCTCTCCTGTAGCCCTTTAGCTCGGAGTTATCCATATGAATGGAATGGTAAGTCGTTCCCCCGAATTAGCAACCAAAACAGCTGCTAAAGCGGCGTAGTCATATGCTTTGGATTGGGAAAGTGCAGTAAAGAACGAATGGATACAGATGTCAAATCAGTAGAAGTTTCCTTAAGAATAACAATAAAGCGTTTTGCAAACTTGGAAACACCAGTATTAGAGATTAGGTATTTCAGATATGAAATCATAACGTCTAAATCGGCTAACACTTGCTCATAATAGGAGCAACCTTTGGGTCAGCAAAAAGTTACTCTCTTGATATCAGATCATCATGATAGAAAAGCATTGATATCAGATCTCCGACATAGTACCTTTTGGCATGCCCTGCCACAGAATGTGAGGCCTTCAGAATTAACACGTGGAGCACCATTTCCCCGGATGCAAGAAACATGGACTGCAAAAAGCAAAAATGACATCAAATATATGAAGATAGAAGGCAGAGACTAACTACTCGTAAATTGTAAAAGAATGTAAAACGTGTTACATTTTTCTTCACACAAGAGGCAAGCCAATAATTCAGCATCATCTGTATCATGGAGATTATCTCTCTGATAGGATTTCTGACCAACCATCCCGCAAAATTTGCATGAACAGTAGATGCAGTGCCAATCACCAGATGGAAACTTCTGCAATATGAGAAAGAAGTCAACAGCCTCTTCCCCCTTCCTTTCTAGGGAACATTTAAGCAATCATTTAGAGCCCAATAAGCTTCATACTGAGGAAGGAAAAACAAAATAATAATAATGGAGAAACAAAAGAGTTCAACTCTTAAAACCATTTTGGGAGGTTAGAAGGTACTGGTTCCAACTCTGTACACAAGTTTTAAGACAACCTAAAACAATTGACGAAAGAAATAAATGGGAGAAAAATGTAGAGTACAATAGCCATACTTGAATCTGCAAGCAGCTCTGATGGAACGTTGATGGGCAACCATCACAACAGACCAGGTCACCACCGTCTCCACATATGTTGCATGTATCATCATTAGGATCGCCACTATTCACATCAACTAAATGGTACCCAATATCATCAGACTCCTCTTGTTTCCCCCATGTGTCTGCCAAGCACTGCAATAGTGAAGGTCCTGACTCCAGATAAATGTTATTAAAAGGCTGGCCAAGCTTACTACCAGCATGAGTCTCAAAATCTAAAAGTTTCAGTATTCTGTTACAGCAACCACAACATATACCCTCTCTGCCAATCTTCCCCTCAAGCATCACACTTGTCCTCCTTTGGTTCATATATTTCACCTTTGCACCAAGGGGAAAAGTTCCCATATCAATCATCCATGAGAGAAGATTGCGCTTTCCCTCATGCAATTCAAAACCATTACCATTAGGATCCAACCCATTTTTGGAGCCCCGGGCTATCAAGGTGACAGGCTTTCTGATTTTTGCCCCCTTCTTTGATTTTGGCTTTCCCTTGTGCGAGGCGCCCATCGAACTGCCTCGTTCACAACTGTCCCTTTTGATTTTTTTCCTTGATGATACATCTCCAGGCTTTTCAGGCTTATTTCCTACCGCTTGTTTCTTTTTGTGTTTCTCCTTTATCTCTTTCCTAACCCTCAACAGTGTGTTGAGTCTGTCCTCTGATATTGGAGTAAAGAGAGAAATGGCTCTAGCATCGGCAGTCCCATTCTCAACCTTCTCTTTTAGGCTTCTGTAGGCTAAGGTGACTGACCAGTAAGTTTTGCCTTCCCAATCAACATAAACTGCATCATTGTACTCTCTGCCCATCCTGGGTCTATATTCGATGGTCCATCCTACCTTTTTTACCAAACTAACAATTTCATCCCTCACTAATTGCTGTTCTCCTCTGCGCCCCAAGTCACCTTCTTTCTTATTTTTAATTTTATTCTTGGTTCGTCTGATAGTGTTCTTTCCCATGTCAAGCCGTTCACTTTTGCGCTTGCTCTGACAGTGATACTCTGCAGATTTATGACCCTTTGCACTTTGGTCATAGCGTTTCTTCTTATGCTTCGTAGTATTTTCCTCCTGATTGTCCAACAACTCTGATGACTCACTATTTTTAGAATCCTGGACCTTATTTTCTGCTTTAGGTAGCTTGATGTTCTTTTGAGATTCCACTTTAACATTCTTGCTATCTATCACCTTGGAGTTACCATTTTTCCCCTCCAACTTGGGGGGTCTTCCACGTCGAGCCTTCACAACTTCCCCATCCTTCTGACTAACACAAGCTCCTCCATCTGTTTCCATGTTTACATTCTCCTTTTTGGATGCATCATTTTCTTGCTTCACTTGTAAGCCCACAAAACCTACATTCTGTTTTTCACAAGCCAGCTTCTCACCATCATTTGTTGCCATCGTCCTTGATCTCAAAAGCCTCCCAACAACTTGAGGCTTACCATCCAAACCCAGTTTTTCCGCCTTTTGATCCATAACCCCATTGCCATTGTTGCCACTCCCACTTTCCATCACCTTCCTTTTCCTTCCTCTGCGGCAATTTCTGACTTCCTGCCTGTCGTTATTAGTATTAGAGGCAGTATTACCAGTCACATCGGTACCAAGATCACCACCCACATCAGCATCTTCACAGATTTGCTCATCTTTAGATTGGCCAACATTCTCAGAGGATGGAATCTCAACATTCTTTCTCTTTCTCCCTCTTTTTCTTTTGCCAGCACTGGTATTAGAAATGATACCCTCATTAACAACACCAGCAGTACCCTTAGAATATTCCAACGGTTGAGACTCGCAAGTCCCTTCTTTGGTTGGACATGAATTGATCGAAACCAAAGGAGCCTCAGAACCCTTGGCATCAGCAGCAGCATCACGCCCTTCTGAACTGCCCACATTCTCTCCTTTACCTCCTTTCCCTCCATTTCCAATATCATGAGCATCACTCGAATCTGCCTCTAAATCACATCCTGAGGGATGGGTGACGGTGCTACCTACCACGTTTCCTTCTGCTGAAAAGTAATCAGCAGAAGAATCGTGCTCGGGTTCCTTATTCAAATCAAGTAGTTCTTTTTCTCGTTTCTGTAAGGTACTTGATCTCAAAACCCTCCTCATCTCGCTAAAAAAAAACTCTACAAGATGACACCAATCAAATCAAATTCCAAAAGGATTATTCCTATAAAAGAACAAAAGAAAATTAAAAGTTTTACCCAAAAAAAAAGATAATAATTCTCGAGAAATTCCAAATGAAGTTGTGAACAGTGCACACCAATCCTAAATGATTCATTAATTTCGTGACTATAAACAGAAAATAAATCAAAACGAGAAACTAAAGCATCAATCAATTTTAAAGGAAAAGTAGTAAAACAAATTAATGAATGTACATGAAATTTAAAAAAAAAATAACATAAATAACTTACAAAACAAGAGCTTCGAAGACGAACAAAGTTCAGACAACTGATCCCAGAAAGATTTACATCGGCGATTTCAGTTAGATAAACAAGATTAGAACAGAAAATTGAAGAGCATTTGAAGAGGTTTTAGAGAGAGAGAGAGAAGGGAGTTGTGTCGTTTACCCAGTTCGGGTCCGGAAGGTGGGGTTGAGGAGTTGATTACATCTTGGTCCTTTGTGGTTTGTGTCTTGTAGCGTCCGATAGATACGAGGATTTGGGTAGTTTTGTAAATTTATAAGATTGACCATGTTTTTTAGATAAAAATTTTTCCCTCCATTGCGTCTCTCTCAAAATTGCATCAGAAAAATCAAACCCGGTTACAATTGTAACCTCAACACTTATTTATTCCAGGATTTGATTAAAGAGAAAATCGCTCTATATATACACCACACTATTTATACTTTTTTATAAATAGCACAAAGATAAAATTAGAGTCCCCGTGTACATGAACAATTTACGGGACAGCTCTATTTGTCAAATTAAGGATTCGGGCCAAATTCCGTAAAAAAAAAATCATGTGCACGGCACATGGCGCCGGATTGAAGGGCATAATGGTCATTTTATATCCCCTCCCCTTCTACACCTCACACATCACCACCACCACCACCACCACCCTCCCCTTCCGCCACCCCACAACTCCAAAATACACAATTTTTCCCCAAAACCCATTACCCAAAATACACAATTTTCTCCCACAAAACCCAAAACTCATTTCTTAATTCGTGCTCCATGGATGATTCATTTCGGGAAAAGAATTTTGGTCCTTAAGAAATAAAGAATTTTGCTTTCTTTTTGGTTGGAATATGAATTCTGATAATTTATTACCATTTCATTCTAAGAATATGAATTGGGAAGAAGGGGTGAGGTTGGGGTTGGGGTGGGGATTCATCTGGAAGAGGGGTAAGTGGGTTTGGGGTGGGGGATTCGTTTTGGAAAAATGAATAGGTGAGCATGTGGTTTAGGAGGAGATGGTGGCTTCGGAAGCAGAAGCGGAGGAGGGAGTGGCGGAAGGGGAGGGGGATGGGTGGAGAAGGAGGAAGAAGGAGGATGATTTTTGATCGGTGGATGGAGTGGCGGAAGGGGAGGGTGATGGGTGGAATGGAGGAAGAAATGGGTGGAGTAAGTTGACAATAAGGTGAAGAACATGAAGAATTTATGGATGTTTGGATGAAGAAGATGAAGAAACGGGCGGGCGGGCTGAGTTTGGAGGGAATTATACAATCTGACTATTATGCCCTTCAATCCGGTGCCTCGCACATGTCATTTTTTGCCTGAAATTGGCCTGAATCCGTAAATTGTTCATGTATACGGGGGCTCTAATTTTATCTTTGTGTTATTTATAGAAAAGTATAAATAGGTAGTGTATATATAGAGCGATTTTCTCTTTGATTAAAATGTTTTTCGATTTTGGACAATCTTCAAGCCTCATGACGTCTATGTCATGAGTTTAAATCTCATCCCCACTTATTGAATTCACTATTTTTTGTAATAGATGTCTACTATTCAAAAAATACAAATAAAAAGTAGCCCAAATTAATTTTTTAACGAACTAGGATAAGGGAGATTCGTTCATAATAGAAGGGAAACCATCACGGCTCCTATGCGGGACAAGAAAATTCAGTATATACGGGACAAGCTGTCAGTCGTTGGATTTTGTACTTTTTGTACTTTTTGATCCAACGGTTGTATCAAAACAGGGGTATTTAGGTATTTTTACATTTCTAACAGAACACATGTTCTTCGTTAGAGAACACATGTTTTTGTATATTGAGGAGAGAGAAAAGTTGCGGATGAGGAGAGAGAAAAATTACTTTTCAGCCGCAACTTTTCTCTCTCCTCAATATACAAGAACATGTGTTCTCTAACGAAGAACATGTGTTCTTGTAGAAATATACATTTGACTTTTCAGACGCAACTTTTCTCTCTCCTCGGTAACCCAATCGATGTGACGGTTGCGTGTTACTTTTTGTTGTTATTATTATTATTTATTTGTAAAATTACATATGTACCATTTTAACCCTTTTTAAATGACATCCATCGATTCACTTGAAAAATGAAATCAACGGCCCAGATCGTGTCCCGCACGTACGGAATTTAAACCGTTCCGCACAAGAGCCGGACTAGAAGTGAAACACGAGGGAAATTGGCATCGAGAAGAGATGGTCAGTCGGTACTCATGACTCATCATGAGACGATTTTACAATTAGTAACAATGTTCATTTATTTTACTTAGCAAAAAAAAAAGAAACAATGTTCATTTCACTTTTTTTTTTGGCTAAATAAAATTTACCCATTAGATGAATCCACACAAGGATTAAATATACAGGAAGTTCCACCCCTATCACAAAAAATAGAAGGAGGTAGCAAAGTAGGATCAATACGCCCAACAACAGTATTGGATTTAGCCCAAGAAGCTATATTATGAGCACAATAATTGGCTACCCTATTTACATATTGGAGATTCCAAGCCAGAAAAGCAGCAAGATACCCTTTACCTAGTTTCATTAGGTCCATTCCAGTCCAATGGACATCACTGGAATGGCCTTTAAAGCCCCTGAGTACATTGAGGCAATCTCCCTCTATGATAGCACATTGAAGATTCAAAGATTTTAGTTTCTCCATAGCCAATATTGCCGCATTTGCTTCAGCTTCAAAAGGTGTTCTTGCTTTATACCTATTGATCCATACTCCCAATTTCTCCCCAAATTCATTCGTGATAATGAAGGCACTAACTGCATCATCTTCTGTGATGAAACCAGCATCAAAATTCACTTTAATAATTCCTTTTGGAGGCAACTGCCATGTAAGATTCTTGGCTGCCAAACCCCTCTTCAGTCTCCTGCCCACAGCAGCTTCCCAGTAGTTCCTCGATTTCAGCTCAATCTGAGTCAACAGTTCCTCCATTTGCCTAACTTGTTTCCCCTGTAAAAGTTCATTTTTGTACATCCAAATTTGCTCCAACACAACTACAAAAAAATTAAGAAACTCATATCGTAAATTGGCAAATATAGGAAATGTGCTAGACTTTAAACTAATGCCATTGGGAAGAAAACTCTGAAACGCACTTGCAGTACAGTACTCCACAATAATTAGGCGAGAGAAGACACAAACTGCTTGACAAGGCAAAACAAAACTAACCACCACCCTCTCACTTTGCCTTAAATCGTGATGGAATTTTTTTAGATTCTTGATTTCTAAGAAAGGTGTTGAAACTGAGTTTGCTACTGTTGTTCAAGGATTTTGGAGAAAATGTCGCGAAGAATTTTATTATATATTTATTTTTTCTACTTTTTGTAGTGTTTACCCGAGTCAGGAGTGTGAACTTTTATCTGTTACCACGATGGTCTACACCATTGTATAACTTTTATTTTCTTGTATATTCTTTTTATGTAATGGCTTCAACTATTTTATGATTAATGGATAATTTTTATTTAGCAAAAAAAAAGAAACTAACCACCACTAGTGTCTTTTTCGGCAATCGCTTTGATCTGCATTCTAACGAGCATGTATATAAAAGATTCTGCTTCCAAATACATCTCGGAAAGATGTATCCAAAGGGTAGACTTCCCATTTTGGAAAATTTCAACAGATATTTTCATCAAAGAAATTCAAGACAGAAATGTAAGTTCTACTAAGCATTCATTGAATCAGAAGCAAAATTATATAATTGTGAACTAATAAGCATCTTTGGAAATCCCCTCGGTCAAACTGGGGGATTTTAACATAAATGTGACACTAACAAGGTGCAAAAAAAACTCCTCTCGAACAAGACATCTTTAGCAAGCTCTGCAAGACGAGCCTTGCACTATGAAGAAATTTACTTTTTCTTTCCAGCTTTAGCAGCATCACCAGCCTTAGTCTGCAAGATTAGTAAAAAGAAATTGTCACTCCAAATGAAAATGTGATGATAAGGAGAAAAGGACACAAGCTTTTTGGCTGGCTTCGTTGAAGAAATTTGATTCACATACCTTCTTTACACCACGGATCTTCTTGGCTCTGTTCTTCCTTTCCTTCATCTGTTTTCTTGATTTCTCTACCTTGGTATCAAGACCATTCTGCCAAATATTCAACAACATTATGACCACTTCATTACTTCTCACATTTAACAAAGCAATACTTTTGGTTTGGACTAGACCTACTTAGCAAAACCCTAGGGGTCCCTCACTCCCTTCTCCCATAAAATCGCATTTTTTTGTTTGGTTGTTATACTCAATGCAGCATCCAAATTATAGAAAAACAATATATGTTACCACAAATTCAGGGAAATGAGTAATTAAGGTTCTTAAACAGCCACTTAAAATGTTCAATTGAAAAGACAAATGAATTGATAGCGCCACAACATAATAGACTTTACAGAAGATAATTAATAGGAACTGAGAAAGATCAATTACCCTAATTAGACGATACTTCGGCTCGAATTTCTTGGCATTCTCCACTGAATCGTAGATCAAGCCGAATCCAGTTGATTTGCCTCCACCAAAGTGAGTCCTGAACTTGAAGACAAAGATAGCATTCGGATCCTTCACTTCATACATCCTCGCCAATTTCTCCTTCAACTCGGCCTGCAGAGAAAAAAAATTAAACATTTACAGTTGCCACCCAAAAATCAACTATATGTCATGACCAAATTAAGAATAACCAAAGAAAAGTAAGTCCATCAACTACAGTAAGCCTTAACTACTAACTTACTAAGCATTAAGCAATGAGCTATCCCAGTTTTCAATACAAAAATACAATATGTCAAAATTTTAGACCTGTGGTCACTTTTTCTTCAAATTCAATCCCCAATATTTTTCCAAAAAATCATTTATAGATTTTCACCCCTACCCCAAAACCTTCAATAAGCCTTAAATAATGAGATTCAAGCAATGAGCTATCCTAGTTCCTACAGAATAATACTACCTCCATTTCAAGGTCGTTTAGGACATGTAGGAAAATTAAGGAAGAAATAAGCAAGATACATTGTTAGTCAAAATATGAATATATTACTCTCTTGTATAGACTTATATAAAATCTAATTCTATTTAAGAGAGTAATGTTGATATTTTGATTAAAAACATCTTATTTTTTGCATACTCAATTAACGCTACATATCCTAAACGACTTACATTAAGAAAGGTAAGGAGTACAATATATGAAATTTTTAGGCATGTGGTCACCTTTTCCTTAAATTGAATCCCTAATCCTTTTAGCAAAAACTCATTTATAGATTCTCGCCCCCAATCCTTCATTGTTCTAGTTCCGTCTACGAATACGAACTACGAAACTTACATCAAAGCAGGAACAAAAGTGCAAGTGACCTCAAAATACATCAAAATTTAAAACCTCCACATCTGAAATACTACTAAGATAAGGTAAAAAACATATCCTACCAAATTAAATATGGTATAGATAAACTGAAAAACATTTAATCGGAGATTAAATACCTTAGAAACATTAGGTCGTCCTGGATGCAGAACATCAATCACCTGCATCGCAAATATGCCAATATTTACAGACAAATATCAATCAATTGAACTCAAAATCAAAATCAAAAATCAAAAAAAAAAAATCAAACAACTTACGAATTGCTTTCTGGAAAGAAGCCTGTTGGTCATGAACTTCCTAGTACGAATAGTCACAGCCTTGTCCGCCATTTTCCCTGCAATTACACTCGAATTAAATGAAGTGATTAAAAAACTGAAACAAAACTGCGGCGGGAAGAAGTGATGACGGCGGAGATAGATACCTTTTTGTTCTTTTCTGCTCTCTGCGCCTCCGTGCCGATCAGGTTCTCTTTGGCGATGTAGTGGTGGCGTTGAAGCTTGAAACTAGGGTTTATAGAATGCAGGTGCTTGTTAAAATGTAGTTGGGCCAAGGCCGAGAACCCTAATTCGTGATTGTTGATTCTGAATATATGGTTTGGACTGGGCTATGAGTCCGATATATTTGGCCCTTTTCTCCCGCTTACAGGCCCGTCTATGTCCATCTAATATGTTTTTTTTTTTTTGAATAAAATGCATTAATATACTCCTTCCATTCCCATTTAATTATTGTTTAAGAGATTTATAGGTATCCAAATTAATTTTCGTTTAATGTTCTTTTATTAGTTGTCAATAATTTATTTCAATTATACCCTTGACATTTCTTTTATTTGCCGTCTTTGCCATCCCTATTTTTTTCTTTATTTTCTTATGATATAGAAGTGAGAAAGAGGGGTAATATTAAAACTTTCGGTGAAAATGACAAGTTCCTTCATTTTTTTAAATTGTCTAAAGAGTCTTATATTTAGGAATGGATAGATTATCATTTAACGATATCATGGAGTACATGTGGTAAGAGAAAACTCGACGGTTCTCCAAACCATTGAGATGAGGCTTTCTATGTCCATCTAACCTTTTCATTTCTTATATTTTTCAGGAAAAAAAAAAACTGTTTTATGAGAGAGGAAGGGGAAAAAATTATGTAGGGTCTCCACTAACTCCAACTGATAAAAATCGCTTTATGAACTTTTCAGCTATTTTAATGGAGACAATCCGGATGATGAGTAACCAGCTATTGCATGCTAAAACGATCCCGAATTGGTTGGTCATTACAAACATGATCGAAGAAAATACTGCATCTTATTGGAATGCCTCTGTTCATTGAAAAAAATTAGCTGTCATAATTAATAGTTTGAATTGGAAGGTGCCCCTATGTGATTTTGTAAATTTAATTTTGATGTAACTTGGGATTGTAAAGGTTTTTTTTTTTCTTGTATTTTGACAAATGATAAAGATAATAGTACTCTAGGAGATTGGACTAAGAAATCCGAGGAACATTTACCATTTGCTGCTGAAACTGAAGTAGCAAATTTTTACTTTGCAATTGGCAATTTAATAGTGGAAGGTGATGTTGTCTTTGCGACCCAAGCCATTTTTGGGAAATCATAGCATGAAAAGTTGGAGGAGCAAATCGTCTACTATGAAGGGTAGGGAATATCTTAGAAAATTTCCCAAGTGGAAGTTAACATTTGTATCTAGAAACTGCTATTCTTTTGCCCACAATATAGCTAAATGGGCCAAGTGTTATGGCTTTGAAGGATATATCCTCCTTTATATTCCTCGTTCTACTGGACATAATTGTAATAGTGTAAACTCGTACCAATGTACAAGCTCCTTAGGAGTATTGTCAGATTTTGATGTCAACTCTTCTCTTATTAATGACAACTGATTTACTCCCTCCATTCGCATTTAATGGTCGTTTAGGAGATATATATGTATCCAAATTAATTGTCATTTATATGTCCTTTATTAAGTGTCAAAATTTATTCCAATTATACTTTTAACATATTTTTTATTGGAAAAGTGAAAGAGGGGGATGGGGGAAGGGAGAAGGAGGATTGTGGTGAGAATATTACTATTTGTTTGAGTTTCATAATTTTTTCAAAATTTTCTAAACGTCATATATTGAGGAATTGAGAAAGTATTATTGATTGGAAAAAAAAGAAAAAATAGTAGTTACCTTAATTAACATATTCCACGTATCCGTTGGCATGAAGAACTAAAATAAATCATAGTTGCCTTAATTAACATTTTAGAAATAAAAACTAAAATAAATAACAACTTAGCTAAAAAATAAAAAAAAACTAATGTAAATAATAGCATTTTTTTTGGGATAAATGTAATGCCAGACCGACGAGCAAGTCCTCATCTCTGAACCGCCTCAGGTTTTTGCCCAGAACATACGAACTCCGCGGAAGATTAGCCATATCCAAATAATCAAATTCCACAATGGGTAGACCATCATCCGCCATAGTAATTCCCGAAGAACGACGCCGTAATACGGATTACAGACGCTACTCTCCAGAGCCGCCCTATGCTTCCAGGGATTCCCGCCGCAGGAATCGCAGTCTCAGCCGGAGCCGGAGCCCTAGATTAAGTCTCAGCCGGAGCCGGAGTCGCAGCCCAATCTACAAAAATGGGTATTCAAAAAGGTATGACCGTCGCCGTGATCTTCGACCGTCGCCTGATTATTCAAACCCTAGACGAAGCCCCCCTAGGTCCCACCACCATCGTGATCTACGACCTTCCCCTGATTATGCGAACCCTAGACGAAGCGCTCCTAAGACTGATAGAGTTGGGAAAAATTCGTTTCTTGATAGAGACTATAGAAATAACCGTCACACCGGGGGTTCGGAATCTGATGAAGAGCTTAAGGGATTGAATTTCGAGGAGTATAGGAGGCTTAAGCGACAGAAATTGAGAAAAATGCTAAAATATTGTATCTGGAATTGCACTCCTAGTCCTCCTAGGGATCCGAACGAACCCGAGGGTCAAGAATTTGAGGAGAATTTGGCGGGGAAAGGCGATGAACCTGAGGAACTTGTTGGTGATAATAAAGAGAAAAATAAAGGTAAAATTTCCAAGTCAGGCGCCAAGAGTTCGAAAGAGAGTGGAAGTGAGTCTGGTTCGGAGTCGAATGCGGATTCTGACTCTGAATCAGATGATGATTCAAGATCAAGGAAGAAGATGAAAAGCAGGAAATCGAAGAGAAGATCAAAGCCTGTCTCTGAGACAGAAACTGAGTCCGAAGAAGAAGACAGGAAAGCACGTCTGAGGAAGTCGAGTAAAAAGCGAAGTAGGAGCAGCAGGAGTAGTAAGAGGAAAAGCAGTAGTAGAAGGAAGGCTTGTTCGGATGAAAGTGAAAGCAAAAATGAGACTGAAAGTGAGGGCTCTGAGGTTGATCGATCACCTGGCGACCGTGCAAAGAGTAAAAGGAGTAGGAAGCATTCACGGTCAAAGCACGGCAAGAAGAAGATGGAATCGGAGGCAGATAGTGAGGTTTCTGACATAAACAAAAGTTCTGATTCCGCTGATGACAAGAATACACAGAAGGTGGCAGAGGAAGCAAAAATAACTGAAGTTAATAGCGAGGTTCTTAAATTCAAAGAGCTACTAGACACCCAGAAGATAGCAGCCTTAGAAAACGAACCTGCAGTTGGGCCAATGCCATTGCCAAGAGCTGAAGGACATATTAGTTATGGTGGGGCTCTTAGACCTGGTGAAGGAGATGCTATTGCTCAGTACGTTCAGCAAGGTAAGCGTATCCCACGAAGAGGAGAAGTGGGTCTATCTGCTGACGAGATTTCTAAGTTTGAGGATCTTGGCTATGTGATGAGTGGTAGCAGGCATCAGAGAATGAATGCCATCCGTATCAGAAAAGAAAATCAGGTGTACAGTGCTGAGGACAAGCGTGCTTTGGCCATGTTTAATTATGAGGAGAAGGCCAAACGTGAACAGAAGGTTATGGCTGATTTGCAGCGGCTTGTACAACGCCATATTGGCCAGGAACCTGATCCTTCGCATGATCCTTTCGGTGGAAGATCTGGTGAGGGAGCTGAAGCCTGACAAAGTAAGATATTTCTTTAATCTCAGTTAGAATTGTTGTTTTCATCATTTATTACTTATTTTTTCCATTGATTTCGTGCTAGTTGGCTACGTTTATGACATTTTTTTCTGCGAGTCTGAGATGCATGTAATCTAGGCTTAGGGATCCTCAGATTTTCGGTATCTTGTATTTCCGTTTATCTTTTGATGATGATCTGATCCCATTCTTGTAATTTTGAAATGCTTCCCTGAGGTGCATGTGTTCTCTGTTGTGCTCACTAGAGTACTTATTGTTATTCCTGAATTTCGGTGACAAAATATGTGTTTCAGAAAACTTTGTTCCCTGTCGCAGGATGATATTGGGACAAAAGTTGTATTCACCCTATTACCGAGTATGGGCTTTGGGAAGAAATGTAATTAGCTTATGCCCTCTCAAGTAATTGGAAAAAAATTGCTCTGCCCTAAATCAACTTTAGATATTTATGCGCCTTGGAGTTGTATCTTGGCAAATTGGCAAATTTAGTCCCTATTCTACATTTTTCTCGCCCAATCTATTTTTCTTTGTTTTTCACTCCCCAAACATTTTGCGTTTGGCGGAAACAGTCATTCCTTCCAATTCTGTCAATGAGGACCGTCAATGGGCCAAAAAATAAAGCAAAATTCGAAAATAGAAAGGGTATTATTGGAACCAGCATTCCAACGAATATATTGGGAGAATTTCCATCCTTAAAAACCCATGTACATCTTCTTCTCCACTTGGTCACCAACCAAAATCTGATTCCTCCATTGAAGAAAATGAGAAAAGCTTCAAATTGTTACAATAAACCTAAGAGTTATGGTGGTTTTGAAGTGGAGTCTTCTAATAGGAGCTCCAATGTGAATGGTGAATGGGGTTTACCCATGGAAATGCCCACCCATTGTCATTGCTCAAAACCATTTCCAACCACATTTACCATTCAGAATTTCAAGGAAAAATATACCTTAACAAGCTTTCTAATGCGTCTAAATTCAATAAGCCACTCAAAATATTAAACCCTTCACCCCGACCACCTTTATGGAGTCCCGACCTGAGTGTCATCTCCGATTCCCAGCTGTTCAAGGAGGAAAATGAATCGAAAACCCTAGGTTTGGATTGGATTTTTGGGGATATCGGGGAGAGAGATTGATTGGGGTAAAAGAAAATTTACCCATTCAACTACTCAAATTACCCCTGGTTATTTCCGAAGTGAATTACCCAAAATAACCCTAGTGCATATCATTTATTTGGAAAAATAAATCAAAAGTCTTTTTTCCCATCAAAGAATTGGACGGAAGGACTGTTTATAGGGGTGTCAATCGAGCTATGTGAGCTGAGCTTGGCATAGCTCACGCTCAGCTCACATAAAAATTGAAAAGCTCACGCTCACGCTCAGCCCGGAAAAGCTCATAAACCTTGAGCTCACGCTCAGCTCAGCTCACATTTTAATACGAGCTCGAGCTTGGCTCACGAGCTTCCCAAGCTCATTTATATCAGCGAAAAAAATGAAAATCCTGTCTCAAGAATAGTATAATACAATGAGCCTTAAAATTAAATTTGAACAATAATACAAAAAAAGAAGCAAAAGAGACAAAACGACATAAATATAGAATAGAATTTGGATTAATTGTCCATTGATGCAGTAGCATAGTACAATTAGAAAGAAAGAGCCAAATTTTACCTTGTAAACGTGTTGAAGACAGAATAAAGATGACTGATGATGGTGATGGAAGATGATGAGTCGGTCTCGGTGAATACTGAATAGAGTTTTGTGAAAGAGAAAATAATTAAATTGTGGTATTGAGTATTGAGTTTATCAATATATTATAATAATATTATTATTAGTTTATATATATATATATAATATTTTAATTATATTATTAATCTTATTCGGGTTCGAGCTTTTATCGGGCTGAGCGGGGTCAAGCTCACGCTCAGCTCACATAAGAAGCGAGCTTGAATATTAAGCTCACGCTCACATAACCTCAGCTCACGCTCACATTTTTTCGAGCTATGTGAGCCGAGTTCGGGCCGGTCCGAACCCGTTGACACCCCTAACTGTTTCCGCCAAACGCAAAATGTTTGGGGAGTGAAAAACAAAGAAAAATAGATTGGGGACCCGTTGCGTGAGAAAAATGTAGAATAGGGACTAAATTTACCAATATGCCTTGTATCTTCTTTAATGTGAATGCTAAAGCATGCACCTTATTGTTGTAAGTTCATCTGCGTTTTTCCTAATCCCGGGATATCACGAGATATATAGTTCACATCGTTGTCTGTAGCTTTATAATTCCATATAGATCTCTGTGTAATCAAAAGATCATTAACAGCTTTATAATTCCTCCATGGAACTGCTAGCACAATCTTTTTCTCTCTCTTGCAACTAGCTATTGGGCTTGCATGGTGATGTAAAAATGTGAGACGAAGATGTATGGATAAGGATTATCATAATGTGAACTATTACGCTTGAGCATTATATATACATTTGCATACCGCATCTTTGCAATAAATGTGCCTGATGTATAGGTATGCGCATCTATGTTACCCGGACTTGGGTACGAGTGTCAGGTAGGGGTATGTATTTAGGTGTCGGGTACTTAAACATCTAAAACAAAGTGTCTGATCAGTGTTGACCAGTTCCGGTAAGTATCTCGTATCCATGTTGTGTCGCGTCGACACGGGTACGACAGACATAAACGAAGGGTTCGGGTAACATAGATGAGCATTTCTTGAATTATGTAATGAGTTCCACTCCAAATCTGTAAATAAGCATTCATGTATTGATTAAATTACATGTCATGCCTTCTTCCTGTTCATGTACCGGGTTAGCTGAAAAACATCTCAACCAACATCCCCCGCCCCTTTTTTTCTTTCCTTTTCACAATCAATTGTTGTAATTCAGATTGTTCAGCATCTCTTTCTTCAGTGTTTGCATAGGTTATAATATGATGGCCCCTTTTTTTGTTTCATATTTAGTGTCTGTTTATGTTTGCAGGGACTCAAGCTCTTACATGCATGACAAGAGAATAAAATTGCTAGTGTTTTTGGAGCAACTAATATGTACGCCTCTCTACCAAGTGAGATCACGTTATGGACTCTTGTTTCTGAAATTGATTGCATTTGCCAGTTAAAATTGAAGATCCAAGATCTCAAGTCAAGTAAAGATGCTGAGAGAGTGATATTATAAAAGACTTGTTAAGTTGTGGTTTAGATGTGACATCTATAGTATCAACTAGAAACTCAGGAAAGATGATCTGCTGTTTATGAGTTATGCTGATATTTAAGACATTTTCTAGCACATTACCTGTTTGCTTATCAATTCGTGAAACACACCACTTTAGAGGGAAAAAGAAGAGGGATGTTGATTATATCATTATTAGTAATTTTTTTTTATTAAAAATAAGTCTTTTGTTACTCATGAGCGAGCTTTTGGGGTTGATATTCTTACATCCTAAACGAAAATTAAGGTAAGAAATTGATGAGAGAGATGAAATTTCCGGCATGCATCCTCACACCAAAAGCAACCCTCGGATCTCTGGGTCCAACCGGATATATAGGATCGAGTCTACAAGTGCTTTCTCTTTGGCCAAAGGCAAGCGCAGGTGAACCAAAATTCCGCCATTATTTCGTATTTAAAGGGAACCCACTGGAGGCCGATCTCGTCTTTCAAGAAAAAATCCCGATTTCAAGGGCCGATCTTTTCTTTCGAAACTTATTGCTACGAGTCGAAGTACAAATGGTACTTAAAATGCACATTTGAGAATTTTCAAATTATTGCTATACATATTCATTTAGGAACATATTTGAAATGCAGGGGAAAATAAAATAAAAAAAAGGGCTGCAAATTGTAATTAGCATAACTAACTGAACTGAAATCAAGATTTCAAGAACAAGAACTACCCATACAATCCCACGCGCCTCTCTATATATAACAAAATAACCGCTCAACTCCACGCAGAAAATAATATCTTTCTTCTGAGTAGGAAAAAGCTCGAGTATTCCGTCAATGGCTTCCATTATCAAACCGCTCATCCTCCTCCTGGCTCTCTCTCTCATTTCCATCACCGCCGCTGTCTCAGCAAACACTCCGCCGCTTTCAACCGCAGAGTTTCAGATGAATTACGCGTATCCATCATCATTCTTCGCTTCCGTCCTCTATTCCCTCAGTTTCCGCAATCTCTCCGCGGTCGCAACCAATGTAAAATTTTCCGCAACTACTCTGATAACCATATTCGCCCCTTCCGACTCCTCCCTCCTTACTTGCGCCTCATGTTCCCTCCCTTTCCTCCTTTTAGAACATTCTGTTCTCGACCTCTACAGTCATAATTTCCTTCGCAATTTAGTCTTTGGTACCAAAATTGAAATCCTAGCCCCCCCCAATCGCTACCTCACAATAACATCCTCTCTAGTCACCGCCTCTTCCGCTATCTCCACCAAAAAAGTTTTCGTCAACAACGTTGAAATTACTAAACAAGACATCTTCAATAACGGCGTCGTTGTGATCCATGGCCTACAAGGATTTATGTCTCACCTCTCTCCGCTCTCTTGCGGTATCGAGAGTATGACTTATCTTTCGTTCCAACCTCATCCACTGGCGTCGTTTTATCTCACGAGGTTCATGCTAGAAGACACCATGATGCTCTTACGTGTCAGTGGATACAGCTTGGTGGCTCTGGCCTTGAAGGCAAAGTACGTCAAGTTATCGAATTTGAAGTCAATGACGGTTTTTGCCATTGATGACGTTTCGATCTTCGCCGGAGGGAAGGACATGCGTACGTGGCCGATCTGAAGTTCCATATTGTGCCGGACATGCTTTTTATGGCTTCGGATTTAACGAATCTTCCGCCTGGGATGGCTTTTCCGACCATGGAGAGATGGTGGAAACTAGTGGTGACCACCGGAGGTCCTTTGGCGCCAATGAGGATTAATTACGAGAAGATCAGGAGTTTTTATTTGGTGTACAACAAATGGATAGTGGTCCATGGACTGTCGATGCCGTTCCGCCACGTGTATTATCCGATAGAGGAAGGTTACTAGCACGATAAAGGGTCCAGATTGATTGATGTGGAGAATAGTGGGCTTCGAAAGGCGGCGGCTCCTGTGGAGTCTGTTGAATCCTACGGTACCGAAGAATAATTCATTGTTCACATAGCACAAATTATCATGCAATTTTCTTCTTCTTTCTTATGATCATGCTTGGGATTATCAATTGTACACGAAATATTCAAATACACAGAGAAACCATTCTAGATAACCTCTAAAGTGTGCATTTTCTTGGTAAACAACAGTCGTTCAATTTCTTTTATACAGAATTATGGTATCCAAATCCTACATACTCCTTGGGTCTGTTTATACATCTCGCAGCAAATACTTTTAACAAAATCCCAAAAGGAGAGACGCATAAGGCTTATAAAATCCTTAACATGCTAAATCAACATATGAGGTTGGTTGGATAAATGTATCAAAAGTAACATCTAGTACTGGATATGTTCTCCTGATTAAAATAGCAGGAAGATAAACTTAGTAGAAGCATGGGAATGTCAACCTGATACTGCTAAGGTTGAAATTTGGCGAGCGGACAGGTTGAAATTTGTCAAGCTTCCGCTCGCTTGAGTCCCAATTTATCATGAATTTATCTTGTCTCACCTGTTACGTTTAGCTTCATCACAGCTTATTATTAACCTGAACCAAAAAAGAAACCAATTACTAATGCATTTGTATAGGAAACCATGTGAAATGAACGAAGGATAAGATAGGAACAAAACAACTCATGACACCAGATAGCAATTCATCAACTCTCTACCTCATCGTCTTAATTCCCTTTGTTACATGAATGTTTGCTATCAGAGATGAATTTGCCCTAGAAGTTCCAAATTCTTATCATCTTTATGATGCAAAATACAAATCTTTATTAAAGATTAAACCTAGATGCATAAGAGGGAAAAAGAAACGTCAAAAAAGTTAAACCTGTTCAATTATCACTAATTTTATATAAAGATTAAATGAATGATTCTAGATCCACTAATGCCCATCACTGTGTGAATATTGTACATGAAATACTATTCAAAAACAACCACCAAGAGAAAATAAGTCTATCAGTAGTCAGTACAATAGATATCTTATATCTATGTAATAATTTACTCTACTACATCACGCTCACGATCATGAATTCTAAGCAAGTCCAAGTGCACCCTCACCCTTGGACTAGTAAGAGTATGTAACTACATATATTTAAGTATGAATTACTATCAAGTATAATCACTGCAGGAAGAAGAAAATTCAAGTTAGAGAAAGGAGCGGAGTAGGAATGAGAGAGAGAGAGGAGTACCAAATCCATTCACCAGAAGAATGGGTCAATAAATAGTTTCCTGAGAAGATCCATCTTAGCCAGAAAAATAGTCAAACTCATCTGAGCTTTCTTCATAGATGGCCGAAATCCCGTTTTGACTGTCCTCGCCACTGCCTTGATCACTACTGTAACTGCTGTTGGATGGACCATCAGGTTGACAAATTGGGCTATCAAATGTATGACTACCTGGTGCGGATGGTGAACTAGTATGATGGTTGGTGACATCGCTTCCAATCATTTGCTCAGCATCAATATCACTGCGTAACAGACCAGGAAATCAAAACAAAAAAAGGAAAAGGGAAAAGGTCGTTTAAATTCTCCTTTTTCTACTTGCGTCTATGGATATAGACAAGAAACCAAATCAGTAACCAAATAATTCAGCCAACCTTCCGTCCACGGGGAATTCAGCCACAATAGATAAATCAGGTCTCCCTTCTGCTAATTGCTCCACAGGAATGAAGCTACAATTTTACCAACTCATCACAGTGAGCGTTAACAATAGATCCAATTATTTATGAACTGACAAATTATTTGCAATCATGTCACCTTGTGCTACAACATCTTTTATACCAGTCCCCTTCAGACGCTAAACCTTCTCGATTGGATATGTCAACATGTCTAAGATGCTTGAAATCCCCTGAAAGAACTGCCGAAAATAAGCGTCCAACTTCTTCCTGCAAAATGATATAAAGTTAGAGAGGGAGGGGAGGGGAGGGGAGGGGGAGGGGGAATCTAACGAATGAACAACTTTCCTTACTTCTTTCAGATGCACACAATCACGCAATATCAGAATCTCAAGTAGATTTCCGCCCATGATGCCTCCAAGGTTCCTAATGAAAGTTGAAATATATTCAATCATGCCCAACAAATTTTCTAGCACCACAGACAGATGTTTATGCTGAAGAAACATACTTGAGAAAAGCACCAGTGATTGAATAAGATGTTGAAAAGTCAACATACTTTAGCTTCCGAAATCCCTGCAGAGACATTACGTATTAAAATACATTTTTTCTCCAATAAGAGTCGAAGACGATTGCTTTCTGCCAGTTACTTTGAATGCTAGATTCATCGGTGATGCATAACTATTTGGGGTGCTATAATAAACCAACCACGTTAACGCAGCTAAAACAGTAACCACACAATTTCTCAAGAGTACTACACAAATGAGTTCATAACTCTAAAGCAATCATGTTAATAAAAGTATATGACGAGCACAAAACTAAATTAAGTTCAATCCAATGATAAAAAAGGCAAGCATCAGTTTTTGAGAAACTTCAACTGATAACTACAATATATGACCAAGCCTACAGCATAGTAGGAGGTGTTATATAAATTTGACATTGTATCAAGTACAAAATGACCAGAAATAGGGTCTTAACTGCTGAGCCTGTTTACAAGCACGTTGGAAGTACATACCTTGACAAGTAGACGAGCCTTATAGTCATATAGCTTAAATCCCCTAAGTGCCAAAGAAGATAGATTAGGACAGTTATAGACAAGATCACTGCATGTTGGCATATTCAAACTATCATCACTCCCTGACCAAAGAAAAGCAAAAGTAAGTTAAAAAAAAAACCTATAGGGTAAATAGATGACAAGAGGAGAACAGTAATTTACCTGTCTTTGAAGAATCAAAAAACAAACGAGTGATCAGGGGACAATATTTGCTCACTGACTCCAGCGTCTGCCTCAGTTCAACGTGACTATTGCAAGCAGAAACAAAGTCCATATTAATAAGTTCAAAGAAGCCAAGCATGTGCTTCATATTTTCTTACTAGAACATATGTGTATCATCAAACATGGCATAATAATCCAAATACAGTTGAAATTTTTATTTCCTGGAAGGAAATAAAACATATTACAGAGACACACCCACATATACACAGTACAATAAGTATTGCATTGCCCTTTTGTAGAATACATCAGAAGCAAAATGTAATTCCCATCCCCACACAGACATTACAATAAGCATTGCCACCCATATAATCATTTGCCAATACCAAAGAGCGTTTCAAATCCAAAAAGAATTTTAAAGAAAACAGCTTCTGATACTCACAGTCCAACAATTTCAAGATCATGCAAAGAAGGGCATGCTGATAATGCAGCACAAAGTGCAATGTTGTCCATCCTTTCAATATTGTAAAGATGAAGTTTCTTCAGCAGTGCCCTAGAGAGAGAAAGAGAGAGATCAACAAAATGCTTCTAAATTTAATTCTAAACATCAAACCTTTTCTTTATAACCGGGAAAACAAAAAGGGGCAATACCCTGGAGTACCACCATCAGCACCTAATAAAGCCAAGCAGGACCTTGTGAGGATAGACGACTCTTTCCCTTGTCTCGGCCTCTTTTCATTCCATGAGAACCTTGATGGATAAGAATAAACTAACGCTTGAGAAGACACAGCTGATGTAATCGGGCCAGGAACAATGCCAAGTTTAAGAGATCTGTAAAACAAAAGTCATCTTAGAACTGGTACATCTTAAAAACTAGCAGCACGTATACATAGAAGTACCATGGTCAACAATGCAATTCATGTTGAGGTATTCTATCCAAATATATTACTTTTCTTAAACATTTTAAACAATGTTTTCACCAAGGAAATATAATTCATATATTATAACTGTTTTAACCAAGGATCATAATCCACAATGTTCAAAGAATACAACATCTGGAAGACAAAATTTATCTATAGGTAATACTTAGAAAGCTCAACAGGACATCAGCCCAGCCCTGAAATGTCCGAAATAAAAGTGGAGTTCTGAATGACCAACATGGACCGTGCGGTCGGATTTCTTACCGAAGAGATCTTCCAGCTCGCTGAATCATGGTTGAGACTACAGCATTATTAACCTTGGGGATGACAGTGGTCAAATCAATGTTTGTATAGCACACAGAGTCAGCAGCACACTTGTGAAAAAAAGAACAAGCTGCTGTGGCAAAACACAGTGTTTGTGTATCCAGCAAAGAAAACACCTGCACCGTCAGTGTGAATAAAAAAATATACAAATCAAACCACATCCAGTTTTCAATGGAAAATTCTGATATGGATTATGTGGTCCAGATTCATCCACATAACAACAACAACAACAACAACAATAGCATAACCCATTAAGTCCCCAATAATTGAGGGTATGGGCGGGGATGGACGGGATACAGACCTAACCTTTGTCAAACAAAGTGGCTGATCCCAGAATACCACTGAAACAAATGTATTGGAGACTAACCACACCTTTGGCAACAAGTGCACAAAGTGGTTGCTCATATAATACACATATAATACACATAAGCAACAAAAAAATATACAAATCAAACCACATCCAGTTTTCAATGGAAAATTCTGATATGGATGATTATGTGGTCCAGATTCATCCACATCAGCCAAAAAAAAACTATCGGTCCAGATGTGGAAGAATCTAGACAACATGTCCAATGGACCATGTTCCGTATCAGAATTAACCATTTTCAATAGGACATCTGAAACTCAATACTGCTAATTGATACCTTTCAGATACTGTCATGGAAATTAAAAGTTCGGATAAAGTAACAGAGGATTTAAACAATTTAATACCGCATTTCTATAATCGCATAGGAATTGAAGCAACATTCCGGTGAACACGAATTCGCTTGTAGAGATGCTCACAAAATCATCCAATTTACAAAATTATCCAAGTAATTCATGCAAACAGATAAAAAGAAGTAAAAACAAAGCAAGGAATTGAGAAAATTACTTTGATGGTAAGATCGGGAGGTAGAGGCCAAACGGTGGCGTTATGCATGGAAGCGAGCTTTCTGGCAGATCGTCTAGCTGCTTCAAGGAGCGCGGATCCTAACTTCATAGCTCGATCGATCATGTCGGTCTTGACAGAATCTGAAGAACGAGAATCGATGAGGCGGTCGAGGCTCTGGGAAATTGAGGAATCGGAGAGACCTAAAAGTGATTCCAACAGAGAATCCATGTGATCGATACTGGAGTTAGGGTTAGGGGAGGGAGAACAACTGGAGCGTTTGAGCTTGGGTTTAGGAGAGGAAGCCATGGAAGAGCAGTGGAGCAGAAGAGTATCCATAAATCGAGTGATGGTGGAGAGACGCAAAGCGGTAAAGCGCGCGACGTCGTCTGCCTCAGCTGATAATAGCCAAATGTTGATGACTTGTATTGTATGTGGAACTTCGTCATGAATGAGGTGCCACGTGCAGGTGTTAAGTTGCCATTACGCAAGCACGTGGAAAAGTGTAGTAAAACAAGTCCACCTTTTTCTTTTTCTTTTTTTCCTCTTTTTTTTCAAGCAGTACAACTTTTTTTATTATCAAATTTAATAGCCGAAATGTTGAATGAGACACTTATTATTTTTAATAAAAAATATCGTATAAACTACATTATGTGCCTGTATCTAATTCTTCAAATTAAGTTCAATCACTCAAAAATAATATCAATACTTAAGCTCAAAACCTTACTTTACCTCCCAACAACAATAAGGATGTAAAAGTTAGTGAAAATCGTATATTCTCATACATATTGTTATCATATAGAATTTGTCATGTGAATATTTATTCTAATTCTATATACACGTAATGAATTGTGAGTAGTTAGGAACATCTACGTAAATAAACGATTTTTTGGCTGTAAAAATATGCCTAAAATGAATAGAAAATAGAAATAGCAATATCCCTTACCAGGATACCAACAACAATATGTATCATGTATGCACTTGGAAATTCTCAGTAAGCCCAAACTTAATCTCACCTTAACATTTCCATTCCACTAGATTTTACTTGCAAACATAAGAAGCAGCAAACAAGCAAAATGTTTCTTTCAATTACTTTAGTTAATGACATTGTCACATGAACCAAGCCCCCCCCCCAACACACACAAGCTCAAATGAGTAAATGATCAGCAAATATCGAAGAATATAAGCAATTTCCATTCTACAATATGGTACAACTTACTCCCAACCATTACTTATCTTCCTTGACTGGACTTCTCAATGCTGGTCAACCCCTCTGGACTAATTTCGGGTTGTGGCCAAATTTTGTCGGACATAGATTATATTTATTTGCTACCCAATAACTTGGTGTGCGGCTGGTAAGCAAACTGCTAATGTGAAAGTGAAGTCACGTGGTTATCTCTTATTTGTAGTTCTATATTCCCTTTTACTTCTATATCGTGTATACCCATAACTAGAATAACTAACTAAGGGTGAAATGTAACATGTTTCTAGGGAGAAATGTGACTATTCTATGGTCAAAGGACTCTCTCAAAGAGCACTTTGGCTATATGGAAGTTGATAGTATCAGGTTTGCAATGTGCAGTATAGCAGAAATTCTTTGCAACTAGAAGAAACGTCTGTTTTATCTCAATATCAAGATCATCATGATCTTCTGAGGAATTGGAAATGACTAATTTCACCAGCTCTTGCATGTCTATGTTTAGGGGCATACTTGTAATTCCAACCATGTTAGTCCCTTGGCTCTCTCCATTATTCATGAGCTGAAACTGACGAATTTGGTAGCAAACCCTATTTGTGATCTCCATAAGTTTTTTATACTTAGGATGGAACAACAAATTGCTCTTCCGATGCATATTGGCCGCCTCCCCATGAGCCATGTCACCTCCTTCTTGCAAAGTCAACAACCACTTTATCCACTACGATATAGTAAAAAATAAATAAATAAGGAGCGATATAATGAACGATAGAAAATCGACAAAAAAATTATATGTCTCCGTGTATATTCCTAATTCTATACACAATCAATTATCACAATTTGCCATGTGTATATATAATTGAAAAAAAATGTCCAAATAAGCAAATTCTGATTAGTTAAGGACATGAATAGAGACATACGATTTTCACCTAACAAAACAGTGTAGAAACGCACGGCATGACGCAAGTGTTGATGAATGTCTCTGCCATGCACCAATATTGCGTCCAATGAGAGCTGATTTAGCGTTACAAGTAGAGTCCTCGCCAGCCACTGTGTTGCTTGGTGTCTGCATGCACGACTCAATTATTAGTCTCTCGAAAATCTTATTTTACAAAAATAGAAATACATACGTGTATATATGTTGCTCTTTTATTTTTCTGAAGAGCTGAACAAAACGTTATTTTTAACTGATTTTATATAGAAAAGTGAACGTATAATTCCGGATAGGATGAGTATTTGTATTCATGCAAAAAATATATATGGATGTTACCTTCCGCCGTTTAGGTAGAGCGGGAGGCCACTGCTATGTTCAAATTCCTGTAAAAAGAGGTTGATCTGCTCCTGCAGGAAGGCCTTACTTCCAAAATGAGACTTTTTATTGTCTCGATAAGGGCTGCCGTTTTGGCCCATGCAAGCCGCTCTTTTGACCTTTCTGGTTCAAAAATGGTAGCTGCTGCCAGATAATATGATTGGAGAAGGTTTCTTTCACCCACAAGGCTGCAGTCCTTGTACCACCTGTTGTTGGACTAATTAACTTGGTTTAGTATTTGATTTAAGTACAAAGTTTAAGATTAATGTTAATGATAATTAATGTCTTGAATTGCCTGGCAATTATTGTAATCTAATTTACCAAGTTCAAGGTAAGTGATGTTGTTACGTAGGACATCCAGAAACAAATATAGAATTATGATTAGAATACGCCAAAAATTACTTTCTAAAAATGTCATGAATATTTTGCCCCCAAAATTTGGCATATAGTTCGAGATTCACAATATCAATATAGGATAGATAGAGATTTTTTTACAATATGTGCTCAAATTCAAACTAAAAGTATTACTACCTCCGTAATATGAGTTGGACATTTAGCGAAAAATTAATGAAGCAAAAAATAAAGTGATTTATTAGTCAAAATATCAATATTATTTTTTAAATAGAATTAGTGGTATTTTGACTAACAAAATATCTTAATTTTTGTTTCTTTAAATTTTTGCTAACTGTTCTAAATGATTTAAATTATGAAATTGAGAGTGTAGTATCCATATACGCAGGGAAGAAGACCGTGGGGGTGAGATTTCTAAAAATACTAATAAATATAGTAATTTTATATGTAGTTCAAAATATTTTATTAATTTCGCCCCCAATATTTTTTTGTAATTTTTATATATAGTTCGGCATACTGTTATAATTTTTGTCCCTACATCAAATTCTTAGTTTCGTACCTGCATATACGCCGTAAAAATGTAGACAAATAACCTTAGTACATTGTCCTTTACCATACCAGTATAATGTCTTGCCAATCCAGACATCATCCTCGCCTCCGTACTGCTCCAAGTAGAATCTTGATTCCACACGAGGTAAGCTGGCGTACCATGATACATCTAGTGCATATCCTACCTGGAAAAAACCCATTGGTGTCTTATCCATGAGATCTTTATTCTACACATTATTATTTCTTTTCCATTCCATAATATTAGTCGCTGAAACAAAGAACAGGAACCAAGACAACATCTTAATTAAATTGATGTATATATACTATACCTCTCCGGGCAAATCTTTGGTTATAATCCATTTGTCTAGTAGCTCATTATTTGATCGCTTTTCTTGCAAAAAATCGGACGAGAACTTCTTGGCATCGGTGAGTATCTTTTCTTCAGGGAACATTACCTCAGATGCCCGGTACAAGTTATACAGTCCGGTGACCGCCTGGTTCGACTGTCGGGCAAAAGCAAAAGAATTCACCACCCTTCTCGAAGTTTCGGAAAACCTCTGCAATCGGCAACAACATGTTAACGGGATTGTTTGTACTCGTATTTAACACTCATAATTAGTTATGTTATGTGAACATTTTTTTTAATTATATATACACATGGCGAATTGTGAGTGGTTGAGTATAGAGAATATAACTACGTTTTTTTTTTAATAACATACGGGGAAATTCATATATGTAAATTAACCAGCCTAACCTGGGGAAACTTCATGGGAATCGGGTAGCCCATGTGGTAAGGCTATCCGAACACGGGCCAGAGATCCCGTGTTCGATTCTCATATCTCCCCAAGTGGGGCAAATAATTTCTCCTCCTTATGAGGCTAAAATTCCCTCCCCAGGCATTGGGCATGCTACAATCTCCCTATCTAGAGTACTCTCCGCTCTCTCCCCCTCGGGCGTAAAAAAAAAAAAAAAAAAAAAAACCGGGGAAACTTCGTAACCATGCAACCTTAGAATCCTAAAACCCATAGCTGTATCATCAATGTCATGAACCCTGGTATTTCTAGCCCAGATACCTTTGTCTGTCCAATATCTGAATTTTTTTTATTTTTATATATCAGTAACTTATTTAAGAAAGTAAACATTTAATTAGATATATTCACCAAACAAATGAAAACACCACATTACTTTGAAGGATTTAAAAATTAACACAATTTCATATTTCTATAGATTAAATGACACATTTTAATTACAATAAATGAAATTCAGGCAAGTTGATAAATAAACATAATGAATACACTCTTTTAATCTCCAACAGAAATTCTCAAACAACAAATGGAATATACAGTATTAATTAAATTTTGTCTTAAAGAAGAAAAAAAAACCGGGGATTTCACACGCGGGTAAACAAGTATTCCATCCGTCCCAAATTAACTGTCCACATTTTAAATAAAGTATGTATTAATGACAATTTTTTCAAGTTTACCCTTCTTCCAACTCCTCATTCAATTCTCTTAGTTAATAAATTATCACTTTTCAACACACACACACACACACACACACACACACACACACACACACATATATATATATATAAGAGATAATTGAATGTTATATGAAATTAATAAAATTAATGAGGCGTATTTTAGATTTTTACTTATATATTACCATCAAAATCATTAAATTCTTAATACCTGTGAATTTATAAAAGTGGACAGATAATTTGGGACGGTGAGAGCAGTATACTATTGAGGTTCATTAAACCCTGGCCAGATTTACCCGCCGTTTCAACATACTTAAACCCTAGCCCTCTCTCTTCACTCTCAAGCACCTTACTGCCACCGCCCACTCACCGGTTTACTCGTCGGAGCCCACTAGCAGTATTGAGAACGCTGGAGTTTCCTGCTACCGTCAAATTGGAGCTTTTGAAAACTTGACTCTCAGGTGAATTTTCTTCAACTTGTTTCAATAGTCGTAAGAGGAATTCAATATATATATACACACACGGATTCAGACCAAATAGTGATATGTCTGCCTTACATTTTTATTCTTTTAGAAAATTTGTTGATCATTAGGATGCTAGTGGATATAGAAATTTTCACCAGTTATTAGTTTCGGTGTAAATGTAATTTGGATTTTAACTTTTTATTTTTATTTTTTAGGTTTCCAGGGGGAAATTTGTGTTTCTATAATCCTGCAACTTGCATAAGTGGGATTTTGGTTAATTTAAAGAAATGATAGCAGCTATTTCTTGGGTACCAAAAGGTGCATCCAAACATGTACCTACAGCGGCCGAGGCGCCTTCCAAAGAAGAGATTGAAGAGATTTTGAAGAATGATGTTCTCGGGACAGTGTAATTATTTATTATCATCAGAACTTGTATTTCTTAGTGAATAATTTTTGTTGCTTAAGTATTAAAAAATGGATGATTTTTTGGAACATTTTTAGATTATCGAACTCCGTATATTTGCATTTTGCAGTGAAGATGGTGACATGGAGAATGAGGATGATGAGGAGGAAGAGGATGAAGGTGTAGATGTAGATGTTGGGATGTCTAATCAGGATGAAGATATTGCACACGCACTAGTTACTGCGGCCGCACTTGGTAAAGGTTCCAAGAGCACGAATACAGGATCTGACAGCATAGCAGATGCCTTGGAGAAGCTCAACATGGATAATTATGATGACGAAGACGATGGTACTTCTTTACCTGTAAATGAATTTTTATAACAGTAAACTGCAGTTTGCGCGTTTTTATTTATTTATTTTATGTTTCAATATACTCAATTTGTCAATTTAATCTCCATATATTTCTGCATTTTACTCTCTTAATCTTACATTTGCAAGTTACACTCGGGCTATGAGTAGGCGAAACTATAATTTAATCTGTCCTTCATGGACCTAGCTCATTTATTGGGACAGCCATCAACACTTTTCTACTATGTTTCTCAATTATTAATTCGGTACTAATCCCTTTTGTTTTATTTTGGGTGGAATTCAAGATGTTGACGTCTTTGGCGTGGGACTCGGTAACTTATATTACCCAAGCAATGAGATGGATCCCTATCTGAAGGATAAAGATGTATGCTTCTTTTACTGTGATGGTACCTTGTGTGATGGTGTAATTGCAATTATTGACCGTATGCTTTCTTTACCATTTACATATTCCTGATGATTGTTCAGGGTAATGATTCTGAAGAGCTTGAGGATACAACCATAAAAGCTGATGATGCAGTCATAGTTTGTGCCCGTAACGAGGATGACGTCAGTCATCTGGAGGCACGTATTAGTTAGTTTGATGATTGTGGGACTTATAATTCCTGTCCATCCACCGTTATACTTTCTTGACTTGATTGTATATTTATTGGGATCAATATTTTCTATCAGGTTTGGATATTAGAGGACTCAGAAGGTGATTCAAACATGTATGTCCACCATGATATTATTATTCCAGCATTTCCCCTTTGTGTGGCATGGCTCGATTTCCCTCTTAAAGGTGGAGAAAAAGGTACTAACCTTAAGGTTTGTGATGCCACTCATGCATGACTTTATACTTCCCATGATAACAGTGTCAACTCTCATCTTATGAATTTATAAGCTTACTTTTTCTATCTGTGTTGAATCTCTGCTGAAGTTCCGGAATAGCTTATGGTTGAACCATTTACCTGTTGACAGGAAATTTCATAGCTGTAGGCTCAATGGATCCAGCGATTGAGATATGGGACCTTGATATTGTACGTATTCTCTGGTCGTATCTTGTTAGAATCTTGTTTCTAGCCTGAACATACAGATATATATTGACCAACCTCTTGTGTTTCTATTGTGCTCAGATGGATGAAGTTCAACCATCAGCTTTGTTGGGTGGTATTGTTGAGAAGAATAAGAAGAAGAAAGGAAAGAAGGTTCACTTGCAAAAAAAATTTAAAATCCTCATGCCTTGTGAAGAAATTCATGCTGTTTGAAACAACTTTTAGGCTCCTTTTAGTTGTTTTGCTTTTCACTAAAAAAGAAAAAGAAAAAAGTAACCGGAGAAAAGGGGAGATAAAAGGAATTTTCCAGAAAGTGAAATAATGAATTCCTTTTTTTTTCAGAGTTGCAGAAGTGTCGCTAGTCGGTCGGTCGGCAGACAGGGGACTAGCGACTAGTCAACGACTAGTCGGCGACCCTAAATTACAATGTATTTTTTAAAATTATGTTATCATATATATTATACTAGTCAAACAAAATTTCATAATAAATTAACAATCAAATTCTAGTCAAGTTAAAATACATAGTTCATCAATAATAATTAAATTCAACACCATAATAAGTTGTAAAGATCGGAACAGCCGGCCGACCCTTCCCTTCGTCGCAGCCTCGCAGGTAATTTTTTTTTTTAAATCCGATTTTTTAGAAAGTCAACCAATTTTTTTAGAAGGTCAACTGATTTTGACCGACTAGGCCGATTTTTTTCCGATTTTGTGCCGATTTTTTTTAGATCCGATTTTTGAATTTTCAAATCGTTTGGAGGCCGACTATCGATTAGTCCCCGACTAGGCCGATTTTTACAACACTGCTTTTTTCCGCTCTTGATGTAGTGTTTTGTTGAACTCTTAGTTAATGTTGGTGTTTTTAATTTTGAACACCCCAAATTATTTTCTGATTTTGTCTCGATGTAAAGGTGCCATTTCCTTAGCACTTTCTCTACTTTGGACTTTTACAGAAATCTATCAAATACAAAGATGATAGTCACACTGATTCAATACTTGGACTTGCTTGGAACAAGGAGTACAGGTTAGTAGGATTATTTCAACATTTGGATTCTTTTGATTCAACAAGATTCTTTCAGAAACTTAATATTTGCTAATCTTGATATACAGAAATGTACTTGCCAGTGCCAGTGCTGACAAATTGGTTAAAATTTGGGATGTGGCTACGGGAAAGTGTAGTATCACTATGGAGCATCATACGGACAAGGCAAGATTATAGTTTCCCATGATTGATTATTCCTTAAGCTTTAATTAGTGATGCACTGAGGTCTCCTCATTTCTGGGATGCATAGATACACTGGGATTGCAGGGGAAGTTTGGATCTTTTTTTTTGTTGCAATTTATGAGAATTACCACAGCATCTATATCTTGGTGTGTCAGTATGTCCAGCGAGAATGATAGGGAAGTGAGATCTAAATTATATACTTTTTAGATCTTTAAAGCGTGTATAAGTAATTGTTTTATTTAACAATGTGGAAATAATTCATAACTTGATTAACTTTAGTTGGGGATGCTTTAGAGGTAATACATGAAACAACTTGGCAGAGTGTTTTGACCACTTTACACAGTTTCAACCATGATGCTGAGACACTCGACTAATCTAGCACATCCAAATTGTTTGGGAGTAGAATCCATTTCCTCGCCTTTAAGAAACATTTATGGACCTGAAAATTGCACTTTCTTTTGTCAACTATACTACTTGCTCCCAAAAGCTAGAGCAGGATTGTGGACCATTCATGCCAAATTGGAGTACTAGGATCTTCACAATCCTATAGAAGATGTTCTTTCATAGATATGGTTGCTGCATGCATGTGGTCGTATAATTGATGTAAATGAGCCTTAGAAACAATTCATGATATCTATAAATATTCAGGGAAGGACAGACAGATTGGGCTCAACAGCAGCTGAAACTTTAGTTTGATATTTGGATTTATTTAAGTGGATTGCTCCAATGATCTAATCTTCTTCTCTTGCAATGTTCTTTCAGGTCCAAGCAGTTGCATGGAATCATTTTGCGCCCCAGGTTCTTCTCAGTGGGTCCTTCGATCGTTCTGTAGTGGTGGTATGTTATTTGTTTTTATCCATTATGTAGTGTATGCATTGCTTTAGTTCTTTTTGACATATCTTTTATGGTTTTCTATCCTTCTGTTTTTATTCAAGTAACTTGATCCATTTTTCATCATGCAATGCAGAAAGATGGAAGGATACCTTCGCATAATGGTTTAAAAGGGTCAGTTGCTGCTGATGTTGAAAGCTTGGCATGGGATCCGCACACTGAACATTCTTTTATGGTAGGTGTTTGAACCAATGATCTCTTTATACTGTGCATGTGTCTCTGTGTGTGTGTCTATATAGTTTTTTTTTGGGATGATGAATATGTATCTATATATATTTTTACACAAGCAGAACGCTTCCTAGATAACATTCATGGAGATGGTGTTAGTTTAATTATTTCCTTTTGGGAGAGAGTGCTTGAATCAAAGATATTTCTATATCAAATTACATTTTTCCCCCCATACACAACCGAAACGAGATTTTGTCCAAGATTCAGTCCATGTATATGCATAAGAGACTATTTAATTGAATTGTTTCCTTTTCTGATTCAGGTCAGTCTTGAGAATGGTATGGTTGCTGGTTTTGATATTCGTGCTTGTAGCTCTAATCAATCTTCTGAGCTACAGCCAAGTTTCACTCTCCATGCACATGACAAAGCAGTCTGTACATTTTCGTACAACCGGTCAATTCCAAATGTAAATCTCGTTTTTCTATTCCTAATTGCTTTAAGTTCCACCCAATTACGATGCTGACTGTGCCGTGTGCCATTTTGTAGCTTATCGCAACTGGTTCCATGGACAAAATGGTACATTCCTTTGTCTGTTCCCGTTGCTTCACCTTTCTTTGACTTTCTTATCTCCTTTGCATACTCATATTTTCTTTTACTGCAGGTGAAACTCTGGGATTTGTCCAATAATCAACCCTCGTGCATTGCATCTAGAAATCCAAAAGCTGTAAGACATAATTTCATATCAGCTTGACAAGGAGTTTGTTTCCAGATCGTTCTATAACTTGTGATAATTATGTCATAGTCATTGATGGGCTCTTAAACTTCATTTGGGTTATTATCAGGGAGCTGTCTTTTCTGTTTCATTTCCAAATGACACCCCCTATCTGCTGGCCATGGGTGGATCTAAGGGAAAATTGGAGGTAACTGAAAAATCAAATTGGTATTTTTTTAATCACTTTGTAACTTCCTTTTTTCTCATTTCTCTTTAATGGGGATTTTTGGTATGCTTTATTGAACATTTGCAGTTATGGGATACAATCTCTGATGCTGCTGTTTCTGCGAGATATGGGAAGTATATTAGACAGAATGGGCCTGCAAAATGATTAGGTAAATATTAAGTTGAGCATACATATAGGAAAGCAAGACGGGCCACTTGTAGTCATCCTTTGTGGCAACTGATGTTTATGTTCCAGCTATTTTCCCGGTGATACATCTTGTTTGAAGCAAGCAGTGTACCTCCATCTGGTTGTGGAGTTGGGTTAGATGGGACGTTTCTAGAGTTTGCTACTATCTGCATGGTACCAAATGCAGTTTTATTGTCAGATCAGGTGCTTGGGAGGGTAGATAATTTAATGGCCTGGCTTGAATTTTGTTGAAGGGTTATATACCAAGTATGAGGAGGTTTGTGGACCTCCTATTCTTGTAGATTTCATTTTTATTGGTGCAGGGTCAAGATGTGCATAACATAATGTAGCTCACAATCCATCATGGATTTTGAGTATATCTTAGGAAATAAATTTAAAAAAGAAAAAAAAGAAATTGGCCTTCTGTCGGTTTTAAGTGGTGGTTCATTTTTTTTAAATAAATTTTAGATGGTTCTCTTTTATCATATTTCCATGTCCGCAAAAAGGTGAAATCCATTGCTCCAGGGCCCCACATCGGTACAACGGAGATAATGCAGGAGTTGAATCAACTCCAAGTTAACCTTGCAAGCTGCAACCCCTAATTTGGTGTCCACAAGAAATCACTTTACATTGGAGGGTTGAAATTTTCACACAACTCTTTGAAGGTGTTGGTGGATTGTGATTATTCTCAACTCGGTGACTTAAGTATAACTAGTTACTACTGTTGGGGTATTCTTAACTCGGCCTCCCTCCTTGACATTTTTTTAAATTGTTTAAAAAAGAAAAAGTACACATCAGAAGCAGCACTAGTAAACCAAGGTTGACTCCGGCCAAAAAGCCGATATTTCCGCATCCTAGAATCCGATGAACACGTGCAGCGGCGCCACCAGAAATTATTTTCGTATGGAGAAAATAAAGGGGTGGCAGTAGTGCTGCCAAAGTCAACCCATGAAGATGAAATACTTGGGTTGGATTTCAATTCAAAATTGTTTATTTTGAAGGTATATTAGGAGTTGCTATATTTTTAGGAAAATTTTGATATGCATCAGGTTCACATGGACTTTGTGGTTTAGAATTAGTCGCATTATTACAAAATTTTCTTTTTTCATTTTGTAGTGACGTGACTATTTCTGAAGCACAAGGTCCAATGGACCTGATTAATATCAAAACTATTCATATTTTTAAGGTTAGATTTATAAAAAGAACAGTTCACAGCAATCAAATTTATATAGCATAAAAAAAACAATTAAGTTCACTTACACTTTTACGAATATAAATTATTCTGCAACAATGATTCTTTCGGATTGATTTTGAAATTTTATTTTATTTTTTTTAAGAAATTGATCTGACCTTATTTTCCATTTAACCATAATCGACTATAAAAATAAATATAGAAAAGGTCCATGGAAAAGAAGTAACCTAAATAAAAAGTTATGTAGTGTATTTCAAATACACCAAGATTTTTTAAGGGTAAATCCACCGACATGAGTAAAAAAAAATATCACATACACCAAGAAAGGGGTGAAAATCCTTTGTCCCCGTCCGTGTATGTCTCCGTGTCCCTAACCAATCAGAATTTACTATATAAATATTTGTTTCAATTATATATACACATGGTGAATTGTGATTGGTTGGGGACATACACGAACGAAGACAGAGGATTTTTTGCCCCAAAAAAGTTGGATCCTTTGTGACACTGTTTCTGACATTTTAATTGTGAATTTTTTATTCGTATTAACTAAACTAAAAATGAATGATCTCTATGAATCAATAAACTCTAAATATTTGTAAATAGAAAATATTATAAAGAGTGTCACATTAACTGTAATAGAAAATCCAAGTCAGAATGTTAATTCAATTAATCACATCAAAACAGAAATAAAATTCATTTATTGCACATGAACCTAGAGTTGAATATTATTCCCTTCGTCCTACTACTCTCACCTTTTCTTATTCCGTTCCATTGTCTCACAATGCTATTTGACTTAACCTTCTTACATTTGCTAAAACATTTATTAATTTAATAAACACAACTTTTATTGTATTTAAAGTTTTTAGATAAATTCATTTTTGATAATTTTACTAAAAAATTCAACCTAAATAACAATTTTCTTAATATGTGTATAATTTGATGTAGGACAATTAATATAAAACAAAGGGACAATTAAAACAAGGAGTATAAAGTACCCTGAAATTAATTAATTTCAAAGGAAAAGAAATAAACAATGAATGGAAAAATAAAGTATCGTTCCGAAAACTATGTGCTAAAATTGACAATGAGACTTGTCATACTTTCCAAAAAATAAATAATTTATTTTAACCTCATCTTTAGAAGCAGATATATATAATAGTAGGATCGGAATAAAATTTGGCAGTCGCACTGTGAAAGTTTCAATCCTTTAATGTGGGGTGGCTTCTTGCGGTGGGTTAAGACAAGATCTCCCACAAGTTAAGTCGCTGGGTCACCTTGATTAACATCCTCTATAATTTCTGTCGGATCAGGATGTGGGGATTCTAAAGACGTAAATATTTCTTTTTTTTTTGTGTACAAAGATCGGAATAAATTATTTATGTATTAACATTAAAATTATTAACATTAAAATGATTCTAACCCTTAGTTTTCCCTTCCATTCGCCCTTGGAAACTGACACTAGGAATTAATTACACGCCATTTACTATTTGGACATGCAATGAAGACGACGCGAAAAGCAACATGCCTGTCCTTTTAATAACTTTCTTATTGGTTATATTTATAATATAAAAAAAAAAAGATAAAAATTATTGGAAAAAAATTTTGGAATTAAATTTGGATTAAGAAGGTATAATGTCATATTAAATTTTAATCATTAATTTCATTTTATACTCTTTGATCCTTATTTGATTCCAATTGTTTGATCCAACAATCATTATTGAAAAAAAAATCAAGTATAAAACTGCCGCAGCAGCACTGTACTCTTCTCCCCCCACACTCCTTCGTGTTTACTCTCCCGTCCCACTCCTCTCTCTCAGTACGCTGTACTCCTTTCCCCGCCATTAAATGCTTCTCAGTAAGAAAACGTTAGCTTTTCCTTTTTTACGGTTTCTCCTTCCCTAAATACCCCGCACTCACTTCTCATCCATCTCCATTTTCCTCGATTCAACTAATTTCCTACTAATCGATCTCCACCATATGCACTAGTCTCTAAGCTCTTTTGTAAAAAATCAACAATGGAAATTAGTAAAGTAACGCTCGAAATCTTCTCTAAGCTCGAACAGAAGTGGCTGTACCACTGTGAAGGCAAAAAAACTCGCATTCTCAGTATCGACGGTGGCGGAACCACCGGCATTGTAGCCGCAGCAGCTTTGATCCATCTCGAAGACCAGATCCGAGCTAAAACAGGTGATTCTCATTCTCGCATTGCTGATTTCTTCGACATTGTTGCCGGTACCGGAATCGGCGCTCTCTACGCCGCTATGCTTACCGCCGACGACGGTACCGGACGTCCTTTGTTTACTTCCAAGGATGCCGTTAAATTTGTGATGGAGAAACAGTCGGAGCTCTTTAAATTGAAAACCGTCGGTATTTTTTGCCGGAGACAGAGGTTTTCCGGTAAGAGTATCGACAAAATTTTGAAGGAAGCGTTCACAAGAGAGGACGGTAAGGTTTTGACGTTGAAGGACACGTGTAAGCCTCTATTAGTTCCTTGTTTTGATCTTAATAGTTCTGCGCCGTTCGTTTTCTCCCGTGCCGACGCGTCCGAGTCGCCGAGTTACGACTTCGAGCTCTGGAAGGTTTGCCGTGCCACGTCAGCTACTCCATCTGTATTCAAGCCTTTTAATCTTACCTCCGTCGACGGAAAAACTTCTTGCTTGGCTGTGGACGGTGGCCTTGTCATGAACAACCCTGCCGCTGCCGCCGTTACTCATGTACTCCACAATAAACGTGATTTTCCCTCCGTAACCAGCATCGATGACCTTCTGGTGCTGTCTCTCGGTAACGGTCCTTCAAGTACTCCGTCAAACTTGAAATTGACTCGAAACGGCGATTGTTCGACTTCCTCCGTCGTTAGTATCGTTCTCGACGGCGTCTCTGAAACAGTAGACCAAATGCTCGGTAACGCCTTCGGCTGGAATCGGAATGATTACGTCAGAATTCAGGTGATTGATGAGTCAAAGTTAGTTAGTCTTGGTTGATATTTTCTTTAACGGAGTTAGTTACTAACGGTTTTCAAAATTTTCAGGGGAACGGTTACGGGAATGGAGATGTGGAAACGAAAGAAAAGGACGTGATGGAACTGAGAGGGGTTGAGTCGTTGCCGTTTGGCGGGAAACGCTTGCTGACGGAGACTAACGGACAGAGAGTTTCTGGCTTGGTCCAACGCCTCGTTGCATCGGGAAGGAGTAGCCTGCCACCAAGTCCGTACAAGGAAGTTGCCGTTACCCCTCTTGCTAAAGGCCGTTAAATCTTAGCCCTTCATTTTTTTTCATTTTCCTATTATATTAACCCTAGCTTTGTTTTCTTAAAGAAGCATTGTCAGAATCAGAATTTACTTTTTAACTCTTCCTATTGTCGAGATTAGCACTACTAGTAAATGCAATTAATAAGCGTATTAGCTTTTTAGCCTAATCAATTAATCTACTAGTTTCTCTGCACTACTAGTAAATGGAGAAATTGTATTACGAATCTAAACGACTCACATGTTTTTTAGTTGTAATTGATAAAAGAGCGTGAGTTTATAACTAATGAATTAAGTTTAAAATCCAATTTTCTCAAGAATGATCCAATTCATAACGGTTGAACACGTATTACTGCACCTTTAGGTTTAATGAAAAATAAATTACCAACTACAATTTACTACCACTACCACTACTCTAATTGAAACTGTTCATTAATATCATGCTCTAAACAAAACAAAAAATCTCAGTGATCAAGTGGATAGGAGTTGGAGGAGAAAAGGCCAAAGTACCAGTGAGGATGTGCTAATATGGGTAAATAATGAGAAAATAGTACTTTAGCAGAGTACAGGGAAAAATGAGATTGCTCTATTTATGTCGCAGTAACATACAACTTTGTACTAAGTTATTAATATAAAGTTAACAAAAAAAGATAAAACTGGATTTTACTCTTCTGAGATACAGATGACCTCATTGACATTTCTATCCTTTTTGGTTGGTGCGTTTGGTAGCTATAAAGTATCGTACTTGGCTTGGCTATACGATATAATGCTGGCCATATAAAAGACTAAGACCCAACTGATTGATCTCTTATATCTCATGGTCCCTGATTTTTTTTTTTCATCTCCTCAATGCTAATTACCATTTCCCTTTGCACATCTCCTAGAGATCTTTCTGGTTTTTGTTTTACCGTCTATAACTTAACCAATATGTTTGATATTAAGTTTTCTTACACGGGACGAATTGGTTCTTGTGTTGAGAGGTTATTTGATCAAATATCTAGTGATATTATTAATTGCCGAATCAATTAATTAGTTTTAAATTCAATATTTGAATTAAGAGTCAACAATCGAGATTTTACCAATACATATTAATACAAGTGAATCACGAGGGAAAGCTCTAAAAAACATTTTTCATGCAAGGATCGAAGGTGAAACTTGTTTTAAGTGACACAAGGTACTTCCATCAGGAACCACTCGGGTTGGTTTTTAGTTTTTACAAGAGATTTTCATTTTTTTTTTACTATTCTATAAAAAATGGTCTATATTCGTCAGTAGACTAAGTCAGCTTTGATGATCATGCGGTCCGGATTTCAGCCGCATCACTGCATTTCCTTCTCTCTCTCATTACTGCGGGGGATGTGGCAGAATCTGAGCCACATGGTCCACATGGACCCGGTCCATATCAGATATTTCCATAAAAAAATAGTGAAAATGTTAAAATAACAGTTATCCAAGCATTAAATATAATGGGTGAAAATCCTCAGTCCCCATTTCTGTTCCTATCCTTGTCCCCAATCAATCAGAATTTACTATATAAATATTTTTTCCAATTATATATACATAAGGTGAATTGTGATTGGCTGGGGATAGAGATGGGGAGAAGAACGTAGACGGAGGATTTTTTACCAAATATAATAGTGGAAGTATGTACCACCTTTGAGCAGTGTCTAGCCAGCCAGCACAACTTAGTTTGGCCGTATGGATGAAAACGAATGACTCAATATCTCTACAAGTACCTATTAATTTTCCTTTCACTATCTTTAACCGGAAAATGTTGATCCATTTTGTACCATATTTCTAGAGGGACGACCTACATTTGGAGTCACCATTAACTTTGATTCGTATAGTTGGACATTGATAAACATCAACACCAATAGTGTGAATTATAGATACTTTGTACTTCCAATACCTTAATAATGTTGACCTTAAAATAAAATAACCAACTCGATCCATTACTCCTAAGTACTTTGCAAATAGCCCACCCAAACAAAAGATCTACTCCAAGTCCAAGGTCCCTCTTAATTGATGAACAAAAGTGCTAAAATGTCTCAACGTGCCGATTTGAGAATTTTTTTTATTGGAAAACGTAAAAATTGAGAGAAGATGAGTGATTTTAATAGCGAGTGGTCACTTTAACACATTAGTAGAAAAAAGTATGTCCTTATAAAAAAAAACTTATAAAGCGTTAAAAGTGCTACGACGTACATTGAGGGACTTATGACGAGCACCCAATGTTTTTCAAATTTTACTTTTAAGAATATGATAATGTGTTTTTCTAATAAAAAAATCAGATTCTAATAATGATTTAATACTTAAGGTTTCATTTTTAAATTCAATTCAAAAACATTTTGGTCCAAGTCAGACACAATCCAAGTACACAGTACATATTAGTATTACTACCATACATATGATAACCACAGAAACAAACATATTCATGTAGACCAGACCAAACCAAACCAAACCAAAAAAAAAAAAAAAAGCTCATCAAGTTGTGAAATTTGGCAGCAAAAACCAACCATGGTTAGCACTGGCCAGACCAGAAATGCCCCATTTGGCCATGTCTTGAGATCATGCAAACTTATGAGAGTCTCTCCAACAATAACCACAATCCTTGAAGAATTCCTTTGTTAGTATCTCACTTGATCATCACCAGAGACACCCACATGAGAAAGTACATGCAACAACTATATCAATATTAGTAGATCATGGTAAGATATTGTCCCCTTTTTTGATTTTTTTCCTTAGCTTATGAAGCATCTCACATACCTTGTCTTCATCTCCTTACATAATTTGACAAATCTGTTAATTTGTCCTTATAATGACCCATGTTTAGTTTATTTTGTATACATATATGCAATAATTTATGTTTAATTGTTTTCTTAATACTCTCTCCGTTCCAATATATAAGTCGTTTATGACATATAGCGAAAATTAAAAAAGTAAAAAGTAAGGTACTTTGTTAGTTAAAATATTAATATTACTCTTTTAAATATGACTAGTATACCACTATTTACATTTAAGAGAGTAATATTGATATTTTGACTAACAAAGTACATTATTTTTTTGCTTTCTTAATTTTCATTATATATCTTAAACGACTTATATTAAGAAATAAAGATAGTATTAGCTAGTGTACAAATTTTTTATTGGCCCTACTAGTCCAGTTGTAATTTAGATAAAGCACTTGAGCCGACTTTGCAAGAAGCATGCGATATATTATTGCTTTTTTGTATTAGATAGAAGTCGAACCTTCAATCTTTAATCATAAGACATCAACTCTTACTGCTAATATCGATGAGATGGTCAGGGCCGGCCCGAGCCCATATGGAGGTGGTGCAACCGAGGGGGGGCCACAAAATTTTCAAGTATAACCTGTTTATATGTTAAGCCCAGCCCAAATATCCAAGTTACCATGTAGACATTCATATCCATTACTCCAATAGTCCAAATATCCAATGCTTGAAGAAAGCATATTTTGTAGTTTTATAATGTCATATTTCGTTTATTTTAAAAATTGTAACAAGTTGAAAATGTTAATATTCATACGAAATGCCTCATTTTTAGTTTTTGCACAGGGCCCCCGAAATGTCAGGACCGGCCCTGGATGGTATAGGTGGTTCATAATAGTATTATGATCATATGAAACAAAATAGAGCCCGTGACTTTGTTGGAATCTATCCAGCAAATCATTGCATAAAAATGGCGAAGAAAGAGCACCAGTTGAATAATGTAGGAACGAAAGAGAAGCATGAATGGGAAGAATCTTTAAGTACTAAACTGTAATAAAATCTGATCCAAGTACAAGATTACTAGTACTAGTACTAGGTACACTCGTTGATTTTAAACTATGTAACAGGTAGATAGTTGCTGTGCTGTCAATTTAATTTATTTTCTCATATATATGACTAGGCTAAGATCAGTAAAGATTCATGTTGTATTTGGTAACATCCCGTTTCGTAAGCGTAGATAAGTTATCTATTAAAAAATAAAAATAAGAGTAGAATTAGGAGTGATGAAGATTGACAATCTCACTTTAACATTTTTTTTAAATGTCATATTTTTAAAATATTTTTTTTAAAAATATTATATTTCACACTAAATATTTTTTGAAGTTATGTCCTTTAATTATTTTTTTTGGTAAAAAAAATAAAAAAAAAATTGGATGGTTCGACTCCGTTCATCACTATGGATCAATCAGTGTAGGTCTTATGGATCATAGTTCACTTGCAAGAGTACTTACAGATCGCTCACCAACCCAATCCTCATGACAACGAAAATTGAAAAGAACGTATTAAATTATTACCAAGTGAGCCATTTTGTGTTAGTTAAGTCTTTTAATTATTCGTTTATATTTGAGTATTAGTTTCGTTAAAAATACATGACAGAACTATTCTTCAAACAAAAATTTCCATTTCTACCCCTTCATTTTATTTTGTTTTTTTCTAAAGTAGATGATCGATGGGACTAGTGGATATTAATGGAAGAACTGTGGTGGGAGGGACAGCAGGAAATTCAGGTGATGGAATATCTAGAGATTTGTTGATGATGAATTGAGGGGGCAAGAAGTGGAGAAATAACCCTGAAATCAAGGGTATGGAATTCTGGCAAATTCATCGGATCTTCTAGGTTGCTTCTCTTCAGACACTTGGCGCACATGCAAAAACGGCGGACGACAATATCTCATGGCACTCACGGCCGCCGGATCCGACCGGCAGAAAAGTCCACGACCACGAAGAAATTTTTAACTCTGAATATATGTGGATTGTCTCGTTTAAAATTTGAAATTGAGACTAAAAGTATGGTAGTATTAGATACAATTCAATATATCTTAAATCAAGGAGTGATACATTATTTAAAACATCAACGAAATTATTAAATATGTAGTAATATGATTTGTTCGATTTTTTATCTAGTGTCGAATGTACGAAATACGATGGTCAATTAAGTTGATATAACGGCTTAATTCACTTTTTAGAATAAACTATAACATTAGTTCATAATTATTCGGAAGGATATATGTGTTCATTCATTTCTCAACCGTTAAATAAAAATTTAATGATCAAGATAATAATTCGCATGTATAAAAAAAAACTTATTTCACTCTAAATCTGATATGAATTTCTTTAAACCTATAATTCTCTTTAGTGTAATAGGCAGTATATTAGAAGTAGAATATTCGGATTCCAAACTTTCATATGAATCATTTTTACGTTGGATTATCGTACAAACATTTGTTGGAGCAGATCATTAGTGAATGTGAGGCGAAGTGAACTGAAGAAGAAGTAGCAGTAGTAAGTATATATAGGATGTAATTCAGTGGATTGCAGGTAGTAGTAGTACTAGTACTAATACCCACTCTTCTTACAAGATTCCTCACAGAGAGGAACTGACTAACCTCAGAGATCCTCTTCATTGACAGCTGGATATTACAGTCAAAAGTGTCTAAACTATCAATTAAAAGTGTCTAAACTACCAAAACTTTTACGTGCAGTTCTACCATCATTAAATTAAGAGAATACATTACAAGTGCAACTTATATTCACTGGTTGTGCATTTTGTTTTTAACCATCAATTAAACTATTTATTTTTTTGAATTTTAACCATCAATTAAAAAACGTCAAATTTTGTCTCATAAATCGTTCAGACGTATGAAACATGACCATCCCGTCCATTTTCCCATTACATTGTTACGGAAGCACAAAAAATGGGCATTTTGGAAGTGTTAGAATCTGATATTATTTGTCCAAAACTGCTCCAATTTTTTTTGCCTTCTGTCACGATATAACGGTAAAAATTAACGGAAAGATCACGTTTGATACATTTGAACAATTTAAGGGGTAAAACTTAATGTTTTTTAATTGAAGGTCAACAAAAAAAAATCAAATAATTTAAGGAGCGTGAACACTTTTTACCCAAAAATAATATTGGTTGGTCGCCAATCCTGTACTCTAGATCCGTCACTACCCCTTCTCCTTACCACCTGCACAACCAGTGAATATAAGTTGCACTTGTAATGTATTCTCTTAATTTAATGATGGTAGAACTGCACGTAAAAGTTTTGGTAGTATTTGAAATAATTGTGTGTGACTAAGCAGTGAATGACGCAGACTTTAAATGAAGAAAGGGCACAATTAATATTGACAAAATAAATTTATGACGCGTTTTAATACTTTGATAATATTCTATAATTACATCATTCTCGATAGTACTTGATACATGACTGACACCAACAAAATTCTCTAATACCTGCTCATTCTTCACATAACGAAATACTATCGACATTTACTCTTTCATTGATATATCACGAGATTCATCAACAAAAATAGAAAACAAGCCAACACCAATATCTTTAATAATCACCATATAGTAAAAATTTCACAAGATTACAAATTTTTACACTTAAATTTGTTAATTTTTTTTTTAAATAAACATCATAGTCCCACCATTACACATTTAAACTTGTTAAAATTTTAACCAAATTTGTCAAGATATTAGTGGTGTTATTCCTATAATCTACAAAGTACAAAATCTAATTTCAAATCGAAAACTAACTCAATATGAGTACACTCAAAAATGTTCACGGCACGGGTATTACAGAAATAAAACTAAAATTATAAAAAAAATAATAATAATTGGGGAAAGTGCCCCACCATGCCCCCTCCCCGGGCCCGCCAATGAGACTAAGGGTGTATCTTTGTAATATCATTTTCTTTATATAAAAAAATGTAAGGTTCGAGTTATTAGTCATGTGCCGTGACATTGTGATGATTTATTTCGACCTAATTCTAGCGAGCATCTTCCTATAGAATATTTCTCAATTAATTAAGGTAGCCACATAAAATATTAATTTAACCTAACTTTGTATTTTAATAAACAGGTAAAAAAAGTAAATTTTGAAGTTTAAAATCTATATCATCTCTCAAACATAATAAGTTAATTTTTAAATAATTTAATAAAAATTAGGTACATTGAACACACCGTAGAAATTTAAATATGACCTAGCTAGGGTGACTTTTGGACCGACCTTCACGAGAAATCTTCTGGTCTTATAGTCTAAGCTCTAAGCTCTAGTCTAGTAATGGCGAGAAGAATATAAGACTTGGAAAGTCTCCTTGAGCAGATAAAAATGGCAGCAAATGCGCTGTGTGATTCTTTTAGACCCCATGTTAAGTTCAGTTTCATGGGATTGGAACCGTGTCCAAAATCGTGCCCATAATAAAATTATACGGAATCAAAATTAGGAAAATTGGACTATGGACATCTCTATTGCTCGATTTTAAAAAATTGACTCGGACTCAACAAATCAAAAATAGTAAATGACGGAATCAGAAAAGCATGAATAAGCAATTACCCCCAATATTTTAAAATTTTACAATTTTTTCATAAGAAAAAATTATTTTGTGAGATTTTTATTTTAAATGTTATATATATCTCAACAGAATTTTAGTAAACAATTTGTCCCTCTCAAACTCTTGAGCTAGACAAGTCTCCACAATGCTCAAGGCCGAAGACTCTGAAACTGAATTCTTGTCTGATTATTCATATTATGTGTATCCGACTCATCATCTAACTTCAATTCGTTATTTTCTCTCGAACCATATTAATATTATTTCATTAGAAGAAAACCCTTACATGAGAACTAAAGAGAGAAAACCACCTAGTGGAACTACTTACATGCTGCTTTACAAGAAACTTAATCCAATCCCGCGAGACAAATTTCTGGCTCCGCCTCTAACTATAGGTAGACACGGTTAAATAATATTGTTTTAATTGAATGTTTATATTCTCATTTATTTTTCTTTTTTATTTTTCTTCTTTTTTTTGACAAGTTGCTTTTCTTTTCAACGAGTGTTAACACCTCTTTCAATTAAATGGGGCGATTTTTCCTCAGACTACTCTATGTAATATATATTATAAAATATTTATGAAATCACTTTTAATATGGGCAATTTTGTATTTTGAAAAGAAACATTAAATGCATAATATTTTGAGGAATTTTCTTTAAAAATAATAATAAAATGATTAAAAAAATCGTTAATTTTCCATCTTCAGCAATCGTCCACGGCCCATTTAATGCCTTGGGCTTCTAACCCAAATATCAACATTAATTGACCTGCTTCAGGCCCGTAATGGATCAGCCTGTCTGTTTCTATGTATGTCTATTAGGTGATCCGCTATACAACTCCATGCAGAGGGTCTCTCAATTGGGGCGTGTTTTCTTTTCCTTCTTCTTTGAAGAATCTCAGATAGATTTAGGGGTTCCACTCTCAACAGAAAATAGTTATGTAAAAAAAAATTATACCGTTGAACTAAAAGTTAATGATTAAAATTTATCAGTAAATGTCGATAAAAATACACCTTCAGTACTTTTACGGATTTAAGATTTGGAGTGATTTTAAATTGTGAAAGCTGAGATGTGCTTTTGAGGTGACTAAAGGGGTTTGTACTTTAAACTCTTACTTTATATTTGTGTGTACCTTTGTTCATAGTGTTAATATAATATTACTTATAATATTCATTTTCAAAAAAGAAAAGAAAAAACCCTTACATTTTCATTTTGGTTCGGACTTTGTATCCTTCAATAGAATCCGGCCATATAGATCATAACGGCCCAAATGAAACTATTTCTCAGTTCAAAGTTTGTTGAAAAGGTTATGAGTTTGATTTATTTAAGAAAACGATTTCATTTGGATGAAAAACATGACATTTTTTACGAATTGACATAAAAATCCACATGTTAAATTTTGAGGGGAAAAAAACAGTTGAAAAACTTTTTTAAAGGATAAAATTGACATGGCGTGAATAGTTTGAGGATGAAATTGACGATTAATTCGTTAGGCATTCTTATTTTTTCTTCTTCTTTTGGATGAAGAGATGTTTCTCTGATTCTGCTGCCACTGCTTTTGGAACAATTCGATATAGGCACTGGATTACTAGTGGTCGGTCGACACGATCGCATTCAATTATCATCACGCTTTTTATTAAAATAATAAAAATACTCCCCTTTTGGTGGACTTTTTTGAGGAGTTTTTATTTTATTTTAATCAAAAGCAGTGATGTGGTTGATTATGAGCCGAGTGGTCCCATGACCCCTACATATAAGCTGCAGTGCATATCGTAATTTTTCCCTGCTGTCCCAAAAAAAACTTTTATTCTTTATTCCCATTATGTATTTCATTACATATCTCCTCAATAAAAAATTATAATGTGTTAAAAATTTTATTGAAACTTTCACTATTTCATTTAAGTTATAGTTTTTTAATTAAAAAATTAACACATATTAATTTTTTATTGAGAGAATAACAAAATTAGACACAGAATGATGACAAATTATTTCTTAAATGAAAAATATAGGAGTGGCACAAAATAAAAAAAGTCAAAAAATGTTTTCAAAGAATCAAAGAAGATATGGGCGGGAGGGGGCCCAAATTCCGAAAAACTCAAAATCAGTTGTTTTCATCTGGGCGGGGCATATACCCGAGAAAAAGTCCGCCCGTATATAAAACAACCGACACAAATTTTACAGCAAAATAGCCAATTTGTCCTGTGTGTATTTTCTAACTTCCACATCTGTCCTCTTCGTTTAATTTTATACAAGTTAGTTACATATGTATTTTCGACCTGCCATATTAGTCCTTCCGTCCAATTTTTGACAGAATCCAGTTAAATCACTCACGTGCTGTTCATGTGCCTTGATTTGCAGGGGTATTTTAGGTCATCTACTTTATTTCTCTCCAAAAACACTCTATAAATACAATGTGCCACTATTTCCCTCTCTAATAGAAGACTTATCTGAACTATAATCATTTTCATCATCAAATTCCATTTTCCTTCGTACTTGCATTTTCTTTGCAACACTTTTTTTCTTTGTACTTTTAGTACTACTTGGTGTTCCAGCATCTTTCTGAAGTGGAGTTTGGCAAAATTCTACGGAATCTCAGGAATTTCAGCCTGCTCTTTTTCATTCTCCCCATTCACAACATTCTGCTATAAAACCTCACCGTCCTCGATATTTGCAGGTATTTCTTCCAACACTTGACCCTCTAGTAGCAACACATCACCAGGCGGTACTTCATCTTCCACCTCTAAGTATTTTATGAATGCAAATTCAGGAGCACCCTCTTCATGTTTATAAAATAGTTCAACATACTCAGTTTCCTCTGCATAACCTTCCATCTCCATTACATCTTCCTCACAACATATGAATTTCCATCCACCATCACCAAACATATCAGAAACCCTCCAAAAAAAAACTCATATAATTCCTATATCCTAGTAAATAAGCCATATTGTCTAAGCAAATCATAAAAAAATACTCCTTTGTTGCATGCTCAAAATAGGTAACCTGACCACCCTCATAACATTTCAATTCACATACTTCAACAATACTACCACCATGGTTCACTTTAATCGTAAATTCCCCAGACCCATCTGCGTGATTTTTTATTTTATTTTTTAAATCAAAATCATAGTACAAGCACCAAATCGTTATTTTTATTCAAATTAAACCAAATATCCACACTACAAACACCCAATCGTCAAAAAATCACTACAATATTCATTCAAAACTACCAATTCAAAGCATTTAAAAATAATAGAACATAACGTATACAACATGTTCTGCTCCAAGAGCACGTATTGTCATGTGAAGACTCATTCTCTTCAGAAGTTTGATCAACTTTACAATTTTTTTTACAGAGCGGGGTAAAAAACCTTAGATAGAAAAGGTAATTTGGGAAACCAGAGGGTTATGTGTTTTTGGAGGGAAATAAAGTAGATGCCCTAAAATACCCCTGCAAATCAAGGCACATGAACATCACGTGAGTGATTTAACTGGGTTCTATCAAAAAATTGGACGGAATGACTAATATGGCAGGTTAAAAATACATATGTAACTAATTTGTATAAAATTAAACGAAGAGGACATATGTGGAAGTTAGAAAATACATATAGGACCAAATTGGCTATTTTGCCCAAATTTTACAGACAGGAAAATAATTTCATTATTTAACCAAAATCATTTCCCTAAACTACCCCTCACCCACAGAGACCCTCGTCTCTCTCCCCTCATCTCTCTTTCACACTGTCCATGGAGAACCACCATAGCCAGAAGCGATACGAACAATTACCGTCAAGCTCAGCAGCGAGGAGAAGCTTGAAGAGAAAGCTTGACGAAGATTTTGACGGCGATCGCAAGATCGAAGACATCTCTTCCGGCGACGCTCACCAAGATCTCATTCGTGAGGTCAGCAAACAAGTTGAGATTCTCGACTCTGCTTTCTCTTCGATCGAAGCAGATCGAGCATCTGCTAAGCGTGCTATTCAGATTCTATCCGAACTTGCCAAAAACGGTACCGAGAAAACAGTTTAATTCTTCAATCTATCATTTCCTTTCCGTTAATTTTCCTCTGTAATGAGTGTGCACGTGTTCGATTCCAGGTTCTCTTGTAGTCTGTTTTTTTTGAGTTTATTCGGTTTTAATTTTTGTGAATTTAACGTTCTTACAGAGGAGATTGTGAATGTGATTGTGGATTGTGGAGCGGTTCCAGCCTTGGTGCGGCATCTCCAGGCGCCTGCTCCGGCAGGAGAAGGAGATACTTCGAGACCATACGAGCACGAGGTTGAAAAAGGAAGTGCCTTCACGCTCGGACTTCTTGCCATTAAAGTAAGTGTAGAATGTTCATAGTTTAGTCACTAAATACTTTTTTCGATCCTATTTTTGTTTTGTTATGGTTTTGTAAATTATGTTCTGAATTTTTCCGGTAATGCAGTATACGATACCAAAATAGTATTATTTCTTGTCTGATATGAGTTCGAATCAGTTAACCTATTCATTTCATGTAAAATCATACCTAAATAGAGATTTAACTGTCTGAACTGTTCTCCACTTAAATTCCTGGCTTTCCTACTATGTATGTGTAGTCATTTATGTTTTTAGATAGAACGTTTATGACACTGAAGAATTTGCTGAGAGTATGATACCTGAATCTCTTGACAGCTTAAAAAATTTCATGCTGTAGTTGAACTTTAATCGCATTGTTGAATATTTTTGTGCGACGTGTGATAATCTTGTTAAAATTGATACTTGCTCTGAGCATTAACTGACTAGAAGTCAACTATGGCGGCGGCAATGCTGACAACTTTCCTGAATGGAGGCTAGCGGTTAAGAGGCGTGCCTTTTGCTGTAATAGCTTCATTAATATAATTTATCGCATTACCTTTTATATCATGTGTTTGTTATCTTCTTTAAGTACTCACTCCGACCCAAATGGAATGTCCAATTTCCTATACACAATGAATAGGAACGTGGACATCCATTTTGGGACGGATGGAGTAATATTTAAAGCACATCTCAGATGAGAAGCTGTCATTTATATGGAAGGTATCTGATATACGTTTTACTTGGATGGATATTTTTTAGTTTGTTGTTAAATCAAGTTGCTGGCATGTGTGGCTTCCTTTGACAGCCAGAGCATCAGCAACTCATTGTTGATGCTGGAGCACTGCCCCATCTAGTGGATCTCCTGAAGAGGCACAAGAACAATCAGAACTCTAGGGCAGTCACTGGTGTTATTAGGAGGGCTGCCGATTCTATAACGAATCTTGCTCATGAGAATAGCAGCATAAAATCTCATGTTAGGTATGCAAACTGTAGAATAGTTAATGATGGAGTTCTTCCTAGTGTTTGATCCTCACTCTGCGGTGCTTCATAAATGCCCTTAGGATGGAAGGAGGTATCCCTCCTCTTGTTGAGTTGCTCGAGTTTATTGATACAAAGGTTCAACGAGCAGCTGCTGGAGCTTTGCGGACGCTTGCCTTTAAAAATGATGAGAACAAGAACCAGGTTGATGCCTATAATTTACTTGTGATATTTGTTTTAGGAGTTTTATAGTTTTTACTTTACTGGTGTTTTTAAAAAAAATTAAAATTGATTACAGATTGTGGAATGCAATGCTCTGCCAACTTTGATTTTAATGCTTCGGTCTGAGGATGCTGCGATCCATTACGAAGCGGTCAGATATTCAATTGGAATATCCGTAGTTAACTAGAGTTTTTTTTTATTTGTAAAATATGGACATATGTCCATGTTGCAGTTTAACTTTGCTATTAGAGTAATAATAGATAATTTTTTCAGGTTGGTGTTATTGGAAATTTGGTTCACTCATCACCAAATATCAAGAAAGAAGTTCTTGTTGCTGGAGCTCTACAACCTGTCATTGGGTTACTAAGGTGTCTGTTGTCTTCATGTTTTTATTTATCTGATCTTGGCGTCTACTTCTATTTTCTTTCCGTTCGCCCAACCTTGCTTGATGAAGTCCTTCAAAAAAATCTATGTTGTGTTGATCTTTTTCGTCATAAAACTTTCAGCTTGTAACTCACAATCTTGTTGCTTTTGTTTTTGGCTGAAGTTCCTGCTGTTCCGAGAGTCAAAGAGAAGCTGCTTTGCTACTGGGGCAATTTGCAGCGACTGATTCCGACTGTAAGGTTGATAGAAGAACTTGAAATTTCTACTAATGGTTCCCTTACAATTTAGTTAGTCTTTCAGCCTCCTTGCCATGGCCATCATCATTGCTATGTCTGTTTTGCAGGTACACATTGTCCAAAGAGGTGCTGTTATACCATTAATTGACATGCTCCAATCTCCAGATCCTCAACTCAGGGAAATGTCAGCCTTTGCTCTAGGAAGGTTGGCACAGGTACGTGATTGTAACTTGTAAGGTTTCCTCTTAATCATCGCTTGATAATTTAACGCATGTGCATTTGTTCTTCATTACTGGGAGTTTCTTTCTTTTCCTGAAATGACTAAGCTTTCTCATTTCATGTAACTATAACCCCAATTTACCTTTGGAATGGAGTTCCTTTTAGTCACATGCCTTGGTGCGATTTGGCATAAGCTTACCCAGAAAATTCTATTCTGCTTACTACTAAATAATTTACTTAAGAAGTTTTATCCTGTTTGGTCTTTAGGATACGCACAACCAAGCTGGTATTGCTCATAGTGGTGGTGTAGCGCCATTGCTGAAGCTCCTTGATTCAAGAAATGGATCCCTGCAACATAATGCTGCATTCGCTCTTTATGGTCTGGCAGATAATGAGGTATTGTAGGCTATAACTTTTGCTGCTTAATTTTCCATTGCTGTCTAGTGCTTCTTTCTTATTTATTTCTTCCTTTATGAGTTTAACTTATTCCCACTTCATTTGTAGGATAATGTAGCTGATCTTATCAGGGTAGGAGGTGTTCAGAAACTTCAAGATGGAGAATTCATTGTCCAAGTCTGCATTTATTCTTTATAGTACTTTTTCTTTCACTTTGAGTGGATTTCTCTAATCATGTATATCTGAGCATTTGAGTTAATATAAAATCCCCATGTGCAGCCTACTAGAGATTGTGTCGCTAAAACTTTGAAGAGATTAGAGGAGAAGATCCATGGACGAGTGAGTCAATTTTAACTGCCAATTCAGTTGGACAATGAAAATGCATATTTTTTTGCTCTTTTAGCATAGGCAGAGTACTAAAACAGTTAATATTGGGTTGGGTTTCTTTGATCTTTTTTCAGCTCTTCTAAACTGTTAAAAGAATATTTCTTGGACTAATACGAAAACCATTTCTTACCTCCTGAAGGGACCAATTTAGTGTACTGGCTATGGAGCTTATTTGGGTTATAAGTTAGCTATTGTATTAACAGTGGATCTCAGATGATTAATAGTGTGTTAAAACATGCATGTAGAATTGTCCCTCCTTGATCTGTCATTTATTATTGGTTATTTATTTATTTTATTTTGGTAAAACATTATGCAGGTTTTGAGCCATCTGTTATATTTGATGCGTGTGGGTGAGAAACTTGTTCAACGACGTGTTGCTCTGGCTCTGGCTCATCTGTGTTCTCCTGATGATCAGAGAACTATTTTTATTGATAATGGTGGTAAGTAACTTGCTTCAACTGCTATTTTGTGTTCTATATGAGGATCTACTGTTGTGATTGGACACCCTACGAGTTTTGCAGTTGAGTGCCACTTTTTCTCTATGCTATCGCAGGACTTGAGTTGCTCTTGGAGCTTCTTGAATCAACAAACTTAAAATACCAAAGAGATGCCTCTGTTGCTTTGTGCAAATTGGCCAGTAAAGCTAGTACTCTCTCCCCTGTAGATGCAGCGCCTCCATCACCAATACCTCAGGTGGGTGATTGTTTTGATTGATCAATTTATTATACAACTTGGAAAGTCCACTTAACTGTTTTGGAGGCTCTCAGCAAGCAGGGTTTGTCATCCATTTCACTTTTTATGGGCTGTCTAAGAGTCCTTCTCTGTTACTTCCTTGGATGTTCTTCCACACTTGATAGGTTTGGAATGATAATGTGATCTTGCTTTGGCAGGTGTATTTGGGTGAGCAGTATGTAAACAATTCTACATTGTCAGATGTGACATTTTTAATTGAAGGTGAAGTTTTTTCACCTATGTGCTCTATAAGTCCTGTAGCTGATTGACTTTAATTTCTCACAATGTTAATTGTTTTTTCCTGGATATTTTAGGCAAGCGGTTCTATGCCCACAGAATATGTTTACTTGCCTCTTCAGATGCATTCAGAGCGATGTTTGACGGTGGTTATAGGGTAAGTCCGAATCATTTGAAGATTAATATTGTGTTATTTGTTTCTGGTTATTGAATTTCATCCGGTGGTAAATGGAACCTGCGTTAATTGTCCTGCTGCCTCGTAAGCTTTACTTACTATTGGGATTGATTGAACAAATGTTAATCAAGTGTATTATTTTCCCCCCCTCCTTTTGACAAGAGTTAATCAAGTCTATTCTAATGGTTGATGCTGCAGGAGCGTGATGCCAAGGATATAGAGATTCCAAACATTAGATGGGATGTTTTTGAGTTGATGATGAGGTACATAATTTGGGAACTTTACGCCAATTATTTTTGTTTAGAAGGAAATAAGAATAGGATCTAATATCCCCATTCTCCTATCCCCCGGCGGGAATTGCAGGTATATATACACCGGCTCAGCAAATGTCAATTTAGCTGTTGCACAGGATCTTCTGAGAGCAGCTGATCAGTACCTTTTGGAAGGTCTGAAGCGACTCTGCGAGTATTCCATTGCCCAGGTGAGTAGAAAGAAATGATTAGTATGTCTATGCACCTCCCTTGGAATGTACTGGCTAACCATTCCGTGTGCTTTAATAGGATGTCTCGGTGGATAATGTATCTGTGATGTTTGAACTATCGGAGGCATTTAATGCCATCTCCTTGAAGGACTCTTGTATCCTGTTTATCCTTGAGAACTATGACAAACTAAGTTTGATGCCATGGTATGTTGCTGACAACAAACTCAATCTCTCTCTCTCTCTCACACGCGCGCGCGCGCACACACACACACACAGCCTGCCTGACCTAGGCGAAAGAGAACGGGAAACTACCCCAGTGCTCTAAAACTTGCTTGATATCGGGGAAGTGTTTTGATATAATATCACTAGCTCTGCATTCTCCCAGTTGCCTTTTCAAGTACTTAAAAGCTCGAGAGCCCCGTGTCTAAAATTTTAGGTTAGATCGCCGACTGTTGAATTTTGATCCTTTTGGTAATGGTGCCTCCTTTTTTAGATGTGCTCTAGTCTGTTGTTACTTGGATATTTACATACAAATGGGGTTTTATATGATGATGCTCTACTAGTTTTCTTGCTAAAATACACAAAATTCGAGAGAACCTGGGTCTTGAGGTTTTGTTGTTTTGTGTACAAATTTGTTTTTTTTTAGGGGGGGATGGGGGATGCAGGAATCGAACGCAGGACCGAAGCCCTGCGTCCCCCGACCGTTTCCACTGGGCCAGATGATTCCTACGTGTACAAATTTGTTAGAAACCCTTTTTAGTTCCATTAAAAGGCAACTTTCTACGATTACTTTCTTACAATTGGTGCTGTGTCTATGAGATGCAGGTATTCAAATCTGATTCAGCGCATCCTTCCAGAGACCCGTCAGTATTTTGTAAAGACACTTACCAGGCCTACCCAAGCTGACATGAGGATATAGTTGATTTTGGCCAGTTTTGTTAATGGACTTAGTTGTGTCGACTGAAGAGAAGGTGTACAGAGTGGACTGTGAAGAAACAAGCAGAAAATCATTTGTTGTCTTTGATCGGGGAAGCATTTGTAATACATAGTTGTATGCATCCTCCAGATTATGATTCGCTTAAAATTTGTAAAGTATTCAGAAGAGTTTGATGAGTAACCTCAACTAGTGTTGGTTCTCACTTGATTAATCAAATTTGTTTATTAGCGCCCTGGATGGGTATTGAAATGTAAAATGAGGACGTTTGGTGGTTGTGTGTAAAATCTGGCTTCCTTTCCAAATTCTGCAACATGTGTACCTGCGTTAACATTCAATGTTTTCAACAGCCTTGCAAACATTCTCCCAGGCTATAGGGCGTAGCTTATTGAAGAATCATTAAAGCATACATATTTTTGGAAATTTCCTTCCGAAAAGACAAAAATGCCCTTCATCGAGCGGATGAGATAAAAAATCAAACAATTATAAGGATCAGGCAACGCAAGCGTCTCTGCAGAGCAAGCACTGAAGCTCAGAGCAGATGGCTGTCTGCTCATCTCTCGGGTCTCTGCGTTAACATTCCCGCTACCAGATTTGGCGGCACTGACGGACTTCAACGCCGGAGCGGCTCGCCGCCGCCTTCTGCTTTCTCCGCCACCCATTCTCCTCCCCCTTCTTTCACCATCCAGATGAAACTCGTTATGAAAGTTGACAAAGTAGAACAATAGGTTTTTGAAGAATTCAAGTAGTAATTCCTCAAAAATGGAACGTAATTGATAAATATTGAAATTTATTTATCTCCTTTGAGCTGAAAATCTAAAATTTGGTACTCTTAAACCTCGTCAGGGAAAAATATCTGTGTAGTGTAGTTACTGTGTAGGGAAAAATATTTGTTTCCTAAAATATCTGTGTAGTGTAGTTACTCTTAGTTACTCGTCAGGGAACAATAGGTTTTGCTTGCTGGGGAAAAAAAAATTGTATTTTTGTTGAATAATTGTTCGATTGGATTATGTTAGTGTGTTTTTTTAACACAGTATATTTGACAGGTCATTGGTGGAAATGCTTTTAAGATAGCAAACAGATGAGAGTTCAAGATCCATTGATAATAACTTGGAATATGACTGGTTTGATTTAGAAAATTATCTTTATCATTGGACCATAACACTGCGTCCGATTCAGGTATGAATGACTAAGGTGCGGACTTGAATTCTAGAATTTTAAGATACAACAGCAAAGCCAAATAAGCTATTTGTTCTTTCTAACACAATCACTCGTTCTGTACAAAAAAAAGAAGGGGTCTTCAACTCAATAGCAAACACAAGACAAGACTAAACAGAGTACTACAAAAGCTTAGGACAGGAGGAAAACTTTTCAATCGAAACAACCTAAACCCTAGGCTGAAAAAAGAATCATCGTTTTCAATTTTGGTGGCATCAAATTCAAGCCGGTTCTCTTAACTGGCACCTTGGATTTTACATAATCAAACAGTGGGAAACATTATCTGGCAATTGTAGTAGTAGCACAAGTGGAATCATCTTTGCTCGACCAGTTTTCTTTAATTCGACAACATGTCTGGATCGAGCGCTCAACTTGCTGCACTCCTCCTCCATTGCCTTCCTTTTCTAACAGCAAACAGTACTTTCTAAAGGTATCAACACTTGCATAAAGTCGGAAATCCAGTGCAAATAAAAACTTCATTTCCATCTTGTTCAACTCTGATGTGCTTACACCTCCCACTCTGGCATAATATGCATTATTGAAGAACCTGAAAATCAAGATTACATCAGAAATTCAATTCCTAGAGCCAAATTTATGTACTTGAAACAAGTTCAACCAATCCCTGTTCCCACCAGCTGCCACAAAATGTAGTTGTTTGTGTGTTCTTCTTTTTTCCCTTCGGTGACATTAAATTTATCATCTTACAAATGGAACTACTTCTTAGTCATATATTCTAAACACATACCAGGAAGGCTCGGTAAGTAAAAATATCATTAAATTTTTGGATGGGAGAACTTACGCATCATCAACAAATTTTGCTGCCACCATTACACTGGTAATTAGAAGTCTATGAACATTAAGGGATGTTAAAATAGCATTCTTGTGTTGAATAAATCTCTCCAGATAAATGTGTGCAACAACAAAGCAGGACGGGCTGCAGCATGAATACTTGAAAATTCTATCAATATATTGTCCAATGCTCAAAGAGGGAGCACTTGAACCATGAAATACTGTAATAACATCTTTTACTTGAGTAGTTTCAAGTAACATTTCGTTCTTCTGAATAGACCTCTCAAGAAGCAAGGAAAGATAAGCCAGGACACTGGGCTTTCCTGTATTTTCCTTACTCGGCTCCTGGAGCCCCAATCTTAAATAAGTCTCTGGGACTGAATTCTCAGCTTCAAGAGCCAAAGTTTCCATAATCAAAATGCTGCAGAAAAGAGACAATGATGATTACCAGTGCCAAAAAGTTAACACATGAGTGAAAAAACTAAATTAAATATATCTCCCTTCAGAAAAAGTATTAAACGTTAGTGCATTGGGCGAACTCGTTTGATCTTACAATGTGAAACAACTCAGAAAATTTTGTAGTCGAAGTCAAATGAGGTCCATATATCCTGATTGCATAATCTCGTTCAGAATCTAGTTTTTCCAAAATTCCTTATGTTATCTAATCTATGGCTAATGTCAGGCAAAAGCAAAGGACATTAGCATTATGCATTTAGTCTCAGATACATTGACACACATGATTATGTCAATCAGGTCCAGGCTTTGAACAATGTTATTAATAAACATTTCCCTCTAATTTAACCACATCCATCTCCAGATCATTGAAGCACAGAATCGTCAATCGAAATCTCCTTACCTTTAATCGTCCAAAAACTTCAGGAAACTATCTAACCTTTTGGCTTAACGATGAGCAGAAAATCAGGCCTAACTCGCAAGAACACACAAAAAAGGCACAATCTTTATAACCCTTAAAGTTAATGGGTGAAGAAGCAAATCAGATTGGAACAAAACAAAGAAAGCCCATCTACTGAAACTAAACAAACAGTAACTATTTAAATCAATTTCAAGAAAATGAAGCAAATCGAAAGAAAAGAATGAAAAAATCACCTAAAGTTCTTGAGAGATCTGGAAATATGAACTCTTTATATGAATCCTCAACTACATGAGCACAACCCAGGAAGAAGATACTTAATATGAGAGAGAGACTCTGCAGCAGCACAAAAATGGTAGGAAAAAGGGATTATTGAATGAACAAGTAAGTAATAAGCATCTTTCTTTTATCTTTCCTTACCAAAATAGTTGTCTTTTTTAGGTGGCTTCACATGGAAAGAAGAACCAAACTAAACCTAAACTTTCTCTTCCAAAAACCCAGCTTTTATTATTATAGTATTGATAATTGGGGGGTCCGGTGCTTTTAAACGCCCCCCATTATCGCTTTGATGAAGCAATCCCTATCAGTGTGTCTATCTACAAGGAAGGGAAGGGTCTATGGCGGGGGGAAGCTGGTGTTGTGTCGGTGATTTTACTAACCAGCCACTATTAATTAGAGCCAGGGATTGGAGAAGGACAAAGTTGCCTTACGGTGCGGGTGGGTCTGCCCGGTCCCACTTCTTCCTGTTTTCCACCATCCACCATTTTGTTGTTCTTTTTTTTTTTTACGGTATCCGAATATTTAATTAAACTAACCGGTTTGGAATTTTAACGTCACTTTTGTTCATTTACTAAGAATTCTTATAAATTTGTATGACATATTGTTATTTTTATATACTAATTTCTAAATTTTAATTAAGAAACTTCATCTTTTACCACTCGAGTAATTCTTCAATTGGCGGGACTTCAAAATTTTTTGCTATATATATTTTTACTAAAAGAATTATGTAAATCAATTTTTATGTAATGATTATTTTTTTATTTTTTTGTATTTACATAAAAAACTTTTATTCTTCGTGGCTATTCGTCCAAACGAAGATCATTGACTAGGAGAAGCACAGTACAGTACCTTTTTTTCTCCTTAATTTTTTTTTATTATTATTAGTATATTATTTTTTGGAGAAAGCATAGTACACATTTCACTGAAGTCTCTCTCATTCTTTTACTACTTATTTATTTATTATTGGGTGTCACTCTTTTATTTTTATTGTTGCAGCAAATAGTGACCTGTGAATGATTAGTTTACCAAACCGTAAGATTCTTTATTTTTCTCAATAATTAATTAAACATTCACATCAATTTTCATTCCATTTTTATTTTTTTTCCATCTAAAATTCGGTTAAGAGAGCAAAAATCGAAATTAATCTCAATAATGTAAATGTAATCCATTGGTTTCCAAGCTTTCATTCAAATATTTTTTGTTCTGGATTGATTAAGAAGTTATATTTGCTCGTTGATCCTCCCAAAAGAAAAATAAAATACATAATAGAGATAAAACGATCCTTCAACAATATTTACTACTTTTTACCCCGCTTCCCTTTTTCTGGAGAAGCTTTGGCTTTCTTATTAGCAGCAGCAGCAACAGAAATAGGAGAGCCGTTTTGAGATAAGCGATTCATCGCTGCTTCATTGGCTTTCGCCAAATTGGAGATGAGTATAACGTCTTTTAAATTTCCAAACATATCCTTCATTTGCTCGTACTGCAAAAAAAAATATCAAACATAAAAGATTAAAAAAACAGGCCATTATATTAAATAAAAGAGATAAAGGGTAAATTTTCATTTAATAACAATCAACACAAGCATAGTAATCCACAACATTTACAAGTGCTCAAAACATAGCACAGCCTTCTAAGTTCAAGTAGACAAGTTCAACTATAGAAATTATGGAAGTTATTTCTGTTCCAAGTTCTAACTAGGAGTTTGGCGAATTTTACTGCAATGGCGCGAAAATCTTACTATCTGGGATTCATTTTGCTAATAATTCTTGAATGAGCGAAAATTCAGTAATCTGAAATTCATGATAAGTCAAAATCCAATAAGCAGCATGTGCTTATTTTAAAAAAAAATGATTTTCTTTTTTGTAACATATATTTGGCAAGAAGATAATACCGCTTTGACTTCTCCAAGAACAAATTCTAACTTCTTAGCAAGTTGATGATTTTCATCGACCAAGGATTCAACCTACAATGACAAATAATTTGGGGGGGTCAGATACATAGTTCTCATAGAGAGGAGTGAAGAAGAAATAATTAAACACTGATAAAAATTAAAGAAATACAACCTTCTTTTGTGCAACAAAGTATAAGGTCTTGTAGTTGAGTTCTGCAAACTCATGAGTTTCACTTTGAAAGCTCCTTTTATTTGCCTATAACCAACATTTTGATGAAAGAGATTAACAGAAGAGCATCATCAATAAAGCATAATAAAACAATGTAATAAACAACATTTTGATGAAGGAGATACCCGGGACTTGAATTCCTTAACAGATTGGACAAGAAAATCAATTTTCTCTTCAAAGCCCCGTTGTTGGTTAGTTATTGGCTCAGTACTCATTCCCCCGTTATCCTCATTATCGGGCTTCTCTAGCTCATTGCTTAATTGTTCAACGTGAGGCTCATCTTGTCCACCACTATCAACAAGGTCAATTTCTTCTACTATTATCTTGTTGCTTGGTTTTCTTGATGCTACATTACTAAGCCGTCCAGACCGCCTAACAGTTAAATTTTTGTTCCTTGCAGCTTTCTTCTTTGCAGGTGTGCTGCTGCCAGCATTTTTCATTAACTGCGGAGAAGGATCAGGAGTTCCAGCCTGTGAGAAAGTGAATGAAGTAAGCTGATGTAAATTGAAAAACCCTTAGAGACGATAGAAAAACCAATAGAAATATCTAATGTACACAAAAAAAAAGGGGAAGGAACACATACAAATGAGATTCGACTCTTTTATCAACGACAACAGAGAAAAGTATACATTCATCAAAAGCCCGAGCACAGGGACAATACTAATAAGGAAGTTACTATCAACGAGAATTCAATAAAACAAAAAAATGTTCCTCAGAAACTAATTAAAAGAAAAAGAATCAGCGATTCAAAGTTTATTACATCAACTGGAAACTCTACTTTAAACCCTCTTCTCCAACAGAATCACAGGATCTAGTGTTCTAAAAACCTTCCCCAAACCCAAAACACTAAATAACCCCTCTCAACCAATACATGAGAATGCATAATGTGTGACTTTTACTTTATCTTTTTTATATTATAGACCTCCCTTTTTAGTTCTTTCTAAACAAAACACCACAAACAAAGCGATACAAAATTGATTCTTGAAAGGGAAAAAAAATTAACAGAACCAATAAAAAATAACAAAAAAAGCTCCCACCTGTTGGTTTGCATGTAAGAAACATAAGTCATTATAAAAAGATCCTGTAAATTTCATGAGAACTAGCTAATATCCAGGAAAGATTTGAGCTTTTTTCTTCATCTGCAGTTCTTTTCTCCTTAAATAATGTCAAGAAAATAGTATATATATATATATATACCGCAAATACATACCCCAATAGAAGTTCCTCCTCCTACTGTTGCTGTCTTTGGCTTTGGCTTTGGCTTTCTACCCATTGTTCTTTACCCAGAGAAAACACAAGAAAATGAATTTTGACTCTTATTTTCAACTTTGAGGAATTTTTCCTAAATTTTTGTCTTTTTATTTGCTTATTGATATTTTCTTTTCAATTTGCTCCTCCAAATTAGCTGTATAGAGGAAAAGAAAAATAAAAACTTCCCACATTCCCACTCCCATTCCATCAATATCATCCTCTCTTCCTTTTCAACCCTGATGGGATCAGGCCCAACAAATAGTCTGGGCTGAATGATCCAGGCCCAACAAAGAGGTACCTTAAGTTCACAAAATGGTCACGCTAGCTATGGGTTCGGACAAAGATCAAATCCTGGTTCGATCTCTTTGCACGGCCTAGCGACAAATCTCATTCAGACAATGGATGAAGCGCACGGGAAAAGGGCGTACGAATTACTCGGCCGTATCAAGTTCAATAGATAGTTTCTAAAAACGACAGGTAAACCGGAGCCAAAGTTAGGACTACATCACATATGGTCGTATAAGGTATGAATCAAATCTTTAGGGCGAGAGCCTCTATAAATAGAGACTTTATCAGGGATGAAGTCAGAAATTGTATTTTGGGAGTGAAAAACTGCAAAATAAGCCGACATATCTATAAAAATTGCAAAAAAAAATTTGGGGAGGGCGAACTTGATAAAAAATTCATAACTACATATACAAATTATTATATCTAGTATTATTTTTAAAATCCCCCTAAAATCGTCCCTGGAGTTTATCACTTTATTTATTCGAAAACACTTCTAACTTTCTAACTTTGTTTATCTCAACAGGTGAATAAGTACCCAACTCGGATCAAGAAGCCCGAGCCTTTCACATCTTAAAATATGTCAATTAATCTCCAAAAGCGTCAATTGACACTGTTTGATTAATTTAGTGCTCTAAGTTCCTTGGACAGTATTAGGAAACCCATGTACTCCAATGTGGGGTGGTTTCTTGCGGTGGGTTAAGACAAAATCTCCCACCAGTCGAGCCGCGGGATCACCTTAATTAACAGTCTCCACAATTACTATCGGATCGGAAGGTGGGGGCCCTGAGAGCGTGAATATCGCCTTTTTGTGTACAAGGAAACCCATGTACATGAAATGTAGCAGTATCACCAACTTTTGGTAATTACAGTCCATATAACTAATTTAATTTGTATTACTATCGACATTGACCAGAAAATACTTTTTAACATAGTTTTCTCTTACACAACAAACATTCGAATTCGAAACTTTATTAAGGAAACACTTAACTTTTATATATGTGTGCCAATACTTGAGAAAATACAAAATTTGAACAGTTACGATGGCCTAAATTTTTGTTGAGAGGGTGAAGGGGTGAGCTATATGGACAAGCTAGTACAAGTGGTGGTAGCCCAGAACACGGTATCAAACTCAGATATATTGGTCTGGTCGCCATCGTTTTCAAGAAATATTTCGTTGTTGGAGCCACTTTTCTTTGCTTTCTTCACTCGCAAGATTCATCTCATCCACGTCGATTAGCACCATACTGATACAATCTTGATCAATGATTTTTTCTTGAACAATTGAGAAATAAGTCAATAGCTATTCATACTATCAATAAACATTCAGAACTGTCATCAACTTAATATGTTGAGTATTCAGAAAAAAAAATAAAAAAAATTGTATGTTAAGACTGTGTTAGTATATACAGACAAAAAAAAAGTGTCTGGAACCAAATCTATCTTCACATACCAATCAAGATCTTCATAGAGTGGCCTATACTATCCTACTATTGACAGCGTCCATTGTACAGGACTACCCTCCCTTTTATAGATTTTTCTTGCAGGACTAAGCAAACTCAATGCCTTTCTCTAATTGTGTCTTTTCTATTTTGAACGATTGTGGTTAATTCAGTAACACAAGGTATTAGGAAAAAGTTAGATAAACTATTATTGAATAAATGGCTAAAATATTAGTTCTTGTCTAGGAATGACAGCGAGCGCAGATCTGCACGCACAAGGCAGAGCGCGAGGCAAGAAATTGTGATCCGTAGTGGAACACGGGGCAGGGTGGCTGGGCAAAGTCGCGGGGACAGATATAGATCTTCAAAAATTTGCCCCGACCTATCCCATTGCCATCCCTATTGTTGTACTTTTTCAAGACAACAAGGGATCTATTCTGATGTGATTATCCACCTATGATTCCACAAGCAATCTCAGCATGATCTGCAATCTCTCAAGAACTTGAAATGAGAGGCTTTCTCATCGGAATCGTAGGTCTCGAGTTTGACATTTGTACCCAAAACATGTTATGCGTCCAGAGAAGAGGGGTTTATTCTATCTATTTTTTAGCATTCTTTCAACAGGTCAAACATTCACATGGGATTGTAAGCCTTCATTTCTGTGCAGTAAAACATAGTGCAATGTGAATTGGAAAAGAAGTCACCTTCACCTTCAGGTGCATTATCAGCACTGTGAAAATTACTAGCACTGTAATTCAGTAAGTTTTGAGGGCATCGATCTTCGTGTCTTGTTTTAGGCCAAAAAAGTGAGTTGTGATTTGTTAGGTTATTCAGAACTGGCTCATTTTGATGTAGTAATTCAAAACCAGCAAATCTTGCTTAATTTTTTTTTCCATCTTTGTTGGTGCAAAATGTGCAATACTTCAACTGAACAACTAGCAGGGGGACCATAGTGGTCCTCTTAGCCAACAACAAGAAAAAACTTAACCATAAGAAGCAGCCTCGCTTCACTGGAAGGGGAAAGCAATGGAAAAAGGGAGCTCTTCTTATTGCCTAGGCGGTAATGAGGAAAGCCAACTTGCAGGGCACTTCTTCGGCTGATACCGGAATTTAGTATGTCGCATATCTACAGGGAAGCCAATGCTTATGCTGATTGGCTTGCAAAAGCTGGAGGACGTCTTTCATCCTCTGTTTATTCTACTTTTGACTCTTTACCCTCATTTGTTAGCCATTTAGTGGCGGGGATGCCCGTGGGCTTTTTGTAATAGGACTATTTCAGATACCTCAATCCATATTCAACCTTTTGTTAGCCTTTTAGTGGCAGGATATGGACATGAGATATCACTAGATAGGACTCCTTGTAACAACTTTGTCCCTATCCCTACGGGCTAGGGAGTTTGCTTTTATATATTTCTCTTTACACCAAAAAAAAAATATGATGTTTTTTTAGGTTTGAAAATCCCTCTTAACAAAATTCTCAAAATAATAATTCAAGCTAGGCAAGCCAATACAAACAAGAAATGAAAGAAAAATATTGTGTATCATACAATTATATGATTTTTTATTTTATTTTCATCATTATATATATATTGTGTGGCAGAGTAAAAGCTGAGAAATTCTAGTGGGCATAAAAAAGTTTGCTCCCTCTTTTCTTTATGCACTAGAAACACACTCCATTATGAATCAGGTCTATTGGACCAAGTGATCCATAACTGACCACATCATTACATAATGAGGAGAGAGATAATTCTGTGATGACGTGGCTAATTCTAAACCACAAGATCCATGTGGACCTGATCCATATCAGAAAAATCCATCCATTTTACACTTTTTTCTACCTATAAATACAACCCTTTCCCTTCACTTCTCTTTCATGTAATCTTCTTCATTTATAGTCTATTTTAACATTCTCTTCTTACTACCTTAAACAAGTTTCCTATTCCTGTCCACATTTTAGTTTCAAAACATCAAAAAATCTTATTTTTTGCTAAAGCTTTGTTTAAGCATATTAAACAAACTCCCCTGTTTCTCCTCTGTTTTTTTCCCTTTAGATAATAAAGATAAAATGTCTCCACAAAAATCAAACGTTTCCCAATCCTTTCCTAACAATACTACAAACTTATCTGAAGAACAAAATATAAAAGATGTTGGTTCCTGCAATGAGGATGTAGAAGAAACGTGCTGGGGCTTCACACGAGTACTCGCCAACACAAACACTACTACTCGCAATGGTGAGCACGCTTCTGAGGAGGTTTATGTTCATCCTCTTGCAAAGAGTTCTTTAAGCTCACAAAGCTTAGAAATGTGTACTGAAGGTTTGGGAAGCGAAACCGGGAGCAGCAATGGCGGGGAATTCATGGATGACTTGTCTTCTTCTTGTCTTTCATTTGAGAAACAAGATAGTAGTAGTAGCCCACGAAAAAATCAACGGAAACTAGAAAGAAATGCAACTTTCCCGCCACCACTGACTTTGATTGGTGGCTCTGATGGTATCCAACTGAGGCCTCATCGCGAAGAGGGTCGATTAGTTCTAAAAGCTGTTACTTTCACTCGGAAAAGTTGCTTTCAAGCCGAGCGTACCTGTGGAAGTCTCAGGCTCAAGCTTTTCCCTCTGTCTAAGAATGTGGAAATCCAAAAACAGAGTGAACAAGTTGAGGTTGAAGAAGACGAGGGTTCAATTGAAGAAGGCGAGGATTTTGATGGGCTTGAAAGCAATTATTATTCTGAAGAAGAATTGGAATGCGAAGAAATTCCAAGGCCGAGCAGGTGCAAAGAAGAAGGGCCCGCCAAAAGAGGGCTTCAAATTAGTTGGGACTTGGGAGCCTTTTTGGATGGTTATTTCCTAGGACTAGGAGAAAATTGTCTCAATTATTCTTCTAGTACGGAAATTAACTATTTCTACTACTACGATCCGTTAGTCCTCTCATATAAATTGGGGCGAGTTCATTCACCTACTTAAGTATAAATTATATTCCTGCATGATTTATCTTAATGTACATTAACTAGTTTGATATGATGTTTTTAGCATAAATTTAATGCCATTATGAGATTCGTGAGTATTTCTTTTTTGTACATTGTTTCAAGATTAAGACTGAAATGAAGAGTTAATTAGCTTAACTACCAACCAAGTATCACAGTGTTACATATCAGAAAGGCAATTCTCAAGTATAACCACTTCAATTCTTTCAAACAACTTCCACCAAAACAAATATGTATATATATTTCAAACAAGAACATGGGTGTGGAAGGTGAATGTCTCCATCATCTTAATCATTTACGACTAAGATATATTTTGAAAACATATATCAAAAGAGTGTATAAAAACACTCTTAAGTTAGTGACACCTTACTCCTCCCGTTTAAGTTAAGGGCCTAAGTAATAGTGTTCGATTTTAAAATGAAATATATTGACATTTCTAAAAATTAAATTATTTATAAAGAGTAAATGTGACAAATTTAAAATTTTATTTTATGTTATGTTAGAAGATGAAACACTATCCAGTTATATCCTAAGCCTTGTAGGTTGTGGTTACTTGTATAATACATTAGGATTGGGGCAGGGGGACGGCCCAAATTTTAAAATTGTTTTGTAAGTATTAATCTTTGGAAAATGATTTAGCCTTTTAGTCCCATTTTTTTAATTCGCCCACAAAACTTTTTTAAGAACTCATTTATAAATTAACTATGAATGAAATTAGAACTTAACTAAAAATAGTTATTTTCAATTATAGTTTTCAGATCAACTGATTAGATTACCATTGCGTTGTTTACATTATTCAAAAGATTTTACCCCTCCGAATATTAACCAACTCCCTTCAAGGACGAAGAAGAAGGACCAAGTGTACGTAAGGTCCTAACGATTTCAAGTGTAGGTCCGGAAGAAAAGCACCATCAAACTCAAACTCAAACTCAAACCGACTTACAGCATAGGGAAACCGTGAGTGAGTCCATGTCAGGGACGAAGACAGGGGCAGGGGCAATCGCCACAAATTTTTTAAAATACTATTAGGCATAATAAATTTTATATGTAATTCGGAATATTATACCAGTTTCATCCCTCAAGAATTTTTTTTACCGTTTTTATATGTAATTCAACACACTGTTGCAGTTTCGCCCTCAACGCTGAATATGTGACTTCGTCCTAATCCATGTAATTTCCTCGAGCTTTGGGAGTATCCGCGACCCTTTCCCTTAGTTTTGTCTATACCCCTAATGAATGAGAAATTTGGTCAAATGATGGTTCTATTGCATTTTGGTTCACTCACTTTTAAATAAATTTAATTTTAACCTCACTTATAAAAACGAGTACATCTCTATATTGCTGATTTTATGTTAGAAATGAGTGAGTCAAAATGCAATAGAGCTATCCTAAAAAAATGTTTTCCCTGATGAAGAGAGAGCTCTTATAATTTTTTATTTTTTTCCTTGTACAAAAAATTCTAAATTCTAAATTACTATTAAAAAAATACCAAACATCTTTCATTTGAACCCGCTCTTATTGATTGATGGGTCTTTTTCTTTTGATTTCTAGAGAGGGGGGGGGGAAGAAGGTATGGACCAATTGAGCATATTGGTTATATTACATTGGATTCTTTTTTCGTTTTTTCTTTTGGTGATTACATTACATTGCTTAAAAGGTGAGGAAGATGTCCAAGCGTGGAGTTAGGTATTCCATACATACACACCAAGATTACTTGAGGAAAAATAGAGAGAGAGCCCAACGGCATACACACACATGATTGTCTCTATGCAAAATGCACCATGTGCTTCTTAAGAATCCAGCTCCAACAAGCCAACACCAGTCAAAGTAGCTGACAATGTAATATGATATTCGACTCGCATGTTACGAGATCGAATTTCTCTTTCCCTAATTTTTTTTTAAAAAAAATCCAACTCCATTGACCATACCTTCAAATCTACAATATCATCAACTAGCATCTTAGCCAATTCTTTTTGTTTTCTCTTTTCTATTCCAAAGCATAATTCTTGCAATGAAGAATAACCTTATGGGAAATGTTAACATAGTTTCAAATCCTACTATCTTGAGTTGTTGTTGATGGTTTTGCCAAACTATTATTATCCCCATTTGACATTCATTGAAAACAATATTTAACACACGGTATCATAATATTTTGAAATATCTAAATTATTGAATAATATATAAATATGAATTTAATTATTTATATGTGAATGTGGACAATTTGTTATTATGTCCAGAGTCACCCTCTCGAACCTACATACTCCAAGCATAACACAATAGATAACTATTGCTCTTTTTTTCTACATGAAAACAAGTTGCTTCCTAGTTCCTATAGATGGCCAAGTGAGATCACATCATTCTTGAAAGTTTCTACAATTAAGATATTGTAATAATGTATTATTAGAGATATAGTCTGGTTATAAAAGTAAAGACAAACTTCAAAGTATGTAACCAAAATGACCAATTCTATATATATGGTAAATTTAATTTCAACACGACTTGCAAAATTAACCTTATTTAAGGCAATTATCCTCATGTCCCTTTGGACGACAAGAATTATTAGATATGCAAATCCCATAATTCGCTTGAGAGTCGGGATTTTGTCTGGGTGCTTTTTCGCAGCTTTCTTTTCTTGTCCCCATGTCAAAGGAAGCTATGGATATTGCAAGCTAGAGTAACAAGAAGAACAAATTAAAATGAATAATGGTTTATATTCAGAAAAAATGAAAAAATGGTTTATGATGGAAAATTTCAAGGTGGATCAGTTTTAATGATCCTATGTCCACCTCCCTTCTCATAATTCACTCACATCTAATCTAAGTTGGACCTGACTCAGGCTCAACGGCTAAAAAAATGAGATTTAGAGTACGCTGAGATCAGAACTATATTAAAAGTGCTATTTTTTTTTTTTTTTTTGGTACAACCAGTTTCCCATTCATGTCATCACTGCTTGGTAATGCAAATCACGTATGAAATTCAGATGGGAAGAAACGAGAAAGGTTTGTTTCTATGGGTCCTTAAAATTCTATTCTTTCTTGTATTATTATTATTATTTTTAAATGGATCGGATATTAAAATTATATATATAGCTAGTTTTAACACTACCGTATTCATAGTGGGAAAAAAAAACAACGTATTCTGTTCACCAAACAATGGGCTAAAAAAATAGAAAGAAAGAAAATAATATGCATAAAATATAAAAAATAAAAAGAGACAACATTTTGACGTATTATTCCTTTTAGCGTAGTGAAGGGGTCATATGTACAAAATCTAATGTTTGGCTTTGGCGGACCCAATGACGTTTCCATCTATTCAAATGGCTAAAGATTAATGTGTCACTTTTCTGATATGGATCAGGTTCATACGATGCTTATCTATTGAACCATGACCACCAGAGTCTTTTGATGCTTATCTGAACCCCTCTCAGCAACAATTCTTTTGGTGCAATTATATGAGATATTTCTAATATAAACCTCGTGTTCGAAACTGCTCAAATTAGCACATAATGATCATGTGCTGCTGATGTTGACAATTTTTCGACCACGAATTAAAATTTTCAATAATATGGCCATGCACAGTTGCACACACAATCAAGTCCATTTAGTACTATTCACGGTGACCGATAAAAATGAGAATTAGTCCTTTCGTTTAAAATTGAGTGTAGAAAATTGGACTTTCAATTTAAAAAAAACAGACTGAACAATGAATTAGCTCAATTTCCCTATAATTTGTGCTGACATGATCTCTATATTTTATTGCAAATACATAAAGAGAAATAGCTGAATATATGCATATATAAGCTAAGCAGGAGGAAGATTTCACGCTCTGTCTCCGAGTCTCAACTCCAAGAACGGAGGAGACATTAAGATTAAACATTAATTAATTTCCAACCAAAGAGGAATCATTTGCGTCTTGTGAGGCCAAACTTTTTGCTTATTATTATTTTTGTTAAGGACCCTTTTTCACTAATAGACAGACGCAGCAGAGTTATTTAGGTCGCTTCTTCCACCTGAGAACACTCTTTTTTCTTCTGCAGGAAAATCTGAAAAGAACGCAGGTAGCCGGTCCAAACCCGTTGCACATAACTTGAAAAAATGCGAATTTGAGATGAGCGTGAGCTTGACCTTACTCAACCCGGATAACGTTCACACCCAAATATGAATAATATAATTATAAATATTTTATATATAATACTAAAATTTTAATTAAAAAAACATATAAAAACTGGTTATAAAACCCATTGATTCTTTTTGTCTAGGTAGATTCTTTAAAATTTGACTTTACTATGTATTTCTCTTTGGTTATTTTTTTATTAGTTTATCTTGCTACAAGAATTAATTATCAATGTATTATTTATTTTTTTATTCTTGTTAGGATTTAATCTCATGTCTTATTTTATTATCCTAGTGTTTCTACAAGTTTTTGCTAATATAAATTTAGCTCATGAGTTTAGCTCGAGCTCACATTAAAATGTTAGCTGAGCGTGAGTTTAAAGTTTGTGAGCTCTACCGGATTGAGCGTAAGTTGAACATTCCAATTTTTATGTAAGCTGAGCATGAATATACCAAACTCATCTCACATAACTCGATTGACACTTCTAGTAAACGTTTGCTATTTAAGGGTACACCATCTTTTTCCTACTTGGTCCAACACGAGTGGAACATGTCAGTCTATAGAATCTTACTAGGATGATATGAGATGGGCCCTCTTACTGAGTTCTTTAGATTTTCTCAAGATCCAGTAAGAAATCATGAATTTCTTGCCTTGTCGTCTAGTTCCAGCCGTGCGCTCCATGGGCCGTATCTGGATCATATTTAAGGCAGACTTGTCGTTTGCTTATTGGTCCAAAGTCCGAACAAGGGTCGCACTCTTTCTTCAAACTTTTTAGGATAAACGTTTTCATGCACCCCATAAACATGGATTATAATTAAACATAGTGGAACAACCTATCGCTACATTGCCCAAAATCGTAACTTACAGAGAAAAAGACAATTTATACACTATTTGGAGTCAATGGTCGCATCAAAGACCACCATACAAAAGCTGAAAAGCGTATCTAAACACCATTTAATATGCAAGATATGACATGTAATTCACATACAAGGACAAATGATCAAATAGGGTGATCTCAGGACTTTAATCTGGCACCAAAATACCAGGCTCAACCTTAGATATGATTCTTCCTCAGATTGTGCGTCAAAAGAATCATTCATGAGATTCAGACTACTTTTCTACCTTTTCCTCCCCACCATATCCTACATTTTCACCTCAAACGGCTCCAATTCGTTCCTTACCAAATGGAAGCAAGGACAATTATTACCTCTCCAACTTGACTCTCTGCTTCAGCTCCTGTGCCCTCTGCATTTAAATGCATTTTCAATTACAGTATCAACAAGTTAATTTGTCAGCGGAGGATCTTTCTTCAACTGCTTTTTTTAATCCGAGATCTTCTAAAAATCAAACTCAATCTACATGGGAAAAAGTATTTTGTATTTTTCCACACCCTCCTTTCAAAGCACCCTAGAAAAGGGTGAAAGAGAGTGATGGAGATAAAGACGAGGAGCAACTAACATAGATGAAACCAAAATTACTACAAGCACATAACCGGGAATTTCATTTGTTATACCAACTGCTGCATCCTATCGGCGATAGTCAGCCAAGCACTGCACTAAAGGGAGCCTGAACTTTCAGAAGGTTTGCTTAATCATGAAAATATCAACAAGACTTTTTAGAATGTTTGGTTATTAAGAAGAAAGCAGAATGGAAAAAGGAATATTATATATACCTTAAAATCAAAATTTGATCTTCACTTGCAAAGAGAAGTGAAGATGTTTCATGTCATGAGTAAAAAATTAGGAATAACATAGTGCATGGGCCTTTCAATTTACCGTTCAAGTGACGGAATGGTTGATAGAAAAGAGCAAGCCTAATTGGAGGTGTTCTTCCTTGCAGCAAAGGAACGATATGCTGCCAAACCAACAACAGCAACAGCAGCGCTAACTGCAGCCATAGGTTAAAAATCAGAAGAAATTACATATACTGTAGACACGAGTCTCATTTGGTGCAACCTTCACTTCTTAAAAAAGAAAAGAAAATAAAAAAGTATTATCCTGTTTCCTAGCTCTTCTTAGCTTTATTTTGGCGGCATTTTCCGTCACCTAATAACCAAATTGAATTTACATTTGATATTAACAGAGGTTTTGAAGGGACAAAGAAACATACCCGATATAAACACAAGGGAATGATTAACCAGACTGCGATATCGCTTCTTGGACCTTCCCTCTTCAGTCTCAGGAACATTCAAATTAGGGTGCTCAGCTGCATTTATAATTCTCAGGAATACGTGGTTTAAATCTCGTTCCTTTGCACTCACATGAACAGGCGCATCTATTCCCATGTACTGACAAATCTAAAACAAAAAGCATCCTGCATTAAAATTTGTATTCTTGTGCTACCTTCATGTCGTGTGTATGTCTGAGATGGGGGAGGGGAGATCTATTTTTATATCACATATTTATTAGTCTTTTTAGGAACATTCATGCAGAAGGGCTTAAGCAGTTGGATTCTCCTTGCCTATGAACATGAGATGCCCACGAAATCAAAATAATCAAAGCGATAAATACTTTTTCTGAGTCTCTTATTGCCATTGGATACGTGTCCAAATCATCCTTAGCAGCAATCAGAAGGCAAGGCACCCCAGATCGGGTCTTCTCACCTAGCCTAGCAACGTCCATAAGCAACTCTGAAGCTCTTATTAAAGAATATTCATCCGAGCTGAAGAATCAGAAAACATGAGCTCTTATAAGATGAAAAGAGAAAAGGTAAGAAAAACAGCAAACTTTTATTTTTATACCAGGAAAGCATAGAAATGACATTCTTCTGTAGAGTACGGGACTTAGAGAGGCAAACAAGAAATAGGAATTCCCAAGTGAAGGAATAGTCATACTCCCTGAATATGGAAACCGTTGAATTATACATTCATGATTGCTATTTTCTTAGGAAATATCTTACAAAAACTTGTGCTCACCTGTCATAGACAAAAGCTGCTATATCACAAGTGGCCAAAGATTCTCTGTTAAATAAGAGCTTTTTTACTCCATCTTCAGGGATCTCCCGGAGCACAAGAGTTTTATTAGTTCCCTGCACTAGATATACTCTGTTACAAACACCAATCTGTGACTGAATTTGAAAGAACCAGAAGATAACCTCTCAATATAAAAGGTGAACCTTTGGTAACATTTATACTACTATAAGAGGCAAATGAGCTCATCTTTAGCCCTATTACCAAGACACTAATCTACTAATATAAGCAGCATTCCCCGTCTATACTAATCATATCATGAGGGAGTGAAAGCACATGCATATGCGTTTGACTTTGTGCCCAGGCGTGCCACTCTCCATGACACCCAAATCAAATGAAAAGAGATTCTAACAATTTAAGGTGTGACATGAGATTTAAGCTGATAGTACTCACCCCAGGTCGGTTAACTACATTCACCACATACCAATCATCGCTGGTCGGGGTATAATTTTCTGAGAAAGGCCTGTAGAGGTAAAGGGCATAAATATCAATATCTTTGCAGGAATCAATATCCACAAGAAAGTTTATGGTGTTCTAGCCATAAAAACCTTCCAAGAAATGACTTCAATAGTGCTGACTTCCCAGCACTTTTAGGTCCAAAGACAAAACACTGATAGACATTTCGTTCTCTTTTTTGCTTCTTTAGGTCCACTGATCTTTTCCTGGTAACTTGGAGGGCCGATGCAGCATTGCAGTTATATCCAATATATCTCAAGTTAGCCAAACTTTGAGTCGGGTTCAACAATGTCATTAGAGCCCACTGCAATCATGCGCTTTGAATAAGTGGCCATCTACAAGAGATCTAAGAAACAGAGATAATTCCCTAACTAGAAGGTCAGAAGCAGGATAACATCCTGGCACCCGGTTTTGATTAATGCAGAAGTAAAATACAAGACGAAAGAGCGTCCGAATTTGGTGAGGAAAATACAATTATTTCAGAATTCAGAACCAAAAGCTAAAATTTGTCCACCACACAAGGTTTTGCAATATTTATTAGGGGGGAGAGAGAGAATCTAGCCTGAATTTAATTCTTTTTTAATCAATAATTTAGTTCTATGAATATACTACAACAACAACAACAAAGTCTTAATTTTATGAATCGACTGGCCAGTTAAATATTCAGATAAATAATCTGAAGTTAAATACTTTTAATGATATAAGGGGAAAAGTGGAGCAGAATTAGTTATCTAAAGAACAAAGACATATTGCAAGAAACTATCGCCTCAAATGTCAAACTGAGGCGTAGATAGGCAAGCTTGAGGGAGAAATAGTGAACAAAAGAGCTCCAGTCTTACGCACCTCACATAGAAATCCAGAAAGAGATAATCCACCCAATGGGGTTCTCTCAACCGCATTGTTATAAGGAGCTTCCTCCCATGGGCTAAAAGGAAAAACATAAGATGCAAGACAAAGTAAGATTAACTAGAATTCATGAGAAATCTAGAATTCTAGAATCATAAATAAAATGAATCTAGTACCATATGAATCTAATTTGATTAATCAGGATACAGTTGCATCATATACTTGATTTCATAATGTAAGCTCTCATACTGAAAAAAGTCTCTAATCTCCAAATTCAAATACTGGCCTTTAGTCTTGCTAAAACAAAAAATCTTCTCATATCCCAACAAAAGGCATACATGTAAGAGATATGGAAAGCTCATTGTGCTCATTTCTTGCATCCTCTGTACCAAATCTAAACTGGCCCATTTCTTGCACCACTGGACTGAGCGCTCTCTTAGACCATCTTTTTTTGGGTGAGATATTAACTACTGAGGAATAAGTGGTTAACTCACTTATTAGGGACATCGTCAACATTTAGAGAGAAGATAGACTCATTTCACGAGTGAGTATGACGGTAGAGAGAGGAATTCAACATGAGAGAAATATCAAGGAGCAAACAGTTTAGGAAGGGCTAATAATAAAAACTGTTGACAAAAAACCAACCTCTCTGGTGCAGTCGAAAAAAGATCTTCAAGCTCTGAATTCTGAAGAATTCCATCCTATCAAGCACAGAAGTACACAAAATTATTACTTAGATAGAAAAACCTAACAACACGCAAGATACTTTCAATTCATTAGCCCCAAGTATTAACCACCTCAAACATGTCTAGATCTTGCTAACAAACTTCTTTCATTAAGTCTAAAGTTCGTCCAATTTGGCCGTGGAATGTTCGAGTAAAGCATAAGAACTTTCTAGGATCTTCCTCAAAAAGAAACATAAGATTCTCAAGATCATATATTATTTCTTCAACAAACAGAAATAGTTATCCATAAAATAAATTAAAAAAACAGAAATAGTTCCCAACAAACATCTCTTAACAACAACATCTATGAATTATTTTCCCCATACAGCATTTACATAATTTATCCAGATAGAAATACATCAATATCATTATGATCATGATTCTTAATAAGAAACACAAGCTAAAACATACTTTATCAGTGTCAAATGAACTGAAGACCCCCTTCAAGAACTCCATGGCTTCACTTGTCAGTTCCACACTCTGTAAGAAGACAATAGCATTCTAAAAATGAATATTCAGTAACATCCTGTATATTAAAAAGACACTTTTAATAATAACAAAATAAAATAAGAAACAAAAGAATATCCAGAAAAGTTTGAATTATAAACCCACAGACTAAAGATTACTTCCAATCTACATAAACAAGCCCTAGGAGATAATGGAACCTAATCAAGAAGAGGACATAGGTTTTAGCCACAGATGTCGCCTTTACAGTTCTTGTACAAGTAAAAAGGATTGTTTCCAGAACATCCATGCACATGTTAAAGTTTGATAATATAATTAGTCAACTTCAAATTGTGGGAAGTTCAAAACTATTTAAAACAGTGGGGCAGCCAGTTAATAAATAAGTCAGGTAATCTTATAAACCACAAAAGAATGCTATGCCAATTATTAACGGATTGTTCAGTCATGGTAATCCACTTCAATAGAAGAATCACCTGGTCAGGAGACCTTTTGAATGGAATTACTAGATAATCGTCCTTGAGCTTAATTTCATCATTGTAACCAAATTTTCTTAAGACGTTCCAAGTTGTCTCGATTCGACCTCTTTCTATGAAAAGAGAATGCAAAAAAAGAAATCCAGTTAGGGTAAGCCCAAGTTCGTTGACTCCTCCAGGCAAGAGCTCATCAACCACTCTCTTCACACCTACTATTTCAGCAGGCTGTAGAGCAGCATCAAAACATTTAACCTGTGTCAAAATGTTTGGGAATGTTATAAACAGAAAAATATTAAAATTAGACACATATTTTAAGGAATAACCGGCACTATCAAAAACCCAATATACTGGAAAGGAAATAAGGAACTACCTGAAATTCATTTAGCTCCTCATTATTGAGAGCATCATCCATGTCATGGTCACAAAGTACAAAAATCCGCTTCAATGCCCTTACACAACGTGGTTTAAGACTTCGAATTTCATAATCAAATAGTGGAGCGGTTGGATGAAGAACTGCCTTTTGGGCACAATAAAATACATCAGGAACCTGTAAAAAAAAAAAAAAAATGTAAATCAACGGTACACTGGTAAACACAAGAGAATAAAATTTAATCCACTCAACAAACCTGAATCAAGTTTGAGGCAGAGCATTCTATACAAGTTTCGATCTCCCTGAACTTTTGCATAATTGGGGCCATAATTTGATCTACACTCAACTGCAGGTCTCTCTCTCGTCTATCGAGCTTACAACCAACCACTATCACTGGCACCTTTATCTGGTCATTTGCAGAGAAATACAGTTAACAGTTAATATAACTATCACTGCATTATTAAGAGACAGATTCCATTATAACACCATTTATAGCAACGAAATTCACCCAAACAGCCAACTAGAATCACAAGAAGCTGTATCCAATAGAGCCATATTTGCACACAATATCATAGATTAACAGTCAATTAGTATCGCAAGCACAAAACAAAATCACAAGTTATAGCCAACAGAAGTGTAGAGCCACAACGAATTGAATCCTGGTAAAGACATTTGCATGCAAACCGCCAAATACAATACGATTCACGAGCAGATATAGCCAGGAGAGTCATATTTGCTCCAATATCATATATTAACAGTCAATTAGCATCACAAACAAAACGAATTCACAATTTATAGCCAACAGAAGTATAGAGCGGTAACGTATTGAATCATCAGACCTCTAATACGATTCGCAAGCAGCTGTAGCCAGTAGAGCCATATTTTGCACGCAATATCATAAATTAATACTCCCTACATTCTCTATTAATTGTCGTTTAGGAGATAGCTAGGTATCCAAATTAATTGTCGTTTAAGGTTGTTTTATTAGTTGTCAACAATTTATTCCAATTATACCCTCAATATTTTTCTTTATTTATGACAAAGAAGTGAGAGAGAGAGGGTGGGGGATAATATTGGAAGTTTAGGTGAAAATAACAACTTCCTTTTATTTTCTCAAATTATCTAAAGAGTCTTATATTTACGAATGGAGGGAGTAGTAAATTAGCATCACAAACAAAACAATTCACAAGTTATAGCCGACAGAAGTATATAACGATAACGTATTTTGAATCATTAGACCTCTAATCTTCGAAGCTCGTGAAGCCAGAAAGTATCGAGTCGATTTAGAGTAGAAGGCTGATCACATGCATAGGTCAATACTACTGCATCAGCACGCTTCAGTTCTTCAGCAAGCTTGCCTCGAAACTCCAAACTACAGATTCAACATGAGCAAATTCCAAAAATTCAGCTAATCAAAATTGAAGAATAAAAACGAAATCCTACGAGCAAACATCAAGTAGCATCATGTACGAACCTGGAAGAGGTGTCGATGATAGTGACGGGTACATGATCGGGGTAATAATCGGCAGGAAGGCGAGTGGGAGGGAGAACCGGAGGAACTTCGTCCGGGAAGGTCTCAGTGGCAGCTGCCACGATGAGGCTTGATTTACCGGTGGAGCGGTCGCCAACGACGACAACTCGTACGTTGCTGCGGAGGAGTCCAGATTTTGAACCGCCAGGCATTGAATTTGTGAGGAAGCAAAGATTGATCAGAGTCTGATGAGTGTGGAATGCGATGCTTAAGGTTTGAGAATACGTGATTGAAACTACGTCGAGAAATTTCAGCGTTTTCCTTTTCTTTTCTTTTTTTTTTTTTTGTAAATACTAAAAAGAAAAGGATATGATTAGTAATGGCAAGTGATTTCTTCAAAAAGTAATGGCAAGTGAATTATCTTGCCCCGCACCTCGACTCGTTCTGTCCGTTTAGGTTAAACTCGCCCCGATCTCTAAATCCAAATCTATTAGTTTAATTATTGGGCAAAAAGTATGAGACACCCTTAAAATAAAATTGATTCTGTTTTAACACATAAATTAAATTGTCGTTCAATTTCAAATTTTGGCCTCTAAAATTGTCGGGAGATGTTCCAATGACGATTATTTGAAAAAAAAAAATTAAATTTAAATTTCTCCCGCCTATTTTAGAGGCCAAATTTTGAGCATTTCCCGCCAAAAGTGAGACCAAACCAAATCCAAATCCAAACCCAAACCAAACCTTATCCAAGCACACCCTACATTTTGTAATTTTTTGACACTTCAACTTTGAAGGAGTATTGATTTTAGCACTTTCATTCATTTTGCCGTTAACTCTAATAGATGATGGTCATGTGTGTGTCATGTGATCATTTTTTAAGGCTATTTTTGAAAAAAAATAAAACTATATTTTTATTTTCCTATCTTACCATCTTTAATCTTCATATTCTTCACAATAATTGCTACCCAGACATAGAGGTCATGAGTTTGAATCCCCTACCCGTTTCTTGAATCCCTCATTTCTTGTAATAGATAGGTCCCCTCCCCCAATAAATAAATAAATAAATAATTGCTACCCAGTAAAGCTCTTCAACTCCTTCAACCCCATCCTTAGTTTGCCCGCAACATTTCCCCAACGTCATACCATACCTCCATTGTCTCCTCTTCAGTACGAATATGCAACTTCTTAATTCCACCACTCACACTTGAGCACATCCCTAAACTGCTTTCAATTGATCACACACTTTTATTTTAAAAAAAAAATTCTTCATGTCCTTTGCTTTCCCAGCCGCAACCAGACACCACCACCCCCACAACCTCGAAAACAACCATAAAGCTGGTTAAAAGATTATGGTGCGATGTTGTGGACGTCAGTGGTGGTTGAGAGTCCATGATGCCATGAGGAAGACAAGTTATTGAAGAACATGGCGGCGGCAGAATGAGATTGATTTGATGCGATGGAGAATAGAGAATGAATCCTAGTCATAAATAAGAAATAAAATAGTACAAAAAGAAAAGAAAGAATAAAGAAAAAAACATAGTTTTATTTTTCTTTCAAAAATATCTTTAAAAATGATCATGTGAGACTTACACGTTACCATCATCCGTTAGAGTTAACAGAAAAATGAATGGAAGTGTTAAAATCGATACTTCTACAAAACTGAAGTGTCATAAAACCACAAAATTTAATCTAAGTGTTAAAATAAATAATTGATAATAGTTTAGGTGTGTGTTGCGCTTTTTGCCCTTTAATTATTAAAAAGAGTACAATAGAGTGAGTGAAATTATTATTGGAATGATGTTTATTTTTGTCGTTTCTTTTATTGAGTAATGAATTAATATCACAAATTATGGAACTTTTACTTCGTTGCCTTTGTAGTCCTTTCTAATGGTCACAAACCTCATCTCTTAGTTCATTCTTAAATGAAGGGGTATTTTCCTTAAGTTAGGAAGGAATGATCACATGTTTTTTAAAGTAAAAAGATAAACTAAAATAAAAGGGTAGTGATAATGGCAGAGCAAGAATCCTCCTGCAAGAGCGATTTATGTGCATGTGACAAAATTACCCCTCTAACATATTAACTAAATCTTTTAATTATTTTTTCTATTTTCTCTCCCAATATTTTCTTTCTATCCTTGCCTGATCTTTTTCTTTCCCCTATATTCTTTCCTTATTTTTCTCTCAATCTCTCTATTTTCATATGATTTTTGTTTCCATATCTATTGTTTTTTTCGTTTTTTCCTCTCTATTTTTTTTCGTTTTTTTCTTCTCCATCTCCAAGTGATTTTGTTTTCTTCTCTATTCTTCACTTTCATTATCTCTTCTTGCTCTTTTGTCTAACTTTGAATTCATATATATCCAGATAATTTTTAACTAATTTCGGTAAAAGAGATAAACTTTATTATTTTTATTGAGCTTTCGATTTTATATTGTTGTTGAATCATTCAATCCAAGAAAATGGTCTATTCAGTGAGGAAATTGAGAAAAGAAAAAAAGAAAAAAAAAAGAAAACAAGATCACTTGGAGATGGAGAGAAGAAAAAAAAAATGAAAAAAAAACAGAGAGAGGAAAAACGAAAAAAAAACAACACATATAGAAACAAAAATCATGAGAGATTGAGAGAAAAATAAGGAAAGAATCTAGGAGAGAGAGAAAGATCAGGGCAGGATAGAGAGAAAATATTGGGAGAGAAAATAGAAAAAATAACTAAAAGATTTAGTTAATATGTTAGAGGGGTAATTTTGTCACATGCACGTAAATCGCTCTTGCAGGAGGATTCTTGCTCTGGCATTATCACTACCCAAAATAAAATAATTTCAAATGGAAAGTGAGACCCAACAAAAAATATCAAAATGAGATAAATCATAACATGTGTTAAACTTTTTTAAAGGCAAGACTTTTGATCGAAAATGGTAAGCATACACAAAAAAATGTTGCATTACATAGCCAAAAATAGTTTAATTAAAAATTCCTTTTTAATATTTACTGGATTAAAGATATTTCAAATTCAATGATCATCTAGGCATACCATTCCCAATTTATAAGTTATAATAAAAGCAGTAAAAAAATTAGCCAAAAAAAAAAACAGTAAAAAAGTTATATATATAAAAAATAAAATAGGGTCACTTACGGAGAGAAATAAAAAATCAGGGCCAAAATTAGCAAATACCCAACATAAAAGAGTCTCGTTACTCAACCCCAGGGGCCAGTGTCGCTGCGCAGTCCAGCCTCCTCTCTAACCTGTAGGTATTCGAAAACTGAAGATGTTCCCTCGTCTGGCGCGCAGATCCTTCGCCGCCGTGCGCTATTTCTCCGCCGAAGCTTCCAGAGCCGTCGAAAATTCGACCGAGTTGAATGCAGTAATTAGCAAGACGACGAGGTCCGGTGGCAGAGACACACTAGGTCGGAGGCTCTTGAGTCTGGTCCGTACGAAGCGCAGCGCCGTAGTCGCCATAACGAAATGGCAGGAGGAAGGCCACGTGGTGCAAAAATACGAACTCAACTGCATAGTCAGAGAGCTCCGGCGGCTGAAACGTTACAAACATGCTCTCGAGGTTGACTCTTTCATCTTTTCCAGTTTATGGTTAATTCTGTGTCAAAAAAATTGTTTTTTTTTCACTTCAATTCAGAAGGCATTTTATAGCGCATGGTAGATTGATTAAGATGTGTATACATTTTTAAACGTTGAATTTGTAGTGTATTGATGATTACTGAAAAGATTTTTTATTTATTTAATTTTCTAGTTTCTATAAAGATATGATGTTATATGAACTAAGCCGATTATCAAACCCATAAGTTGTCTAACTTTGTAGTTGAACTATCATCTTTAACTAGAATAATACTCCCTCCGTCTGGATTGAATGTCAACATTTGACTTGCGTAAGAATAGTTTGACCATAAGTTAATATCCTTAAATATAGAATGACAACATTTGGCTTGCATAAGAATAATTTGACCATAAGTTAATATCCTTAAATATAGAATGACAACATTTGACTTGCATAAGAAAGTTTGACCATAAGTAAATATCCTTAAATGTAGAAGACTCATATATTAGCGAAACTTGCATCCTTTAAAAAATGTAAGAGGTTAGTTATGAGAGTTTATATTGAAAATTCATCCATTTGAATAAAGTGACATTCATTTTTTAGACAAACTAAAATAGAAAACTAAAATAGAAAGTGGATATTCAATTTGGAACAGAGGGAATAGTGTTTAATTCTTTCCAAATCCATTAACATATTGACTTTAGAGGCAACTTCAACTTTCTTAGTTTTGATGATCTGAGAGAATTCATGCTATATTCTCTGTAATCTCTATACTTACTGATTTATTAGAGATTTTTGTAGGTTTGTGAGTGGATGAGAATACAGGAGAATATCAAGTTGCTGTCAGGGGATTTTGCTGTCCATTTGGACTTGATTGCGAAAATTCGTGGTGTAAACATTGCAGAAAAGTTTTTTGAAGATCTGCCTAATGAAATGAGAGACCACACAACCTGCAGTGCTCTTCTGCACACTTATACTCAACATAAAATAACTGATAAAGCAGAAGCTTTGATGGCTAAAATGTCAGAATGGGGTTTCTTGAAGCATCCTCTTCCATATAACCACATGCTAACGTTGTATATCTCAGAAGGACAGTTGGAGAAAGTTCCAGGAATGATTCAGGAGTTAAAGAAGAATTCTTCACCAGATGTTGTGACTTACAACTTGTGGTTGTCACTATGTGCATTAGAGAGTGATCTTGAAAGCGCAGAAAAGGTATATCTGGAGCTGAAGAAGGAAAGAATAGATCCAGATTGGATAACCTATAGTACATTGGCTAACATCTATATTAAGAATTCACTCAAGAAAAAAGCAGCTTCCTGTTTGGGTGAAATGGAAAAAAAGAATTTCTAAAAAATATCGTAGTGCTTATTCCTCTCTCATTAGTTTGCATACAGGCCTGCAAAGTAAAGACCAGGTTTACTGGGTTTGGAAGAAGATGAAGTCACTATTTCGTAAGCTGAGCAATGCTGAGTATATGTGCATGATTGCTTCCCTTTTGAAACTCGATGAACTTAATGAAGCGGAGAAGATTTATAAGGAATGGGAGTCTGTTTCTCCAGTTAGAGATACTAGGATACCAAATTTACTTCTTGCAGCATACATAAACAAAAATCAGATGGAAATGGCCGAAAACTTTTACACCCACATGGTAGGAAAAGGTATGTCTTCGGGTTATACCACTTTGGAGCTTTTGACTAGAGGGTACTTGAAACAAAACCAGATGGAAAAGGTTATTGATTCTTTCAAGAAGGCGATTGGTAGTGTGGAGATATGGGAACCTGATGAAAAATTGGTTGAGGAAGTATTTTCAATCCTTGAAGAGCACGGCAATATTGCAGGAGCAGAAGAATTATTAGTTACTCTTCGATGTGATGGATATGTGACGACGGAAGTATATAACTCGCTTCTTCGAACTTATGCAAAAGCTGGTAAAATGCCAGTTATAGTTGCAGAGAGGATGGAAAAAGATAATGTGAAGTTGAATGACGAAACTCATCAGCTCATAAGGCTAACCAGCAAAATGTGTGCGACTGAAATTCCAAGTATTTTGACTTGAGGCGCAATTATTTGCTTTCAGAAAAAATTGATTCCGTGTTTTTTAATCTGGATTAATATCACTTCTGCACTATATGAGCTGTTCGTAAATCTGTTGCTGCCTCAATTTTGAATGAAGAGCTGCAAGGGATGTACAATTATGCAAATGCTTCCTCAATAACAAGTATAACTCTTCTGTTCCACGACATATTGGGTAACTATCTAAATACAGGGAGATCGTTTGTTGCTGTAAACAGTGATAATATTTTACTGGAGATGACGAGGGGAAGTTGTCTGGGTTCCTAAGCCGGTCCTCGCAACTTAAATATTAACTAAATCCCTATTGCAGAGGCTTCTGAAGCGTTGCAGATCTAATGATTCTCATGCTAGCACACACTTTGTTTTCCAGAATTCTTGGATCATTGATAGGATGAAATGCTGAATAATATACGGTCATGCCCATGAAGTGATAAGGTAGAGGAATTCGATGACTTCACATTTGTTGAATACGTCTGCTAAATTTCAGACTCGGGATTGTTTAAGTTCGTGTATCCTCTAACCTCTTTTCCTGTACTTAATCATTTGTTTTGAGAAAAACTAAACCGATTTAATGGAAATTATGGTAAGAAATTATTCAATCTAAAGTGAAATTTCTCCAGTCAAGATGTATAATCCGTTATTTTATCCATAGTGTATGGTTTCATTGTTAGTGATGAAGTTGTAATGCCATCTTTGATTTGGAGTATAAAAGCTCTGGCAAATCATCTATAATTATATAGCTAGTAATAGGAAGAAACTACTTTGTGTTTTTACTGGTTGCTTGCTCAAGTGTTTTAGGGACCCACTTCCCTAATAAACCAAACACGACGAAACATTTCAAGATTCTGGTGGTGTTGGTGCAGTGGTTATGAAGAAGTGGCTCCAAAGATCAGCATATCATTTGACATTTGTGTTGTATATATGGTACTAGTTTCCAAGTTAAAAATGTAAATAAGAAAATAATCTATATTAAACTATATTACTCCTTTTGTTTCCAACAAGTATTCATTCTCTGAAATGAAGTGAGCATTTTTTTTTTAAAGCTGATTTTCAAGACTTAATCGATATTCTTTTTACAATTTACAATTAATTTGGTCTACTCATTCAAGAAAAAAAATCATAAAATTGCAATCTTTTTTACAAATGATAAAAATAGAATTCTGAGATTTGAATAAAAAGGAGTCTCCCCTTAAAAGAAAATTTAAGTGATGAAGTACCAATTCATTTTATTTTTAAACAAACTATTATTATTAAGACAAGAAGTATCATACTCAATATCTATCACGTCCAAGACGTGGTTTTTTTTACACTCGGAAGTGTTAAGTAAAATTATAAAAACCTTGGTTGACAAGTATTAATTCAAATTGATTAAAGGTAATCTTCCCTAGATGATATGTTTTGGTTGAATTCAAGTTCCATCCATATTTTATTAATAAAAAAAATAATGGTAAAGGAGGGTTGAATTCAAGAAGATGATAATCCTTACGTGAGGAGAGTAACTGCAACAACCTAAGAAGCAAAAAAAGAGGTTTACCCAACCCAACCTATTAACGTACCCACGTCGTACCTTCCTCATATCACTTCCAATATTTCAATTATTATTATTTTTTTGTTCTAATTTGGTTCAAAGTGAAGAAGGTCAACTAATTTCTATTAACAAATGTTTATTATTCCTATATATATATGCCTCCACGTAATGAATTACTATAATTAGTTGAATTGCAGGTTCAAAGTTGGAACTCCACATTCCTTTAATTTCCAGTAATGGCTGAAAATGCAAATTTCGGCTTATTTGAAGAAGAAAAAGGAATATGGCTTCCTCAGCATCGTGTTCTTGACGAGGCAGGCTTTTCAAAGGAGCAGTTTCAATATCAGAGGCACCAAGCTAAACGCCAGACCTTCAGATCATCGGCAGCGGCAGCGGCGGAGCCGCTTCATTTTTTGGTACTACTTAATTCTTATCTTCCACGATAAGTTTCTCTTCTCATCTTCTTAAACTTTTCTCCGCCGCTTAGTTAATAACCCAGTGACTCAGACTCGTAGTTTAGAAGAACATAAATCAATTCTTACTCAAAGTACTTGCTATTTGTGAAGACTTGTAGTTTAAAAAATTTATGTTATTCGAACTCGGATACGAGTATCGTGTATGTATTTAGATATTTAATACTTAAAGATTTAAAATAAAGTGTCTGATTGATGTTGAGCAGATTCAGTAATTATCCCATATTCATGTCGTGTCATATGGGCACGTGTACGCAGTGGCGGAGTCACCCCCAACATTTTTAGAAATCACAAATTTTTTATAGGAAACAATTATTTTTTGTGACATTTCCTTATAAATATTGTATTTTGCCCTCTAAAAAAATTTCAGTAAGAAATTTTCCCAATAATAAATTCCTAGCTTCGTCACTACGTGTACGACAAATATAAACGAATAGTGTAAGTAACATAGATGAAGATAGCAAGATTATTAAAACCTCATTTGTGTTTAAGCAGAAGTGGGAATCCACCGCAATTCCACAAAGAAGAAGGTATATTAGTAGCAGCAATAATAATAATAATAATAGGGGAGGATATGGTGGACATGGAATGAGAGCTGTGTTCTTAGACTCTGGCAAAAGATCATGCGGCGGCACTGGAGTTTTTCTTCCCCGAAGAGCTGGACCTTCCAACTCTCAATCATCCAACAAGCCAGGTACTTCCTGATTATTATTGAATGTCCATTGTCCTATTTAAATAAAAAAAAAGTAACATTAAATTCTAAACATACATAGTACTGTCAACAATTGGAATTGTTGTTAATTTAATTTCTTTAATATTCTTGGTGGTCAATTTTGTTGATGATTGATATTTTGCAGCTTTCCCCCCAGTTCTCCTTCCCTCGCGCGTGGTACAAGCTCTCAACCTTGACGTTCACGAGATTGGTCTACAAATTAAGTCTCATAGAGGTGATTTTCTAGTAAATTACTCTGTTAACTCCAAGTTTATGTCCAATTCAATTTATATAAAAAAAAAACTCACAGTTTATGATTTTATTTGTTTTAAAAAAATTACTTATGTTTAATTCCGAAGGATTAAATTATGCAGATTATAGCAAACAGTACAAAAATGGCGGGTGCAACAGAAATAATAAAAAGAAGAGTGATCATACATCGGCCCAGCATTGTTCCCCGGAGATTTTCCTTCCAAAAGAATGGACTTACTAGCCTTGCTAGACCAATAACCTCCAGATTGATTCCTGTTGGCCACTTAATTATTATTTTTATCTATGTATATGAAAATTCTAATATAGGATCGGTTTTGTGGGACTGACCCCACACCCCTATCACATGAGTTGTGGCAGGACCTACTTTGCAGGTAGGCTCCACTCCAACTTATGTGAGAGGGCCGTAGGGCGAGTCCTACAAAACCGAATACATGCCAAAGTGACCCGTACGTATACGTAGGCAGTCCAATAATAGCAGCAAAATACATATTGCAATAGTAATTGTTTAGAAATAGTAGGAGGGTATTCTTAATACTGAAAATTTCATTAATCTCTACTGGTAACCATGTAGGTTATCTCTATATCTGTAAAGTTGTCTCCTATTTGGTGAAAAATAATTGATTTATCAGTTTGTTCTTTTCTATTAATACTCAGAGGCATAAAACTTACGCATAGTACTAATTATGTTTTGGTTGAACTACAAAATAGATTTTATTTAATAAAATCAATTAATTCAGTCGTCTTATTGAGATTTGGCAATGTATTAACGTAGTCCAGAGATGTATAATGTATATTTCTATTAAACATACTATAGTAAAATTTCTATAAATTAATAGTGATGGGACCAAAAAATTTATGAATTTAGAGAAGTATCAATTAATCGATATATTAATAAATTATTAATTTAAAGAGTAATTTTTCGATACTATTTTTTAATCTTATATGAGATCTAGATGTCATATTTAAGTAATTAAAAATATTACGAAAATCTTCCATTGAACTGAATAAACCTTCTATTGACTCAAGACAATAAAATAAGGACTGGAATGGAAATTCAAACTTTAGTAGGGATGCAATTGTGATTTTAGCTTTTCTACTGTACAAAAAGGATAAATACTATTACCGTGGTTCCAGCGCGCTCTAAAAATGTTACTCCGGCTCCTATGCTGAATAAGAATTTTCAGTATATAAGGGTCAAGCTGTCAGCTATCAGATTTTTGACTTTTGATCCAACGGCTGTATCAAAGCAGGGGTATTTAGGGATAAACTTTAAACTCTTTTTTTTTTTTGCAGGAAAACGAAATTTTAAATTCCCCTTCTCTCTTTCTTACTTTTAATTGGAAGAAAATAAATGAATATCCCTAAAATATCTCCCATTTCAAATTGAAGTGTTTAGAAAAAAAACATGTGTTTACTAATCAAGAACACATGTTCACTGCACAAAAACACATGTTCACTAATTAAGAACATGTGTTCAATAATAAAAAATATGTGTTCACTACATAAAAACACATGTTCATTAATCACAAATATACAAAAATATGTGTTCACTGCACAAAAATATGTGTTCACAATATACAAAAATGTGTTCTTGTATAAATGTGTCTTTTTGCATTTTCTGCCGTTTTCTCTCACCTCAGTAACCCAACCGATGTGACGGTTACGTGTTCCCTTTTTTTTTTAGTATTTATTTGTGAAATTAAATATGTATCCTTTTAGCCCTCTTTTAAATGGCAGCCGTCGATCCATCTGAAAAATAAAAGCGACGTCCCTCGACGTGGCCCGCACGTGCAGAACTTTGGCTGTTCCGCACTAGAACGGTCTGTAAAAATATCCGCTTAATAACAGAAATAAAATTTAATAGTACTGCTTAACTACTACGCAACGTCTTTACTCTCTTAAAATCAGCCAATTCTATACAAACGCGTCACAACTTCTATAAAACTCATCTTCAATCCCCCCCTTGAACGAACACAGAAGATCCACAACAGATGTAAAAGGACAGTCGCGAAGCATGAGATTAAAATAAGGTAATGATTTTACAAATAACTCCCTCAGACACCGGATAATATTTCCCTTGGGGTTTAAGCCCGATTCTCCAAAACCACTCCGGCGGCGCTTCAGCCATGGAAGCTTCTCTGATCGGCTCTTGTCCTCGGGTCTTCACCGGAAAACACCCCAAAATTCGAGGCAAAACCCTAATACTTTCACTTCTATGGTCATTGTGGTTGAAATTTTTGCTTATTTGGTTACTTATTTTTCCCAATAATCTCTTATTTCAGGCAAGCATATTATCGACTATACGAATTTTTGTTGTCAATCATCTTCTAGGTCGTTTCGGCTCAAATCAAATTATTCAGAATTCAGTAGAAAATTATCTTGGTTAGAGAAAGGAAAAAATAAAATTTCTTATGATTGTAATAGTCAGTGGAAAGGAAGTAGTTTTAGAATTAAGGCAGAAGCATCTGTAGAGTCATTAAGTTATGAGAAGTTTATGCCGGATGATGGCGAAGACACGGTTATTTCAGAAGGCAGTGGTTTTGGCAAGCCTAAAGCATTTAGGAATAGGTTTTTGAATTTTGTTAAGCTAGGTTCTGTATTGAATAATGCTGCTGAATCATTTTTCAAGAGTGAGATACGCCGCAGGCTTTTTGTCACTGCTTTGCTTCTGGTTATAAGTCGTGTTGGATATTTCATTCCTTTGCCTGGGTTTGATAGAAGGTTGATACCTGAGAACTATCTGAGCTTCGTCTCTGGATATGTTGGTAAGCCATTTTATGTATTTTTAGAGGATATTTCTTTATGAGATTAATTAACCAATTATAGACTTGACCATTGGAACTTATCAGCATTTTTGCTCTTTTCCTATGATATATTTCATAGAGAATATTTATGAATATGGACATGACAGAGTATTTTACCTTAAAAAAGAAGATAAAATTCATTTATCTCGTATTAGAAAGAAGATAACATTTTACATCCTTGTGTTTTTTTGCAGAGGAACTAGGCGATTGGAGTCCAGAACTTAAGCTTTCTCTTTTCCAACTTGGCATCAGTCCTCAAATTGCCGCTTCCATTCTTATGCAGGTTTGTTGGTTCGAGGTCCAGAGTCCAGTTACAATGTTTTATTATCTCTCATTATTTAGGATGCATTTTTTCCTGTCATTGCCCAATGATGATATTTCGGAGCTCTTGTTTTTAGAGATAGTGAACATTGTGAAGAAACCAAATGCACGTGCTAGTTTCTTTTCATTGTTTAGGTTTCAAAAGCTTATGATTTCTCTAGGGAACTCTATGGATGAAAGCATTTGTGCATGTCAGTGGATTCTGTTGTAGGCACACGCTTGATATAGATGTCTTTTACCATATGTGATATCACCAGTTGGTTATGGCATTGCCAGATAAGAAAATAATGTGGCCCTATGCTTGTGCACTTATGTGCTTTAATTTGTCTGGTTTAACCTAGATATTTATTTTTTCTTCTAACTAGTTCATTTGATTGGAAGGGGTAGCAATGAGTCTGTTTGAATTTTTTACTTCTTTTCAGGTGCTTTGTCACGTTGTTCCCTCATTGGTGAAGTTACGGAAAGAAGGCTTGGATGCTCAGGAGAAGATTAAGAGTTATATGTGCGTCTGCTTATTTATTTGAAGCAGCGGGAAGGAATTCTTGCATATTTATGATGTTGCCAACTCCACCTTTTACCATCATCATGTGCTAGATTGAGCGACATTCATGTAATTGTAATTCTTACTATGTTTCAGATGGTGGATTTCTCTTGGATTTGCAATATTGGAGGCTCTGATTCTAGCATGCTATTCCCTCCCATATTCCATTTATGCAGCCAGTTACAGGTTATTTTGGTGTCATTTCTGGCAGTTATTTATTTTTTTAACAAATGATTGATTGTTGCATGGGCATTATATTGTTGATATATTGTTAAAAAAAAATCTATGCATGGCCAAAGGTTAAGTCTCTCTCCTATCCATCCCCCGCCCATACCCCCAATTATTGGGGACTTAATGAGTTATGTCATTGTTGGTGTTGTTGTTGTTGTTGTTGTAAAATACATGTCTTTATGGATATGCTTTTTGACAGGGTAAAGCATGTTATGATTACATCCTTTCTTTTGGTGTGTGGTGCAATGACTATGACATGGATCTGCGACAAAATTTCTGAGTCTGGATTTGGTATTCATTTGATTTCTTATTCACTTAATTATTTCTACAATCTCTTGGTGTATTCTGTCATTCTGATAATGATCTTTCAGGTAATGATGAACCAAAATCTTTTGTTTGTTCATGATAGCGCCAAATTCTATATTTTCTTTCCCGCTGCCTAGGGTTTGTTAAGCTCAAGTTTTCGTGTTAAACATCAAGTTCATTTTCCAGTGATGACTTCACATGAATAGTTAATCAATAGTGATCCTAGTAGTAATTTTTTTTTCTTTATGGTCATTTTTTCTGCATTTTCTGACTAGTAACACATGGTTTAGGACAAGGCTCATCTTTGGTTATATGTGTGGGGATTTTGACTGGCTACATGGATACGTTATACAAGATGCTGAAGCAACTCTCAGGTCGGTAATGAATGCGCTAAAATCTTTGGTCTTTTCTAATATCTATGCCCTTTCTGTTGTCACTTGATTGCATGATAGGTTAATGTTGTATCTCCAAGAGATGGCCTAGGTCGTTGACAGTCCCTTGGAGTCCTTTTAAAATTTTGAAATCTGAGCTTTTAGCTCATTTTTTACATAAATGGTTTTCCTGCTTACTTAATCCTCAGTGCCTATAATCATAATAAGCCTCTAGGAAATAATATCATGTCGGTATCCAATTTCTAATACTGAAAAGTTTGTTTCTAAGGCTCTAGAATTGAAATTGTATTGAGATTTGCTGATCTGGAATGACAAGGATACTTGATCTAAATTGAGTCAACGTTTTCAGGAAGCGCTGTAAGCTGGTGGCCATATGTACTTGCAGTATGTGGTATTTTCACTGTGGTGACCATGTGGGCAGTTATTGTGACTGAAGGTTGCAGGAAAATTAAGCTTCAGTATTATGGTTTCAAACTTGCTTCTGCTGCAAGGTTGTTTGGATTTGCCTTTTCATATCATTTGTATATATCTAATCTTTTTGGTTTGATTGTTATGATATATTCTCAGTGATAAAACTATTTTCTGGACAGGGAAGGTTCTCCAATTACTGAGGTTGAGCCCTATATTCCATTCAACATAAATCCTTCGGGGATGCAGCCTATTTTAACTACATCTTATCTATTGGCTTTTCCTGGTGTCCTGGCAAGGTTAGGTTACTAAAATATGCATTTGCTTCTGTCTAATAGCAATTGTTTAATAATATCTCTTCCTTCCTATTCATGTTGAGTACTATAAATCAGTTCTTGACATACAATCTCTCCTAGTGGTGGAATGGCTTCTTGTTCTTCTATGTTCTCCTTGGTTATATTTGTTTAGAGGCAGAAGCATAAAGAAGATGGCATTAGCTTAAAAAAAAGTAAAGGGGCTTGCAATTCTTCTTGTGTACTCCAGAATCAATGGCAGCTGAAGGCTCTTACTGACATAAAAATCAAATATGTCGGCAATGTGAATTTCCACTTACAATTTTCTGGAGTTTGGCTGACGTTACAGAACTAAATTCTCAATTTTTTATTTTTATTTTTATTATGTTCCTTCTGTAATTTGGTCCATAAGTTAATCAATAAGGGAGTACAAGTATACATGAAAGTAAAGGTGATTAGGGTGGGTGGTGTAGAGGATGGGGGTTATCGATTTTCCAGGCATACCATGAACTACTTATTCTTCTGATCCTTTTTGTCTGCCATTTATGTATTGAAACAACAGTTGTCAGTTGCCTTATTTATTTGTGATCATGGGATTAGATTCACACTCAGTTTGGCAGGAATTTTGTCAAGGAACTCGCATCTGGTATTTTCTGACATAGATGTCTGTAACAGCATTTTTGGTTCACGTTTCTGGGAGCATGTGAGAGAAATTCTGAATCCTGAAACTTCTCTTGGAGCGGAGCCATGGGTTTACTATGCAATTTATGCATTCTTTGTCTTCCTCTTCAACATATTTGACATTGTAAGTTATATCGCTACCTACTAGTTGCTGATTCTGTTTCTTCAGTTCTTTATGTTATTTGATGAATATGAAAGTTTAAATTCTCAACGTCTCATATTTGGTTCTATTTATCTAGGCAAACATGCCAAAGGAAATAGCTGAATATTTGAACAAGATGGGTGCTAGAATTCCAAAAATAAAGCCCGGAAAGGCTACAATTGAGTATCTGACAAAAATTCAGGCTTCAACGCGTTTTTGGGGTATTCTTGTCTGTTGTTTAAAGTAAATTTAGTTTGGTTGTAGCCCTTGCTTATGGATTGACTTGTTTTTGCTCCCTGGTCTCTCTGTGAAAAACCACATGCAGGTGGTTTATTGTTGAGTATTTTAGCTACAACATCTTCAATACTTGATCATAATCTTCGACGAATCAATCAGGGATTTGCTATAGGCTTCACATCAGTTTTGATCATTGTAAGTTAAGTTGAATTGTGCGACCCTTTGTTCTAATTGTTCTCATACTTCTATTAGCTATGCTGAAGTGTTCCAATCCAACTTTACTAACTTGACAAACTCTGCTTGATCTTATTTGACATGGTTGAAATGTTAAAGTTCGTGACTACTTTCTTCTGTTTCATTTATAGGTGGGTTCAATCATTGAATTGAGAAGATCTTATCAAGCTTATAACGTAATGCCAAGTCTAAGCAAGGCTTTAAGGCGGTATGGAGTGTAAGATCTCAAGGGAATGGCCTCACAGCAACTGGGAATTGTTTGATCAGATTCAATTTGCTGAAGGGGCCAGACTTCAGTTGTGCATTAGACCGAATTCTTTTGTTAGTTCATGAAATACAAAACATTATAAAAAGGGTCAGGCTGAGGCAATATCACATTCCAGATGAAAGTTGACAATCCTGTTTTTTTCCTGTAGTAGGAGGGGAGATATCAGCAAAGAAATGTTTTACTGCTCCTACAAGGCTACCGCTCTGTATATGACAAATTTAGGAATGTGATAAAGAGTAATTTAGGTTGCATTCAAAACTATATAAATATGCTTTCCAGTGTAACAAGTGAAAAAGCAACAATTTTGATCCTCTGCTGGTGAAGGTGCTGCTTGCTGCTTCACCCTCTGTTTGCAGGTGAATGATTCCCAATTATTTGTGTTTTTTGAAATTGAATTTTGGCTAGTATTTGCTATGGCCACATATCTGCATATGCAATTCAAGCATGATGGATTTTTTGAAGCTCCCCCTCCCCAACAAACTTTAACATGAGCACTATAGACCCCATTTCTGGGTGAACTTTTAGAAATGGGGGTGGGTCTTTAGTTTTTTTTTTTTTTTGGGGTTAAAAAAAACATCATATAATCAAAAGAAATCAAGTTATTCCCATAGTATCATTACAGACCAATCTCTCAAAATAAGCCCCACGGGCATCTCCCGCCACTAGTTGGCTTACAAAAAGGGGAGAAGATTGAAACGTAATGAAGTCGGACAAAACTAAACTAGCTCCATGTTTTGCCAGTTTATCAGCAAGCATTGCCTTCCTATAGATGTGGATCAACTTATGATCCGGTATCTTCCCAAGCAGCACCTTGCAGTCATGTATAATTGGGAAGAATGGATGGTTAGATATGTCTGCATTAAGTACAAGATTAATAATTATCAAAGCATCCATTTCAATCACAAGTTTTTGAATAGATAATCCTATAGCTAATTTAAGCCCATCTCGAAGACCCCATAGTTCCGCCAAATTGTTGGAGCAATGCCCCAAGAATTTGCTAAAACCAGTTACCCAACCCCCTTGATGATTTCGTATGAGTCCTCCACATCTCCCACGACCCGGGTTACCTATCGACGAACCATCAACGTTAAGTTTAAAAGAACCTGTGTCCGGTTTAGCCCAAGATATGACGATTTGCTTATCTTTCTTGGTGCGGCTCCTACTGGTACCAAGTGAAAAGAATTCCATAGCCTTTTGCATCAAGCTCTTGAAGGGATCCAAAATTTGTTGTTTAGGATTAAATATGGCTTTATTCCGCCCCCTCCCCCACAGTGTCCAACAACCATAGGCAATCAGACATCCCCAAGGCAAGTTGTTGAAAGATGAAATCTTACTGGAGCTAGTACCATTCCTGATCCAATATGAAAAAGGCAAATTGGTCAACTAAGGCAGTTGACTTTGAAGATCAAGACCGTTCCAAAGATTCCTAGCTTTGTAGCAATCCCTCAATACATGTTGAACTGGTTCATCTTCTAGTCCACAGTCCGGGCAGACCGGTGAGTTTGTGATTTGCCTTCTAAAAAGGAGAAGTTTAGTAGGTAGTCTATCATGATTACAAGTCCACAAGAACATTTTTATTCTTTGGTTACAATTCGAATAATTAGCCACTTTGATCATCAACGTTTTTTCGTCTAGCAGCTTTGTGAAAATTAAGTTTTTAACTTATTTCATCATTAAACATTTTTTTACCGCCATTTTGGTCAAAAATAATTTTTTAACTCTTTTGATCACTAAAGTTTTTATTCGCAATTTTGGTCACTAAAAGTTTTTGATCCGCCATTTTGGTCAAAAATTTTAGTGACCTAAATGGCGTAATGAAAATACTTTAGTGAGCAAAATGGCGAATGAAAAAAACTTTAGTGATCAAAATGGAAGATAGAAAAAACTTTAGTGATGAAAAAAGTTAAAAAAATCATTTATGACCAAAATGGCAGATGAAAAAATGTTTAATGATGAAATAAGTTAAAAAAACTTGAATTTTGACCAAAGTGGCTAGGCGAAAAAACGTTGATGATCAAAGTGGCTAATAATTCGTTACAATTCACATCCCAAATCCAATTCCACGTTTTCCCATCGACCTTCTCATCCTCATCCTCAAGATCGATATTGATAATGTTGTAAGTTTCTTTGGAGCAGAAAACCCCTCCATCGCCTCCTATCAAGTAAACTCTCATTTTCTAATCTCGGAGTGGCCTTGATTACCAATAGCAGATTGTTAGGAAGTTGAAAAGACAGTTGATCAAATCGCCAAGAGCCATGCGGACCGTAAATGTGAACAAGTTTCAGACAGTCCTCATCTTTGTTAAGGGGACCAAAGATTTGACTTCTTAGACTACCCGTACCAGTCCAATCGTCCAGCCACACTCTAATGACCTCCCCCGAGCCCGGGATCCAAGCAGAAGCTCTATGGAATAGCTCTAAATCATTCCTTAAAGCTTTGGCATTAATAGAACCCGGCCCATTTTTAATAATGATTTCCGCTTGATCCTCAGACTTAATATATTTATTTCTAAGCACGGTGGCCCATTTAGCATATTTGGTCTTAAGAAGTCTCCACACTAATTTAGTCAAACCTACTTTGTTGGCATGAATTGCATTTCTGATACCCAAACCTCCTTTGTTTTTTTATCGCGTAATTCTATCCCAATTAATAAGGTGGAGTTTCTTCTTCTCTCCTATACCTCCCTAAATGAAGTTTCTCTGATCTCTATCGATACTATCACATACCGAAATAGGGATAGGCATACATTGAGAGTAGTAAGCAAGAATTTGCGAAGAAGAGCTCTGGATGATGGATCGTCTCTCCGCTATAGAGAGCAAATTCGCTTTCCATCCAGACAGTTTCGCCCGTACCTTATCCAGTATGAATTGGAAATCAGAGGATTGCGATCTCTTTTGAAAGATAGGGAATCCCAGGTACTTACCAAGATTTGAAGAGGGCCTAATCTGAAGTTTGTTCTCTATATCCTTAATTCTTTGAAGAGAAATATTTCCAGAGCCACAGAATTTGGATTTAGACAGATTAATTTTCTGACCAGATTTCGCACAGAAATCATCTAGAACCTCTTTAATCGCCGAAATAGATTGGTCGTCATCCATGCTAAATAGGATAACATCGTCCGCAAAGAGAGAGTGAGATATGACAAGACCTTGTTTTCCTACTCGCAGAGGCTTTCATTTTTTCTTTGTAACTGAGTCCTCTATACTGATGGAAAAGTATTCCATACAAATGACAAATAAGTAAGGCTATAGAGGATCTCCTTGACGAATACCTCTAGAAGGACGAAAAAACTCCAAAGGTTCCCCATTAAAGATAACCGCCAATTTACTAGAGGAAACACAATTCATAATAATAGTAATGAGATTAGGAGGAAACTTGAAGAAAGTGAGAGCGTCCCTAATGAAATCCCATTCAAGTCTATCATATGCTTTTTAAAGATCGATTTTGATAGCAATAGCACTTTTCTTACCCTTTTTGCAATGGTGAACATCGCCTCTTGGACAATTACTACGCTACCAGCACATTTACGTCCCTGGATAAAGCTACCCTGATGAGGAGAGATGATCGAAGTCAGGATAGGTAGGATTCTATTAACTAAAATCTTGGCAGCAATCTTATAAATCGTGTTGCATAATCCAATGGGTCTCAGCTGACCCACAGATTCCGGGTTAGCCACCTTGGGGATCAGACACAAGTAGGTAGCGTTAATATCTTCAGAAATAGGTTGGAGATAAAAAAACACTGTTAACAAAGGAAGAAATCGAAGGTTGCAAAGTATCCCATAATTTTGGAAAAAAATAGGATGGAGACCATCCGGTCTCGTGCTCTTAAATGGACCAAACGCCGTAACCGCGATTTTAATCTCGATCGCTGAAGGCCGAAGACAGATGACATCCAAAGCTCCCAAATAGTCATGGTTCCACTCAAAAAGAAATTTGGCAGGTTGTAAAGGGACCAAAACCTTCGCAGAAGAATACAAATCACTAAAGTGTTTAGTGATCATGTCTTTAACAAAAGGCAGTCGAAATTCTCACTCACCAACCGAATTCTTAAGAGATAAAATACGATTGCATTTACGGTTATGAGTAGTAATAGACTTAAGAAAATTAATATTAAGGTCGTCCCATATCAGCCAATCAATTTTAGATTTGATCGCCCAAATATGCTTCTCCTCTTTATAGATGGAATCAAGTTCACACATGAGAGTATATTCCAAATTAGCTAAGAAAACCGAATGTCTATATTCAAGGGCACTTTGAATCGAGGCGATTCTCTTGAGCAGGTTCTTCTTTCTACAAAAAACATTACCAAAGACCTGAATATTCCAAACAACAATAAGGTCCTTAAAGGTATTAGCCCCTAATTCAAAATTCACCAAATTACCAGCCCAAGCACGAGCAACAATGGATTTAAGGCCATCATGAGAGAGCCACAGAGGTTCAAATCTGAATGACTTATTTCTCGGCGCATGATGGGAGGGATCCAGAACTAGTAACAAGGGAGAGTGATCAGAGCGAGTCCTAACCAAATTGAATAAAGTAGCTTCCGGGAAACAATCCCTCCTAGCAGAATTAGCTACCGCCCTGTCATTCCTAAGATATATTAAAGAACCATTATCCCTTTTATTAGTCCAAGTATACTTAGCACCCTCATGACCCAAATCTAAAAGGCAACACTCATCGAGCATAACCTTAAATTCCCTAACACGAGCTTGATTAATAGGCAACCCACCAAGTTTTTTTTATTGGAACAAAACATCATTAAAATCACCCATAACAACCCAAGGTAAATCATGAGAGACAGCAAGTGATTTAAGATGATCCCAACATTGCAATCTAGTAATATTATCCGGAGAAGCATAGATAGCAGTAAAAAGCCAAAGCAAATTCGAATTGTTTACCTTTACCACAACATGAATATTTAGCAGATTTTTGGCCACGATATTAACCTCAATTTCAGCCCCATTCCACAATAGCCAAATTCCACCTCGAAAACCTTCAGCTTCAGCACTTTCATAATGCGTAAATGGCAGACGTTGACAGATATCTTGAGCCCTAGTACCACTGATTTTTGTTTCTAATAGAGCAACCAATTGCGACCTGTGTTCACGGATGAGATTCATAAAGTGCGAATGGAAGTCAGGATGGCCTGCTCCACGAACATTCCACACTAGAACATTAATCATGGAAAATGGCAGTATGATGGGTTGACGGAGCACAGCTCTCGGCTTCCACCCTTCCGGTAGACTCCCAAACCTGGGTTGTCTCAGACCCGGAACCAAATGCAGTAGGTAGTCAGCCAGTTCCCGATTCACTCCTCGCTCTATGTAGATCCTTAAGCTCCTGACCCCCTCTTCCAATTTGATTGTTACCGGCAAATTTCTTTGGCTTACCACTTCCAGATTTAAAGGTTGATTTCCGAGTATGTAACAACTTTAACGGGAACATTTCTAATTCTTTGGAAATCAAATGTACTATGCTCATGGGGTGGGTTTACAGTTGACTCTACTGAAACGTGTTGATAAAAAATCATAAAAATAATTTGTTTGTAAGAAGATATGCGTTTCTAAATTGAATTTTCTTGGTTTGAGAGTTCAATCCAAATACACCTCAGATTTCTTTCAGAAAAAATGTATTTGTTAAAAATCCTTGTTTAAGTTTTTTTTTGGTGGCAAAATTAAAAAAAAAGTATAAAATTGAAAAATAAAATTATAAGTGTCATATAGGATTTGAGTATTTGAAAAATTCAATAGTTTAGGAAGTAAATAGTCAGAAAAAAAAGTTTATCGAAAACGCTTTGCAACTCAAGCACTACTTCTATCCTCTCCGACCATGTCGGATACCTAGATTTTCTAGGTCTTTCTTCGCCGCCTTTGCGCACGCGTTCCAATCGGGCGATGAGCTTTATCGTCGGTTTGGTTTCTATGGCGTTGAATCAACGCAATACCGCTGATATATCAACATGCCATCATTTTTTTTCATCGGAAAGGAAAGTCCGGTGCTGCATGGACTTTTGGCGTGTTTCCTGAATCTGCAAATTGCTCCAGTAATGGAGAATGAACCGGAAAGGGTGGGTTGTAGAATAATACTTGTGTTGTTTGCAGGACAAAGTATGGAAAGAAAATTGTTGGTCTAGGAACGGCTGGGGGCACCAGTCCGAGAGAGGCTCAGTGACGGTGAAACTTTTGCTTCGCCGGCAATGGAGTCCGATCGGAGTTTTGTTTTTGTTTTTGGATTCGAAGCAAATGGGGGGCGACAATGGTGAAATCTATTTGGGACAAGCCTCCTAAAGACGACCATGATACAACTTCTGAGTTTAGTAATAAAATGGCTATGGAGAGGGAGGGAGTATCGTCGGAGACGGAGGAGATGGCCGGAGCCTGTAGGGTTCCGTTTTGGAGGCGATTTGCAAATTGTGTTTTGGCTGAACCGGGTCGGATCTCTGACCCGCGACTGGGCCAATGGATCCGAGACTGGGCATCTTTTTAGACCTTACACTCCTCATAGTAGTCCTAATCCCTATTGGGCTACCAAAGACTGAGGCTTTTGTTTTGTCTTTGTCACTTTTGGCTAGGCTGTCTAGGACAGACCTAGTGGTAATTTTTTGTGGTATGACTAGGCCTGAACAATTTGGCACTTCTTTTGGGGATTTAAGCACTAATACTCAAAACGGACCTATTTGGAAGCAATATTCTTTTCTAAATATGATAGATTTGATTCTAATTTCAATTATTGCTACTAAAAACTCTTCAACGGGGGCTCTTGGCATTAACCAGGGTAAGGTGGAGGCCGTAAATCGGCCCCGCCAAAGTCCATGAGTCGCTTCATTAGGAATTGTCCAGAACTTAGCAACTATTGGACAATTCAAAGCTTAGTGTGCTTTTATATGGCGCACAAATCTAGTAGTTTTTTTATTTTTCATAATACAGCCGCCCGCCGGCCTCTTGATTAATATCATGATAGTGTTGAATTTTTTTTCTTGTCTTAAATTATGTTTTATTTCAAGTTTTTTTTTGTAAGCAATAAATGGAGACCACCGTTTCAAACTTGGAGAAACATACCTCAAGATAGAGCTTTGTTGCAACATGGTTTTGAATGAAGGATTGGAATCGGACATTTTGTTCGTATCTGGCATGGTCGCTGTGCAAGCTATTCTACGCGGGTTTCAACTGATCTTCCCTCCTATTTTTATGTGTTATGAAAGTTTGCAGTAAAAAACTCTGGAAAGTGTGGAAGGCTTCTCGTTTGCACGTGATCTCGGGTCATGTAATGTTCTGCCTCTTTGTTTGTTTAGTTAGATTTTTACTAAGGCTGATTGCCTCACTTCAAAGGGTAGGGGATCCAATGGAATTCTGTCTCCCTTATGTAACTACTGATATCAATTAATGATATTATTTAAAAAAAAAAAAAAAGGATTTGAGTATTTGAATTTTGGGTTTTGGAGCTTAGAAAGAAGAGGCAGTACGGTATAAGCGGCAGCGGGTGGTGTCGCACTCTTACGCCATTCTTTCCGGTAATCATTTTCAGCAGTCTCCTCCAGAAGCTTCCTGAAATCACTGTCCTTTCCCGTATATTGGAGCAATGGATGAGTCGACCGCAGATACTGGAGAAGGAAGTTCGGAAATGGAGTTTATGAACATCGAAACTGCTTCAGACTCCCTTGACACCTCCGTCATTTTCCACATCGTCACCGAAATCCTCGCCTTCATCCTTTACATGCACCAACAAATCCCTTCGTAAGCCTCCCTTTTCCAGTTTTCCTTTCAACAATTGGAAATTTAAACTTAATCGTAGTAAATAATTAGAAGATCTATTAGCTTATGCTTCGATTTTATTCTCAGTGTATTACAGGATATTACTCTTGAATTTGAAGGATTGCAGGATGAATATAAAGATTTGGTTAGTAAATATTGCACCTATACTGTTTGATTTTAGTTTCATTTGATTTTTTGATTTTGATTTTTTTCGAAGAACTTAAGAACTTAGGGTTTATATTAGGAGGCTGGTGTTTTACAATCTGAGATGAAGGCTTCTTTAAGGAGAAATCATATTGCTAGAAAGAGAGAGGTGAAGCAAGGATTGCGAAGAATGAATAAGCTAATGAGAACCATTGCTGATTTAAAAGATGCTCTTCGCCTCTTAATTGCTGAGATTCCTGATATTGAGAGAGTGAATCTGGTCTTTGGAGCTAATCCTTTGAGGCCTCTGCATGTTTATGAACTCTTCTTTTCACATGGAAGAATTGTTCCTGCAGACTTTAGCAGAACCAGAGTAGCTGAAGGGCTTTCGAGAAAGGTTTCTCATCTTTTTATGTGTGAAAAATCAATTAATATTTCGGTTGCTGAGCTTATCTTTTGAAATTGAATTTTGTTTATTGATTTTTCAAAGGCCATTCGGACACTAATCTCAAGGGGTGCTGGATCAGATAGAAGTTCATATTCTGGTACTTGATGGAGCTTTTGTTTAGTTGCTAGATACGTTTTTAAGAATTCAGTTTTTATGTGGTCAGATGATCTAATTTGAAACAATTCTAGGTCCATCAAAGCTATTTTTGTTGGTTAAAGCTCCCTCTTCACTGAATCTGCCCTTGCATTTTCTTCCCAAGCGTGACTTTAAGTACAACAAGAAGGTAATGACTTGGTGGTATAACTTACTTAGATTTCTTTGCTTTGAGACAGAGTCCCCTTGATGTCTCCTGGCTGCCCTGTTACACTATTTAGGGTTGATCTCCAAGATGCTTCCTTCTGCTTGTAGCTTTAAGAAAGATTGTTTTTCTCCATTACTATTCAATTAGCAAAAGGTCTTAGGTTAATATAAGCTTTGCTCCTGCAGGTAGTGCCATTCAGATTGAGGTTTAAGAGCAAAAACAATTATATGGAGGCAGATTCTCAGTCTGGTAACCCTGAAAGTGCTGAATCTACGTTGATAGAAACATCACCAAATAATAACATATGGTAAGTAAATATAAATTATTAAATTACATTTTTATACCAGCGCAGTCCTCTCTATTGTATGAAATAACTTTCGCCGCATTTATTTTGGTCTTTAACCTTATTCTTGCATTGATGATATCCAACTGATCTAGACATCTAGCATTTTGATCTTTATGCCCTGAATTTTCAGCTTAGATTGCCCTTTATTTTGACAGTGATCAGTTTTGTTTATGATTTCACTCTTTTTATGCTTTTTTTTTTTGGTTTGGGGTGGGGTGTTGAAACTAAGTCTTTCCAATTTGCATTTCATAAAGTTAAACATAACTGCAGACAAAGACCGAAGAGCCTTTTCCTGCAAGTGAAAATCTAACCACCATGTATCACCATTTTTTGGCATATATGTCTATTAAGTGCACCTTTTGGGTGATGGTGGTTTTGTAATTCAGAGTAACATAATTGGGAGGAAATATAATGTGAGTTTGCTAGACATATTTCTATGGACAATAGTTTGGTTCTGTCCATTAAGCTCAATCTTATATTTATTGACGCTAGATTGTTCAAATGCAGGAGAAATTTGCACAATTGACAATGGGATTATGGGATGAATGGACTCCCTGCTTTCTAGTTTCCCATCTTGTTTTCTCGATTTTGTAGAAATTTGCTTATTTATTTGGCATAACAATGAAGTCATTCTAATTGTTCATTAGGAGAACAGAACTTCATTGCCAAATTTCACTGCATGAAGTTTCTATGTCAGCCAAGTTCATTTGGAGGCTGATATCTCTTTCATATTACAGGTTTCAGTGTCGCCATGTAATCAAAGGACTGCCTTCTGAAACAGCAGCAACTGAAGATTGATGTTTAGGTCATGTGAACCCCAGACAAGTCGAGAATGCATCCTTCATATGCTATACCAGCCATTCCAGCTAACTCTTGATGATCATTGGTAGATGATGACATCAAGAGGAGTCTAAGAGGCATCAAGAAGTTTTTGAAGTCATTCGGAGTCCATAACAAACAAGAAGGCTCAAGTTAGGATAGGAACTTTAATATGTAGACAATTCCTCGAACAGTTAAAAGACTATATCGTTCTAGATTCAATTTTGTAAAATCACATAAGGAGCTTATCTCTGCTCTCTGTGTATTGGATGGTGTAGCACCTGTTTCAGGCCTCGGTTTTACATATTAAAATCCAACTGAGGTTGGCGTCAATGGAAAGTGCTTTCACCCCTCAAGTAACTAAGTAGCTAAGAGTTGTCAAGAGATTGGTGTCCCAGTGGGGTTCGACACCCCCCTCCCCGGAAAAAAAAAGTAGCTAAGAGTTTGAACCTAATTTTTACAAATAGAGCAGATTTAGTTGAGAGGGGTTTTCGGCAAGAGACACACCTTGGCCAAAAAAATTAGTCCCTACTATGAATTTCTTGAAGTCAGCAGGAGTCCGTAACAGACGAGGATAGGAGGAGAAACTTTGACATACAGTGAATAGAATTCCTAGAAATAATGTACTATAAAATTCGAAGTATTTATCATTTGTTGTCATAAGCAAATTTAGTCATGTTCTTAAATAAACATTGAAAATTGTACTGATTCTTTAGCAAATCCATCTAAAATAGTCATCTATACACAATAATTTGCTAGTTTATGTGGTGTAATTTTGCCCAAAAGTTTGTTTTAGATTAGATTACTAGTCTAATCCTTCTCTTTATCATAAATTATTTACGTTGAGCACTATGCTGATTAATTAATTACACCCCCAATAAACCTACTTTTTTTTTTTTTTTTTTTTTTTTTACGGGGATAGGGAATCGAACCTGGGCCTAGGCCAGGGATTGTGGCTGCCTTTTCCACTGGGGCAAGCCTGATTCCCTCAATAAACCTACTTAATTACTCCTTTCTAAATAGTATAGCAAATAATAGCACCCATGTCCTCGCAAATTATTTGACGCATTGTCCTTTTAACTTCAGTAATCGTTGCTCTTTTCCCATTCACTTTCTCTTTCACCTGTTGATGAAATTTAAAATAAAATAAAAAATCAATCCTTAATTAATTTTTTAACAACCAAATTACATTATTTTTTAGGGGGAAAATTAAGAAATTATACGTACCTTAGCTCTTAACTCGGCAGTAAAAACCCCATTATTAACCGACGATTGGACGGCTGTGATCTCAACTCTAAGCTCCCTAAGCCTTTGCATGATATCCAATAGCAACCCTTCCCGGGTCGGGCACTGCAACTCTATCAGTCCATCGCTCTCAATTATGGATACTTCCACCTCCACCGTCTCCGCCGTGCATTGCTCCACCGTCTTCGGCTGCCCTCCGCCGCTAATTCCTTCCACAATCCTCATCTTCCTCTTACTACTATTAATCTCCTTTCCAATCTGTTTGCCTTCCGATCCACCGGAACTCTTCGACAGTTGATCAACCTGATCCGTTTGACGCGGCCGAGACTCCAGATCCTGAATCCTCTTCCGTAACTGCTTTACATATTCTATCGTATCTCCCAAAATTGAAGCTTTATCCATTTTCGTTACGAACGGAACAAGAGATCTCAATATAATGAACCGTTCGTTGAGTTTCTCTCTACGGCGTCGTTCGGCGAGAACGTGATTCGCGCTGAGCTCTTCTTGTGGAGTACCTTTTCGGCATCGAGAGGCGATTTCGGAGGAAGCAGCGCCGTCGCGTGATTTAGGATTAGTCTCCGATTGGTACTTTGAGTGGAGGAACGGTACCGTGAAGAGAATGTATTTTAGCGTCCATTGGGAGGAGCCCCCGAATTGGTTGAGAGCAGAATGGTCGGTGGAGGAGGAAGACCAGTTGGAGAAGGAGGAGTCGGCGGGGCAGGAGAGGTAGGCAGTGCCGGAGGTGGTGGTCTCCAACGATTTGTTGGACTGGTGTTGGAGGAGAGTGGAAACTGTTTGTGAGTAGTGTGTGTCCTCTTGTGTCAATTCGTCTAATGCAGGGACTTCTGTGCAAATATAAAAAACAACAAAAAGTTAGGTTAATGTTGGCAAATAATCTTCTCTACCCGTATATATACTTATTCATTTGCTAAATCATTCCCAATTCACCATATATATATAATTGGAAGAAATATTCACATAAGGAATTTTGAGTGGTTGGACACAAAAATATGAACTTACACAGGTACAAAAAAATTTCACCCGGTAATGTTGGTAGAAATGAACCTCACAATTCAAATTCATCAAGGTAAGTACTAACATACAGGGTTTGATCATTCAGGGGGCAAAATGGGTAAAAAATTATTTGTCCCCGTGTATGTCTCCATTTTTGTACCCAACTAATCACGATTCATCATGTGTATATAATTAGAAAAAATGTTCATATAGCGAATTCTGATTAGTTGGGTACATGAATAAGAATATACACGAGGATAGACTATTTTCACCCGCCAAAATGTATATCAAAGCAATATATCAAACTAATATAAATTATTTTGTTCCTATAAATGTTCTTATACATGTTTTACATCACTCAGAATTCGTAATGTATATATTTTTTTCTAATTTTATATAAATGTGGCGAATTATAAATGATTGAGGACATACATAGAACCATGCACGAGATTAGATGATTTTTTTTTTTTTTTTTGTCTAAATAATTTTAAGGCGAAATTAATATGTAAAAATATTTTTTTGTAAAAAATTATTTTTTAATAATAAAATATATAACATTTTAAAATTTTAAATGTGTTCTGTCACCACAGTCCATGCACGTAAAACCATGCAAAATTTTGTAAACTAGAATGCGGGTTCCATAAGCTGGTCCAACTCAAGAATTCAGACCCCTCACCCTCAAGAGTACGAGTAGTTTTATCTTTGTAGGCTATTAAGTTTAAAACTTACATCCAAACCAATCAATACAGTACACGTATGTGTACTACATTCATTGATTTGGATATAACTTAAAAACTTAGTAACCTACTAAGATAAAAAAAATTCTCAAGGACCCCACAAAACTGCATTAAACTCTCACATGGTATGGACAAATGAGACTAACACAATCAACGTATGCACGTTTAGGGATATAATTTATTAATTTTTAGGTTAGGCTCGGGAATTATTTTTTATGTTATAATAAAGGAGTTTTTAAAAAAATGTTAGAGGTGGTCGGTCATCTTATAATTAAAAAACAGCAAGCAAGAACATGCAAATTAAACTTAACAAAATTGAGCACGCACAATCTATTCTCAATAAGACATTGACTGTTACCTGAGGAAGTTGGCGGTGGTTGAAGAGTGTCGATGCGCGGCCATCTGTGAGTCGATTCCAATTGATGAATTGTTGGGTTCCCAATTTCGACGCCAGTAAGAAGATGATAGTCAGAATCCAAATTGTTTGACCCGTCATCCGGTGACCCAAGCCTTATGTCCTCAGACATATCAAGTTGCATTAATTCGCTGGGCTCGGTTTGACTTTGAGGTATTATGGTGTTAGGGTTTTCAAGTCTGTTGTTTTGGGCCTCTGATTCAGAGTCTTCGTCTTCGTCATCTTCATCGTCTTCTTCTTCTTCTTCGTCTTCCTCCTCTTCCTCGATTTGAGGGTTTACTGAGGTGTAAGTAGGTGCTCCATGGGAGGAAGAGTGAAAACGAGGTCCAGAAGAGGTAGTTGGATTTGAAGTGGAGTGTTCAGATAAAGCTGGTTTAGGGTGGTAAGGCTTTTCATGATGCTCTAGAAAAAAGGTTTTCACATGTTGGATGAATCCTAGGTCTTCTTGAACCTAAGATATCAAAAGAAAGAGTTAGCATGCCATGCATTATTATACATAGTAGTAGCATTTAAAAAATAAATAAATAAAAAATCCGAGTTTCGAGTCAAAAGTTTTTAGGACAACTACGCTAGACTTCTTTGATGCAGAGTAGCAAATTAAAGATCTTCTAACAAAATGAAAAATTGTCCTTGTGTCATAGGCATTTTTATTTTTATTTTTTTGTGGGTTAGATTTTTTATTAGATTTAACGCGACTTATTTTAAGATTAAAATACAAATGATTATAAAGATATTGACTAAATTACCTTTTCTGTCGTTCCCAGTTCAACTACACCATCGAGTAACGGGATACACACCACAGTCTGTTACATTGGAAGAAAAAAGAAAAAGAAAAATCCCATATCAATAACTCATGGATTAATTTTCCAAATTATGTTATTGTACAATAAAATCTTCAGTTGTAGCAATTTACCTGTACATGAGCACTCTATTTCCAGAGATTGATGATTCATATAAAGAAAAGAAATAAGTTAGTTGGAAGTATTGTACCTTAAAGTGAAAGATAATTTTATGACTAATTTAGCATAATAGGGTCTAATTGGATTAAGTATCATCTTGAGATTCCAGATTTCATTCACATACTCAATCCAAAAAGAATCTGAACTCAATTTAAGTATACACATAATCTGATTAGATATAAAAACAAAAGGATGGTACCTTGGCCAGGATGGCTCTTGTGAAAATTTTGCTATCAACCTCATTAGCACCTGTGAGCCATATATGATGCTTCTTGGCATATGCCCTTCCTGGCAATCTAATATTGTACCACAACATTGAAAACTGGTTAGCTTCTTGTATGTATTAATCAGGAAAATGTACACACGATTTGAGCAAATAAGATGAAACAGTAAGCATCAAGATCGGAAGGCGTAGAGGTTATGAGTTCGATTTTTATCTCCATTTCTTAAATTTTATATTTTTTGTAATAGATAGACATTCCTTCCTGATTAATTAATTATTATTTTTTTAAAAAAAATTTAGGTGATTTTGTTACCTTCTCTTTGCTTCTATAGTGTCACTTTACTCAGAATAAATAATTAATATGAGATTCCTTGCTTAAATATGCAATCTAATTTCATTGACCTTTCTAAACTTGATGTCAATCTAACAGTCAAAACCAATGATTGCAAGCCAGCTAGAAGAGTTTTTTTCCTTGTGTTCCAAGGCAGGGTTTATCAATACGCGATTCTCTATGTTCAGAGGTGTAGATTTGTTTTGGATAGGAGCGTATCCAATGACGGATGTACCATCCTATCACCGATGTCACATTCTCCTAATTTTTTTAATTAAATATGTTGTATTCTTACTCTATTTAGATAATATGTTAATAAGTGACCTCACACAAATAAGATAAATCAGAGAATGTCCCCACTAATTTTAAACCACTAACCGTATCCCTTCTTTAAAAAAAAAGATTGGAAGGAATATATGTAATATGTATATGGGAAATTGATATCCTAGAGTCGACTTAATGGGTTTAGTCACGCACTTTTCTTACATATTTCTATTTTTTTGATGAATTTATACTTATAAAAGTGAGTTCAATAAAAAAAAAAAAACGGGTACAGTTATGAGAAGATAATTAATTCATGATGAATGAAATACAATATTTTCCCTTGTGCATCATTAACCTTATACGTTCTCTAATGCCAATATTTAATATTCATCACTACTTTTATAAGTAAAAAAGTTAATATTTATCACTGGTTTTATTTCTCCTGACAAATCCTAATTTTTTTTTTTTAATTTTAGATATATTAGGAGCGGAAAGTGAGACTTGAACACAAAACATCTATGTCATAAACTCAGCATTAACCACTATGGCGGAAAATCCAAATTTAAAAATCCAAAGATCAGAGTCATTTATTGTACTTATATAGCTTGTAGACATTAAAGGAAGATTAAGAAGGTTGATTGTACAACAAAATTGATCTTCCTAATCAATTCCTTTCACTGTCATTTTGCAATTAAGGTGATGGGTTGTGTGTGTCTCAGAGTTGAGTTTATTACTTTTCTTTTCTAGTATCTTCATTTTAATTACTCAACAACCATTAGAGACCTCTCTATTTTCCCTCCTATATATGTATACTTTATTTTAAAACTCTTTGCTCATTGTATTCAATGACTTTGTTCCTGGAACGCTAAAATCTTTCTCTGGGTCCAACGAAAGACACAAATCATGTAAGGTCCATTCCATGATCAATATGGTTGTCATATGCTTTTTTTTTTCTTTTTAAATTTAACAAAACCACCAAGATAGTGAGAGCTTAAGCATAGTGCCCAGCTCGTTTTATTCCATAAAGGCAAATATGGTTGTTATATGTAATAAGATAGCAATTGAACAGTGTTCTGTTTCAAAATTAAAGATAAGAGGTTTGATTGGATTGTATTTGGTCTTATTTGAAACTCAAACTCAGACCTAAATCAGGTTTGCAATAAAACATGAAGTATTAAATCATTTAGAACTTGATTTGCGTTTGAGACTGAGACCAAAATCTCAAACACAAATCCAATATTACAGGTTAGAATAATTTATTCGTTATGCAACCCTATGTTAAAAAATTTAAATAAAAATCTACCCAATCTCACCATAATTATCGTCACAGCAAGAAGTGTTTATATAAGTCCGCTAATTCAAAATTAAATGTGCACTTTCAAAAAAGAAGAAAAACAGACATTTAATTTTAGACGGAGAGTGTGAGTATTTATTTTTAAGCTTTGAGGAACCTACCCGATGCCGGGAGGGAAGGAGAAGGAAACACACATCAAGTAGAACCACTCAGACTCCGTCAAATCCTCCGGTGATAAGGCGGCAGAAGGTCTCCGAATTTGCTGGTTTGTATCTCCGGCAGAGAGGGTATCATAGAGCTCCCTAAGCTGCTGACTTCTTTGGAGTGATGCCTCTTCTGCGCTTACTTCCATTGGCTGAACTGTCTTCCTTGTTTTTATTGCACCATTGTAGTATCCATCCGTCCAAACTAAGTTCCTACAAACAAAAATTCTCATTCCTAAGTACTAGAGAATAAAACAAATCAATTTTATCAACATTCAATTGTTCATATAGGCGATTTCAAGTACTCTTTGACTGATCATAATTAAAAAGTCAACCGTCAAACCTTGACAAATAAAAGGGGTGGTCTAAATTATGAGTCAGATACTAACATGGAAGTGACAAATCTTAAACAAACAAAATATACTTTATTGATCACTAACAAATGTGCATTTTTTTTAATTAGCAAAAAAAAAAAAAAAATACGCATTTGTATGTGATAACTGATAATAGAGAATAAGCAAAGTACTACCCCCATTCCTAAATATAAGATTTCAATTACATGTTGCGAAAATTAAGAAAGTATAAATTAAGATGTTTTTATAATTAAAATATTAATATTACTCTCTTAAATAGAATTAGTGATATATAAGTATTATTTAAAAAAGTAATATTGATATTTTGATTACAAAAACATCATAAACTTTCCTTCCTTAATTTTCGCAATATTAATGAAAGTCTTAGGAATGGAGGGAGTAATATTTTTCAAGATTTATCACTTCCTTAATCTCCAGTATCTGACTCATAATTTAGATCACTAATCATGACAACTAAAAAAAACAAACAAACAAATGTATGTATGTGTTCAAACTTACCCTTGTTGGGGACAAAGTTGCCAGAAAAGACTATAAGTCCATTGAACTGCTTGGACTGAACTCTGCAGCATGTTCTGTAGCTCGATGCTTGATGGTGCAGACATCTTCTTATTATTTAACAATTAGGTCAAATTTAGGTCGACCTTAGAAAGCCGTCCGAACTCTCTCCTTTTCCTATTCTTCCCAGCAAAAAAGAGAAAAAGAAAAAAACGGGATTTTTTTCGTGTCTTGCAATTTAAGAGAGGGCGCCGCGAAAAATGGTCGGTCGGAGAAGTAGTCAGAAAAGTATATTTGCTAACTGCAAATCAAAAACTTCTAATCAGGGGGGAAAAGCGAGTCAGAAAAAGAGAAGAATGATTGGAACTTGGAGTTGGAATGGAGTGTAGCGAGTTTCAGACTTGCAGGTGAGAATTATAAAAAGGGGGTGGTAGATGATGCATGAGAAAATTGACGAGGAAAATAAAAGTTTTATTGGTCCCAACAAACACGACGAAGTTAGAACTTTTAGATTGGGGCGAAAAAATGCAATAGTATGCTAAATTACTTATAAAAACGCAAAAATGTTGGGGGCGAGTTTGATCAAATATTCTGAACCACATATAAAATTTACCATATTTACTAAAAAATTTAAATATTTCGGAGGCCGACTGCCCCACTCGCCTCTTATTTTCCTCCCTGCCAACAAAGATTCTAGAATTATGTACGATGAAATCAGTAATACTATCTTAAATATAATTAGTGATATTCACATTTTATTTAAGAGAGTATAATAATAATTTAGCTAACAAAATAACTTGTTTTTTTTTTGTTTTATTAATTTTTCTCTACATTTTCTAAACGATTTGTATTATGGAATTGAAGTAGTATTAGAAATTAATCTTCTTCTTATTTGATTTGATTTGCAGGAGATTTTTGATGAAATTTTTTGCAGGAGAATGGTTGTTGGAAAAAAGCTGAAAACAAGATTTGTGGACACAGAAAAAGTCATAATTGGGAGGGTTTCCTTTCTTTTCTGTCCCCCTTTTTTGAGGGAAGATGCAAAGAGAAATTTACAGAATTTCGTTATATTCAGAAATAAACCTGTCAGTATTTTGACTGGTTGTTGGATACCTGACAGTTTGTTTTTTTTGGGTAAAACAAAAGAGATTGTAAATTTAGTTGTGTTGGATGGTACTACTTCTTCTATATGCGACTGTGAGATATACTAATACTAATACAATTGCTCTAAGGGTAGAAATGTCAACAGATTATTTGGAGAAGACTGGGCGTTGAGCTGCCTGCTTTTTCCGCTCTTTCCCAGCCTCTACGCCACCAATTATGCATACACATATCGCGAATAATTAGCCACTTTGATCATCAACGTTTTTTAGATCTAGCGGCTTTAGTGAAATTGAGTTTTTTAAGCTTATTTCATCATTAAACGTTTTTGGCTCGCCATTTTGGTCAAAAACAATTTTTTTAACTTTTTTTAAATCACTAAAGTTTTTTCATTCTGCGATTTTTGGTCACTAAAGTTTTTTCGATCTGCTCATTTTGGTCAAAAATTTTTTAGTGACCTAAATGGCAGAATGAAAATACTTTTAGTGAGCAAAATGGCAGAATGAAAAAAACTTTAGTGATCAAAATGGAAGATAGAAAAAAACTTTAGTGATGAAAAAAGTTAAAAAAAATCATTTATGACCAAAATGGCGAGATCAGAAAAAATGTTTAATGATGAAATAAGTTAAAAAATTTGAATTTTGACCAAAGTGGCTAGGCGAAAAAACGTTGATGATCAAACTGGCTAATAATTCCACATATCGCTGCGGTTATTGTGTGGATGTTTTTTCCCTATATTTATTCATGCAGAACAGGGGTGGATCCAGGAATAAAATTTAGGGTGGTCCCGGAAAAAAAAAAGGGAATGAGTAAAAAAAAAAAAATTTTAAGGGAAAAAAAATACAAAAAATTGTTTTGGATGGTCCCGGGACCACCCCTAGATCCGCCCCTGATGCAGAACAAGCGTTTTAGATTCATGCAAAACGGTTGAAATGTCTTATTTGTATCTCATTTTCCTTCTTGTTAATAAATTTTTACATATATTTTTTTTTAAATAATAATAAATAAATTGTTACATATCAATTTTTCTTTTCAAAAATTTTAAAACCTAAAAGAAAATGTGACAAAATTTGATAAAATTTGATTTTATACGTTTATAACAGAAGATGAAACAGAGAGTATTACAAATAATCTTATATAGAAAATTGAACATGCAATTTCGGGTCGAAAGATTATTATAAGTGTACTTGGATTGGGTATGGGGTTTGAATTGAGACCCAAACTTTCTTTGGATTGAATCTGAGAATGAAACCTCAAACGCTAATTCATACAGAATTTCATTTGAGTTTGAGACTAAAAATCTCTAAATCTTTCTTTGGAGAAAGAAAATTTAAAAAATGTAGGGATATCCTAAAGTAGTAAGAAGAAAAGGATAGATCAGATGGAGGGTGGGAGTAGATTGAATGGTGGCTACCTTTCCCACAGTTATGAACGATAGATAGATCGTCTTGGCAAGGTCAACTCATAATTTCGTAATCTATACTCCCTCCATTCCTAAATATAAGACTCTTTAGACAATTTGAAAAAATTAAGGAAGTTGTTATTTTCACCTAAACTTCCAATATTATCCCCCACCCTCCCTCTCTCTCACTTCTTTGTCATAAAGAATGGAAAATATTGAAGGTATAATTGGAATAAATTGTTGACAACTAATAAAACAATCTTAAACGACAATTAATTTGGATACCTAGATATCTCCTAAACAACAATTAATAGGGAATGGAGGGAGTACAATATTGGTCACATGATTTCTAGAAACTTGCCACTTGTTAATGAATTTAAATATTTTTACTCTACAATTCTACAAATATAAGAATCATCAGTAATCAACTTCCTAGCAGCAGACAGTCTTCAGTTATATGACATGTAATATTCATCCAAAAATAAATAAATAAATTTATATGACATGTAATCATTCCATAAAATATTTGGATTATGTCCAGCAGCTATGTGGACGGCCCCCTACATATGAGGCGGTCTTCAAATTTCATTTCAATTCTTAGGCCCAATATATAAGTTCATCTCCGTAGCCCACGCAAAATGTACACCTATAATACATTACTGAAGACTGACATGTCGACAAATTAGTCAATTTCGTATTGACATATCAATACTATTTTGACATATCGTAAATATATATGTAACTATTTAATTTATAATTATTTGAATAAGATCGAAATGAGTCATATGACAGTACGAAAATAGATAAAGGACTAATTTGCCCGTCATGACTCGTGTCATCTAACTGAAGACTGTCTTTGCTGCCAGGAAGTTGATTATTTGACAGCAGTAGAAAGGTTTATCGCCGTAGCCTACGCAAAGTGTAGTCCAATGACAAAATGAGTATGAATTATCATCAACCACATTACATCAATTAATATACAGTGTCAAACTTTGGCATATATGTTCGATCAATATGTACAAATTATACCTAATCCAATGACAAAATGTGTTTGAAAAAAGGAAATCTTACCAGTTGTGTAGGCTAATCCAATCTAATGTATATGAATCATATGCAAATGTCCCAAAAATACACCTAAGAAAATGATTCTCACTTGCTTCCGAGACCGGCAACTTCAAACAGGTTTCGGCCCCTACGCCCAAAGTCTGGAGCAAACAATAAACCACTTTACAAAATTCCAGGTTTGGCTGCTCCAATCCGAATGATATTCATATCTATTTATACCGATGAATAAGAATGATGCTATGTCGAATTGTGTGCAGCAGCTAACGCTTGTTGTCTGAGAAAGAACGCGTAAAGAAGTTCATTCCATGAATCAGGAACTCCAGGCAAACACCAGTGGCTGCAGTCTTGTCTATGGAGAGGAGCTGGGCTGACATTGGGTCCTAAATAATACAAAGATGAGTGACCATCTTTTCTCCGAGAGGACATACCCGTCACGTTCAGTATTTCTATATGATGCATTTGAGGCTGCTTTGAGAGTTCCACTAACACACTGGCCATCATCTTCAATTCACTTGATGTTTCAGAAGATGAGAGTTGTGAAGGACCTAAATCAGGTAATGTCTCCAGATGACAACTACCACCGTCTTTCCAGTCTCCACCCCTGTTGTTCATGCAAGATGATCGAACGCAATAAAGATGGAAATGGTTCGTGCACAAAGATTAGACCCACTCAAATCATTCCCTATTAACTAATCAGGGTGGTACAGCACACCCCATGAAAGGACATAAAAGAAGGGAGGAAGCCCCAAAACAAAATTATTTTAGCTACCCTTCATTTAACCGTACCAACCCGAGGCAGAAACTTTTATCAGGATATATACAGCCAGCAAAGTGCAACGCGGAATTCAATCATTATAATTCTTTGGATGTGTTTATTTAGTAAATCTTCATGGGAGTGGATGGTTATAAGACAAACCTGAAATGCACGGGAGCATAGCTGCGAAAGACTACAAGAGTTCTTCTCACATCAATTTCACGTCTTATCCAATCAATTAGCGTTGTAATTGACCTTTGAAATGCACTCTCCACACTCATGTCCATCTTTATCTCTGCACCTTCTTGGAAGTAACAGCCCCTAACAAAGTAAAATGAATGCAACTTTAAATAATTTCCTCATATTAGGCTAAAATTGAACGAAACAGTGTATAACTTCCAATCCGTGACTAGACAAGGGAGTTCGGAAAATATCAAGCTAATAAAATGAAGGAAACAAATACCCTCTGATGGTCTTCTCATAATTCCACCAGTGCCCACTGTTGAATACTAGAACATCTGCATCTTTCCACTTGGGAGAGCTCCAATCCATTTTATCCAATTTCAAAGTCATCTTCACATTTTCGGGGGATCCAGCAGGTGCACGGCTCTGAAGCACTATGAATGGAGCTCTATAGTATTCGATAGTGCAATTGAAATCTCTGAACTTAAAGATCAAAGAACCTGAGTGCTTCGTGATTGGACTCCCATTTACCTCATATATCGAGGTCTTATTAGAAATCACAGAAGACAGCATACAAAGAAGGGATTCCCACTGGTTTCTTCCAATAGAGTCCCCAACAAATGCAAGACGCCTATTCCTCAGCTTTTCCAACATAATTTTTGCATCAAATCTATATCCAAAATTTTTAAGAAACTTGAATTAACAACTGAATTTCTAGAGTTATTAAATTAAATGTGATATAGTTTAATCAAGAATCTCATGTAGTTGACTGGCAAAATCAACAAGCCTTGCAACCTGAAACCATTCCTTCTTACACTCTGTAATATTTATTGCATATTCCACCATAGCTTTAAGTTAAACATTTCAATATCATTAAGTTAGCTCTCGAAATTCATACACGGTTTCTCTCATGGTCATTCCTCTAACTAACTCGCCCTCCGAAATAAATTAAGACTTTATTAAACTACCACCTTAGGCACAATGAAAACAATTTCAGCATACACACATTCTATGCTGCTTTTCTTATCAAATGATGATGCCTTTAAGATTAAACCAGATAACATAACATAAACCACTAGCAGATAATTAATTACTCTAGAAACAAAGGATTCACTAATGTAGATAATAAATTGAAACATGGGAGTTAAAAGTAGGTGGGAAATTTTGTATCCAAAGGAAGCTCGTAACATTAATTAATACTATCTTCATTCCATAATATTTAATATTCGTTTAAGACATGTAACGAAAAATAAAGCAAGTTACTTTGTTAATCAAAATATAAATATTATTTTCTTAAATAAAACTTGTATACCACTGATTCTATTTAAGCGAGTAATATTTATATTTTAATTAAAAAAACACATTTTTTTCTTACTTAAATTTCACTACATGAATTATATTAAGGAATGGAGTGAGTAAAAGAAATTCCAAGAAGGTCTAAAAAAATCACGGGAATAAGCACCGAATTCTTTTCCACTTTTCCAATTCTTCTGAGTCAGACTAATCTAATTCCTAAAAAATTTCAACAACAAACAAAGTACAAAAGCATCAAACCTGGGCAAGTTGCAATCATTAGGTTGCCATCGCCATTTAGTATAGAAATGATCAGGGCGGCCATTTTCAGAACAACGAAATCCTTCATCCAAGAACATACAATCTTTTTCTTTATAAAGTGGATAAGTCTCATCCCAAACCCAATTACCATTAAAGATATCACAATTTCCACCTTCTTCTTCAAGAAACCCAACTTTCCCATTCCCTTCAACAGATAATGATGGTAAAGAATCATTCAATCCAAACCAACTAACCAATAAAGTCTGCCCACGCAAATGAAACCCACTTGTTACAGTTCTGTAATCCAACAAAAAAAGACACAGGATTAAGGATAAGCTTAAAAAGAAGCAGCCAACAACCCCAGGTGCTGAAAACTCAAGACTGGGCTTTAATTTCTTGAAAATGTCCAATTTAGGAGTAGTTTCTCTACACATCTTTAAAGGACTAAAAGCATCTTTTTTTACTGTAAAGATTTCTGAGATTCAAGTGCAGATTGTACTTTATACAATTCCTGGCCTAAGCAACAACAAAAAGGGGCAATTTTTACTATTTGGAAGTGGCTTTTTAGTTAAGTGGATTTCCTTCACACAAAAAAAAAGTTAAGGGGACAAGAAGGATTATTATAATGAAGCAAAATGAGTATGAAACCAAAGGAAGAAAAATAAATTGGAGAGAGAAGAATACACAAAGAGGATTAATGTAGTGAAAGACAGTAGAGATATGTTGATATTTAAAAGAGTCATAGAAAGATTCTTCAGAGAAGTGGGGGCTCTGACCAAATTTGAGAAAGATGATGATGAGGTGGGGTCTCATAACATTCATAGCACGGGTTGTTGAGGACCAAACAAGATCATTATTCTTTTCTTTCTTTTTTTTTTAATTTTGATTTCTAAGCATTATTTATTTTATTTTTTACTTGGTTTATAGAATACTCCCTCCATTCCCATTTAATTGTTGTTTAGGAGATTTATAGGTATCCAAATTAATTGTCATTTAAGGCTTACTCTTTTATTAGTTATCAATAATTTATTCCAATTATACCCTCGACATTTCTTTTATTTGCCGCATTTGCCATCCATATTTTTTCCTTTCTTTTTTTATGCTATAGAAGTGAGAGAGAGGATAATATTGGAACTTTTCGGTGAAAATGACAAATTCTTTAATTTTCTAAAATTATTTGAAAGAGTTTTATATTTAGAAATGGAGAGAGTAGTAAGTTACGAGATACTATCGGAAGTGTCATATCCCAGTGGGATTTGGCACTTCCCACGATCGTGAGGTCGCGGGTTCGATAACCGCCCCTATGTGGGGTTTAATAAATTCCGTCCTTCTTGACTCCTCCTCATGTGAGGCCGCCTCCCTCCGTGAGGTAAAAAAAAATGTTACGAGATACTCCCTTCCATTCCTAAATATAAGACTCTTTAGATAATTTTAGAAAATTAAGCAACTTGTCATTTTTACCGAAAGTTCCAATATTACCCTTCTCTCACTTCTATAGCATAAGAAAAGAAAGGAAAAAATAGGGATGGCAGAGGCTATAAATAAAAGAAATGTCGAGGTATAATTGAAATAAATTGTTGACAACTAATAAAAAAACATTAAACGACAATTAATTTGGATATCTATAAATTTTGTAAATGATAATTAAATGAAAATGGAGGGAGTATGTCTTAATGAATTAAAAATTCTAGATGTGACATTTTTTTCTTGTATACTTGGCGAGGGCAGTAGAAGAATTTACAAATTTTGTTTAAATATTAATAAGTGAAAGGGAAATGAGAGTTGTATAGTTGATTTGCAAAAATCACGGGAGAAGAATGGAAAAATGGGATGGTGGTGATAGTGGGAAAGAAGAATAGGGTACGTGAGAAATTGACGGGTGGGGTTCGTGATGTTAATTGGAATTTTTTTTTTTTTTAACGCCCGAGGGCGAAACTCCGAGCAGAGGAAATGGCGAGAGACCTTTAGAAAGTGAGATCAGTAAGCACCCCTATGCCCTGTGGGTATTACCTCACCAGAGGAAGAATTGCCTAGCCTCACTAGAGGAGGAGGACTTGCCCTAAAAAGGGAAAAATATTATTGCCCCTAAGAAGGGAGATACAGGAATCGAACTTGAGATCTAAGCCCCCTTACCCACTTGGCCATCCGATTCCTTGTGATGTTAATTGGATTATTATCAGAAAAATTAAAATGGATTAAATTTTTTGGGTGAGGAAACCGACCATAATACCAAACAACTGTACTTAAAGGGGGAACTTGCATTATTGTATTATTAGTGGGTGAAAAACATTAAAGACACATGCATCAACCTATTAATGGGACCTAAGTGTTTGTTTATAAATTTTCATTCCGTAATAAGTTACTCCCTCCATTCCTCAATATATGACGTTTAAGAGACTTTAAAAAAATTAAGGAATTTAAACAAATAGTAATTTTTTCACCACAATTCCAATAATACACATTATTTTCTCTGTCTCTTTCATTTTCCTAATAAAAAATACGTTAAGGGTATAATTGGATTAAATTATTGACACTTAATAAAAGAATGTAAATGACAATTAATTTTAATACATATATATCTCCTAAATAACAATTAAATGAGAATGGAGGAAGTATGTTATAATATAAGTCCTTGTTGATAATATAAAAATTCATATTAATAAAGTAATAACTAGGACTTACATGTTTTGACTTAAAATCATTATTGTTTAAAACCCAAATTAGGTAATTTACTTTTCATTTAGTAGGATTAGAATTTCCCATATATGGTCGCTTGAATTGCGTTTCGTTATCAACAAAACTCTGTAAATTACTAATGGGAAGGGTTAAGTCTAAGACTCTAAATGATCCCTAAATTTAAGGGCTATGCCAAATTGATCACGTGTCTCTTAGAGTTAACAATTGAACACTTACTTTGCATCGATTATAAAAATCGACGGAATAAAAAGATAAGATATACGTGTCAAATATGAAAATTGAAGAATTAGTCTCAATTTAAAGGTTAGAAATGATTTTCTGCCATTTTATTTGGTTGATCTTTGAAAAATCGTATTTACACTCCCAATTTAGCTTCGTAAAACACCAGAGGAGCTGTAGCACAGTTCGTTTTTCATACCCATGACATACTGGGGAAGGTCGAAAGTTCGTAGCACTAAATGTAAGTAACTTCATGTCGCTTTAACTAACGTATATCTCTGAACATACTTCTTTAGGCTACCCAAAAAAAAAAAACACCAAAGGAACCTGTCAAGCCATATATCCCAACCCCGATCACCTCTCGCAAAGATTGCAGATCCTTTGCTTATTAGCATTATGTAATAACAAGACTATATTTGACATTAAAAACATAGTATCAAAAACATTGTTAGAGAAAACCTAGGATTTACAGACAACTTCCAAAAACCAAGTGATCTCCATTTTCAGCAGAAGTAGTAACATAAAGTAATGCAAGCTGCAATACCACCTAAAATACAGAGTCTATCTATCCTGCTTTCATTCCTCATCTTCTCCTCCCTCAGCTCACTCTGAACTTTCGAATACAACAGACAACACTCGAGGGCCTCGCTATAGTTTTTGCTCCTCCGGCAGCAGCTCAGTGCCTCTTTAAGCACAAGCAAACTGTTTCTACCATTTACATGCGCTCCTTCCATATCTCCGAGTTGCATGCTTAATTCCGTCAACTTGAGAGTTGTCTCGGTACCAACCCCTTCAGTTGAGACTACTCTGAACCTCATTATAAGGATGCATTCGACTACTTGACATGGAAGAATGTCCTTAGCTGGTAGAATAGATCCAAATCGTATTAGGAAATCTTTGTCTGTTGGCCAGTGTCTTTGTCCTCCAAGTGAACACCAGCTAGATAGATTAGCAGCCTGCTTAATCTTTTTGTTCACGACAATCCAACTTAATCGGATTCCATCTCGTACATCTTCCCATAGCTTTCCGTCTTTCCTCTCTTTCTCCATGGATGTAATTGGGGGCAAACCATCAGAAACTGAAAGTGTAACTTCGCCTCCCGGGTCATCATCTCGGGGGGCAGAGTTGTTGAGCAGATCAATCCGGAATGGACAATTATAAAACCAACCATTGAATCCGTTAGCATTTGGTATACCCCATAGAACTTTAGAACAGATTGTTTTGTCCTTGTATTTTATATCCACAATGGAGACGAAATCTGATGCTGACATGTTTTCCAGTTCATCCACATCACCGTAATATTCAGCTTCAGTCCATTCTTCGGGATACTCCAAGAAGTACTCATTCAGCCTAAACTCGGGGACTTCCTTGTTCACGATAAGAGGGAAACAATCGGCATAGAACTTCTTGAATCCACCAATAGAGGATATCAAACTTTTGACATCATCCCTGGTTGTTGAAGGCCACAAAGAACAGCAAACATTCTCCCATAATTTCTCTTCCTTGGATATAGAACTGAATGCAGCACAAGCGCAGGCTGCACTAGCCAATGTTGCACCATCAAGACGCTGGAGTATGTCATAAAATAAGTCACTGCTCAATGATGCCATACTTGCAACTGGTACAACAGACATGGGCTAGTTATCTCCTCATCTGAAGAGCAAATGAGAAACAGAGCAGTTGAGACAAGAACAAACTATACGAATATCTGGTCATGCAACAAGGAACTTGGGCAAAACAACAATAATATAACTCATTAAGTCCTCAATAATTTGGGGTATGGGCGGGAACGGATAGAAGTCAGATCTAACCCTTGACAATAAATTGGCAAAGTGATTGCTCTCAGAATCCCACTCAAACAGATGGATCGGAGATTGACTTAACATTTGACAAACAAAATGATTGTTCACAGAATATCAGTGAAACAGAGATTCATGAATTATATGGTTTTCATTAAGGATCACTCACTCACACTTAAGGGGATGATAAATTATGAAAGATGAAAGCACAGAGTCAGCAGATAGCAGATTAAGAAGTCATAAGGCACCAGTTTATATCTACACTAAACACACACTCCCTAGAAGCACTGCAAAATTCACCAGAAACACACAGAGACAATAACAGAAATCTCAAAATTCTCTTCGGGATAAATTTTAATCACCCAAATCACTACTTTAACAGATTTTGAATGCCCTATTTGAATTGTTTCACTTCATAACCCTCCTTCATATATATATATATATATATAATAAATACTGCTTCATATTTTTTTTCCAGAAATCGAAGAAGGGAGAGATGGGGGACAAACCTGAGAAAAGGAGGACAGCCCAAAACCCAGAATTTTCTAGAAAAAGGGGCTACAACAAACTAGTAATCAGAAAAGTAAACAAGAAGTAATTTGAGTGGGCTAGAGTGAATAGAAATAGCCGCCTGATCTATTGATATGAAAAAAATAAAACTCCCAAGATTATAGAGGAAGGAGGGTGCAAAAAACTACCGCATTAGTAGAGTCTGGAGAAGATATCAATGTACGCCATATTATCCTTTTTAATTATTATTATAAAGGAGCTGTTTGAGGGAGGAAGTGGGGATGAAAAGTCTATGGAATTAGGAAGCAGTCGGCGCCGGAGAGGGGTTTAATATATGGTGGCCGACGCTCCGACAAGGCTGATGGTCAAGATTTTATCATTCATTTTATTTTTGGGCAGTGCCAAGTGGTGTCTTGAAACAATGACACGTAAGTAGTCAAACTGGACCCACTGACGAACTTTACTATGCGGGTCCTTGCTCTTCCTGATATTTCCAGTCCGGCTCCTGTGCTGAACGCCTTTAATTCATTACGTGCGGGACACAATATGGGCCGTTGATTTCATTTTTTAAAAAGGATCAATGGTTGAGATTTATTAGAGGAGAGAGAAAAGCTAAAAGAGTACATATGTAATTTTATTAGAGGAGAGAGAAAAGTTTCATGCTGAAAAGCTTAAAAAAGCGAGTTATGGAGGAGAGAGAAAAGTCATGGGCTGAAAAAGAACGCATGTTCTCTCGTTAGAGAACACACGTTCTTTAGTATGCTTTTTATTAGAGAACGCACGCTCTCTCTCGTAGAACTCACGCTCTCTCTCGGAGAACGCACGCTTCTCGCCAATAAACACATTTTTTTATTAGAGAACGCACATTTTTTATTAGTGAACGCATGTTCTTGATTATCGAACATGCGTTTCTCGGTCAAGAAACACATGTTCTCTATTATAGAACGACGCTTTTTTATTATTGAACGACGTTTTCGATTATTGAACACCCAGCTACAAGTAAAAAGAGAAAAAGAGAGCTCAAAGTTTATCTCTAAAATACCCCTGTTTTTTTATACAACCAGTTGGATCAAACAAGATAAAAGACAAAATCCAATCTACTGACAAGACGTCTCCAGTATATACCTGAATTTTCTTGTTCAAAGACTCTGAGCCAAGGTGTGATATTTCTGGGTTTAGCACCTTCAACCCACTTTTTCTTTTCCTAAAGAATTAAACCGAATCTTATTTTATCCTTTCATTCTTTTTGATAGGGTGTTTAGATTTGATTTTAATTTGATAATTTATATTTCGAAAATTTGGTAGGATAAAAAATTTATGAGATATATTGTAAAATCTAAAGTTAAAATTTTATATTGGACATTGGATGGAAGCTGTGACCAATAAAATTGATGTTTCGAAAAATAATATCTAGCAATATGGAGTAATTTTTTTTTTTTTTCACCTAGCAAGAGATTGATTTTTGGTCTTTAAAATTACGAGTCAGATAGTTTATGACCAGACTATTATCTGGGTGCTTAGTTTTTTTTTTATTATTCTGATTCTTCATTCTCTTTTTAAAGTCAAATCTAAACCTGCACTAAATAAGATCAGATCAGCGTTTCTTGCTAAACTCTGGTTCCTCCACAGAGAAGATAACCTTGTAGAATTCTTTTTAATTAAATATTACTTGGCAAAAAAAAAAACTCTTGTTATTTAAATACAGCCTGTTCTTGCGTATTGGAATTTAGAGCCTTAAGTAGATAGGGACAAAAGGCAAAAGCCAAAAGAGATAGGAGCAATAAGTTCACAAAGGTGTACATCACAAAATAAAATCCACATAAAGAAAACCATTTTTTTTTTCTTATCCAAAGTCTGCTAAACGGAAATATCTTAAAAACTGTTGACGCACCAAAATACAATCCACCGAAACAAAATGAAAATGAAAATTTTGCAATTTGCATTAGACTCAATTAGTATGTTTTTCTTGAATTTCATTTCACATGTCAATTACTTTCCATGCTCATCTGCTTATATTAACTCGACATGATCAATAAATATAATTACAAATACAAAATGAAAAAATTAAATTAGACTTGTATATTAACTGACATCACTATTATATGAACAGACACTTTGAAGCGTGAGTTTTTTTATCTCTCTATAACTTTATTTGTTCGTGATATTGATTTATTACTAAACCGACTACTACTACAATTCTTTAAATTCGATTCAAATCTAGTTTATGTATTGTGTAAGAATGTTAATCCAAGGTTTCTCCCTCTATGGAAGACTGTTTTTTCTATGAGTAATGTTAAGTGTCTAAAATTTATCTAATTAATTGAATAAATTGGTAAAAATATTGTAAATAATTCGTTAAATCTCTTATGCCAACATGGTCAATAGTGTTTAATTTGGAGTTTTAACAAATTTTATCCAATGTTTTTTATCCATTAATCATTTTCCTTTTCTATTTATATAGTACAAGGTATGCTTTGATATGAATTTTTTTTAAATAAAGTTTTAGAGAGAGAGAGAGAGAGAAATTTATTGAATTTAGGTGGCCTAATGAAAGATTCAATGGGAAGGAAAATGAAAGGTTGCCACTGTTAATAATTGAAGTTCCATCTTACATCAACCTATCACTTTTTATCACTGCCCTACACTTAAAACGTTTGATGTTACGGTACATTTGGATTAAGATTCTTTATGAGCCTTTCAATATAAAATTTTCGTTATTAATTCCTTTTTTCGGTTCATAAATAATATATGTGAGGTATTTATAAATTATAAATAAGATAAAATAAACTCAAAGTAAATAAAATTATAATAAAAATTGTCATAATGTGACAAAGAATATTACGGTAAGTTCGGTGCATTTGAAACTTTAATAAAATAACTTGGTTACACAATATACCTTTTAAAAACGTAAAATAATTTAGTTATAACGATTAGTAATGTACCCTTTAAAAAACCATTAGCGATTTAGAGTGGACGGGAATGGGCACACCTCAAATGTCTTTCAAAAATTATATATTTTATTTTTAGAACATGTTTTGTCCCCCAAAAAATTATTGGAATTTAACTATTAAATTTCTTTATATACATTTTTTTTAATATGCATATTTATTATCATTCATCCGCCCTGGTTACAACAATCATCCACATACATAGCAATTCCCAACCAATCTCATTAATACTAGATGTTCCTCCAAAAGGGGGAAAAAACGCAAAAATTAAAATTAAAATTAAAATTAAAAAAATCTCATGAGACAAATTCAATTAGGGTGGGTCAGGCCCCACACTCCTTTTACATAAATTTAGACAGAACCCACCTGCAGAGTAGGTCCCGCAGGTCAATCAAGTGGGTCCTCTCTAATTTATGTGAGAGGAGTGTGAGATTGTACCCATTGGGTTCGTCCCATGCCGAATTTTTCCATTCAAGAACTGGAGAGAATGGTAGTAAGATTGGTCTTCGCCATTTATTTTTATTTTTCCTGGAGTTGGACCAAAAAGGTGCTGCCGCTAAAGGTTCAGACTTTTCTTATCCTCTTTATCTCTTTGTAGCTTTGTCCTCGTCCCCAAAATTAGTGTATTCACATGTATTGGGTTGTAAAGTGGGCCGGGCCATGTACATTATCAGTGTAGACACGTGGTTTCTTTGGGCTCAAGATTAGTTCTCAGCCCTCCTCCTATACTCTACTGTGATTTCCCTTTTTCCTTTATCTTCTTTAGTATTCTTTATGTCACAATTTAAAAGACATGTAGATTTTTTTATTTTATTTTTTTTGGGGAGGGGAAGTAGGAGTAGGAATCGATCCCAGGACCTTGTTCAGGGAAGGAGCAACCTTAACCCTTGGGCTACTCCCTGATTCATAAAAGACACGTAGATTATGAAATCTTTCGATTCCACGTAATAATAAAGGTAAAAGACTTAAATACCCGTTACTAATATTATGTAGTTAGAGTTTTGCATTGGGCCAGTAGCCATATGGAGTGCAGGCATCCTATTCCTACATCCCTAATTGAGCTTAGAGTTTTGCATTTAAACAAGACATAGTTAACTTCAATTTAACTAAAGGCAAATATGAAAAAAAAAATTGAGTAAAAATGACATTGATATTGTAAAAGGACAACTAAAATAGGACAAGAAAAAAGGGTAAATTGAGACTGGTGTTTTTAAACAATAAAAGATCGTGAGAACACTCATTTGAAGATACTATTTTATGGTAAAAGTTACTGTATACTATTCTCCACTCCATGGTCAAAATTACTAAAGATACTCCAGTATTCTTAGACACGGGAGAAGTGTCAAATCCTTATACAACCTACATACAATTCACAATTTCGACTAAATATTCATGTTCAGTTCAGTTCAATTCTATTATTACCATGTAAAGTAATGACCACATGATAGATGACCTTTTGTAGATATTGACCAAGTTCACATGGACCTTGTGGTTCAGAATTAACCACATCATCACAGAATTGTCTCTCTCATCATTCTGTAGTGATCTGATCAGTTCTGAACCACATGATCCAATGAACCTGGTCCATATCAGAACTATCATTTAACAAAAGCTGGTAGGAAATATTAGTGCTTGTGATTTTTTTTCTTTTTTCTTTTTTCTATTTTGAGAGAGAGAGAGAGAGAGAGACTTGTGATATAGAACACATACAACTGTGAAATAAGGCCACCAAAAAGAAGTGTGAGAAGTCAAATAGAAAGCATTAGTAGCGGTAAATAACAAACTGACCTATGTTATCTTCACTATCAGAAGAATGGGCATAAATCATAATGCCTCATAGTCATCGACAGTATGAAAAGGAACATAACATAAGTATCCAATATGATCCCCTAGATGTGAAATATGATTAATGGAAGCTCTCACAAGATAATAATCAGGATGTCATCGACTAAGTTAATGCTGTCTCATTACAAAAGATGTTTATACAGCTAGATACCACAAAAATTGAAATCAGTGATCTAGCGGCCTCGGCCACGTCCGCCGCGACCACGTCCACGACCCCGCCCCACAGGCTTTCCTGAATTGAGCGAAGAAGAAGGTATCAGATGAGCAGAGAACAAGAACAAACAAGACTTATATCCAACAGACTCAGCAAAAAAAAAGAACAGTAGGACCAGATTGTGCAACAATACCTGCTGTTGGCTTCTTAGGCTTCACCCTTGGCGTCTCTTCCACCAACAAAGTCTCAAGATTTAAGCTATCTGGAAGGATGTAATAGCGAATATTATTACCCCTTACACTCAGGTGGTCCAATGTCACTGGATTCTTTCCCTTTACAGTAAGTTTGACAGTCTTCAAATGCGTGTTCATGCTGATATCAACACCTATAACAAGGCAAGAAAGCTGCCATGAGAAATTACAGTATCGATACAAACAATTCCTCAGAGTACAGCTTCAGATCTTTAAGCTTAGGCACGTAACTTCAGGACATTCAATAGCCACAAGTTTGTGAAATTCAGATAATAATAATACAAAATCATTAAACCAATATAAATAACTATCTACATTCATTTTCATAGCAAAGATGTATCCAAATTAGTAGGTGAAAAATATCTTCATTCGAAATCTCTGTTGGAGGAGCTAATTAGTAGTCTCGTTCTACCTCTTGTTGCACTCGTATTTTGTGTTTAACGACATACAAGCAACAGAAACCTCACAGATTCTATTATACTTCACTCACATCTGTACATAGACATTAGGATAAATATTATAAATTTTGACTTCTTTTAAAAAAGTTGAAGTTGCTTTAAAGATCCCACTGGATCATGAATGTTGCCGTCCAATTTGGACTATTCAGAGAATCTTACATGTACTCCTTGTTTTCTATTGGGTAGATAATGTCTGTCTGTGTCTAGGATATACAAAAACACAAATTTAAACGACTAGGTTCATTTCTTATCATGCTAAGCTTCAAAATCTCACTTCTTTCAAGATTACTTCAATGACAAAGAATGTTAACACTAGTATCGTAGGCAAACAAACATAGAGAGAGGAAATGATAACCCAAGTTATGGTTGCATAACCAAGGTCCCCCAAGACATACCAGTAAGAAAAAACATAGAAAGGCTGCAGAAATATGGCTGTATTTGGGTTTAACAAAATAAATTGAAGGATAGCTACCAGCGTTATCTTTCCCACAAAAAGGTCGGATCCCACAATAAATTTTCTAAACTATATTGACATAAAGTTATACAAGTCTAACAATTTTTTTGCTTCCAATGCTTGGAATATATCTATTACCACAATACCAGAAACTATTCCTTCACCATTGACAAGTTTTCTAACCATGACAACCAAGTACGCCATATGGCTACTCACAAACTAAGACTCTTAATAAGTAGCCCTAATTTCCGAATCTGAGGAGGACAAACCTAAAATAGCAGATAAAAAAGTAAATCAAATAAATACATAATTCCATGACAAAGTAATTGAGAGAGTGAAAAACTCGAGGAAGACTGGCACATTTGGCGCTCGGAACAATAGGTTCCAGTACTACACATGATAATAAAAAATAAATATACATATAAAAATAAATTGAGAGGGGAAAGAGTGAGAAAGCATACCTGTAATGGTACCATGAACAACTGAGCCGTTTTTTAGTTCAATCGAGACAGTCTCATTGTTCAACTTCATCAAAAACCTGCAAATATGAGCTTTTATAAGAATAAGGATACAAATTTCGGACAAACAAAATAAGAATGAAAATCTGTAAACGTTAGCAAGGGATTGTTGAAATTGAATGAGAAAACAAACCTAACGAGCTTCATTCTTGAGTGGAGGAAGAAGACGGAGGAGGAGACTAGGGTTCAGAAGCGCCACCACCGGCAAATCTGCCGCAAGGGTTTTAGCTTTTAGGCATGGGGGTCGGGTTTCAAGTGTAATATAGTACATTTATTTCTCAATATGGGTGGTTTATGACACTTTAAAAATATTAATGAACTCAAATAAATAGTAATATTTCCACCACAATTTCAATAATACCATTTCCTTTCTCTCTTTCATTCTTCCAATAAAAAAAAAAAATCTCAGGCCACTCCCGGTTGGTATTCAACCCACCGATACAGCAGGGGACATTTTAGTAAGTTTTATTCGTTTATTTTTCATTGTTAATATTTTTTTTCCTGAATATACTAATTTTAATATTATGTTACAGGAGGAGTCGTACAGGGTGATACTGGAAGAGTTCGAGAAGCCTGCCACTCGAACTAATACGCAGTACAAGTCACTCATCACCTGGGCAGCCAAAACGATTAAGGATGCCAAAACGATCGGAATCGCCAGGCAAATCAAGAGAATCTTGCCACGCGGCGTCTGAGGCAGCGTGGCGGTGAGGCGTATCGGCATTTATTCTCCGGGTATTGAAACGGGGGGCCATCCTGGTGCGGGACTTCTTCATCGGGATAGCCGGAAGTCTATTTTGGTGCGACGCCCTCGTACAGCCTCGATCTGGACCACACACAGACGCTGCACCAGACTCCACAGCTTCAACCAGATTCCCCTGAGGAAGCGATACGTATCGACACCGAAGGTGCATTATTCTTTGAAACGGAGCATGGTAGTGCTGTGCGAATCAGGGATGGCAACACATACTATCTCCAGACTAATCCGAGAAGGACCCATAGATACACCCCATCGGAACCGTAGATAGTATTTACTTTGTATTTCATACATTTGTTTAATTCTTGTTACAAACAAATTGTTTTATTTATGACATACACAATTCCTTTGTTTTTTCGCTGTTTTTATTTTATTAATGAATGCGGTTTCGTCAAAGTATTTTGTACACGTAGATAGGAATTTTTTGTTCGCGTGAATGGAATGGGAAGAGGAAAGTTGGAATTTATCTCTGGGCCACTTCCGTCCCGGACAAAAATATTGTCCCATTTTTTTGCTGCCATGTTTTGTCCTTTCTGCTAAATCAGTGACAGTTTAATGCAAATCCCGATATACTTAAAATCATTATTACATGTTCACTTCCCAAATTTTCAAGCTAAGGAACTGATGTGAAATTGAATTTGTCACATCTAGTTTGGAATCCTAAAAGCGTAGGGCTGAATCCCAACATTGATTTCTTCAAATCGAATTCCAAAACTTTATCCTCCAATTGGTATCCTCCAATCACAATCGAAGCCATCGTGGTATAAGGAGTATTTCGTGCTTCTACAAATCCTAGACAGGACACATCTTTGCGCACCCAGACCATCGAACTTGACCAGGTAATGGTCCAAACAACATTCTTATTCTGCATAACAAGATCTATTATCGGGACCAATGGCCCAACTCTTGTCCTCTTAATATTTTTACTGCTGAAACAAAATTTAAAAGAAGCTACAGATCCAACTCTTGTAATGTTCTGTTTTGCAGCTTCTTTAGTGAAGATGTTAGTGAATGTTTTGAAAATTGAAGTTTCTAGAACAGTATACGGCTCAATCGTACTTATTTTTGTTCCGCCGTTGCCGAATCCGGCGCTAAACGGACGCCATTGATAGTAAGCAAGGATGTGTTTAATGATAGTGTTTTTTTATTGATTTGGATGGATTTGATTCCAATATAGTACTCATCCAATGGTTCGCCTACGGCTCCGGCCGGGTTGATGAGAAGTGGAGTGTAGGTAAGAACATGAGATGCATCAATATTAGGTAAAAATTTGTACGGTGAATCACCAAAAAATACCACACCTGCATAAACATAAATAGAACACTCAATTGTGGAGACGAGAATTTTGGGCCGCATTATTAAATCAAAAGTGACTAAGAGTTTAAAAAAAATCATAATTTTTCTGATGGCGTTGATGCAACTTTAATCATTAATTCTCATAAAACAATTGAAATATAATTATTATCCACGTGGTGAAAGTAACTACTTGATATTTTATCTCATTTCTTGTTCATCTCTCCTTGAGGTTAGTAGTAAAAATGCGACACAAATAAGTGCTAAAAATAAGATCTAGAAATTAATTACCTTTTTTTGTTTGAATAGCTATCATTCTCTTTTTAAGTTTAAATCTATTATTGCTTTAAAATATTTGACGACTGATAATAAATCATCTCAGTACCAAAAAAAATATGCATTATCACCATAACTTTATCAATTTTGTTTCTAAAAATACCTTGGACCTTCGGTCTTGAAGGGAGACAAATGGCAAATTTTGTATTACGGAAGCGGAAGAAAGAAGCAAACTGAGAAGCAAGTCCAACTTTACTCCGAGCAAGTCCGGCGATGCCAATAACGCCACTGGGTAGGCCTTCCAAGAGCCAATGGTCAGCACAAGTGAATTGGAAACTTGGGACAGTAACCAACGGACCGAGATTTGCACCGTTGGTAGATGGCAAAGAAAGGACATCCTGAGCCATCACACCACCACCCCAACTGTTGTTGGTGTTGTAAGGACGCGAACTGCATTGGTTGGTATTGTACCACCACGGTGGGTTATCAGAGGAAAATCCATCGCAGAAAGTGAGAACGGTTCTAGCAACGGTACATTTTGGCGTGTTGCATTTAATAGGACGGTATGTTGAAGAATTATAAGTGGGATCGCAATCGATCCACAAGAATTGACCACCAAGATTAAGAACAAGGTTTAGAGAAACTGATGGAGTTCTTTGATTAATCTTGGTTAAGTATAATTGGTGACTAGATGTGTCTTTGGTTACTGGAAGAATCACAGCACGGGGACGAGAAGGAGGAGTCTGAGCATTACTGATAGTGTAAAAGAGGAAACTGCAGAAAACAACTAAACGAAATGAGGTAGACATTTTTAGAAGCCAAGTTTTTTTTGGTATGAAGCTTTGGTGAATGCTAGGTAGCTGTATTTATATATCTTCTCTTGTGTTCATTGCATACACTGAAAGGATTGTTTATTTACCATTATCAGCACATGTCAATTGACCATTTTCTAAATGATGTATTAATAAAAGTATATTTTTTCCAGATTCAGAATTGCTTTTATGATCAATTTATGGTGCATCGATTTACTGAACTCAGATTCAAATTTTCCGTTTGAATTACTAAATTTTCTCACAAATAAATTGAACATAAAAGCTTATCTGAATGAGTGTAATAGAGATGTGTATGTTGTGATGTATGTGGATATACTATGAAGGATAGAGTGAAAATTATATTAACAGAGAGAAAATAAGAATGGTACTTATTGAAAAAAAGAAAAAAATCGTTTACAGTAGTTTGGACATATAAAAAAAAAAGATTTGAGTGACACTCCGTTCGGAAACTTGAAGGATGGAGGCATTATGTGGTAATAGTGAAACTGTAAAAGGTAGAGAAATTCAGAGAAAGTTTAGACCAAAGTTATTAAGAATGGGAAAGTTAAAACTTTATTGTTGTTGCTATTTTTAAATTAATAATACAAAAATGAATACAAATACACATCTTAACGATATTAAAATTCAAGCCCATTCCTTATCTCTCTCTCTCTTTGACCAAAGCACATTATTTATCTTCTCTTGTGTTGTGTGCAATGAAGACACTTATTTACTGACAAAGCACATGGCAATTGGCCACCATCTTTTTTTTTAAGCCCGGACGGGCAATTATTCATAAGGGGAGAAGAGAGTACCTCACAAGAAAAAAAAAAATCCTAAAAAGAAAGACAATTAAAAGTTGTCCCATGCATGAAGAGAGTATCGAACTCACGACCAAGCAGACCCTTGCTTCACTAGGCTAAGAGACCTTTGATAATTAGCCACCATCTAAAAGAAGTATTAATATAAGTAGATTTGATTCGGATGCAAATCTTCTTTTATAATCAATTTATGGTTCATCGATTTGCGGAACCAGATTCAAAATTTCATTTATTAACTCCTCAAATTTTCAAGAGACAATTCACTTTTCAATTCTTCGAATTGAAATTTTCAATGTAAAAATGAATACAAATGCACCTTTAATGATATTAAAACACAAGCCAAAAAACTCAAAATTCAAATATTATATACATTTCTTCCTTAAATCTGATTAGATTAGATTTCGATTTAAGATTCATATATGAGTCTCAGACACACGCCCAAACCTAATTCTCTATTGAAAGCTTGAAGTTTTATTATGAGATTTAATACAAAAAAAATTTAAGTTTAACTGTTTCATCTACATCACTTATCCCTCTTTGACCAAAACACCTTAGGAAGAATGTAATTGGGTGCTGACCCATTTTGAATTTGATCAAATGCATTATTTCTTTGTTATACTTCCTCCCATTTAAAGTATAAGTTTTTTAGGATACATCACACAAATTAATATATTACTCAGAATGATTACAACTAATTAATACTCCAAAAAACTAAAGACATTAATAGAAAGTTGAATGAGAACTACACATTTTGATCGAAATGAATGTGAAGAGAAAATTATGTAGTGACAAATCAGTCAATAAAAGAGGATAACTACACTTGTATTGAAACGTTTTGCACATACTGATAAAAAATGTTCTGCATAGGATCCAGGCTGATCAGATGGACTGTCACTGGGGCTTTTGGAAGTACTAAGTAGTCAAAGAGTACTAGGTATTTAATTATTATTTAAAACATTTACAAACGAAATATCATAACATAATAAGTTAAATTAATAACCCTTCTGTAGAAAACAGACAAAAGAAATCTAGCTAATTATATAGGCAATTTGGCTCCACAGGTCCAAAAACTATTTTAGTTTGGTGGTTATTGTCCAAAAACTATGTTTTCAAAAAGTTCTATCTTAAAACAAATTATATTTGGTGAACTAGATCCTTCCGTTAAAAAAATCATTCAGTCAATCGTTAATTTAGAATTTGAAGCTTAGTCAACAATGAAAAGCTATTAGGGGCATGTTCGGTATTTTTAGTTAAAACCCCATCCCCTCCATTTTCGACTTACCCCCACCCCTATTCCCCATCTCCACCGCTGTACCACTGCCCTTCCACCATCGACCTACAACCTCCCCCTTCCCATTTCCTGTCTCAACACAAAACAATAAAAGCTCCAAATTTGTAAAGAATTTGTAATTGATGATCAAATTAGGTAGTTTTTTGGGATTTATAAAGAGAGATTGAAGGTGACTAATTAACTATCATCACCCACCATCCCTTCACTATATTTCCCCGACCCCTTTACCCCCTCCTCCACGAAAAAGTTTAAAACTTTGAAATTGAATATTGCAAAATTCAACTGGATTTTTTGAGAACCCAGGTGGGCAAAAATTGTATTTTTACTTCTGTTTTCTGTAGAAAAACAAGAACAAGAACAAAAAAATAAGGTTAGGTTTCTCCGATTTTAAGTTCAAATTAAGGAAGAATTTTTTTTTTTTTTTTTGATGAAGAAAGAAGAAATTTGAAATACATAAAAAATGAGAATTTTGGTTTGATTGGAATTTGAGATAAGATACACAGCTGACGTAAAGTGGTGGAGAGAATGGAAGGTGGTGGTGGAAGGGCAGTGGTACAACGGTGGAGATGGGGAATAGGGGCGGGGTAAGTCGAAAATGGAGGGGATGGGGTTTTAACTAAAACTACCGAAAATGCCCCTAATAGTTTTACTGTTGACCAAGTTCAAATTCTAAATTAACAGTTGACTGAAGGATTTTTTAACGGAAGGATCTAGTTCACCAAATATAAATTGTTTTAGGATAGAACTTTTTGAAAACATAGTTTTTGGACAATAACCACCAAACTAAAATAGTTTTTGGACCCGTGAAGCCAAATTGCCAATTATATATAAACAACTTTTTATATAAGCTTAGGATATTATAAAATTAAATACTTAAAAGGGTGCAGAATATTAAAGTCATAACAAAGAGTTTAAAACCGTTGACCCAAAAAAAAAATCCTAGCAACTCGGGTTAGCACCGAATTACCGATGAATTCAATTTTTTCAATTTTTCATACTTAAAAAAAACCGATCGAATTCGAATTGACTGAATTGGTAAATTCGGTTTCGACCGAATTTGCCAAATTAAATGGTACATTTTTTGTTCAAATTTCTTAAAAATCAAGTCCATTCCTGGTCCAATTTTGAGTAAAATCTGGTTAAGAACAATACAATTCCTACCTTATTTTTTTAGACAAAATCAAATTAGACAAAATCAAACACAATTTACAGCATTCTAAAATGAGTACAAATGCAGTCCTAAAATTAGTTCAAAATACAGTCAAAATCAATTCGATAGGGTTAGGTTAAAGAAAACCTGGTTAGGATTTTTTAATACTAATTTACTTATTTTATATATAATTATATAATAATATTTAATTATTAAAATTTTCAATTCGAATTCAGTGTGAAGTCTTAAATTTGACCAATTCGAATTCGGCGTACCAAATTGAATTCGAATTCAGTTAGAATTCGGTAAAAACCGAATTAGCTCACCCCAATTAGCAACCATACTATTCTAAGGATCACAAAAAAAAAATTACAAAAGGTATACCTAAGACTGAATATCATTCCTTATAAGAGACAGACAACCCTTTTGTTCCTATTGTCCAAATCCACGTTCAATTTCCACCTAGTTCCCTGCATAAGAACACTAAACTAAGAAAGGAGTTCCTTCTCTTAAATTTGTGATTTTCTCAATTGCTTTTGGATCTACAGTTGTATGCATTCAATTTCACAACAATGGTAACTTCTGCCCATTTCAGTGATATCCGAAGTCCTAACACGAGTAGGAGTAACAAAAAGAGTTGCACACAACCCCGAGCCCTGGGTAGTTAGTTGTAGCTGTTACATGTCTCATCGTTGACGAGTATTTGATTCCCTTGGGAACAGCTTTCGTGGGAAATTCCCGCGGTGGTAGGGATCTGTTTACAAATAGTAGTATGGGTCAAACCCTCCCCTGCTAAGGTCCAACCCGCAAGGCGAGCTCAAATTAGTCACCACGTGATGAACGCCACGCCAGGTACCCCGGTTGAACAAAAGAAAAAAAGAGCAGCACACAATATGATGGACACAAAACATTTTACTTGATGCCTTTTGTGATTCAGCGATTCAAATTATAATGCCCCAAAGCTTGTCTTGAAGTAACTATTTTGAACAAGAAAGAAAAAAAACCCAAGGAATTGCTGATCAGGAGGGTAGTCAGAGATAAGATAATTGTAATGATTTAATGGTCTTGATTTTATCCACTTGCTCACATAATATTTTTTTATACAAAGTACATCTTCTTTAGCACTACATTCAAATGTTGGGGCTTAGATAATACTTATGTGCGAGTAAGATATGACTAAAATCATTATTACATCACTTCCTAAATTTTCAATAAAGTGACCCTAGTCTTTTTTCCTTTTTCTTAAAGCCGGATGGCGGTTGTTGCTAATCTAAGTTAAGGAACTTATGTGAAATTGAAACGGTCACGTCTAGTTTGGAATCCCAAAAGCGTAGGGCTGAATCCCAACTTTGATTTCTTCAAATCAAATTCCAAATGCTTATCCTCCAATTGATTTCTTCAGTGATAAAATAATTTAATCAGGCAAAAAATGCTTAGATTTTAGAATTAAAATCAGAGAATAAAAGTCTAAAAACAACAACCATTCCCGCCACCCGGCTCATGTGGTAGGACCATGTTTACTAAAGTATTTATGACTGGTGTGAAACGAGAAAGATTTTTATAATGAATTAGCATTATGAAAAGATTTACATAATGATTTAGCATTCAAAAGAAATAAATATAACTAAAGCAAAGACCAGAAAGAAGATTGCCACGAAAATAAAGAAATGCTGATATTGTAGCTGTAAGTATAATGAACTACTTATATTGTATTGTAATAAATGACTTATATTAAGCAATGAAGGGAATACCTAGTACAACATTTTAAGTTTGGGACGGAAGGAGTAAGAAAAGGAGGAGTGATCATACCGGATTCTTAAGGTTGTACTTTTGACGTAGGGTTGAACTAATATAAAAAATGGCAAAAAAAATCTTTGAAGACAAAATTGATAAAATATTCCAAACAATATATAAAATTTATTATATCTATTAATATTTTTAAAAATCTCGATAGTACTGTCTTCGTACTGCTTTGACGGCAGCTTTGAGTTTTGGATTATCAGTTCGGAGACTGCCGGGGTCATCATCCGTGTTAGATGTATCACATATGTCACAAGAAATTAAAGTCCCCTGGCATTCGTCCTATATTGAAAAACACCTAAGTTACAGGGAGGAAGAGACAATAAATAAAATAAATAATAATAGCAATAAATCTAGAAGGAAAAGAAGTAAACCATTTCATCAGCGCAATGGAAGGTTCGTTTTTCCTTCTTCTGATCATCATGAATCTTCTCCTTTCCTTTTTTTCCTTCGATGAGTCATTCTACTTCTTCTGATGACTGAATTTTCTAATTTCTTTTGATAATAAGTCATTCTTCTTCTTCAGATGACTGGATGATAACTGAATTTCGGAAGGAGCGGGTCGAGTCTTTCATAGTCGGTGAACCGTCTGGTCGAAATTTGATCCGACGTCTGATATCAATAATAGCTATTTTAATTTATTTATTTATTTTCTGATTTTTTCCAGCCCTTTAGTTTTGTGAGAACGTCTCCTTTGCAGCAGCCCAAGACTTGCATCACGAAATATATTATTGTCCGTATGGCAGGCAGTTAGTTTCAGTGTGAAGTTGTGTGATCAAGGACTCATGATCCAAATTTGTGTGAAAAAATCATCCCAGATAATGTGAGGTGATTTTTTGCGGTGAACCAAACCAAGAACACTTCCTCATCTGATCAGGAGGTTAGATCATTTTGATTTTACATTCTCTATTTTTTTTTGATGATTTTTTATTATAAATAGTGAGAACTATACTGAAAGCGGAGAGCGGAGTGTGAAAATCAAAATCTCTACGTCATAAGACATAGTTATTAGACCATTAGACTCATCCGCACATAAAATAAAAATAAAAATACTGAAAAATGTACATAAACTGAAGTCATTACAAATAGATGATTAATAATATCTGAGATGCTTCAGTAGAAAAGATCATTAACATATTATCAAAATAAAGCAGTAGGTCGTTACTCTAGACGTATTTACTTCACCAAACAAAGGCGTAATGAAAATCAACTAAATTTCTTAAAGTTATAATTGAAAATTTTGCTCGTCTCTTCATATCTTAATCTATGATTAATTACCATGCATACATCAAATTGTTAACTAATAAAGAACCATAAAAAAAACAAAACGCAGTCAATCATCCATCAGAATTAAGATACAATACATTGTAAATATAGTAGCATTTTATAGAAGGGACACACATAAGTAGGTCTCGTTTGAAGCATGGCAGTAAAACAAAGACAGTGTTAATTGAGTAGTAACATATTTATAAAAGGGACACACACAGAGCACATCTGCATCCAACTACTTGTAACATCTATTATTTATAATATGATCAAGTACGGGATTGAGAGATGAAGTTGTTAAATTAGAGAAAAAATATGTTAAATCTCTTGTACCAACGTGAATGGATGGTATTTAATTTGTTTTTTTAACCACATTTGTTTAGCCAAAAAGTATTACTCAATTTAATTTTTATCCAAATTAATTTGACTATGATATGAAATATCTATCCTATTTACCCCTTAATTTCTAATGAAGTTACAATATATTTTCAGGCCAAAGTAGAGAATAGTTTCTTAGGAGAAGCTGGTGTGTCCAATTTATATATGCAATCATATATTCAATGTCACGTCTTCTCTTTTACGGGTAGGAAAGGTTCCTATCAATTATTGCATATAAAACAATTACTTTTTTTAAAAAAGAAGACACTATGTTAGAAAATTTTAGGACTAGGATAAGCTTGATATTCTATAATGGATTTGAAATCTCTTGTTCCTTCATCTTAAAATAATAAGTATCTAACTAAACACGAAAAAAAAATCATAAAACCATAATGCTCAATCATGCCTCAAACGCATAGCCATAATGAGCCTCTTAACTTTTTCTACGTTTACCCCAATCTAATTTTTCAATCCAATATGGTTCCTCTAGATAATCAAACCCCTCATTTTCTCCATCTTTACAAATTCATAACCCCTATGCCATCATATAAACCATACGAGTCTTTTATTACAAACATTGGAAATGGAAATCGCCAACACCCGATCACCACCATTGCGTGTGCTGATATAGCTTCGACTTTTTTGGGATATGGTCTTGACAAAGTACCCTAAAAAATAAACAAATTAAATTTAACATAAACAACATAAAACAAACGATATTGAACTCCTCACATTAGTATTATAAAAAAATATCATCTCCATCTTTAAATGCGCAGTCTACCTGTAATAGAGTGTTTTTCAAAGCTTTAATCACTTCGGAATATGCATTCCAACTTTTTTCATCAGTACGCTTTCCTCTTATTCTTCCTACAGAAAGTCTCGTATAACCTTTGATTCGGAGTAATCGGTTATCGAATAATCGGTTAAACTTAGGCAGCCATCGTCAATCTCAAAATGGACCCTTACTATATCGTTTTTCTGAACCCGATATTTAAAAAAAAACTTATATACATAATTTTTTATCTATAGTGGCATCCAAATTTATCATTAGGGTTCTTCGACAGAGTTTTTACATTATAGCAATTATGATTCACAATGGTTTTTCGGGAGAGATAACCACATTCGTTATTCCCTGTTGAATTATCTGTTGGACGGAGTAGACGAGTTCACAACAATCTAATACAAAAAAAATGTAACAAGTAAATGTAAGCAAAAGAAGAATAATTAAAAAGTAATAATAAATTACTTAAACTAAAAAAAGAAAATTGTTAAACTTACAAGTGTCTCTTTGATGTGAAACTGTAGTCATTATTATTTTTTGATATCGGGCTTCTTTACTTCACAAAAAAACATGTTGATCCGGTGAGACAAATGGTTTATCGGGTGGAAAAGAGTCTCAAACTTCGTGTAATTGCTCACACTGAGTATAATTAAATAAGAAAATAAAAGTATACACAAAATACAACAAGAAACTATAATTAAATTTTAAATTTACGCTATTAATTAAAGTAATTACGGTAAAATGAGATGCGGAATTTCTTGAAGAAAACATATTGCAGAAAGGCAAACAACAAAAAAGACTATCACGAGGCAGAGTAAAAACTTGGTCGGATCATCGACAAATAAAGTCGAACAAATATCAGTGAACATTACGATACTTAAACCCACATATCCCTACATGATTCCAGAAACGGGGCCTCTATTTTTTCTGAAAATTTCTCATACAACTTTTTTAAATGAATTAAATAAGAAGATAATACCTTAGGAACCCTTCTGTTTTTTCTTTTATTGCTCATACTTGTTGTACAAATTTTAATAAGGATGGAATTCTTTAAAATAATAAAGAAACCAAAAAAAATTATATGAAACACACACAGAATCAAGTAAAAGAAAAGATAGTAATGCTTGGGCGAAGAAGAAATTAAAACATCAAGAAGCAATTTCTTGATGTAGGCGAAATTTTTTTATAGAAATGCTTTGACGAAGAATAAATTAAAAGAAAAGATAGATGAATATAACAAGAAGATGATACTCTTTTTTTTTGAAAAAAAAACACTACAATAAAACCTCTACGCAGTAATATTCTCAAATTAATATAAAAATATTACTATAAGAAATTTATTCTTAAATAGATGCTTACATATAAAAAATTATAATTTTTAAAAAATAACTAATATATATTATACGACACTTCGAATTGTGTCCCTTCATATTTTAAAAAAATGAATTTTAAATATATATAAGATTCATGAGTTTTTAAAAAAACAAATGTACGTACATTACAAGTTTAGATAAGTATTTCATATCATTTTAAGTTTAACGTAACATAGTTAAATAATTTTGAATATATTATATATACATATGTAAAATTTAATGTTATTTTATTACTATATGAGGGTAAATTTTTAAAGATAGTCCTAAAAAAAAGCATGAAATATTACAATGCAGATTTTATTCTTATTTATAACTGGTCCCGAGTTAGGACTATAATTTTTATTACTACAAGGAGGTTATTCTTATATATAGTATTACTGTATACAGGTTTTACTGTATATTGTTTGCCTTCTAAAACAAAGAATCTTTTGAAAGTTTTTAAGAAACAAATATGAGGTCAAGGAGGTCGTAGCCCAGTGGAGCAAACCACTACCCTCGACTCAAAACTCTTTTACATCACTTCATTTATCAATTTTGTCTAGAATCTTCTCAACGTAGTGTTTTTGAGAAAGTGAATATCCATTTGTTGTCTTGGATACCTTCATCCCAAGAATTAAATCAGCAAGTCCCATGTCCTTCATATCGAAGTTTTGCGACAACAATTTCTTGGTAGTCTTGATGTTATATTTGTTACTAATGATTAACATGTCATCCACATATAGACAGACTATTACATAGTCATCTTTGTTTCCTTTCACGTAGACACACTTGTCACACTGATTTATTTGAAATCCATTCAAAAGCATTATGCTATCGAATTTCTCATGCCATTGTTTATGTGGTTGCTTTAATCCATATAAAGATTTAACAAGTCGGCACACCGAGTGCTCTTTACCTGGAACCACATACCCTTCAAGGTTGTTCCATGTAAATCTCTTATTCCAGTTCTCCATTGAGGAAAGCTAATTTTACATCCATTTGATGGATTTCCAAGTCAAACAAAGTTGCAAAAGCTATGATAAACCTGATTGATGTTTTCCTCGACACATGAGCATACAAACGAAAATGATAATTAAACACAATAGAATATAGAAAGAAATTAATCTAGGATTTAATCATGTACAAGGCAGTAGTACACCACTTGCCCTTAAACTCTATTTGCTTCAGGCCTACAAGAGCAACGAGTTCCCAAGGTACAACGCCCAATCACTATACTTACCAGAAGTTTAGAAGAAGAATTTTGAACCCTTTCTGTGTCAGAACTCTCTTAACTATTATGGAGTGCATAAATGAAGAAGGGAGAATAATTTTCGTAGTAATGAACAATTATGAGGGGGAAGACTGTCTTTTATAGCAATCGGAAACTGCAAGTTAGCCCTCACTCCCTCACCTCGTATTGGAGAACGTAGGTAACTCCTACTTCTCATAGTGGGGAAAAGTGCAGTTCTCAAAACTGCTGGAGAATTGTGGAAGGACCTTTATGTAATTACACAAAAGTTATGTGACTTATTTACAGTTACTCAATACTTAAGGGACTAGTACGGTAATTTTGTCCAAAAAGTTATTACTGCCCTTCCCAGCTAGGACACGCGATGCGACGTGGCGAGTTGAGACAGACAGACGCGCCGCGCGTGAGGGGTACCCCTTACCCTCTTGTTTAAGATCAATAGTCTAACTAGTGCTTAAAAACTAGTTTTAATCGATTCTCACAACCGATGTGGGATATAACATCACACCTCCATTAATAACCTCTCCACTTTAACCAAATTTATCATTTACACCGAGAATTAGTTTCCTCACGTGTTATATATCATCGCGAAACTTGCGCAACCCACTACGCGATTACAAACATAAGAGTCTTTTATTACAAACATCGACAATGGAAATCGCCGACACTCGATCACTACCACCGCGTGTGCATATATAGCTGGTGCTGACAAAGTACCCTAAAAAAGAAACAAATTAAAATTTAACATAAACAACATAAAACGAACGATCTTGAAATACTCACATTAGTGTTATAAAAAATATCATCACCATCTTCATAAATGTGTAGTCTACCTTTGATAAGGCATTTTTTTAAAGTTTCAATCACTTTGGAATATACATTTCAATTTTTTTAGACAATATACTTCCCTCTTATTCTTTCTATAGAAAGTTTGTATAACCTTTCATTCGGAGTAATCGGTTATTGAATAGTCGGTTAAATTAAGACTGCCATCGTCGACTCTCGAAATGGACCCTTACTAAATCGGTTGTCTGGAACCCCGATATTTTTCAAAAACTTATATACATCATTTTTGTATCCATATTGGCATTCAAATTTATCATTAGGGTTCTTTGATAGAATTTTTACATTATAGCAAATATGATTCACGGGGTTTTTTCGGGAGAGAACCACAATGGTTATTCTATATTGAACTCATATGTTGGACGAAGTAGACGAGTTCACAACAATCTAATACAACAAAGATGTAACAAGTATATGTAAACAAAATATTAATAATTAAAAAACAACAATAAATCACTTAAACTAAAAAAAGAAAATTGTAAAACTTACAAGTGTCTCGTTGATATAAAATTGTAGTCATTATTATTTTACAAGATTCGACTTCTTTACTCCAAAAAAGCATGTTGATCAGGTGGGACAGATGGTTTATCGGGTGGAAAGGAGTCCCAAACTACGTGTAATTTCTCACACTAACTATAATTAAATAAAAAAAATAAAAAGTAAACTCAAAATACATCAAAAAAGATAATTAAATGTCAAATTTACCCTATTACTTAGAGTAAAAGAGAGGTGAAATTTCTTGAAGAAATAATATTACAAAAACAACAAAAGGAATTATCATGAGCACGAGTAGAAACTTGGCCGGATCATGGTGAATAAAGCCGAACAAATATCAGTGAACATTACGGTAGTTAAACCCACATATCCCTTCGTGATTCTCGAAACAAGGACTCTATTTATCCGAATATTTCTCATTCAAACAAAAATTAAAAGAAATGATAAATGAATTAAACAAGAAGATGATAGTTTAGGAACCCTTCTTACATTTTGTTTCTTTTCTTGCTCATACTTCATGTAATTTTTTTGAGAAGGATGTAATTCTTTAAACTAATAAAGAAAAAAAAATTATATTAAACACACACACAAAGAAGAAAGTAAAATAAAAGATAGCAATGATTGGGCGAAGAAGAAATTAAAACATTCGGAGTAATCGGTTATTGAATAGTCGGTTAAATTAAGGCTGCCATCGTCGGTCTCGAAATGGACCCTTACTATATCGGTTGTCTGGAACCCCGATATTTTTCAAAAACTTATATACATCATTTTTGTATCCATATTAGGATTCAAATTTATCATTAGGCTCTTTGAAAGAATTTTTACATTATAGCAAATATGATTCACGGGGTTTTTTCGGGAGAGAACCACAATGGTTATTCTATATTGAACTCATCTGTTGGACGGAGTAGACGAGTTCACAACAATCTAATACAACAAAGATGTAACAAGTATATGTAAGCAAAATAATAATAATTAAAAAACAACAATAAATCACTTAAACTAAAAAAAGAAAATTGTAAAACTTACAAGTGTCTCGTTGATATAAAATTGGAGTCATTATTATTTTCCAAGATTCGACTTCTTTACTCCAAAAATGCATGTTGATCTGGTGGGACAGATGGTTTATCGGGTGGAAAGGAGTCCCAAACTACGTGTAATTTCTCACACTAACTATAATTAAATAAAAAAATAAAAGTAAACACAAAATACATCAAAAAAGATAATTAAATGTCAAATTTACCCTATTATTTAGAGTAAAAGAGAGGTGAAATTTCTTGAAAAAATAATATTACAAAAACAACAAACGGAATTATCATGAGCACGAGTAGAAACTTGGCCGGATCATGGTGATTGTTGTGAACTCGTCTACTCCGTTCAACAAATGAGTTCAACAGGAAACAACAATTGTGATTATCTCTCCCGAAAAACCACCGTAAACAATATTTGTTATAATGTAAAAGCCGTATTGAAGAACCCTGTTGATGAATTTGGATGCCACTATGGATATAAAAAGGATGTATATTGGTTTTTGAAAAATATCGGGGTTTCAGAACACCAGTATCGTAAGGGTCCATTTCGGCGACGACAATAGCCGCCCAAATTTAACCGACTATTCAATAACCTATTACTCCGAATCAAGGGATATACTGAAGAATAGAGGCCTTTACTTTTTGCTGATTCTTGAAAATATAAAAGGAAACCCAGGTCTATTTTATCAGTAGATTGTTTTGTTGTATATATATATATATATATATAAAAATTGGTGCTCCTATTTGAATTAGTCACTGAGCTTTCATCCTTATATGAGTCTTGTTACCAATGTTTCAATTACCTAAATATCACCTGAATTCGTAGCTAAACCGGTAGGAAAAAAAAGGGTGAAGGAATCATGAAGGGATATGTGGGTTTAAGTACCGTAATCTTCACTGATATTTGTTCGACTTTATTCGCCGATGATCAGCCCAAATTTCTACTCATGCTCATTATAGTCCCTTTTGTTGTTTGCTATTTTTTTTCTTCAAGAAATTCAGCCTCTTTTTTACTGTAATTACTCTGATTAATATGGTAAATTTGACATTCATATTTTTTTGCAATATTTTGGGTTTTACTTTTATGTTTTTAATGTAATTATAGTCCGTGTGAGCAATTACACGAAGTTTGGGATTCTTTTCCACCCGATAAACCATCTATCCCAGCGGATCAACATGCTTTTTTGTGGAGTAAAGAAGCAGAATCTGGGAAAATAATAATGACTCCAATTTCACACCAGGGAGACGCTTGTGAGTTTTACCATTTTCTTTTTTTCTTTTAGTTTAAGTTATTTATTGTTATTTTTTAATTCTTCTTCTTTTACTTACAGGCACTTGTTATATTTTCGCTGTGTTAGATTGTTGTGAACTCGTCTACTCCGTACAACAAATGAGTTCAACAGGAAACAACCATTGTGTTTATCTCTCCCGAAAAACCACCGTAAACCATATTTGCTATAATGTAAAAGTCGTATTGAAGAACCCTATTGATGAATTTGGATGACACTATGGATATAAAAAGGATGCATATTGGTTTTTGAAAAATATCGGGGTTCCAGAAGACCAGTATCGTAAGGGTCCATTTCGGCGCCGACAATGGTCGCCTAAGTTTAACCGACTATTCAATAACCGATTACTCTGAATCAAGGGATATATTGAAGTTTCTGTAGGAAGAATAGGAGGGAAGCCTACGCATGAAATTTTTTGGAAGGTATATTCCAAAGTGATTAAAGCTTTGAAAACACATCCTATCATAGGTTGCCTGCCCGTGTATGAAGACGGTGATGATATCTTCTATAACACCAATGTGAGTATTTCAAAATCATTTTTTTAATGTTGTTTATGTTAAATTTTAATTAGTTTTTTTTTTGTTAGGGTACTTTGGCATACCCGTATCCTAAAGAAGCCAAAGCTATAGGAACACACGGTGCAGTGGTGGATATCGAAGATTCCCTTTCCCGATGTTTGTAATAAAAGACTCTTATGGTTTAGATGGTGGCATGGGAGGATTTGGATTTGTAAAGATGGAGAACATGAAGGGATTTACTTATCCAAATGAACCCAATTGGGTTTCAATGTTAGATTGGGACAAATGTACGAAAATAGAATATAAAAAGAAAGTACATGCAAACTCCTACAAAAATGTATAAAAAAATTGTGCTATTTTATCATGCATTTTACGTATATTTAAAAAGTGTGTCAATAAGTGATTACTCCAAGTGCATTTCTTTTTATTCTTTTTAGAATCTAGTAATATGGCCGTATGATGGACAAAACCCAAGTTAATTATATAGTTACACAACTTAGGTCCAGTTAAACTAAATAATGTTGTGGAGGAAAATGAAAGAAAGTATCCCCAATTGCACCATGTAACTCATGATATGAGGATTGAAGGTTTCTTACGTATATTTAAAAAGTCGAAAGAAGATTTAAACTGTAATTTTATATATGTGTTTCAGTATTAATTATGATGCTTCATTAATAATATTGGACCAATTGATTAATTCAATAGGGTTGGGTAAGATTGTTAATTAGTACGAAGAGAAACTTTAAACAAATAGTGAGTAAGATAAAATTGCTCTTTTTTGAATATTTCTACCTCTATTTCTATTCAATTAATGGGCTCAATTTTGCAGAAAAACAAATACTTCCCCTTTCTTCGTGCTGAACCTTAAACTTAAAGTTGACCAGCCAAGACCAAAAGTGATTATTTGAAAATGACAGCAAATGGACGATTTACCTCATGCTGGATTCTTTGTTTCTGTTAGTAGAATAAAGTGGTTATTGGTCATAATGCATTTGGATCGATTTTTTGTTTGATAATTTATGTATTGAAAGTTTAAAAAATAAATTATTTTTACAGAGAGATATGAAATTGAAATTTATAATTTTATATTAGAGAATGTGTGTCAATAAGTGATTACTCCAAGTGCATTTCTTTTTTATTCTTTTTAGAATCTAGTAATATGGCCGTATGATGGACAAAACCCAAGTTAATTATATAGTTACACAACTTAGGTCCAGTTAAACTAAATAATGTTGTGGAGGAAAATGAAAGAAAGTATCCCCAATTGCACCATGTAACTCATGATATGAGGATTGAAGGTTTCTTTTGGATTCGATTCATCGCCCCCCCCAAAAAAAACACCCACCCACCCACCCACACACACTCTGAGAAAAGAATTTGAGATATAGGAACTATTCAAGTGTACTGATTTTGGCTTTTTTTTTGAACGCCCGGGGTCGGGAGAGAATCAACTGCAAAGCGGAAAAGAACACCTCATAAGAGGAGAAGAGTACTCTAAAAGGAGACAATTAAAGTTTACCTCATGCTTAGGGAGAGTATCGAATCCGGACTTTTCGGTCATGGGCCGGCCAATCCCCACTGAGCTATTGGACCTTTGATCTGATTTTGACTTTTAAAACGATAATGTGCGCTGATTTTGTAGTTCCCTTTTATTTTTTCCTAATACCCTGTTTGTTATAATACGGAACGTACAAAATTTTATATTTGCAATTATTGGATGTTCTCAACACCACCAGTTAAATGAAGAGAAAGAGACATCTTTTAATTAAATTTTTTAAAGTAAAAGAATTACTTTTTTATCCGTTAGATATTTTCGTTTTGAACACGTTTGTAGCCATTTCGATACCTTACAAGTAGTAGTAATGACTACACTCTCCATCTAATCGTTACCAATATATATATAAGATTTCAATTACAATGCGATGTAAAATAACTGTTAATTCCACATTGTAATTATTTCGATACTTTACTAATAGTAATGACTACACTCTCTTTCTTGAGTATCATTTGTTGCCAATATGTATTAGACTTCGGTGCATGTCTAAAACCGTTGTCATAAATTTTAAATTGTTCAATAAATGTTGAATTTAAAAGAAAAAAAAATTGATCATTAATTTTTTTATTTAAAATAAAAAAATTAATTTTATACCTCCAAAATAAAATTTGCTACGTATAGAATGGTAGCGGTAAAAATCAACTTGATGCACGCGTCTGTTAGTTTTTTTCTTCTTCTTATAATATAATCTAAGGCTGTACATGCATTTAATGCCCCAAAGAAAGTAAAATAAAAGATGAAAAATCCACATCAATTTGGTCTCTTTTTGTTTTGCATTTCCCATATTTTACTCAAATACATACTCTAGTTCTGGAAAAATCTGGGGTGGAACGGTCCCAATAGGACCGGTCCCACACCCCTCTCATATAAAAAGATAGAGTGACCCACTCGAATGACTCAGTGACTCTACCCCTCGTAAGTTTCGGTCCCCTGTCTAATTTTATGTGAGAGGAGTGTGGGGCCGGACCCATTGGGTCCGCCCCATGCCAGACTTACCCGCTAGTTCTGAACCCAAAAAAATTTGCTAGTAATGTTCTTTTACCCTTTTGCTTCAACTCAACCACAAGAGAGAATGGGAATCGGGTAGCCATGTGGTAAGGCTACTCGAACACGTGTCAGAGGTTCCGTATTCGATTCTCATATCTCTCCAAGTGGGGCAAATAATTTCTCCTCCTTATGAGGCTAAATTCCCTCCTCATGCATTGGACATGCTACAATCTCCCTATCTAGGATACTCTCCGCTCTCTCCCCCTCGGGGGAAATCGCCCAACGGGCATCAAAAAAAACCACAAGAGAGATATACTTTTCCCTCTTTCTCTCTATTTTTTCCTCCCTTCTTTTTTGTATTCTTCATTTTCTTCTTCCATGACTAAATCCAACCAAAAGCTCGGATTTTTGATTGGATCTAACAATTCTTCCTTCACTTTTTGTGTCTTCAGTTCTTTTTTGTGCCTTAAATCTGGATGAACTTCTCTCAAGGCATTCTTTTACAAGATTCAAGACGCGAATGCAATATATACTTCAAATCCTTCCAGATCTAGAGTTTCTTTCAAAATCTGAAATTGTTATGGGTCATTTCTTAGTTTTTTATATCTTTCCGGGACAATCTACAAGACAGTTGATACGCTAATGCTCTTGTAGATTGTTGATTTCTAAGAAATATGTTGAAACTGAGTTTTTCTTCCTACTGCTGTTTAGGGATTACTGAGAAGATGCTGCGAAGAATTTTATTATGTATTTATTTTTCTACTTTTATTATTGTTATTACTCAGTTTGTAGTTGTTATCATGATTGTCTAAATCATTGTATAACTTTTATTTTTCTTGTAGTTTCATATTATCTGTTAATTGTAATAGTCTTGCCTATTTTATGACTAATGGATAATTTCTTATTTAACCGTGCATTTTTGTTCTCTTTACAATATGATATTGTTGAGGAATTGGGATCGACCAATGATCTATTTAGACAATATTTAGACAAAGGTTGATCATTTGAATTGAAGCGTGAACATCAATGAAGCCCAACATCGGACGATGTGTCTATGATACCATGTTAAAAATATATTTGATCTGTCTAAATCCGTCAACAGATACCTCAAGAGAGGGAAGATTGCCCAAGTATTATATATTACAAATTTGCTCACAAGCAAGGCGGTGTGAAATTCTCAACAGGATGCTCTGCCCTATGATAAATATTAATTTAATGTCTAAGGCTCTTGGAACGCTAGATTAGGAATTCTAGGCTTAATTATCCGTGATGAATTCGGGGGTCACTTAAATCTTAGGACCGTTCTAGTGGGAGTTGATTCAACACCTCCAGGCAACATTTGCAGATAAATCCCATCTAATTCATGTGAGAGGACTATGGAATCGTCTCCTACGATTGAATTTTCCTAAATTCGGAGCTATTATGGGTATGTGGATTCAGGTATTTGAGTGTTTCTATTGGAACGAAATAGTCTAGGAAAACGCTTTCCTAGTTCAATTCTTCTGAAATCCAACATCCCATTTGCTTGCATAAAGAAACAAGAAGTTTCAACATATTATCAATTACAGTTGCGCGACATTTAATGTTTAAATTGCTATTACAAGGGTACAATGACAAACAGAGTCTTTCAGTAAAGAGAATAAATTGACAGTTTCGCAATTTTGTGCAATTTTGTGCTATAGTACATGAAGAGCAGCAAGAGAGGACGCTCTTCCCATTACCAATTCCCTTCTTTTGCCATTTTAAGGAAGTTGCAAAGAGTGACGTTTGGGAGCTCAATAACTCTTGCCTTCTTCTTTATCCTAGTCGTCTTCAATGTTTCTGCGCCCTTTGATTTAGTCTCCGTAACTGAGACCAAGTTGTAGAACTGTAGAAAAGCAAGTTGTAGATATCAGATTATAAAGGAAAAAAATCCGTCACCCTGTGAAGACGTATTATTATGAACAATTTTTTAGGTTCATAACATAACATGAGTGACAATCTATAATTGATCACATCAGAACAGTCTTCTCATTCAGGAAGCTCAATAAAGAACGTGAATCTAAAGAGCATACACAGATTAGACCATTAATGTGGGGGAAAAAAAGATGAACCCGAATATATACCTCGCAAACGCCATGCAGTAACAACCGATGAAAAGGGTCCTGAACATGTAAGACAAGAACATCTCCATTGTCACTCTCCTTGATGAAATTCCGTAAACACTCCTAAACCAAATAATGAAGAATCCAACAGAAGCAAGATAAGAAAAAATAGGATAACCAATTAGGGAAACATAAATAGACATAAATTCATCTAAATGACTAATATGCCAAGATAATGCCAAGTAGATCATAACCCACCTCATAACCTCTGATAAGATCTGATGGAAAGCTACGGCGAAGAGCTTCTCTAGTACTACAGTTGACTCTATGCCATGCAGTAAGTACAGCAACCTTGTCTGCATCCACACGACCTTTCTGTTTCAGCGGAGTGCCTTCAAGGGCTTCTATTATGGTTGCCTGTAGAAGAGCAAACTGATTTGTAAACTCTTTTTTTTTCCTGGTGGGGGGTGGGGGTGGGGCAGATCACTACCGAATGATAAAGTGTGTGCTTTCATCAAACATCAATAGCTTAAGGTATATAGACTATCATGAAGAAAGAATAGCGCAACCAGTTAAATTTTTTCTTTTCTTTTTTGAAAAAAAAAACAAATCCGATGCAAGTCATGTAACTGCATAGTCAGGACCATATCAATCATCCCAGCAAATGTGCAATTGGACCCCACCCACCCACACATCAGTTATTAGGTACTATAACATATAACAAGGAAAGGATTGGAAAAATTTCCCATACTATAAAACCTTTTGACATACAACTAAACAAGTAACTTCATAATATCATTCCAATCAGACATGAGACGCTGTATCGCAGTTCATCCACAAGATTCAGAGCATGCAAATTGCAACCAAACCACATTTACTAACTAATAGGATGAAATAGCCCTGTGATGTGAATTCTATTTCTTTGCTCTAAGCCCATTAAATGGCAAAATGATGAGCATAACTGACCCAGTTTACTTGTATGCATGTAAGTACTATCCGAGTTCTGAACAAACAAATAAATGAAATGACAAACGGTAATGCAAAGGGGGAATTACCTCTTTATCCATGTCCACGGTTCTAAATTTGTCCCACTCTGCATTATTTGTCATGCAGAAGGGTGATAGTGGCACATCATCACCTGTAAAGTGAAAATAAATTCATAAATGAAAATTATAGCAACATAACAATCTAATTATTTAAAAACGTATTATCATAAAATAAAAAATGTAAAGCACAAATATCTGCAGTATATAAAGTAGCATGAGAGCATCTCTATTCTATGACACTAAGATAGGACTATGTCTCACCCCAAGGGGGAGGAGCAAACAAGCCTCTAATTTCTTCTGCATCTAGACGGGGAACAAGTTCCATTAATAGACGGTCATTTAACCATCTCCGAGATCTTCGGTTGCTAACCTGCAAGAGCCAAAGAAGCCTGAGGTTCTACAATAAGCGAAAAAAACCATAGTTCATAACATATCATTTCATATATGCGCCCATGTGTCTTCAAATGTCTGCGTACAGGAGTGTGTATAACATGATAAATGTATGTGCCTTAAAGATGAATCTCTACCCTCATAGTATAGGGAGGAGAATGGTGATGGTTACAAGTTTTAACTAGTCGTAGCACAGACTAGTTAAATTTACAAAGGTCACCATTAGTTCAAGAGTAATGCTGTGTGGCGGAGCAGACACTTCCAATAACAAATAAGTTAAAAGAATGAAACTTGAACTACGTAGTGTTCAAATATTTCCATCTTATTTAAGGAAAGTAATACTACCCGCACTTGCAGTTACAATCAAGGATCCAATTCAAGTTCTATAACCTAATTCATAATCACTAATCAAGTACCAGTGCATTCTAAAATTAGAAGATTGCCTAACAACAACAAAAAAGGTCGATCGGACTAAAATTGTCACAATCCTTTTGTGTTAATCGGTCAAAATGAGATCTTTGTTCGTTTTTATTGTTAAAGATTTAGTTTTAACAGGGAGAAAAGTTGGAATCTTTCTCAAAGTAAATGAGGAAACTTGGGAATTACTCTTCCAGCCAAGCTCTCCAGGAACTCGATCCTTTTCTCAATCTCCGACCCTCTAGATTTCACATTTTCCCCTGCAATCATCATCCACTATACAAAAATCACTTCATTTTCCAAAAAATAAATAAAATCATGGAACTCACAAATTACATAGCAAAAGAATTCAATCATTTCAAATTATTCAGCTCAAACTCAATAATTCTAGCTCATTTTACAGTCGGATAAATTCAACAATCACCCACCAAAAAATAATGAACAAAAAAAATCAAGATCATAAAAAGCATAAAAGATAGAGAAAAGAAAATCCCAATCAAAAGTTGAGGACCTTTAGGGTTGTCAAAAAGGGATTGCCAAAGGAGGAAATCTTCTTCTCGCTGCAAAATCTGAGGGGTCGCCATGATTGAATTCTTCGGACAAGAACACAAAGACAAACAAATATCTGGTTTTTTTTTGTTTTTTTGGAGGTGGTTTGTTAAGATGGCTTTCTGGATTGACTTGAGTTGTCTAATTGAGAAATTGGGAGAAGAGGAGCTGAAACAAGAACATGGGGAGAGAGGAATAAATGGGATAGGATTTGTGAGGAAGACGAAGTCCGCCAAACAAGGTCTTATGTTGGAATATTCCTTTTGGGCCTGCTATATTCGGTCCGCTTGAACTAGCAGGTCTCTTTCTATCTTTTTTTCCCCTTTTTTTTAACTGAGATGATGAAATTTTATCGTGACGGGTATCCAAGTATTTAATTCGACCAGTTAAGATTTTATAGGATAAGTATATAAAGTATATAATGTTTAAAGTGCATTTTAGATTAATTGAACTCGCGACTATATTGTCGTATACACAAAAATATATATCCATTAAGGTATTTTAGAAGCTCAATTTTTTATTTTTTTTTGAAATTGAATTTCTTTTTCTTACCCCGCAATGAAAAAGTGATTGTATTTATAATAGAAAGGTTAATAATCAATGATTAGTGGCAACAACCCAAGGGGAAAGAGATAGAAAGAAATGATTATTGAGATTTTTTTGACAAGGTGTTCTAAATTAGAATTTGAACTCTTAACTTCATTTTAAGAATGAGAATAACGAGTCACTCACGACAAACCGTTTTGGTTAATGGATTGAGAATTTTGTTGAACCATGGAGACTTGAGGAATGAAATACTACTAAAACATTGAGGTTGTTTACTTTAGACGCAGATAGGTATAACTGGGCTGGGTCATATCCAATTTTAAGAAGCCCACTTCTTATTGGAGCTGATGAGATTAGTTGCTAGATTTCCCTTATTATTTGAAAAGCCCGTTAGCTTCCCGCTCGAATGAGCCCAATTATTTAGAAGGAAAATAAAAAACGTTTGTATTCCTTTTTTTTTCTTTTTGAAAGATTATTTCTTAATTTTAGGGGGTTTTCCTGAATATTTCGAATGTTAGGCTTTATATTTTGTCTTACTAAATTATTTACTCCATTAAGAAATAAATAAAGAAAAAATAATAAATTGAGTTACAGTTGAAATCATTTTAGTAAACGTTGAAGTCGTGATTGATTTATTTTCGCCAAAAAATTGAGCTTACCTTGAACAATCTTTTAATAGGGAACTATGTTCGTGTCTTTAGTCAACATAATAATTTTTTTAAGTGTTATTGTCTCCGTTATAAATTATTTGATCCACATTTTCATTTTAATCTGTTTTAAATTAATTGTCCACTTTTTAAATAAATGACTCATTAATGATATTTTTCCAATCTTATCCTTTACATTGAATGTTGGAGAAAAAAATAATAGAGAGAGACAATAAGGTAGAATTATTAGGAGAGTAATATTAAATAAGGTCATGTTGAATATTTGACCATATCCTTATATAAAATTTGATAAAATCTTAATCTCGAAATACAAAGTGGATATATAATTTGAGACAGAGAGAATATTGAGGATCCAAAGTAATTTTATTTCCTCGTTTGTTTTAGTCCTTTTGTGTTGCCAAAGGTCAAGGATCCCCGGTGAGATTGGAGGGACTTATATTAACATAGTTTATGAAGGACCATATACAATGTTTTGTACTTTTATGGTACCATAAAACTTTTTTATGATGCTGAAATGGACGGGTCTGGCTGGCAACTATTATAAAGATGCTAAGAATCGTCGTTGACAACTAGACGACAAGAGAATTGAGGACCAACCCAATTTGAATCAATTGGTAAAGATTTGATACGTTCTTATAAAGGTCAAGACGCGATAGCTGTGTTGGTGGTGATCTGTAAGTACCCTCTTAAATAACTTATATTCTCTAGAGTCTGTCTTGACCCGTTCTTATAAAAGTCAAGACGCGAGATCATGTGCTAGTGATGATCCAGTAAAGTCTCTTTAAATGATTTATAGGCTTTGAGTGCTCGCTTGACCCGTGATGATGATCGGAGTCGAACCCACCCAAACTTTTTTTTAACCAAAAAAACAAGAAAATCGAGGGGGCGGAGTGCGGTGGTCCATGGCAATCCAACTGTCTTGCATTTTGTTTGATTAGAGAAAGACTTAATGGAAATCTAAGGCTATTTAGTTATCATTTTAGTTAAAAAAAATGTTTAGATAAGAGGTTAAACATGAAGCTACTTCATATCACATTACTAGATTTATTATGTATATATTTCAATGAATTAGTTGATTTGATATCGAATCACCACTGTACCGAACAATTTGATTTTATATGCAACTCTTCTCTTAATGTCGAAGGACCTTGCTCCAGTCGTGGATGCAGTACCATCCTAAATTATAAGCGAGTATGATATCAGGTTGAATTTAAAAAAAAAAAAATCCCTTTGTCAAAAAAATAAAAAATAAAAAATAACTCTTCTCTCAAAAAATCATACTATATCTTAGACGCTGGTTTCAATGCGGAACAAGATAACTTTTCTCGTCCGTTGAATTAAAAATTTCACGGTTAATATTAATTTAAAACGAACACATATTTTAATTTTACCGCTCGAAACACATGTACTGAATTTTAAGAATATATGTTATGAGACGTTATATATGTACCGAAAAAAACTGTTTCGCTAGGATCCGGACTGTATATCTTATTGAAATTGATTTAACTTGCTTTGGAGAAAAAAAAAAAAAAGGAAAAGGGGATTCGAATGAGGAATAAGAGGCATTTAGAGTAAAAAGAGGTGGGCCTGTTTTAGTGATATGCTCGTGGGTCAACTAGGTCAAAGAGGTCACATTTATTAGTACTGCCTTTTCCCTTGGGCTTTAAGACCAGCATGAACTAACAACCAGGCTCGTTGATAACAATTAATAAGTTTCTATATTCTCAAATTCTTTTTCTTTTTGTTCAGCAAAAGTTAATATTTTTGTGGGAAAAAAACGATGAATCGAATCCAAAAGAAACCTTCAATTGGATACTTCTTTCATTTTCCTACACAACATTATTTAGTTTAATTGGTCTCGTCTTCATTTTTTCAAGGCTGAATAAATTTATCCTTATTCTCGAGATAAACCTTAGTATAAAATAAACAACTAATTTTTTTTCTTCATTTTAATATAGTCAGGGATTAATTTCTGATATATTAAATTACAAAACCACCAAACTATCACTTGACTGGAAAAAAAAAAAAACTAATCTAAATATACCCCGAGTTTTCTCTGCCTACGTGTTTAGAGCATATGGAGAAGAAAATATTGATTTGAACAATTTTTGGGAAATTAACTCCCTTTTATATATTGCTTTTCAAGTTTCAACTGGACATTTTTCTCAAAAAAAAATAAGTTTCAACTGGACCTAAGTTGTGTAACTCTAATTAACCTGGGTTTTGTCCATCATACGGGCTTACTAGATTCTAAAAAGGATACAAATATATGAACTTGGAGACCTTCTGCAACATAAAATTTTAAATTTTGACTTTAAATTTCTCTTAGAAACAACTTTCTTTTTTTTTAAATTTTCAATACAGAAATTATCAAACAAAAAACGGATCCAAATGCATTATGACCAATAACCACTTTCTTCCAATAGCAGAAACAAAGAATCCCATCCTCCACAATGCCTTTGGATCGGGTGGTAGAGACTTTGGGAGCGTGAATATCGCCTTTTTGTGTACAAGAAACAAAGAATCCAGCTTGAGGTAAATCGTCCATTTGCTGTGATTTTCAAAGAATCACTTTTGGCCTTGGCTGGTCAACTTTAAGGCTCAGCCCAAAAAAAAGTGGATTTTTTTTCTTCTTTTTCTTTCTAAACTGAGCCAATTAATTGAATGGAGATAGAGGTAGAAACATTCACAAAAGAGCAAGTTTATCTTACTCATTATTCGTTTAAAGTTTCTCTTCGTACTAATTAACAATCTTACCCCCATTGGATTAATCAAATGTTGCTAATGAGGCATTGACTTAGTGATTAATACTGAAACACATATAATATAAAATTAGGGTTTAAATCTTCTTTCAGCTCCTTAAATATCATATTGTTTATTACAATAGATAATTTTTTCATAGAATTTGAATGGCTCTATGCTGAGCACATTAGCAATGTCCTTGAAGAAAAAGTTTGTCTTCCAATAGAAGGATGGACTGTGATTCGACTTCCATAATAATAACCTAAAAAAATTAAATTTAGTTATCATCATGATTGATTAATCACGCGCTCCATGCCCCACCTTTTAGTTCATTTTTCGTGAAAGAACTTTCCATTTCAGAAGCATTTTCAATTTTCTAAATACTTTTAAGCTTTAATTTATTATGTAAAAATAGTAAGTTATTAGCAAAGTTTTATGTATTTTATCATCCAATTGGACATACCGTACTTGTAAATTATAATATATATTCTAGATAAATTTTATTTAAGTTATCTTTGGCAATGATTTAGTTGGAAAGATGATCAGTGACCTGTCCCAACAAATAAAACTCATTTAAAGACAAAATTGTAATCACATCCTAAAATATTCCTCCTCCATTTGGTTCACAAAAAAAAAGAAAGAAAGAATGACTTTATGAAATGCTCCTTGCTTTCTTTTATAAGCAATTGAACTTCCAAGGACAAAGGTTTCTTTTTTCTCTTATCTCTCCTTTTCCCGTACAATAGCACAAATTTTATTGAGAATATATATATATATATGCAAAAAAAATTCACTTTATCCCAAAAAAATTAAGGAGACGATAATTAGTATGTATTTAAATAATATTTCGGTCTAAAACCTAATACTATAAAGATATTTTACTTTAACCTCACATGATTCTTTCACAAACAACTTTCTTTTAAAATACGTAAGACAACATTTTTAAACAAAAACTCTATTCAATCTTACAATAATCGATAGCAGTTCCAAAACAAAACAAAGAAAGACTAATGTCTAGCTAGAAATACCATTCTCTCATTACCATGAATCAAAATAGTAGAATAGCTGGTAAAGTATTACTCGCCATCATACTAGAAGATTTTGCGTTCGATACTGATTAGACTTATGTCCATTACCTTCCACTTCCCCACCAAAAAGAAAAAAAGAAAAAAAATATCATTCCCACAAGTAGAAGTTGACTATCAAAACTAGTCCCACCATAAATTAGTCCCACCATAAATGGACTATTCTCCAATTTGTTTTCATCATAGTCCACTATAAATATTGGCAAAAAATTAGTCCCCGTTCCTGTCCCATTCTTATTCCCAGACAATCACAATTCACTCTGTGTATATATAATTGAAAAAAAATTTATATAGTAAATTTTGATTGGTTGGGGATAGGAACTGAGACGACGGAGGATTTTCACCCATAAATATTCCCACTTCATTCCCACATTTTTAGCAACTACTCCTCCTACTAGCTAGTTGCTACATACATCTCATGAAGTCTCTTCACATTTCAACAAAAAACCAAAAACAGACAGTTCCAGCTCTAATGCATGAATCATCCATCTTTATATAGTGTAGCAAATATCCAAACCAATTATTTGCCAACTACTTATTAATACTTGTTTCTACGTTTTGAAATATTGAAGCTTTATTTACATCATTATCTTTCCCAAACCCCTCTTGGTTCTCTTTTGCGTGTGGCCAACCCGTGTGTTAGAATCTCTAACGTTTTCAAGTTGCCGCGTTTGTCTCAGTAATAACTATCGTTCTATTGTTGTATTAATCGAAAATTCTCTATAACATGAGAATGTCAATGGCAATTCCAAAACCAAAGCCTTTGCTTCACATTCCAACCGGTGGGTTGGACATCCGGTTGCCAGCCTTCCGTCACCCACGGTCCCAACCGCTTGAAAAACTCGTGGTGGTCTTAGGAGCAACTGGGACCGGAAAATCAAGGCTCTCCATAGATTTAGCAACACGTTTCGCATCCGAAATAGTGAATTCGGACAAAATGCAAGTTTACAAAGGTCTAGACATAGTCACAAACAAAATAACCGATGAGGAACGTCAGGGCGTCCCTCATCACTTACTCGGAACAATAGATTCTGACTCAGATTTGACCGCCAACAGTTTCTGTAGCATGGCCACGACAGCTACCAAATCAATAGTCAAACGTGGGAAGCTTCCAATCATCGTAGGAGGCTCCAATTCTTTCATCGAAGCTCTTATTGATGATCCGTATTACAAATTCGGGTCGAGATTCCAGTGCTGTTTCCTATGGGTTGACGTGGCAATGCCGGTGTTAAACTCCTTCGTGTCCGAAAGAGTTGACCGGATGGTTGACCGAGGCATGGTAAAGGAAGTGGGGGAATTTTTTAATCCAAAATATTGTGATTATTCGAGAGGTATAAGGAAGTCAATTGGGTTACCGGAGTTCGATCGGTTCTTCCGGGTCGGGTCATTTTGCGATGAGGAAACTCGGGCGAGACTTTTAGAGGAAGCTATAAAAGAGACGAAGAATAATACGTGCAAATTGGCTTGTCGTCAAAGAGATAAAATAATTCGACTTAGAACAGTGAAAGGATGGAAAATTCATCGGTTAGATGCTACGGAATTTTTCAGAAAACGCCACGGCGGCGAAGAAGCGGATAAAGCGTGGGATAATCTGGTGGTGGGTCCCAGCACAATGATCGTTAATCAATTTCTTTTTAATAATTATGGTAGTAATAATATGGTAATTAATTATCAGGATGCGATAGCAATTAAAGCATCATCAAGGGTGGCCGCTGCAATTCACTAGTAAAAAAAAAAATGTTTTGTAATTTTGTCCATGTTCTTCTTGTGGGCACTCTGGTCTGGGGAGAGTTAAAAAAAAATTTCCCAGAAAAAAGTAACAGTACTTGGATAAGGTTTGGTTTGGGTTGGATCTTAAAATTGGTGGAAAAATACAAATTTCGACCTAGAAAATTGACGGGAGAATTTCAAATTCAATTTTTTTTCGTTCAAATATTCGTTGAAATTGAAATTTTTGAGATCAAATCCAAAACCCAATCCCAAACCAAACCTTATCCAAGTTACTACTACTCACTTTCTAGCTGTGTATTTTGTTTGGAGAAGAGTCGAATAACAAAGATCGATCATGTCGTCTGTATTCTCAGGATTAATAGATTTTTCTTTGCAAAATAAATAAGAAAGTGCATATTCAATTTAGTTTCTTCATCCATTATAATATTAAAAAGTCTTGTCAAGAATTTTAAGAATTCTCTGCCACCGCAAGCACCATTTTTATTTTTTTGCCTACTATATATACAACTATGAGCTTTAGTCACAATTTCTTTGTTACAACTTGAAGCAGTAATTTAATTGATTAATGCGAATTTTGTTTTGTCTTTTGATATTATCTTTCGCTACACACCATTGTGCAGTGAGTGTGAATGCATTTTAACATAGTAAGGTAATTAATAACTTATTCATAAAAAAATAAAAAATAAAGAGGTAATAACTTTCCTGCTTGCAGTTTTGTAACTTGGTAAAAAGATGTCAAGTTGGGGAGGTGGTCTCTGGGACTGGAAGAGATTCTGTGTATTCTCTATCTGGAAAAAAACTAGAGGACAAGAAACCAATCCCAATAAAAAAAAATACCCAAAAGAAACATAGTAGCAATTGCATTTGTAGGTCATAATCATATAATCCCACTGGTATTAAAACTGTAGGTAGAATCATTTGTACGAGCTCCATTAAACAAAGGGGCGGCAAAAAAATAGTCTAATAAACTCGATAGTAAAAAGCAATGTTTTGAAACTCGGACCGGACATCGACCCGGAAAAGTTACTGGGTCACGAGTTACTGGTCGGACCAGTGGTCGGACCGTCATCGACCCGTTCATCAATCCGGTGACGTCATAAATATTAAAAAATATATAATATATACTAATTAATAAAAAAAATGTTGTTAATGTAAAGCTAGTTCAGATATATTTTATCTTAATTATTCTCTTAAGTATTTTCTTTAATTCTATAGTCCAAATAACTATAAAGTAGATCATTTAGGACTTGTTTATAATTTAATAATTGTATAGGACTTTATGTGCTAATACTTTAATTGCACCTTTAGTTTTAAGTATATAAACTCTCCTCGGAGAGATCCCTAACCCTATTTTCATTTTCTCTCATCCGCCTCCTCCCTCTCATCACTCTCATCCGCCTCCCTCTCATCCCTGTCTTCCGCCCTCTCTCTCATCCCCTTCTTCCACCGCGGCTCACCACCACCGCCGCTCTCCTCCTTTTCCCTTCTTCTCTTCCTCTCCTTCTTCCACCGCGAACCGCCACCACCGCCCTCTTTTTTTTTCTTCTTTTTCTCTCTGCCGCGAATCTCCACCGCCACCTCCCTCTCTCTTTTTTTCTTCTCCTCGCCGTTCCCCTCTGCCATCGCCCTGCCACCACCACCGCTCTATTTTTCTTCTCTTCTTCTTCCCTTTTTTTTATACAGAAAAATTTAAAAAAAAAATTAAAAAAATGTATTTTGTGACCCGGCCTGTTTTCCCAAAACCGTTCCGATTTTCGGTTCGGACGGTCCGACCGGCCGGGTCCACCGGGTCAGTGAAATTAGAGCGATTTTTGACGAAAACGGGTTTTGACACCTAACCGGACCGCTCGGAGGTCCGATCGACGGTCCGACCGGCCGGTCCGGTCCGGGTTTCAAAACCATGGTAAAAAGTGATTTTACCAATTATACTGTTGTCTAAACTCAAAAAGGCAATAGCACAAACTGTTAAAGAATTGATATTGAATTTGACCAATATGCCTTTGTTCATATTTTATCTTGTCAATACTTTCATGTGTTAATTTCAAACAAACTAGTCTACTTCCAAAACTATTTCAAATGCATGCATGCATTGTTTTTTTTTGATTGCCCGAAGGCGGAACTCCATGAGCGGGGAGAGAAATAGCCCCATAAGCGGGGAGAGATCAACCCTAAAAATGGAGCAATTTAAAGCACACCGCACGTCGGCAGAGGGTATCGAACCCACGACCTCAAGGTCGTGGGCAGACGCCTGCCCCACTGGGCCACAACACCTTTGATGCATGCATTGTTTGATATGAAAAAAGCATTGAATTGTGACTTAAAGACGATGTTGTACTGGTCGTACAGATAGGCAAAGCCAAAATGAAGGAGTTCATGATAATACTTGTTTAAATGGTAAGAGTTAAAAGTCTTTTATTCAAATGTTAGAATTTTAAATTCTGGTAAATGCATAGGAGTTCGTCCCGAATTGTATTTTTTGGGTGAAAAATCTGTAACAGTATGCCGATTTACTTATAAAAACTGCAAAAAAAATCTTGAGAGACGAATTTGATAAAAAAAATTCGAACTACATATAAAAATTACTATATATTATTATATCTATTAGTATTTTTAAAAATTTCAGAATTATCCCTAATGAAAATATGTTGTATATTTATAATTTTTATTAACAAATCAGTCTATATAGTATTCAGGTCCAACTAAATTAATCAAGTTGAGTGTTTTTGGATATCGGTAAAAAAATCAGTTACATACTTGAAAGGAGTGCGGTCATAATACCATCGAAATGATTGATCAATCATCACTTAATTGTTGGACGAACATGCGCGATGTGGATAGATTCATCATTATTTCCAGTCTATCCCATTCCTTGCTGGCTCGCTTCCTAAGGTATATGTGAATTGGATTTTACATTAGACTTGATTGTTAGGTGGAGTTTGATTTGAACATCTTGTTTTATCTAACAATTGAATTGTTTTTGTTTTATCTAACAATTGAATTGTTTTTGAAGAAAAATGTGAATTTTATGAATAAATATTTTAGTTTTAATATGAAAATAAATTCAATTTAAACACATTTCAAGATTTGTAAAAAAAAATTTATTTGTGAAATAAGAAGTAAGACATCGAAATCTAATTAATAAATGGTTTGTAATTTGAGTATATATCCCTAGTGCATCTATACTTTTTTATCAAAGTGTTCATAATCCAGTGGGGCTTGGCACTGTCTACCGACCGTGAGGTTGAGGGTTCATTACCCGTCTCTTACGTGGAGCTTAAAAAATTCCACCATTCCTGTGCTCCTCTTGTGACGCCACCTCCCTATGTGAGGTTTAAAAAAAATAAAACCTTTTTTCTTCTTTTTTTGGATATATTTCTCAACTAATAATTTTCATTGTCATGTAGTAGTAAATAAGGGTCACATACTGTCAACTGCTCCTGCAACGGCTGGAAAAGACTATATATTCTGATAAGATTGGAATAAAGACTCATTATTCAATCATCATCTTGATAAGTTACTTCAATCTATTTCAATAAAGCTCCAGATTCTTCATTGCTAATTTCTCATAATTCTATCTCTGTCAAATCATATTCCACTCCTACCTATTTTTTTATGTCAATCCATAGCGAAGAAAAAGTAAATTATTCGTGAAACAAATAGTTTCCAGTATAATCAAAAGCGATTCGTAGTAATATTGCTAGATTTAGCATCACAGACAAATTCATTAGAACAACATAGTAGCGGTGTAACACTTATAATACTCTTTTTGGACATTATCCAAACCCCATTATTCCTTGAAGCATTGGTATACGATTCTTCATCACTCTTTAATAAGCTTAACATAACACACATATCTTAATAATCTCTTACATGGTGGTTCAACAGAAGTAAGAACGAAGTAAGGAATTGTATTTTTGGGGCAAAAAAACTGAAATAGTATGCCGACCTACCTATAAAAACTGCACACACAAAATTTGGGGGAGGCGGGGGCGCGAACTTGATAAAAATTCCGATCTACATATAAAAATTACTATATCTAGTAGTATTTTTACCCCCCCAAGAATCGTCTCTGAACAGAAGGAAACATAACATATACCCGTCTCAAACAATTGAGGCTCTGTACTAATTATCAATGTTATGATCAATTTATTTTTTAAAAGTATAAATTATAAAAAAAAAGGTCAAACCATTATTATATAATCAAGTTTCAAGAGTGCAAACAATCATAATATTAATCTTTTATTTCAAATGGACCATCCTTCTAACACTTTTTAAAGCGAAATCGATAATCAAAATTTCATAATCGACTTTCATTGAAATGTCAATTTCAATTACTATCAAAGTTAATCCATCAAGTCTTTTTTCTGACATTGTAGAGCGCATTAAATGATATATATTATGGACAGGCCTGGAAATAAAAGTATGCTACCACAAACGCACTCATAAAGAATAGAAGAAATTTGGCACTATTTTTGCTACAATTAGGAGGGTTGTGGCGGGTGGCCGATCACTGCAACGCCACCCATCTCCGCTTTAAAAGTATGATTTTGTCAAAATTAAATACTTGCAAAATCTTCATGAGTAAAAAAAGATAACAAAAAATGTTGCTGAAAAATCTAAATTATAAACAATTCATGCGGGCAGTGGCGGAGCCAGGAATTTTTCTTTGGGGGCACAATTAACATTGACAAAATAAATTCATAAAAGCATATAAATATTGGCGGAGCAATTGATGAAATCTTATAGACTAGAGTTATTCACATTTTGTTCACCATTTTCACTCTACTGATCAGTGCTTCATAAACCTCCAAGTCCTCTGGCTTCATATTGTGAACTTTTTTATTGTGAAGTTTTTATAGTTACAAGAGAGCCCATTGTGGATTTTTTATTAGTAACTTTATTTTTTAGTCTCTTACACACTTAAGTTTGTTACCAAATCAAGAGCAAAATTGTTAAAATATAAGTGGTGTCATTCCTATAATTCACAAACTAAATAATTTAATTTTAAATTGTAAAGTGATTCAAAATGGGTACAATAAACAATATTCACGAGACGAGGTGTTACAAAACAAAACTAAAAAAATAAAAAAATAAAAAAATAAAAATTTAATTTTAAATCGTAAAGGTGATTCAAAAGGGGTATAATAAACAATGTTCACGAAACGAGGTGTTAAAACTAAAACTAAAAAAAATAAAAATAAATAATAATAAAAATAAAAATAATTTAATTTTAAATAGTAAAGTGATTCAAAATGGGTATAATAAACAATGTTCACGAGACGAGGTGTAATAAAAACAAAACTAAAACTAAATTTTTTTTTTTTTTTGGGAAAAAACTGGTGGGGCACTTGCCCCACCATGCCCCACTGTAGCCAGGGACGAAGCCAGGAATTTGATGTTGGGGGGGCGAAACTAGTAAAAAAAATCCAAAATTCTTGGGGGGGCGATAAAAAAGGCAAAAAAAATTCTTGTGGGGGCGAAATTGATAAAATTTTCCAAAATACACATAAAATTTTTAAAATAGTAGTATTTTTAAAAATCTTGGGGGCCCCTGTAATCGTCCCTGACTGTAGCTCCGCCACTGCATGCGGGTAAAATAATGTGTTTTCCCTTTTTATCTGAATGGACAAAAATATTATTTCATTTCATCCACCTACATCCCGTCACTCATGTCCAACGTAAAAATTGAATTTTAGTAAAATGTGACGCACCCAAATTCACGATGAGTAAAAAAACACGAAAAATATGATGACTAAAAACTTAAATAGTACAATATTTTTTGTGCAAAAGAGTGTTTTCTTTAATATTTTTTGTCAGAGAAAATTATTTTAGTGGTGACAGTTAGGGATGACAATTTGACTCGTGACCCATTAATCCACCATTTCTAATGCCTTTTGGGCAGACCCGCCCCTCTCCCGTGGAGAGAATGGGGGCAAATTCGACCCGCCCCGCGAACGGGCCAAATCGGAGCTGGATTTCGTGTGAGACCCGTCCCGCCCCATTCTTCTCCATCCATATTATATTATTATAATATTATTATTGTTAGATCTAATCTTGTTCAATTTCTCTTTAATATACTAATTGTACTTGTTTGAGGATTGATTTGGGATAAAATGTACTAAATGTACTTGTTGGAGGGTCTATATTTATGTTAATATTAATGATTTTTTTAAAATAAAAAGTAGGGCGGGGCGGGGGGGCGGGACGCGGAGCGAGATTTCTTGATCCGTGGCGGGTCACGAAGCAAGGCGAGACGATAAGTTACTTACACGGGACGAAATTAGATATTAAGATACCCGCATTGATCTGCCTCACTGCCATTCCTAGTGACAGTTCTTACCCAAGCACCGAGTTCACATCCGATAAAGATAGAAAATTCTCATTACCCTTTCAAAACAACAAAAAAGGAAAAATATAATAATTTCTCTAAAATACCTATAGATATTGATATCTAACGGGTTTTGGATCACATAGGCAACGCTTAATCAGTCTTCATAAGTACATTTACATTGGATGAGTAGTTCGAACAACTAAGTTTTATTTGAAAAAAACTAATAACTGTTCTATGTTAACAAAACTTAATTGTTGGACTAACTCACTAAATGATGCACATTGGTTCCGCACATGTATATTGAGTAACTATTCTATATTTAATCTTAACTTATAACACAAATACTGAAATCCGACTGAACTAACCATTTACTTCTTCTACCCCAACTTAATTATATCAATATTTTATTTAGTTTGTACTAAATTAATTATTTATGTTAAAATTTTCAATCTACCTTTATCTTCAACTTTTTGTTAAATACTAGTTAATTAAAGTGATAATTTTTAATACAAGCCATAAGAGTGATTTGTTAATTGAAATATTCAAAATGTAACTAACTAGTTAAAAATACTAATTTTTAGCATTTTAAATATCTATTCAAATCTGAATACTCATCATTAGTTAATTGAGAGTACTAATTTAGAACGGTCTAAGTATAATTTATCTCGAAGAAGTTGGCGGCGTCAATTTCCTCTTCCCGGCCAGGAACATTTTTTTTTAAAAAGAAAAGTAATATCATTAATCGATATAAAAAATTAGGAGTTGTCAAGTCTGGAAAAATTCACAATCAAGCGACTCTTGAATTTTAGTGGGACCGACTTGCGTCCTCCAACTTGCTCTGATTAAGGCCAGAAATTCCCGTTGAATACATTTCATCAAAATTAAACAAATCATCAACTACAAAATCATTAAAACATCATCAATCGGTGTAGCATCTGCTCTCAATTTGGTGACAATGGAAATTTCTTTTCAAGATTCCAACAAGCTTGGGCGGCCCAGGTTAGACCCCATCCACCCATCTTTCAGTTGTGGACCCAATCCCCTTTAACAGCCCAACTCCCCTCATTGGCCCAAGCTCTTTCACAGCCCCATTTCCATCTTGAAAAAACAATTTATTCCCTAAAACAAAAATGGAAAATAATAATTTTTTTTTGCCCGGTTTGGCACCGCGAGAAACAGAAGTCACAGTCCAAAGTATCCACGTGAATAATGATATGGGCCTTTCGATCCGTTTCCAAAAGGCGGTTAATATGCGGAGGTTCCATTCCTTCCCACTGTGCAGATATGTTCAAGACCGTCGAATTGAAATATTTGACAGTTGTAATTAAAAATAACTATTTACTTACAACCGTTAGATATTTCAATCGATTGTCTTAAACATATCTGCACAGTACGGAGTTTGATCCTATCCGTACAGGAACCAAAATCCCGTTTCCAGCCGTCTTTATTATACTCAAAGCCAACACTGTAACCGAGCTCGCATATCCAAGTCTACCACAACCACCAGAGTATAAAAAAATAAAAAGAATCCCAATTTGCCTCTGTTAATAATTCAGATCTTTATGTTATTTTAATTTATTTATTAATCGAGCCATGCGGAGTTGGTAGTTAGTTGCATTCTGGATTTTGGTTTTTGTCGTTTTCTTCGCCGCTACCGGCTACCGGAAATTGTGCGGTGAGGTGGTAGAGTTGTTGGTTGGTTGTTTGAATATGATGAAGGTCTCGCCGGTGAACGCCATAGCCGTAGCGGGGATGGCGGTGACAACTAGGGCTTTTGTGGTGGATTCACTAGACATCGAATTCGGAAACCCTTGGTGGTTTGTTTATGCCGGAATTTCATGCCTCCTCGTGCTTTTCGCCGGGATAATGTCCGGTCTTACTTTAGGGTTAATGTCATTGGGACTCGTGGAACTTGAGATTCTTCAACGAAGCGGTACCTCCAACGAGAAGAAACAAGCAGGTGCTACTATTCTTCCTACTTCTTCTATTTGCCAGTTTTTTAGATATATATTTATCGTTAATTTCATTACGATTCACTGTGATTTTGTTGTATTAGTAAAATTATTCGAGCAGATATCTGTAATTAGGTGTTCTAATTCTATAGCTTGCTCAATTCGGACTCCGTATCTTCTAGTACATCTTTTACTAATATCTTCATTCAATAATATAAGTCGTTTAGCACATGTAGCGAAAAAAGGAGATAAAAAACCAGGTAGTTTAATAGTCAAAATTTCAATATTACTCTCTTAAATATAATTAGTGGTACACAAATACTATTTAAGGGAGTAATATTGATATTTTGACTAACAAACTACCTTGCTTTTTGCTTTGATTTCTAAACGACTTATATTATGGAATGGAGGGAGTAATATACTCTTTAGTAGACTAATGATATTGCACCACATTTAACAATATCTAGAAGAGAATTTATGAGCTACATGTAATAATTTCATTGATGTTATAGACAATGTTCCCAATTCAAGCTTCTATTTGCTTTTACTACCTTTATTTAGTTTTAAAGTATATGTATATGCGATTATAGTACTTTTGGCTTTGAGTTCAGTTCCCATCTGCCTTGTGTAGAAAATTTGCTAGGTCGGAGGACTAATAAATGAAGATAAAGCACATTTAATTGATTTGTTGTTTTATTTGTTGTCAGCTGTTATATTACCAGTGGTTCAAAAGCAACATCAGCTTCTGGTCACATTGCTTCTCTGTAATGCTGCTTCAATGGAAGTGAGTTTTACACTTTTACTTTAGTTTGCTTTTGTTTTCTTCTAAAGTTTATATATTTAGTCTCTTTTACAATTCCAATGCGAGTTTTTTGCTCACCTGCTGTGGGAGTTGAAATTTTTTAAATCAAGACTACTTCGCCTGAGCATATCTTGGTCATATTCCAATAATTATTTGCCTGTTCCGAATTATGATTATCTACGGACAAATGGGGAGTGAGAAACTAAGGAAGAAAGAGCGATAGTGGAATTATGGCTTTGATTTGGCTTCTCCTATTTTTTCTACAAGAGTGTTGTTACTAAAATTTTATCTTCATGCATGTTAAGAGCCCTTGCATTTTTTAGGTTCTATGAATGTCATTTTTATGCAATTGTTGAATGTCATTTTACTTTCCTAATGACTTTCATTATGTATCCTGCAGGCTCTTCCAATTTACTTGGATAAAATATTTCATCCTGTTGTTGCTGTTGTCTTGTCTGTAACATTTGTTTTGATTTTTGGAGAGGTTTGTTAAGGTTTACACCTTTCTGGATTCCATTGGATTTTCAGACGGCCCTTCCTCGTGATAGCTTAATGAACTAGTACTAATTTTGATCCTACAACATGTTCGATTAGGTTATTCCGCAAGCAGTATGCTCAAGATATGGACTTGCCGTGGGTGCAAACTTTGTATGGCTTGTGCGCATTCTGATGATCATTTGCTATCCTATTTCTTATCCTATTGGAAAGGTACATAATATACAGGTTTTTGCTCCGTGGATGGTTGGTAGGTAGGAAAGCTGAACTTATTACATAGTTTCTATTTGAATCTTGAGCACAACATGGTTCCAGGTTCTAGATGCTGTTCTGGGACACAGTGATGATCTATTTAGGCGAGCGCAATTGAAAGCTCTTGTTTCAATCCATAGCCAAGCGGTAATCCCTCTTACCAGGCTTTTTTCTTTTATGCTGCTATAGTTTAAAATGATTGCAACTTTAGCATGTAGAGAGACACTTCATTTGTCTAATTTAAGTCCTAGTAAACATGGTACATGATTAGTCAGAAAAACTTTACCTATGAGTGTCATATTCTGGACTGAAGCTGCTCTGGAAACTACATATTCTGGGCATTTGTTCTTTTGATTCTTTACCTTTCATATAAACAAGTAACTCTTTTCTCCATCTTATAGGCTGGTAAAGGAGGTGAACTCACACATGATGAGACTACAATCATAAGTGGAGCTCTTGATTTGACTCTAAAGGTTTGCCTGCAATAGATGGATAGCAAGCATGTTTAATTTTCTCCTTCTTTCATGTTTTTACTTTACCCAGCCTGTATTACATATCTCTAGATGCGTTTTTTGGGGCATTTGATTTTGATTAACAATGTGGTAAATAAGTTGGCTTCTGAAAAAGACAGGTGTAATATTTTGGAAACATTAGATTTTACTAAAGTTTTTAACTTTAAGCTATCTGAGTTGGCTAAAATGGACATGCTCCGATATATATTTGCACATATTTGTGTTGGAGTTAAATGTTTATTTTGAGTGTTCGGAATGTGGTATTATAAGTTGAAGTTGTATTGGATACATGCAGACTGCAGAGGAAGCAATGACGCCGATAGAGTCAACATTCTCTTTGGATGTGAATTCAAAATTGGATTGGTAATCGCTCTTCATTTTTTTCTAAATCTTTTGGTTCTTTGAGTTTAAACAATTATCTATTGGAAGTAGGGGTGGAGAAACCAGTGTTGTTTGTTATTGTTATTATTATAAGATGTAGAGTCTTATAAGGTAGTATTTGGAGGAAGTATCTACTTTGATAGTAGTAAAAATGGTTACTATCAATGGTCTGTATAAAGTCGAAAAGATGTTATCATGATGCTAGATTATTATTATTGAGAGTGGGGTTTCTTACCAACATTTTGCAGGGAGGCAATTGGAAAGATTCTTGCGCGGGGACATAGTCGTGTACCTGTCTACTCTGGAAACCCAAAGAACATCATTGGGCTTCTACTGGTCTGTAAATAACTCCAATGGCTGCGCAAAATGTTACTTGTGTATTGTTTTGTTGGGGCGTCCTTATTATAAATTGTCATTCCATTCTTATGTTTCTAACTTTGGATGATAGGTAAAGAGTCTTCTCACAGTACGAGCGGAGACGGAGACTCCTGTTAGCTCTGTTTCCATCAGGAGAATGCCAAGGTTGGTTCTTCAGACTTTTCCTCTTTTCTGCCTTGTTGAATAATAATTTCTTTGTTTGGATTCCTATGCACCTCAGGGTTCCAGCTGATATGCCATTGTATGATATTCTTAACGAGTTCCAAAAAGGAAGCAGTCATATGGCAGCTGTTGTGAGGGTTAAAGGAAAAAACATCAAACAGCAGTGTCCTTGTGAGGGAGAGAAGACTCGAGAAATCAAAGCCAACCCGTCAGATTCAAAATTAACTACCCCCCTGCTGCACAAGCTTGATGAAAGATCAGAGAATGTTGTAATCACTATTGGTATGTGGTCATCTCCAACCTCCGGAGACAAACTAACTCTGAATGAAAATGGTTTTGTCACAAACAGTCTGCATCTGCCAGAGGATATTGAAGACGGTGAAGTTATTGGCATCATCACTCTGGAAGATGTTTTCGAAGAACTTCTGCAAGTAATGCCCTTTATCTGTTTTGTTTCTAGTGATTTCCGTCTTAAATCTTTTTTTCTCTGCTGGATCTTGTTCCTGGTTGTGCACACAACTTATCATATCAGCTTAGGTTGCTCCTTAGCAATTGGTTCATCACTGCATCTTGATAACAAATCGATCTAATTTATTGTTTAATTTTATTGCAAACAGTTCTAGGTTTAGTTAAAGTAAAGGCCCTCTCCTTCCCTTGTGACCTCTTGCTCATCCGTCTATTCTCTTTTACAAATTCATGTCTATCTTGATATTTTGACCATCCTTTTTTTTTATGCAGGAAGAAATTGTAGACGAGACAGATGTTTATATTGATGTACATAAAAGGTATCGAGGATGTTTTTGGCTGCCTGTTTGTATATATGCAATCATTTTACCTAGATCTTAATGTACTCTATGCAAGTTTGCTAGCTGGGTCTTTTCTAAATCTTCCCTTTCTATCTACTGTGATTATTGCAGAATACGTGTAGCTGCAGCAGTCGCTGCCTCATCAGTTGCTCGAGCACCTTCAAATAAGAGGCTGACTGGTCCAAAGCCCTCAGTAAGCTTTATGGCATTCACTTTTTAAGCATCACATTGATTGGTGTTCTCCGGAACTGTTATACAGAAAGCATATTACTTTGAACTTTTTTTGCAGATTCGGTGATCAATGTAGCAAACTATACAGCAATTTTCCTGTTTTTATTGGGAGTCATGGTGGTGTTTTTCTGTTTTGCAGGGAGGCCCAGGTAAGCCAGGACAAGCACCAAAGAAGCCATACTAAATCATAAGATCATGCTGCCTCAACGGGCCGAGAAGAATGATTTTGTAACTTATGTTTAGATAGTGTTTTAGACCATAGAAGATGGGAAAAAAAAAGTCATTGGGAAGCCCAAAATGGATTGCAATGTTCTGTGCAACCACGGGGCAGTAAACAAGAAAAGAAAGAAGGTAGAGAAGGAAGAAGCAAATATAAAAGGATTCCCCTGACTTAATTTGTCAAATTATAATTAGGTAATGGGTAATAGTCGAGGTCATAGAAGTGAATATAGACAATGTGTATGTAAATGTATTGGAAGATGCATATAGAACAGCAGGGTTTGGAATAAATAATTTATGGAGACTTGTGAAATTCATTTGCGGTTCCCAAATGCTTGCACCTTTAATGATAAGATGAATATTAAAAAAAAAAATTGTGTGCCTTCCCCCCTTTGAACAAGAGTGAGGATCCCAATTAGAGTAGTAATGCTTGATACAATTCATCACGTGCTGCAATACTATTAAACAATTTACCTCCCTCCAATACTTTCTAGTTATACTAATGATTGGAATTTTCGAAAGTAATTGAAAATGCCGGTCTAACCTAAGCTCTGAGGTAATTGGTTGAACTTATTATATGTCAAATTGTTGACGAGTGTTCGATTCTCTCGGTAGGCATTGATTTTCGTAGAATTTTCCTACAGCTGGTAGGACTCAGTATAAAAAGAACAGTATGAGTTATGCCCTTCCCGCTATCGGTTATGCTACGGGCCAACCACAAGTTAAACCTGAATTAGGTTTTTAAAATGCCAATGTACTTAAATGGTCGTCCATCACGAAATAAATTTTTTTCACTTTTATTCTGACTTTTATTGGATAAATAATTTAATTTTATGAAGTTCAAATGCAAATTCTCAAATGAACACTCGATGCAAGTACTTGGATAAGCATTTACATCCAATGGTATACATGTGTACTAGTCTTTAACAATATTTTTTGAAATTGCGGAGGTTTGCCGACGTCAAAATTAATCACGTCTACAGGAAGTTAATGCCTGTGCAGATTTGCTTGCCAAGAATGGAATTCTTTCGAATAGTTTTAATTTGCTTTTCTTTTTAGAATCTCCCTCATTTGTTAGTCAAGTATTGGTGAGGGATGCCCATGGGACCTATTTTGAGAGATTAGTTTATGATGTAATCTCAAATACTTTGCCTCCTTTTGATTAATATTTATATATCGTTTTTATTTCACAAAAAAAAACAATATTTTTGTTTCCCCCCCCTTTTCCTCTTTTTCCTCTTTTCTCTCTCTTCTCTCTACCCCTCTGCGTTTTCTGCTGCTCTTCTTGTGCTCTTTGCTGCTGGCCAGATTTGGCCATTGGCTCCGGCCAATGCTCGAATCTTGGTCCTTTTGTTTAGGTTTTATACCTCTTGGGTATGGTTTTTGTCTGTTATCATGATTTTTTAAATCATTATATAACTTTTATTTTTTCTTATATTTTCATATTTTCTTTTGATTGTAATGATTTCGGCTATTTTGTGATTAATGAAAATTTTATTATTTAGCAAAAAAAAAAACAATCTTTTTGAAAATAATAGTAATAAAGCACACATTTTACATAATTGCCCTTGGTGTTTTAGTAGAATGACCAAACTGTCCAATTCCATAGCAGCGCCAGTCTCTTCATCGTCCCCAACCATATATAGGCAAAATCGTCTAATTGGTCCTTTTCGTATTTTGAGTTTGCAGTTAGTGTCCTTTTCGTTTATTTCCTAATGTCCTGTTCGATTTTACGTTCATCCATTAAAGGACATCTGTTAAATTTGCTGTTAGACTACCGTCAAGCTGATCATGTGCCTCACATGTGAGGTACTTTTTAAGGGTATTTCGGACATTTCAATCTATTTTCCATAAGAAAAATTTGGGTACTCAATTGTTAAAAACTATAACTATGAATACCCAATTAAAAATAACAAAAAAATCTCTAAACCCCTCACTCCATCTACATCCCTTTTCCACCAGCACCTGCAAATTGAGTTATAGTCTTACCAGAACCCATATTTGAAATGGTGGAGATGGGCCCACGGCCACCTCCAAAAGAAGCTCCAATGGAGACAAAAGCTGATGGAGAAGCCTCATATGGTGACGGTCTGACCTTGTCGGCAGCGACAACAACCACCACAAGAAGAGGTGAATATGGAACAGACCATTTACAATGAAAATCATGAAAAACTCATTTTGTTCAATCGGCTCAGATGACCCCTTCATCTAGGACAACCTCAGCTCCATGATTTTTCTTTGCCATTAATAAGTCCTGCAAGAACATGATTTCCAACAAATACCAATCAAAATACCACTAAAAACATTGATTAAAAATGACAAACAACAAACTTTTCAACTGAATAAGTACTTAAAGCCCGCAAAATTTCATATCAAAACAATGAAGAAAATGATTTATTTGACGAAAATTAAATTAAAAAAGATCAAATAATAAATTTCACAAGATTGTGCCAGAAACAATATAACATCATTTGAAATTACTAAAAAATATACACAAATCTGATTGCATTTCATCTACTTGAAATTCTTGAAATACCCATGTCGATTTCACTCTGTTTCACTCCTCCGTTCGCTTCACACTCACAAACCCACAAAAAGTTCACTTCACACGATGAATTTGAGTCCTCCTACAGCGAAATCCATATGGGAAAATTTGTTGTCTACTGCAGTAAGTTTCAATCCGCAACAACCAATAAGGTGATTTAATGTTGTTTGAAAAGGGAAAGTCTTGTTGGGTTTCTGAAAGTGAAAGAATTCGTCTTTTCGATTAAAACCCATGGTTTCTTGAAATCGAAACGAGTCAAATTTGATGTGTTTTGGAGTATTCGCAGAGGGCATCAAGGTGATTTAATGTATTACAATTTATGAAAAAGCTCAATTTTGCAGGTGGTGGTAGTGCTGAAGAAAGGATGAAGATGGTGGGATGAATTTAGAGATTTTTTGTTATTTTTAATTGGGTATTTATAGTTATAATTTTTAACAATTGAGTATCTACATTTTTCTTATAGAAAATATGTTGAAATGTCTGAAATATCTTTAAAAAGTATCTCACGTGTGAGTCACATAATCGACTTGAAGGTCGTTTGACAGAAAATTGGACGGAAGTCCTTTATTAGTAGAACGTAAAATCGATCAGGACATTAAAAGTAGGAAATAAATGAAAAGGACACTAACTACAAACTCAAAATACGAAAAGGATTAATTAGGCTATTTTCCACCCCATATATATAGCCGACCTCTCGATTTCATTTACGTAGAATAACTAACGCATACTCTCTCTCTGTAAAAGCTCGCGCAGTCCTAATCTTCATCTTCTGAACATTTACGCAATCACGAGAAAGAACTAGGTCAGCACTTTCTCTCCCTGAAACTTCAGTCTCCTAGGGTTTCTCATTCCTTACGCCTCCGATAATCGTTTTCCAATATATTCTGCTATGTTTTGTTGATGTGAAATTGATCGATTAACTATTTTACATGAATTTCCTGTTAAGTATCTTTTTACTCCGATGGAATCCTGAATTTAGGCAATATTCATAGTTTTATAGACTGGAATTATTATGTACATGCATTTATTTGCATTTTCCGTTATTCTTCGACGTTTCGTTGGTGCGAAATTGATCGACTAACTATATTTTGCTTTAATTTCCTGTTAAGGGTTTTTCTCCGATGGAATTTTGAATTATAGGTATTAGGCGTAGTTTGATCGACTGGTACATGCATTTATTTGTATTTTGTTCGCTCGCCTACTTCGTTGTGCCGGTTTAAGTTTTATTGGATGAATGAATTCTTAGGGTTTCTCTTTCTTATGCATCTGATATCTCTTTCCTTTATTCTGCAACGTTTTGTCTGTTCAAAATTGATCGACTAGCTATATTTTACTTTGATTATCGATTATGCTTTTTTTTTCTCCGATGGAATTCTGATTTTTCCAAGTATTAGGCGTAGCTTGATCGACTGGATATTATCATGTAAATGCTTTTATTTTCATTTTGTTAGGTCGCCTACTTTGTTGTGCTGGTTTATGTTCCATTGGATAAATTGTTAGGGTTTCGTAATGAGTTTGTGTGTTTTTTTTTTTTAAATTTATGTTTGAGATTCATATTTGATAGTCTTGTTACTAGTATTTTAGATTGATTTGTTAATTCGCCTCCTTATTCTGCAATGACTTGTTAATGAGAAAATTAAGTTAATATTTAGTCGAAATGCTTATAGAGCTCTTCCTTCTGATTGAAGAGCATTTCTTTGTTTTACCAATATGTATGGTATGATTGGTTGTTCTTTTCTTGTTTTAATAACTTTTATAATTCACTTCGTAGTTCTAAGTTGTACTAAATGAATTGTTAGATTATTGTAGCTCTTTTACTTGAGAAATGAATCCTAATTGTTTTCTATTGCACTTGTGAGTTTATTTGATTCATATTTTGTAATTTATGTCTCCTTTTTGTAGAATCCCGGTACGTAGTTATTGATAATGGGATTCAAAAAAGTTTACAAGACTTTGCAGGAGATCTTTCCTGAGGTATGATAATAGTTTCTTTAGATTGAGTTAAGTTTTTATTTTTTTTCCGCCGTATTCTGTTGCATTTTTAATATTGCAATCATCTCGTGATTCATTAAACCATCAGTAATCTCTCAATAAAAGAAAAAATCCATCATTCGGATAAAATTCACGAACAATAAGTGTGGTGAGGGCAAGCATATTTGTATACGTTGAAAAATTTACATTAAAACATTCACCTAGAGATAAAATGCATTTTATGGGAAGAATACTGAACAAATCAAGTAAAAGAGGCTATTGTTCTTTTTAAATTCCTCTCCTTCTTTTGGTCCATATCGACCGGGAGAGAAAAAAATTATTAAAAATTAAGGATCAAGTGTATAGAGTCCAGAGAACTGTCTTCTTGCCAGACAAAGAATGAAATTGGGCTTCTTTGGGGAACTTTTATTGGAAAATCTAACTGATCTCAAATCTGTCCACCTTCTATAGGTTGATTCTCGGCTTCTAAGAGCTGTTGCTATTGAGCACCGAAAAGATGCTGATTCAGCTGTCGAGGCAGTTTTGACAGAGGTTATACCTTATCTGACTGGGATGTCTAGTCAGTTCGATTCTTCCAGCGAGCCCAGGTCTGCAGATCAAACATCTTCCGGTGAGAACTGGTCTGCAGACCAAACACCTAGTTCAGCCAGTGAGAGCAGTGCTGCAGAGAAAACACCTAGTTCATCCAGTGAAAGCAGGGTTGCAGAGCAAACACCTGGTTCATCCAGTAAGAGCAGGGATGTAGTCCAATCATCTAAAGGTAATGCATTCTATTGATTGAACTTTTGGTTTTATAGTTTTGGAACGCATAATTGGTCATTCACCTACCTGTGGGTTGTCATTGGTGAAGGTGCTAGTGGAACTCCTTGCACGGAGAATGGGTATCTCCAGACTCCTATATGTCCAGATGAAGATCAGCATGCTCAATTTTATGATGCGGAATCTGATCATAATCAACTGTTTCATGACGTAAATGGTGGAGTGCATCAAATTTGTGGAGACAGCAGTATTGGTAAATTGACCTCAATTGATGAAACCGTGATGAATGTTTGTGCTAGTGCCTCCTCTCCTGTACCATCTGCGGTATTGATACATGGAAATGGGGCAAATACTAGTCATGGTATATGTGGGCCCCCCAAAACTGAAGACCTAATAATAATTCCTGGAAACTATGGAGAAGGCAGCGTTGAAGTTATATCCAACCAGCATGCTCAGATCATTTCAAGTGCTTTGGAGCATGAGAATTCGGCTCTGGACAAGTGCATTACTAATTTACTTCAGGTCAACTCCATTATAGGAGAAAATCCTCGAGAAAAATATTGTGCTGCTGGAGAAGTGGTTGCAGTGAAGGATTCTTTGGGTCACATTATCCAATCTAGTTTGGGAAGTTCAGAAATGAGCTCTGCTGAATTTAGCATCAGTTCAGTTGATATGCCTCTCATGCTTAACTCTGATGGCATGAAACAAGCTAATGATTCAGAAACTGATGCTTCTAAAATAGGATCCCTTAATGAATCAGCTGATGTCATAGATGAGTCCAACTTGTCGACAGGGGTTACTCCAGCTGCCCAAATCTGTAGTGTTGATCACCTTGAAGACCTCCTTGTTGATGCAAGAAATAACAAGGTATTACTGGCATTGGGAGTGTGAATATATATATTTATATACACTCAGATTTTTCATTTTCAGAGTTGCACACATGCATACTCATAAATGTCTTATTTTACATATTTTCTAAGTGGATTATCTACTTGCACTGTATTTCATTGTTCAATGAACCCATTCAGAGTGATTAAGAGCTTCTGAAACCAACAAGGAAAGAATTTTCTGGTAGACTTGTCAAGATTAGATGTGCTCTTACTACTATTTTCTGCGGGTAGCAAGAGGCCTTCTGGAATCAATCACATTCCGAGTTCTTTACCTTTGTCAAAAGTGAAAAGCATTAGCTTATAAGGAAGGAGTTATGTTTGAGCTACTTCTAATCTTCCAAATAATATCAATTTTTGTGCTGATCCAGCCGGTATTTCAATGTGAAAATTAATTAAGTTTTGGTGGATGTATGTAGTATAACTATCAGATTCACTAGAACTTCAGGAAAGGTGCAATTAGTTCCGTCATAGGTACTGTTCTTTTTGTAATGTATCTTTGAGCTCTGGAGGAATCAAAACGTATATCATAGAACTGAAAAGTAAGATGTGTTCTTTTGACGAGAACATTCACTTGGAAGCGCTGCATATCTAATTATGAAACTCTGCAGAAAACCTTGTTTACAGCTATGGAATCTGTTATCAGTTTGATGAAGGAAGTGGAACTGCAAGAGAAAGCTGTAGAACAAGCAAAAGAGGAAGCAGCTGAAGGGGGCCTGCAAATTTTTAAGCGTGTAGAGGAGCTCAAACAAATGCTGCAGCATGCGAAGGAAGCCAATGATATGGTTGACACTTGTTATTGGCTGGATTGTACCATTTTGTGTCGCCTTTGGTTTCCTTTTCCTTTTCTTTTTCTTTTCAAATGACATAAATCATTTGCACCAATTTTAATGCAGCACGCTGGAGAAGTATATGGTGAGAAAGCTATTCTGGCTACAGAAGTCAGAGAGCTTCAGTCTCGTCTGCTCAGTTTGTCTGATGAAAGGGATAAAAGTCTCCGTGTTCTTGATGAGGTGCTGAAATCAAATTCCTTGCTGTCTTCACATTAAACTTTTATTCATTTATTTGTTTGATGTTGTTATATCGTATTCTATATTGGAGAAATTCATGTTGTACAGAATGATTCTATTCCGTAACAGAATTTCGTTGCATATGTAAATAAATTGCTGGTCTAGAATTGCAGCTTTAACCTACTCTTCTAGTAACTCCCAAGGTGGTTTGTTCAGATGCGTGAAAGTTTGGAAGTAAGATTGGCTGCAGCTGAGAAAGAGAGAGAGGCTGCGGAGAAGGAAAAACTTGAAAAGGAAGAAACTGGGAGAAAATTACTTGCTGAACAGCAAAAGATAATGGAGAAGGTTGTGCAAGAGGCCAATACCCTGAAGCAAGAGGCAGAAGAGAACACAAAGGTAATGAATCCTTTTACTAGTTTCTGGTTGTCTGATACACTCACGTAATCAATGATGAAGTTGAGATGCACATTGACCTTCCTCTTGTGTAATGTTTTGCAGTTACAAGAATTTCTTGTCGACCGTGGCCGTCTCGTTGATATACTGCAGTAAGTATCCTGTTGTCCTGAGAGTTGTCATCTAAGTTGGTGGATTTAGTATACTACAGTTTTATTCTGATGTACAGTATTTTACTTTTGCATCATAAAGTAAATTTGTAAAGTGTCTTGCTCAACTTCCTTGTTTGTGTGGCATTTTGTGGTCTGCCTTTTAACTGATAACTCCTATAATACATTACTTTCTGACATGAAAGCTTTCTTGCCGGTGTTTTAGTGTGTTGTTTACTCCCAGATTGAATGCTATGAACATATTTTACCGAGAATAGGTTGTAAGATGCTATTAACTCTATATATATATATATATCCAAATTTTGTTGAATGGGATTGATTGCTGGACGTAACGTGTATTTCCTTTTTCTGGCAGAGGGGAAATATCAGTAATATGCCAGGATGGGAGGTTGCTGAAAGAGAAGTTTGATGAGCGCCTTCCCCTAAGCAAGTCTTTGACTTCCAGCCAAACCAGCTGCATTTTAGCTTCTTCAAGTTCGTCTTTTAAAAGTATGGGGACAGAACAGGTGGAGCAGGTGACTGAGACTGCAGAGAAGAAAGATCTTGTGCCCAAATTTGTTCAGCCAGAGTCCTCTGGAGCAGAAGCAGCAACACATGAGCATAAAGCTTTTGTTGATGATGGATGGGAAATTTTTGACAACCGTTACTTGTGAATCCAGTGAATATTTTGATGATTGATGGAAGACAACTTTGCACTCCTTAGACATTTTTAGACTGAAATATCTGTTCTGCTATGGTGTATAGTTTTCATCAACTTAAATGCTTTTAGTTTTTGATGTGAATAATGATTTGGAGTTTTTGCTGACATATATAGCTGGGTTATGTGAAGAAGTGATGGTTTATTGATTATCTAAGTTAAAATTCTGTGATATTAGAAGCAGATCCCCCTATCTCTTCCAGGAAGAAGACTCTTCCTGATAGATAGATAGATGAGAATTAATGGTCATGTTGTTGAACTTGGATAAGCAGCTGGTGAAGCCCGACTTGCTACTTTTCATTACAAAAAGAACTCACAACTGAAGTTCGGAACAAAGAAAGGGTTTCGTTCATCCTCAACAAGGGTATAATTTTGTAGCAATCACTTTGTAATTTCAACAGGAAGCAAGAAACAAGACTTGGTATTAGCGTCATGTAATGTTAGGTTAGTCCTCACTCCATGTAACAAAAGTAGAGAAACAGACATATTCCAATGAGTGGAGAAGTATATTAATTGTGATAAGCGTATATTACACATTAGAAAACAGCCATAAACATTCTGGCTTTTGGTTTCTTTCTCCTCAAACAAAACCTCTCTGGCAATCGCCGGAAACTATGCAAGGATGACCAAAGCATTTTTTGTGATAGTGTCAAAATTTTACAACCTAAAATGCCACCATACCCACCCCTACTCAGAATCCTTCCGAGAAAACTATGATTCCATTTCCATTTCCATTTCCATTTCAATCGTGCCAGCAGAGAAGCAGCACAGTACATCTCCATATGATGTAGAGACGAGCCCTCTGCTCTCGGATTTGCTTCGTACCTCTCCCGAATGAACGAACTTTAGAAGTACTCCTAAAGGACATAGAAGCTGATGCCATTTCTGCAGTTGATTCTTGGTTGAGTGGTGATTGGGTTTGAATTTGAAGTTATCTTTGAGTTGAGTTGAGTGATAGGTACAAAATGAGAAGTTGAAGTGGCTTAAATAAGCAACCAAATGATCACTCACTCGAGAATGAAGATATGTGTGAGAAGAAAATATGTGGTGAATGATAAACATTGGCCCAAAGGGTTTTGGTTCATTGGATTAAGTTGAACAACATCATGTAGCCATTCTAGTAGTAGAGACCACTTCTGTCTGTCTCCTCGCCATCCTCTCTGAAAATGACTTTTGCCATCATGCATCATTGTCTCACATGCCTCTACACCCTTCCAACAATTTTCTCTTTTTCATTTTTTTTTTGGGCGTTCGGAAAAGAAGATGGATATGACTTACTGAGTATTAAACCCGAGACCTGTAAGATAAAGATGGATTTCTTTATCTACTATATTACCATTTTACTCTCTTAAGCTTAGCATTCATGCTTTGTAGAATATTTTTTTTTGTGGAAATATAATTTTAAAATTTTTTTGGGTTTTAAAGATATATAAGCACTTTGTCTTGAATATTCTAGCATTGGATAGTGGAAATTTTCAAGAATTAAGTTCTAGGGGTGAGTACCGAATTCGAATTCGCCAATTCGACATTTGAATTCGGTTTTTTCATTTTTTTATTTTTTTTATTTTTTTTATTTTTTTATTTTTTCATTTTTTTCATTTTTTTTCATACCTAAAAAAATCGATCGGATTCAAAACCCAAATTCAAATTGATCAATCGAATTGACGATTGTGAATTCGAGTCGGTTTCGACCGAATTAGCCGAATTGGAGGGTACATCTTTTTTATTATATAATAATAATTTAATTATTAAAAAATTCAATTCGAATTCGGTGTCAAACCGATTTCGTCCCAAATTCGACCAATTCAAATTCGGTGACCGAATTACCAAATTCAGGCCGAATTACCGAATTCAAATTACCAAATCGAATTCGATTCATCGAATTTGATAAACCGAATTTGCTCACCCCTAAGAATTACGGCATGGGATGGACAGGATCAAGAAGCAGCAGAAGGACAGGCCCATTTCTTACAAGCGGTACTTTTTTCTGGTTTTTTCATTCAATTTGCTGGGCAGAGACAGCATACGACAATTTTCTTCCATGTTAGATGTCAGGAGAGAATAGAAGAATCTACACTACCATTTAATTTCTATACTATATTATATTCATATATTTATACAAATAAATTGCTTTCTCAAGGTTATGTTTCCTTCTTTCCTATCAGTTTGAATGGGGGTTTAACGCCATTATTTTAATTTCATTTTCTTAGAATACTCTTCATTTAACCTAATTCAAATTACTCTTTGATTGTACTTAGCAAAAAATAAAATAAAAATTACTCTTTGATTGTACTTGTAGTAATCTGACTCTTCTTTAAAGAAAGATTTGACCTGAAACTCTTAGTTATATATATATAAAATCTCGTATTTTTATTTTCCTTCTCTCATGCTGGGAATATCAGTGATGCTACTATGTAGGTCACTCAAACCTAAGATTCAATTTTAAGACCGTCCTTATGTGATTACTCCCAACATCTCTACAAATGAATTGAGCAGAACCCACATTTGTAGGTAGGTGACTGTTAATTGAGTCTAAAATATTGGGTACATATTCAGGCCCACTAAATTGTTATCTAAGTTGGATTTCTATTGGATTGTGTCTAGTTATTTTCAACTAGAATTCGAACTCAATCACATTGGGTCTTGAATCTAATTTGGATCCGCTCATTAATTTTACTTATAATTTTATTGATACTCAGTTTTATCGATCGAAACGCCAATATTTTTTTAAATAAAATAAATAACGATTATTAGCGAAATATTTTGTGAAGAAAATATGCACTGTTCATTAACATTAACATTACATCCTTGGGTTCTTATAAAAAAAATAAAAAAAATAAAAAAATAATCTTAATTAGGTTTTTGAGTCCTTGGATTTCTTGGGTCTATACAATTACAATTTAGACCCACAACTTTTTGATCACATACTTGATTTGCATCCTATCCATATAAGTCCAGACCCAATCTAAATCTGAGTATAGAAAATTCTATCTAGACCCAAATTAGGTCTTATAAGTCTGTATCTGAATTTAGACTCTTGAGTCCAATTGACAGACCTATTCCTGTTCATCTAAAAGGGATGTGGGGCTAGTCTCACTGATTGAATTTTCCCACTATGCATAATGCACATAATTAACGGAAGCTGCCAAAAATCTTGAGGACAAGACTGCCATTTAACTAATCAATACTCACTCCAGTCCTCAATGTAGGATATTTATGATACTTTGAAAAAAATTAAAGAATACAAACAAAAGTAATTTTTTCACCACAATTCCAATAATACCCCTTCCTCCCTCTCTTTCACTTTTTCAATAAAATATATGTTGAGGGTATAATTGGAATAAATTGTTGACACCTAATAAAAGATATATAAATGACAATTAATTTGAATACATATATATTTTCTGAACGACGATTAAATGAGAATGGAGAGAATATGCTCCTCATGAAAAGTATTAATTTCATAGGGGCATAACCTACTCTCTATTCCCATGGATGACAATGAAAATAGACTTGAGGGAACTGGGTGGGGTTACCACGTGCACATTGTCACCTTTGATAACAAGTTCAGCAAAACCAAGCACAAAATTCGAATAGTCAGTCAATTAGAAGAGACCCGCCATTGCCGGCCACTTATCATTGATTGCCCCTGACCTGACTCACTCATGCTTCATACCAGTTTCAAGTCATTCCTTCACAATGCACATGGATGGATGGATGGAACCCATGGGTAGGCCCTCAAGATTTTGAATATTGTTGTAATCCCTCAATAAGTATGAGAAGATGGAGAGGTATATAACGAATTTAAGAATTTATAGTCACTTGAAATATTCATTATGAAATAGTGAAGATGTTTGTCAACTAGATACATGGTGTGACAATTGTGTTTTTTATTACTAACCATGAGTTACAATAATATCGACAAACTAAAATAGAAAGTGAATATTCAATTTGGAACAGAATGAGTATTCACTTTCTTTCTAAAAATCTTTTGAAATGTTTCTATATTGTCCTATAATAACTGTAGAATTTCCTCCCTGAAAGTCGTTACATTGTTGAATCCGCCTCTGTTCCATGTTTTTTATATTTCTTTCCCTTGAAAGGGATGTTTAATTTAGGATAAAAAAGAGTACTATTTAAAAAAAAAATGTTGTAAATAAATGAATGATCTGGCCCAACTCATAGAATGGGAGGCTCATACGCCCATGAACCAAAAGATTCTACCTCTATAAATAGAGGTCTTTGGTTCATATCACAATACACCTTATATCATATTCTCTCCCAAATTCTCCTCTCCTCTCTTATATTCATAGCACGTTATCAACTTTTTTTTTTCTTGATAAATTTATGAGCTCATATCTTTGATTCTCCCATAAATATAATTTGTTCCAAATGTACTAGTGATATTATATGACATCTAGAATAAAAGTTGCATATCCTACAGAATAGGTTTATATAATAAAATGATATTGTAGAATCATATATTGCTTTGAATTTATTAATATTTGCTTTTATTTTGCCAACTATTAATTTCTTACTTCTCCTCTTATTAATTAGTTTATGGTTGCAAACCAAAATATTTCCATATCCAGATATAATGTGCGCTCATACTCCGCCACAAGGTGTTGAGATCAATCCTGCTGATTGGTATATATTGTTGCAACATAAAGAGGGGAAAATATATAGCCGAACAAAATATTTCTATTCGTGTCTCTTATTGATCCTCAAACAAATAAGTTTTGAACCAGAAGTTCAGAAGACGAATAGTCAGAGATATTTTATAACCAAAATTCGGCCAGAAAAAAAACTCCATGATATTTAATGTCCCTGAAGGACAAGCTATCCATAATATCTGAGACATTGAAATGAGGTAGCATTATGGGTTCCAATAATAAAATTTCTCGCAAATGGAGTAAATATTTATAGATGGTCAAGTCGAGAAGATTAAAATTCTAGAAGAATTTTTCCAAACATGAATATTATATATTTCCAGAAGAAATTCAGGTACCTGAAAATATGTGAGAATTATGAGATCTCAAATGTTTGGGATTTGATGGAACCATATACATAAAATTGTGCAAAAGTCGACATTATTTATGCGCGCAATAGAATGAGGATCTTTAATATAAAGTCTGCAGACTGCAAAATTAAAAATGTAGAGATGATTGATCAAAATAGACCATTGAGTTCACCTCAAATTGTGAAAAGCATGTACGGAAATTTTAATACACTTGAAGTGTAAATGTATTTGTTACAGATATTATGCACCTGAAGTGTAATCTTAGAAAGTTATTCGTTTAGAATAACAAACAAATAAATTACTTTGAGGGTGGATGCAAGTACTTGGTATATACACAATGTTGCAATTTAGTAACAACATTTATAGGAAGTCTTTGAAGGACTTGATGTGCCAGAAGCATATAAGTAATTCTTCCCGAAGAATATAAACATCAAGACCTTATTTTATTATTATCTTTAGTATTTTGATGAAATAAGTTATCCCACGTCAGGGAAAGAGAGCAATGAATGATGTGGGAATATCATTGTTAAGGATCTTAATTAATGTAGAAGCTCTAACGAACTTGAAGTTCAATAGAGAACATTTGTAAATTGTTGTATATAAATTGGTTAATATTTTGCTAACTCCAAAAGAGTTGCAAATTGAATATTCATAATATAGATGCTCTTATTTTTCAAAAATATATATATTTTTTTATATAAATGACGAGTTCAAGACACACCAGATGTGTGACTGACCTATTTCTGACAAAAATAAAAATCCTTGTATTAGAGAGGATTAGATCATCAGCATATTTCTCCCGAAGAGTTTAGAAAAAGCAAGTAAATGTTGAAAGTTTTGGAAAAATCTAGTATTTACAAATTGAAACATCTAGAAAATGTAATTTGTTTATCCAATGAACAATTATTCACTAAGATAATACCAACTGCAAATTGTGAAGGTTGATCTTGAAGATCTATATGCATTGGTTCAATGATGTTGTTAACATGGGAAGTAAATTTGACATAAGAATAATGTACTCTTTTTCCTTGACTACGTGTTTTTTTTTTTCCCACTGGGTTTTTTCCTAGTAAGGTTTTAACGAGGCATATTATTCATGTTATGGAAATTCAAGAGGAAGTGGCGACATCGATCAACATATTCACTTAAGTGATAATGTGGAATATTTATTCACCAAAGCGTTGCCAACAGCAACATTCAGAAAGTTGATACATCAAATTGGAATGCATCGAGTCAAAGACATTCAATGATCAGGGGAGTGGGGAGTGGCTGTACTCTTTTTCCTTCGTTCAGGTTTTGTCCCGCTGAGTTTTCCTGACAAGGTTTTAACGAGGCATTAATTAAATACTCCAACTCCAATTGTACTCATTTTCTTAGTTTGGTTTAGTTTTTTCCCATTTAGTTTTTTCCAAATAAGTTTTTTTATGAGGCAATTGTTGTATAGATTAGTCATTCAAGGGGGAGTGTTATAAATAAATGAATGACCAGGCCCAACCCATAGAGTGGGAGGCCCATAGGCCCATGAACCAAAGGATTCTATCTCTATCAATAGAGGTCTTTGGTTCATATCACAATACACCTTATATCATATTCTCTCCCACATTCTCTTCTCTCTTATATTCATAACAAAAATAATATTCAATTTCAGATAAAAAAATATTATGAGCAAATCTCGTGTACCGTTAAACGGATACGAATATCGGTTGAGTCTCTTTAACAAGGAAAAGAAGTAACAGTTTACCATAATAAAAATGTCCGGAAAAGAGTAGTGAGACCCTCCTCATCAAGCGGCAACTTCACATGGCACATTCGTTTGGGAGAATGCCGGTCACCGGCCTCTGGGGCGGAGGCTTGACTAATGAGTTTTAGGGCCCAGCCCACGTGCTCAGCCTTGTCCCACTGCTGTGTTAAAGAACAGCATTACCAATTTCATAACCTTATCTGTTATACCCCAAAATTAGGAAGAAAACAACAACAAATAATGTTGGTACAATGAGCTTTTTCAACAACTTAATTGTAGCAAAATATCTTCCACAGTTGCTGGTAATAGACTCATTCCCAGATCTGCTATTTATAGGAAATGCCGTACCAACATTTTACCATACTTCTATATTTGTACCAAGCAATTCATTGAGGTTCGGTTTGAGTCATCAACTTGTGAGTCTTCGTAATTTTTTTTTTTTTAAAAAATTTGAGTTAAAATTAATTGATTGAAATGGAACTGTATTTTTTTATTATTGAGACGGGCGGAACCAAAATTACCAATTGGGGGCCGAACTATATATATTAACCTACAGAAACCTTTTTCCTACATGCTTAATGGGTTAAGTGAAAACATGGAGCTACCTAAGTATCTTTCGAGGACCCCTGAAGTAGACAATTCCTCATTAGGATGCAAAATTTTAATTATCGAATTGACATGAATTTAATTATAAAAATTTTAAGTATGAATTCAGATAGTACAATATATATAATTATTGATTAAACTATGCACAGTATCTCAATATCATTGTCAACAAATTACAAATAGCATAGCCCCCTTCATAAACCCTTCCTTCAAATGCTGAATATACAGAACCATGTAATGAATTAAAAAGGAATTACAACAGGAAGATAAAGCTTCATACAACATAATACAACATCTTTCAGTTCCAGCACACCCAGAATGGCATCAGCTCAATCCTTATCAATCTCAATTTGATTCTTTCGCATCATCTCCAAGCGCTTTTTGGATGTCTGCCTGCATTGCGATATGAATCCAATTAAACTCAGATTGTTTACAGCCACTTCAGATACATAAAAGGGGTCTGATATGCTAAAGCAAAGACAGCTACAAGTTTTAGGGAGAGTGATTTTAGAAACAAGAGAAAATAAATGTCCTTTTGCAACACTATTCCATTTCCAGAATTTAACTCCCTTTTGTCTTTTTTTTTTTTCTTTGATGGGTCTAGAGTTCAACTCATGCAAAGAGTTCCAACATGTAACTGAAAAATTCTTAACTCAGAGCCTATTTTGTGCTCTGATGCCAGGGGGGACTTGCATCCTCGAAATAGCACCCAAACTCTCTCTCTCTAATACCTGATCATGGATAATATTGTACTCTACACTATAGTTTTACAATACATCTTTAAGTTACAAAAAAATAAAAAATAAAAAAGAGCAGAAACAGAAACAAATATATTGATATATGCCAGGATATCAGGCAACATGACCTTTCTATTCTATGTATGCACATACCTCAACTGCTAGTGGTGAAGTTGTAGTGCCATAACGACGAATAACATGGCCTTCCTTGTCAACTAGAAACTTGGTGAAGTTCCATTTTATTCTAGAACCAAAAAGGGTACCTTTACTAGCTTTGAGGAATTTGTAGACTGGTGCTGCATCTGGACCATTCACTCTTACCTGAGCAATAAAACAGCCCGTTAACTGCCAAAGAAAATTTAGATACGCAAAAGAAGGAATCTAATGAATCACTGACATGTCTATGTAACAGTCTCAACGTCACATATAGTTTCTCAGACTATGCTGAAGAGTAAATCAAACTACACAAGTAAGAAGGAAAAAATCGTGTTCTTTACAGTTAGTAACTCCACTAAATAACTCGAGATGCTAGAACTAACAAAGCCTAACTCTTAGTCCAAGAATGGAGAGAGAGAGAGAGAGAGGCTCAAGTTCTGAATCTAACTGAAATATAACTTGGCAGGTAAAGGGGGATATTCAGAGAGAGAGAGAGAGAGAGAGAGACTCAAGTTCTGAATCTAACTGAAATATAACTTGGCAGGTAAAGGGGGATATTCAGACTTCAGAGGTAAGAGATTTCACATAGATTTTTGCCCATTAAGGTAAAAGGTACTAGGCTTACCATCAGTTAACAAAATGTACAACTAGAATCCAGACTCATAAGACATTAATAGTTTATACAATTCTTTAAAATATCTCATATTTTTACCTCAAGTATACTTGATATGATGTCCCATTACATTTTAGGGGGGGCCTTGGGGGAAAAACCATTAAAAGGCGCACAAGAGCTACCAAACTATCTCGAAGCTTGCTATAACCCAGAATTAGAACTAGTAGATTACATGAAGGAATGTCTGGCATTATGTTGTAAACTGAGGCCGAGAACGAGGTGCTACGTATTGGATACCCGAAATTGTTCTCGACTGAGAACTAAACTCAATCAAGAGTAAAAAATGTTCAGGGAGCTTATCTTTTTCTTCTTTTGTTATTCTTTTCAATCACAAGTATCTGGATATTCTTCCAGAAATCCTCCTCACACATATCATTAATGTGCCTTACAAATAGCACCATTTCTGTTAAAGAATAATTAGTAAGAACAGCCTATTCAAGATGATAAAACCACCGTTCACAAAGCCAAGCATAATTGGACATTGCCACGATATTGCATTAGTTTCTATAAGATTTCAGATTGGATACACAGTCTTGGTTTATATATCGCTTAGTACCTTATGAAAGATTGGATATTCAGCCTTGAACCTTGTGCAAGCAAATTGTTCTGCTTCCTCACTTGTCCCAGGCTCTTGCTTCAAGAATTGATTACACGGGAAAGCCAATATCTCAAAACCTGCCAATTAGAATGTAAAATAGGATGCTTTAAAACTTAGAACTCCATAAGTAAAAGAGCAAAATTGACAACCAAAACAAAAACCCAGGTTCATTGTAAACTCTAGGAAAAACTCTTCCAAAAGAAATTAACTTTAAGAACAGGCAAAAAGTGGGGAACATTGTTATATGCTAGCAGAAATTCCTGCCAGGTGAGCTAAAATGCTCTCAATATCCCAATTGAATTAGTAGGACCAATAATGCCTAAACACACTGAGTGTAAAATAGAATAAAGGAAAAGCAAAAAGAACCTCAGATCCCCACACACCTTTATCCTTATATCTGCTGTGAAGCTCGGTTAACTGAGTGTAGTTCGAATTGGTGAAACCACTGTTACAAGAAACAATTACATTTGACATTGGCACAAAAAGAAACAAAAAAATTGAATATACAGAAATTAAAAGCTCCTCTAGTCGAATTTCGACGGAACACTTCATCATAATATTTATAATTATAGTAGAGTTATGCTTAGGTACCTCTTAGAGTTTAATATTACGGTTGGAAACCTCTCTCACACACCGTACCACTATATGTAACACTCTAATTATAAAATTCTTTTAATATATACTAAATTAAACTCTATAAACCCAAGTATGAACACTGTTATAATTAATTAAGAATGTTACAGCGAGTGTTAGAGAAGATCCAATGTGAATTAGAGGTGTTAAAGGATAAGATTAACAGAGGATCCGAACCGCGAAGAAAAGCCCTACCATTTGGAAGCAACGTTGACAACTAGAAGAACCTTGCCTTTGTAAATACTGAGGTCCACATCTTTACCTTTCGAGTCCTGCAAATTCATAACAAAAAGTTCGAATTTATTGCTATGGATTATAGAAGATAATAACGGCGGAGAAGAGGCGGCGTAGAGTTATAGAAGATTACCTTAACAGAGAAGTCGTGGATGGAATTTTGGGGGACAGAGGAAACGGCACCCATTTCTGCGGCAGAGGACGGAGGAGTAGTGTTGTCATCGTCACAAAAGACGCGTGAAGACAAAATTATAGTGTTGGGATTAGCGAAGTCCTCAACCGTATTCACAAACCAGTCAATTTCCAGATTACTGCTTTGCTACGGCATAAAAAAACTTAATTGGTATTAATGTTAATGGGTAGTGATTATTGTATAAATTGGGATCAAATTTGGATCAAGAAAGTATAATATCACATTAAATTCTAACAATCATTTTCATTTTATACTCTCTGATCCTTGTTTGATCCAACAATCATTATTGAAGGTTAATTGTTCATATTTTTTTATCCGTCTTAAACTGTTCAATTTTTATATTAAGTAGCAGATTTTTTTTTTTCTTTTGGGGGGAAAGGGAAGGGGAAGTAAGAATCGATCACAGGCCACAGGACCTCATCCAGGGAAGGAGCAACCTCAACCACTTGCTACTCCATGATTCCTAAATAGTTACTAAATAGCAGATCAAATAGTTACTAAATAACTATTATTTTGGCTAATTATATTACAATCATCACTATTTTTGTGGTAATTTCACGCTAAATTAGACAAGTGTTGTGTATATGACTAATAAATAAGGCAGAAAAGAAAGTACACACTAAAGAGACATCTATTTGATACTGTTTGAACCGTGAAAATTAAAGAGACATTTATTTTGACACACTAACTTTCATTTTTTTCTTTGGATTATTAGTCACATGCTCAACAATTGCTTAATAGGCTGAAATTAAACATTAGAAACTATACGAGCTAAACAAAAATTTCTAGAGGACTAAATAAGCTGATTTCCCTTACTTTTAAGTAGTATTAATTTTAAATTTTCAATCATACTCTTATTTCAACTTTTCATTCAATTCTCTTAAATAATTAAAATTATCACTTTTCAAGACGTAATTAAATGATAGAGGAAGGGAAAATTCTCAATGAAATTAAAAGAATTAATAAGAAATAATTTAAATCTTTGTTTAAATTTTACTATCTAACTTGTTAAAATCTTAATACTCCCGCATTCATCAAAGTATAGAGATAAGTCGGAACAAAAAGGGTAATTTGTATCTCAACCTCGGTACGATTAATTTGAACTATATCTAGAATTTGATTGTTACGAAAAATAATTTGAACTTCTAAAGGACAAATCACGAAAAATAATAAGTTTGTCTTGCCTTCAAGTAATATTACCACCAGCCCAGAGTGACCAGAGTCACTCATACTGAAACGGCCGCCTGCCCAAATTATAACTATTCAAAATGTATAAAAAACTGTAAGATTATACATGGACTAAACACAACTATGAGGGCAAAAAAAATGGCATCTCTCCTAAAGATTCTGGCAAAGTTTATGACCACTAAATACGCCAGACTACCGCAATTAACTTACACTAACAATGTACCTATAGATTTAAATTTATACTTGATACAGTTAAAAGGGAGGGGAGATATGCAGCTCGCTGCCAGGGATCGGTACAACTCTTCTAGTCTCAAGAGTACTCGCTCCATAATATGCAGGACGAGCTATGACAAAATACATATTTACAGCTGACACACTTGCCATGGTGTTGTTGCTTTCCTTCTATGGCTCGGTCTCTTCTCTGGAAACGGAATTCAGCTTCCTCGTAGTATTGGCCAAAAATATGTCCATCTATTCAAACTAGCCGGCAGAGAGAGAGAATGAATTTACAACCTACAACCCAGAATGAGACGATATCAGATCATACATGAAACAGATTCTCCTTTCAATAAACTGTGACATTATTCTGGAACGTCGCAATGCATATCAACAATACCTTCTGCTAAAGCCTCTGATGTTTACTCATCTTGGTCTCCAATAGTTGTGACCTGAAACACCAGAGCAAGAAATCAAATACGTTAGATCATAAAAGTGATTGCAAACTAGGGAGTTCATTTTTCCTACATGCTAAGTTCTTTAGTGTCGATAAAGATGCTATTTTTGTAACTGGGGGGAAGATAGCAAAGTTTGCAAAAATTAAAAGAAAAGAAGTAAAAGGGACATCCTACTAGAGGAGTTGAAACCTTTTCCTAGAACCTATCTAGATCAGATAAAAGAAACATAAAAATAAAAAAACCTTCCCCAATTTTCTTCTCTCTCTTTTCCTCTACCCTTACCTTTCCTTTTCATATTTTCATTGATATATTCCTTTTATATCACATCTTTAAGCATACATAGCAAGGAACTCCTAGTCCCCCTACTTTACCTAACATTCACCTTTTCACACTCAGAGATGCCAATAACTCCAATGAACCGTAGTCAAAGAGTCATCAGAACCACCTTAATCCAAATGAGAATACAGCTAAAATGGCTCAATAATCAATTCAATTTCATGCCAAGAAAGCAAGAAGGATCACATATTCACATACCTCTAGCAGCCACAGGGATCTGACCTCCAGTATGGGGTCTGTATGGCATTGGTTCCCAGTAGTTCATAGCCCGAGGTGGATAATCCCGTCGATTGCTTGCAAATGGTGGCTCACAAACTTGACCTGAATAAGGAGCACGTGCATAAGGCATCCCGGAACCATCAGGGTAGCGAGGACCTGAAACAGAGAGCTTTTAGTACCTCGTGACCATGTGTCAGAACTTACGTCAAGAATATCAGATGAACATGTTAACCTGGAAAAGGTGGAGGCCCCCAACATTCTGCAACATCAACGGGGGCCACCTTCGTCCTGTCACGATCTCTATAAAAGTTTCCATTTTCGGCATTCTGTATGTGAAATCTGTTAGAGTTGGAAGGAGGCCGTAAGTCCCTTCGTGATTGAACTCGTTGATCAGATTGCACATAAGAAAACTGATTTGATTGAGCCGGATGTGGTGGACGCAAACAAAAACCCTTGGTGAAGGCACCATCTGCAGGTGGAACACTATTTACTTCTCGGACTACTGAATGGGAACCCGGTGGACTGTTGAAAGAACAAGAATAAGTAGAGTTGGTGGCTTGTTTAGGCCCCTGAGGATGAAAATCATCACTGCCACGTGCAGAGTAATGAATGGAATCAGAGACGGTACGGTCGAGTCCTGGTGCAGTCGGCTGCTTTTTAGTAGATTTCCACGAGCTTTCTTCCATATTCTGCAAATCCATATCATGTCACATTAAAACTTAGAAACAGCCCAAACTCCCCTTTCCCTTGATCTAATTCCATATAAAGTGGCAACATACCAAAATAGACAACACCAAATGAAGCACTAATCTTTACCTGAGAACATGAATACACCTTAGTCTTGAGACTGTTTGAGATGGAATCAGGCCTATCAGAACGAAGAGGAGCGGAAGCAGGCGGCGGAGGTGATTTTGGCAAAGGGGGAGATCTTGGTGGGACATCCTGTGGCAGTGGAGGGGCAAAGGGAACTCCAACAGAATTTCCAGGTGGATGGTGGAAGAACTGTGGATTATTGATGCTCGCCATATTGCTGGTGGAAGCAACAGTTTCAGAAGGAGGAGCCGCATCCTCCATTTCAAGTTCACCATCGACTTCTTCCAAGATATGCCTCTGCTTCTCCACCACAGGGATTGGGGTCCTTTCTCCATCAGGTCTCTCGGCATTATGTTCAGGAGTAACTGCCTCGAAACTCTCTCCATCGGAATCAATTCCGTTGTCTTCATCCGTTAGCATGGGAGGCATACGAAACTCAGGAAGTTGAAAACTTGAATTGCTGAAGAATTAAAAAGAATAATAAGCACAAGAGTCCAATCAGACTAATAAAAGGAAAGCAACTCAATCTCTAGTGCCTTCACCAAAGTATATATTTGTTTTTTTGGAGATGAACTTTTCTACTCCAATAGAAAATAAAAAATACATACCTTCCATATTCATCGACAAGCATACCATCCATTTCTCTGATTGGATCGTCAAAAGCCCTTTCGTTTCTTGAGCGGCGAGAGACTCTGGAACAAGATGAATTGCAGAGGGCATCAAGCTCCCGAATATGGTGGCGGATAATGGACTCCGGAATGATCCTCCTTTCCAGCCAAACCCTCAAAACCTAGCCAAAAGAATCCATGTTAAAAACAAACTTTAAACGGTCAACGAATAGAAAAAAAAGTAAACTAGGAGGTCTAGAATGACAATTGCAAGCTACACAACTCACTTTCAAGCACTGCCTACGATTGTCCTGAGAACCGCTTCCGGGAGGAGCAGCAGCTGATAACAAACGAGGCAACACTGCTAGAATTGCAGAAGGATATATACCACCGACTTCACCTGAAATATCTCGACAAAAGAAAGTTACAAATAATGCCTATAGAAAAGCATAGAATTTCCCGAATAGCCTGTGGAGGAAGAATCAAGGATACCAATAATCATTCACAAAGAGAATCATGATATTCTTACCTTTCAAGCCTTTTGAATACTGAGCAATAGAGTCAACCAGGAAGAACAAATCCACTCGTCTGCGTAAGCTCGATTCACGTTCTAGACTACGTGCAAGAATTTCCACCACCTAAAAGGATAAAAAGAACATTGTATTTAACCAGTATCAAGGAATAGAATTGGCAAAAGATGATCATATTTTTCAAAGATGACTTTTAATATTTGGTCCATCCAAAAATAATGAAAGAGTTAAATATTTGGTCCATTTCCCCAAAAACAGAATGAAATGTTTCTCCTAAAACCATTGGTAAGTAATGCCATTATATACCTGCATGTCCCACTTTACCTATCCCAGAAAACTATCTCCGAGTATATCATATGAGGGTCGACTAAAACATTTTACCAGAGACCGTGCTAAGGTATAGAAACAGAAAATGTCCTGCAACACTCCTAATCCAACCAGAAGGCCAAAACCAACGCCACCAAATAAATGAAAAGGAAGAGAGTAAAAATTACCCTGAAGATCTAGAATCGCACACAAAGAAATCGCACCAATAAAAAGGCAAATCTCATACTAAACAACAAATTACTACCTTAGCAGCAACACCACATTTTGCACAGTCAATGGCTACACGTGTTGCACGACCTATACTTTCTTTTGTTCTCGTCAGTGTTCCAAGAATGGCCTCAAAAGATGCCAGAGCATTATCAGCTTCTCGGCTGTTCCAATTTGTAGCAATTCTTGGAACACTAGAATATGACTGAACTGCAGGGCTGCAGGAACCATTAATTTGAATAGAAACGTTGTCTGATACAGATGCATTGCATGCCGATGTATGTGGAGTTGCATGTACAACAGGGTCCAACCCATCAGTCAGTGAGGAGGATGACAAGGAAACTGAGATAGCTTTTCCTCCGGATCGACCATAGGAGGTAGAACCAGAATGCAGATTCTGGTTGTGATGTGCAGCATCGAGAACTTCCACGGGAGCTGAAGACGAGGTAGCAATAAGAACCCTTTCAGTTTTCCCAGGTACCACCGCACCCCTGAAACAAAGACAAAAGGTTAATAATAAACGAAATGAACTGTTACCCAAATAGATCAAAGACCATGGCAATAGACAACAGACAAATACAATATTTGAAAGTTTCTAGCACCAAAAAAGGCATCGATACTACGATGAAAATTTTCAGAAGAGATGCAGACCGAAATATATGTGCATACTCACATCATAGAATCTTGATTCTCAACTTGAAAGAGTTGACATGACTTGGCAGTTTCATTTGCACTGTCATCTGCACAGTCCATAGGCATACTTGTTGCATCATTTGGTGAATGAACGTTGCTATTATTTCCAGAGACATGATTAGAACTCAAACTTGAGATCTCATGATCAAGTTTAGCTGAAGGTTTGACCAACTCTAGTCTCCCAGTACTGCAATCGTCAGGAGGCATCACTGAACCTTGCGAACGATTATCACAGTTGACACTGGCATCTGCACAGTCCATAGGAATACTTGTTGCATCATTTGGTGAATGAACGTTGCTATTATTTCCAGAGACATGATTAGAACTCAAACTTGAGATCTCATGATCAAGTTTAGCTGAAGGTTTGACCAACTCTAGTCTCCCAGTACTGCAATCGTCAGGAGGCATCACTGAACCTTGCGAACGATTATCACAGTTGACACTGGCATCTTGTTCAACATGATTACGTGACAGCAAATTCGGAGATTCTACTTCCATAGCAGTGTCAGAAACAACATTACAAGAAGACCCCAAATGAAGTTTACCAACAGAACAGTCTAGCTGTTCAAGTGTATGTTTGCATGACTCCTGCTTTGGACTTTTGCCAACCGTGCTAACTGCTGCCTCTGTAGAAGATATCCTACCTTCAGCAGGTAGTAATTCTGGCTTAGCAGAATAATCAGAAGAAATGCAATCCTCAGAGGCATTCTTTCTTTCCTGTACTTTGCCCGCCACCAATTCGCTACTTGATTTTGTTTTCACTGACAACTTAGATAAGCCAGCTGGTGGAGAAAACCCAGTAGTGTCAGCTTTTGATGGCTCATTTGAAGAAGCTTGATAATCTTCAATAGCATTAGCTGACATGGCCTCCAAGGCACGGTGCAAGCGTTTGGATGGTGGCAAAGCAGCTTCACCATCAAGTGAACCACCATTCTTTCTAACTTCCCAAAGTTGAGGCTTTGTAGCAGGATATCTATTTTGTGGTGAAGAATCATCTCTTTCTTCCTTAGCAAGGGAAGAACTTTGGTCCGTCGAACAATCCCCTTCCTTGCTGGAGGATCCACCAACCATCTCAGAAAAGCGGTTAGAATCTCCTGGCAGCTTTTCCTCCAAAGCACGGTGCAAACATTTTGCTGGTGGCAAAGCAGCTTCTCCATCTAATGAACCACCATTCTTTCTAACTTCCCCAGGTTGAGGCTTTGTAGCAGGATATCTATTTTGTGGTGAAGAATTATCTCTTTCTTCCTTAGAAAGGGAAGAACTTTGGCCCGTCGAACCATCCCCTTCCTCGTTGGAGGATCCACCAACCATCTCAGAAATGCTGTTAGGACTTTCTGACAGCTTTTTCTCCAAGGCACGGTGCAGACGTTTGGATGGTGGCAAAGCAGCTTCTCCATCTAGTGGACAACCATTCTTTCTAACTTCCCAAGGCTGGGGCTTTGTAGCAGGATATCTATTTTGTGGTGTAGAATTATATCTTTCTTCCTTGGCAAAGGAAGAACATTGATCCATGGGACCATCCCCTTCCTTGTTGGAGGATCCACAGACTAGCTCTTTAATGCGGTTAGAACCTTCTTGCTGCTTTTCCTCTGTGTCTTGGGAAGTTTCTGGTTCTTCTTCTCCTGTCAATGATGCTCTACTCATCCTAACCCTGGCTCTTTTGACCAATGGCAGGTGCTCATCACCATCATCCTTGGAATATCTTTCAGTTGATATTTCATGATAACTAGGAATGTTATGTTCGGTCTTAACATCAGCATCAGACGATGTTTTTTCATCTAATTTAACTGTAAATTCAGCAGCATCATTTGTAGGCCTTTTTCTACAAGGCTTTCTTTTCTTCTTACGGATAACAGCATTTGCTTGGAAGTCAAGTCTCTGGCTCAACTCAGCATCCCCCTGACACAATTCATTAACAGATTCAGGTCGTACAGTTTTACAATCCGACTCAACAGTGCTTCCCTCGTTCAAGCTAAGGTTATCAGAGTCGGCTGTTAAAATTTCGGAATCATTCCCTTCAATGCTACAATTTGAAGCCAAATCTGGTGAATCAACATCCAGCCTCTCAGCATCAGGTGATTTCTGAATCCGCTTATTCCTCCTAGCTGATCGCTCCCGCAATACGTTACCACCAACACAAACAGCATAATTGCTGTAAGTTGTCATCAGGCTCTGGAGTTTATTGGTGTCTACCCTTGACGAGCTTCTAGTCCGTCGAGTAGAAGGAGGCCGCCTTTGCATGATGCTTTTTTGAGCTTGTGAGCTCTCAATTCTTCCTCTTGTCAAATAAGTATTTCCCATGCCAGTTTGTGCAGCCATGGAAACAAAGCTAGTTTCCTTTGGTAGAATATCCACATCCTGCAAATCGTCCTCTGTTACAGCTTCAGCGTCACTGGGTTTAATATTCACATTTTGGGCTGCAGAACAATGTGTATTTCTCCTACAAGATTGAGATGCTGTTGTGGGAGTATCATCTTTGGGAAAAAAATTAGTCAATGATTCGGCATTGTTACTTTCGCTAATCAAACTCTGGTCATCAGTGGTGTTACCATTAGTTACTTGGTCCTCCTTTTTTAGCTTCTCGTAGCTTTCAATAATTTCACGCGCAGCACGACCGAAATCAGAACCTTTCCCATGGCGTTTAACTAAAAGGGATTCCTTCTTTTCTTCAGTAAATGCTTCAACATCAGCAGGATTGCAAAAGGCTCTGTGGAAAGAGACAAAATGACCATCAATCAGTATAGCATGACAAAGGTGCATATGTACCAGATGTTGTTGCCTGAAGTCATTGATTATGAAAGTACCAGATAACAATGAGAAGGAAAAAATGGAAAACTTTTGCAATGGTTGAATATCTTAGTTGAAATGTCGTTAAACATGATTGAACATAAGCAAATCTCCTTCCTTTGACACTTTTCCTCTTAATATACATATCGAAACGCGTCGTGAGAAAACATATGTTGGGCAATATACCCACACAACATCAGGCAAACTTTGCCTATATTTGAAAATTCATTTTGACATAAAGGGTAAAATCGGAATGATAACAACGAATACAGAATTGATCTACGAGATTTACAAGTAACTTGAAGCAACAAAAGTAGATAACTTTGTTAAGTACTTTGAAATGAAGGGAGTGATCCAAAATCGACATTTCCCATCATTCATCCAAATGGAATCGATAGTAACAGTTAAAACTGGATACCAGATAATTAAAAATTCAGATAAAGGGGCAGAAAGTATGTTCTGTATTAAAATCATGGACAACAGCAATTATCCAGACCAACTAAGAAGAAGCTTAACTTTCAATTGAAATGAGTGTTCCACATTGGCAACATATTCATGCCCATCTAATTTGTAAGTTCTAAAGAAATTCACCTTGGAAGCACTGGGGAAAGAAAATATGAAAACAAAACCCCCAAAAAAAGAAGAAACACTTGTATCCTCTACATACCACCAGTCACTCCCTTTATTTTCCAACTCTTGTAACCAATCTCACCACTTCTTTGGTAACCAACTCATCTGACTATTGACCACCCTTTATTAAACCTTCACATTACATTTCTTCAACTTCTATTACATCTTGTTTTTTTTTTCTTTCTAAGAAACCAGAAATGACCTTCCATGAACATTTTATCATGAATAGACAGTTTTAAGGATCACATAAAACAGAATAGAAAAAGTCGTAAGTAATTATAATCCAAAAACTCAAGCACACGTATCTACTTTCAGGCAAGAGATAAAAAGCAGAAATGCTTAATCACCAAACTAAAGTTCCATACTTCCAACATTATATTTCTGATTACCTAAACGCAGATAATAATGTGCCTAATTAACATAATGATCACTTTTTGCCTTTCAATTCAAGTGATAACTTGAGTTTTCCACATCCTTTAATTGAAATTCTTCGGGTTAATACCATCATATTATTGAAAATAACTTTCACTTTACCTGATCTATACATGTTTATTAAATGAATTAAAGCATCCCCAACATCTCAATATTAGACGACTCGTAAACATGATCCCACATTTTGCATCTTGTCTGTTTGCTTCATAGAGACACACATATTCTACATATATTCAAAGGTGCTTATGCTAATACAGTATGTAATTACAGAAAGAAAACCATACTCTTGTGGAAGTACAACCACAAGAAATGTCCTAGAAACAAATAGCAAAATAAAGATAAGTCCTCTTCAACAGAACTCAGGTCGCATCTTGTAGAATAGAAAACTAGAGAGAACGAGAATAGAGGCGGAATTGAGAATGTTTGAGTGAATGTTTTGAGTGAGAATTTTGAGTCTCACCTCGTGTATTTATAGGGTAAAACATATAACATCTACAAAATCAATTATAATGAATCCAAAGATAATGAGAATATTCCTAATTGCTAAATCCCACTAATTAAGCTATCCCACTAACTAAGTTGTACAATCAATATACAATAAATCATAATCAATTCATCAATCAACACTCCCCCTCAAGCTGGAGCATACAAATCGTAGGCTCCAAGCTTGTTGCATAAGTACTCCACTCTTGGTCATCTAAGGGATTTAGTTAATAGGTCAGCAAGCTGATTGAGATTCATGTCCGGTGCCAATCGTCTGCTCCGTACTCCGGTCCTGGATCAAAGATCCATGGGGATTTAGAGGAATGTGAGACAAGAGCAGTGGAGGCCTCAGTCTGGTCTATAATGGTAGGTTTGTTGGATGCTCGAAACCTTAGAAACTCTTGAAATTCCTTGGCAAGACTGCCATCAGAGTCTCCTCTTTGGGTCAACTGAGCAATAGTAATAGTGCTGCCATCGGATTCCATTATCAAAAGTTTGAAAGAATCGGAATGAACTTCGGTTTAGATTAGAAACAAGACACGATAGACCAGAATGAACTTCGGCCTACAGATCTGAGCAAAACCGGGATGAACTTCAGTTTAGATTAGAAACGAGACACAACAGACCGGAATGAACTTCGGCCTACAGATCTGAGCAAAACCGGGATGAACTTCGGTTTAGATTAGAAAGATTAGACACGATAGACCGGAATGAAGTTCGTCCTAAAGATCTAAGTAAAACCGGGATGAACTTTGGTTTTAAAAATATTTTCTCCCCTAGCTTTGATACCATGTAGAATAGAAAACTAGAGAGAGAAATGAGAATAGAGGCGGAATTGAGAATGTTTTGAGTGAGAATTTTGAGTCTCGCCTCTTGTGTATTTATAGGGTAAAACATATAATATCTACAAAATCAATTACAATGAATCCAAAGATAATGAGAATATTCCTAATTGCTAAATCCCACTAATTAAGCTATCCCACTAATTAAGTTGTACAATCAATATACGATAAATCATAATCAATTCATCAATCAACACATCTCAATTTCAATTTCAGTGTCATCGGCTTAGGTATAAAGAAGACAAGGAGTAAAAATATTAAGTATTTGGATTCTCTCACGACCCAAAGTTTTTCAATTTAGGTTCGCAACTCTTATGAGTATACTTGTCCTCTTCACTTTAGGTTCATTTCTTAACTTTAGTCCTCTCCACTTTAGGTTCTTTTCTTAACTTTAGTACTCTTCACTTTAGGTTCTTTTCTTAAATATACTTCGTATCAATCACCATTTTCCAATTCAACCAAAGAAGGGGGGGGGGAAGCACCATATTCCAGAAGATGGATGAGAGATAAAGTTGAAATCATTCTTACATACTGTAAACTATTTGAATCCTCTAGATTTTATCCTTGGAAAAGGTCATAAAACAAAAGTGTAAATTCAGGGTTTACAGAAAAAAGGAACTACACTTACGTTTAGAAGATAATATTACAAATTTAACATGAAACCTATTCTTTAAGTCTGATAGGTGATAGCTACCTCTGTTTCATAAAAGCTGTAAAAATGCACTATCTTTTGTTTGAATCGTTTTAATCAAACTTATCAGATTAGCCCCATTACAGAATGTCAAACTGGTTGTCTTTCCCAAAAGCACGAAGATAAATAAGCAATCCATATGAACCAAAAGTGCAACAATAAGGACTAGATGAATATAAATCCATGCTTTTAGGTATACAACAAACACAGGTGATAAGCTTACAAGTCTAGATAAAAAGCTTAACAAAAAATTTCCCCAGAATTATGTCCACTGCTGAAATACTATAATTAAGAACAAACTAATTACATTGTGCAAGAACTACAGAAAATATATGTGTGTGTGTGTGTGTGTGTGTCCATGAATTTAACGTAAATAGGAAAGCTGTAAATCGAACTTTTCATGTAAACAACAATGATGATAGATGGAAAACACCAGACCTACCAAAACCCCGGAAAATAGGGCCAGAAAAACACTAGTAAACATAGAACAATAAAAGAAGCAAAAATAAAAGGAAGAGGAACAAGCTGTGTCAATGATCAAGATGCTCAAATATGAAATAAAATTTGTAATCTAATCAAAATTGACTAATCTCGCTGATCATAAAGAAACAAAAGAAAAACAATGCTCATATACCAAATAAAATTCATTGCCTTCTCACCAAGCTTAACTGTATTCACTAACTAAAGGGAGGAAAACCATAAAAAGCAAAAGACCCGGGCTCAACAGATTGGAACTTGGATAACTACTCATTTAAAGTTGAGGCAATCAAAGAAAAAGAAAGGAACGGTTGCACTCACATTTGCTGAGTTCCGAAAAAGTAGACGAGTACTTTTTTACAATCAGCTGGATAACCCCACTTCTCTGGTTCACTGACCTGCAACAAGCAAGCAAAACCAGATAAGAAATCATATGTATTCCTTACCCCTCTTTTTCTTAATAAAATAGAAAAGGAGCATAATAATTACTACTACTTGTGTCAACCTTATAAGATGCAGGAAATATCCAAAAGTTATAGAAATTTACATTATCGAAAAACAATAGAAATCAATAAATAACTTGTTACTTCTAAATTGTACAAAAATCTTCCAAGATTAACCTTCATCTGTTTTTTCTTTCAAGGTAAAGACAACTACAAACTCCTAAAAGGACGAAACTCCCAAATGTATCCCAAGTGATAATGAACATTTTGAATTAGTGACCAATAAGTCATGTTTTTTTTGCAGAAACACTAAATAAACCCGGCACGACTATTGCATTTATACCATCAGAATTTTGAAACTGTTATAGCCTTGACTATATGAGTGTTACACGTGCCCATGGCCATACTGCATAATCTACATAAGCACACTTAAGTATATAATACCCAAGAGAGCATTCAGATATAGTTGGCATCAATAGATATATATATATATATATATATAACACAAGAGGATCAGTTCAAACGCCAACAAATTTTCAGTACAACTATTGAAAGAAACAATCCATGACTTGTCATTTTGGCAACCTGGTGCACCTACAATATGGACATATTCAACATGATTAAGCCGTAACCAATTGAAAACTACTTAAATAGTTAAATATAAGCACAGATTTACTTATCCAGTTACAATCCATATAAAAATGCAGTTTGTTTCTTTTTAATTATAGAGTAAATAACCCTCAGTTTTAACAGTACAAGGAACAAAATCTCGTAAACATGTATCTAGATGTTCATTTATTCATTTATTTCTCGCCACATGTTCATTATTCTAGCTCCAATTATGGGTCCAAAGTTCAAACAAGAGAGATCTAATAGTAAAAGGATAACGAGTGTGACTTCTTGTCTTCAAATCCTTCCTTTGTTATGGCACTTACAAAGTCGAAGATTGTTTTAATTTAAGTTTAAAGATTGCTTTTACTAACCGTATAAACCAGAAATTAGCTCTGTAGTACAAATTCAAGACAATTACTAATAAATAGTAGAAATTGAGACATTTAATACAAGTAAAAATCTTTTGATAACAGTTTAATCAGTAAAAAAAATAATGATCCAAAAGCTACCAAAGAAACCAGGAATTTTTTTTTTTTTTTTTTACCAGGAAAAATTATTTAAAATGCAGAAAACAGTAAGCAAATTGAAAACGGTGTAAGCAAGGAAAACTACCATCCAAGATTTGAAGTACTGGCAGACAACTGTATAGTTCTTCTTAAATGTTTCCCAAGCCAAATTCCAAAGACACATACGGGAAGAAGAAAACATCCAATACATTAAGCAACACAGAGCACAAACTACATCGTCAAGCTCAGGGTCCCCCCTTAAAATACTGAATAATTCTATATAGGTTTGAATACCATACAGATCCATTAAAGAAAGTGACGGAGCAGTCAAGCTTTCCAACTAATCCAAATTAAACACAAATAACTCATAGCAGGTAGCAGCATTTTTAGTGCTTTGGTCATTCTCACTAAAAACCAACATAAAGAAGCAACTATTTTCCTTTCTTGTCAACCCTTTGAAAGGAAAAGGATATTGTGAGTTGTTAAATTAGTTTTCTCATTTGAACTAGCAAGTCTCAACTGTTTTAAGCACACATTGCAATTTCAAAATCATCAGCTGACCTAAATTTCAACCAATAATCCATATTTATCTAAGGTTCTTTATGCCCAAAAAATCAACCTTGTTATCAGATCTAGGCATATAACTAATCAAATAAAAAAACTAAAACTAAAATTAAAACTGAACAGAATAGCAACAACTACTAAAGCAAAAATAAAAAGAAAAAAGAAAGATAGCCTTCTGAAGGATATACATACCGTAGCAGGCCAAGCAGGGAAACCTTTAACCTTAGCAAGTACAAGATCGCCGACCTTATACTGCCGGCAGCGAGCTGCGGCAGCAGCAGCAGCTTTGCTGGTGCCTCGTCTTCGACTGGGGGCCATAAATACCAAATAGAAAAAGCTTTGGACCCACACAATCAAATTAGAGACATAAGCTTACTAAAACACACAAAATAACAAGACTTTGGGGGCTTTCTGGTTGCCCTAGCAATAAAATCGCCCTCAAACTTCCAAGGATTCACAACAAAAGATTCTCTGTTTACTCTCCTAGGCATTGAAAGATCATGCCCAAACAAAAAGAAGCAAAACATACAAAATTAGAAACACTCGCTACCAAATCTTAACCTAATTCTTCAAATTAAGACTTCAGAGAGAAAATCCCCCAAAAAAGGAAAAAAAAAACTGAAATTAAGATTTCTGAGGTTCTTCTGGTTTAAAACTCTAACCCTGATTTGTGAAAGACAGACGGAGGAATTGGGGGGATTGGGAGAGGAGAAAGGCGTTTTTGTGGAAGAGAAAAGAGTATAGGCATAAGATATTGGTTTTGGAAGGTTGCTACTGCAAGCTAAAGTGCGCAGGGGATGCGTAGGTTAATAGGATAGAAGTTGACTAACGTGCGCGGAGTACGGCGGGGTGGGGTCATTTCAATTAAGATGAACCATCCACGGCTTAGATTAGTGAGAACAGCGGTGACTCTGCTAATAAGCACGTGACCTACCCAAACAACAACTAACTCATCAGATAAGACCTTACTATTTAACCTCAGCAGAAAAGAGTAGTACAGAAGTGGGCTGACGTGTTCAAACTGATCTGCCCCGGTAAGTGGGCTTTAACTGTTGGTTCAAAATAAGTGGCTACACTGGCCCAGTAATTTCATTTGGATAGACCAAGACACAAAAGATACTACATCCATTCTTAAATATAATATTTTTAGGATATGTTGCGAAAATTAAAGAAATAAATTTTAAAATAATTTTTAATCAAAATATCAATATTACTCTCTTAAATGGAATTAGTGGTATACAAGTATTATTTAAAAGAGTAATATTGATATTTTGATTATAAAAATATCTTAATTTTTGTTTTTTTAATTTTTACAACATTTAATGAAAATCTTATATTTTATATATGGAAGGAGTATTTAATGAGGCTTTTTACTCGACTTTTGGTCCTTTTAAGCCCAATTATACCGTAGCCCAGATCGAGATACATTCAGGTCAGGCCCAGATTGAGTTTTTGTTTTTCCTTTTCTCGACAAACCAAAAAGAAAAAAATAAAATAAAATAAGGGGAGGGCAAGTAGAATAAAATTACAATTCTCTTTTCCTGTGAATTGATATTTTTGGCTCACGTGTATTGTATTTATGGGTTTAGAGGTAAGTTTAAAACTTACTCACTAATCAAAATAAAACTACTCAACGGGGTCACTCGGATATAGAGCCGCTAAACTTCATTAATGTGAGAAGGATATGAGACCAGTTTCATAAGGCGTGTCTACCTTGTAATTTTCACATGCCACCAGGGGGTAAAATGGGGAGAATGAAGAATTCAAACAAAACTAAATGTCCTTTTTGCGTTCCAACGTTAACAACAACCAACGTACTGTGTGTCATGCATAAAGAGTATCGCTCGCGCTTCTTCTTCCTCTCTGTATTTCCCTCCCAAAAGCTTCTCGCCGTCCTCCCTCCCTCTCCCCCCGGAGATCTCCAAAGCCAACCAAGCCCTAATTCATTTATTTAAATTCCACCTAATTAATCAAAAAACAATCCTCATTCATTTAATTTCAGTAAATGCTTTGGTTTTTGATATATTATATCAAAGAGAATTTCTCACAGGTTAAATTTGGTTGGTAAAAAAGATCAGGGGAAGGGGAAATTGTTTTTTTCCCAGGAATCAGGATTATTATTAATTTTATTGATCAATGCATTATTGAGATTGGGACTCGTTCGCAAAAATTTTGGACATATACCGTTTGGTTTTAGCTTCTTTTTTTTTCCCAGGTGAAATTTCGTGATCTGTTTTCCTCATTTTCTTTCACAATATGAAATTTCGGGCGTGTTTTTTTTGGATGTTTTATTCTTATATCAGCATATTTATTTGTTTTAAAGTTCATATTAATCATTAAAAGGAAAGCTAACGCAAATGATCAATACTTTTAAGTCGTAATCATAGGTTCTGGTTCGACATCCTTCCCTGATAATAATTTTAAAAAATTAAAAAATTAATCAATCCCGGGAATAAGGTTTAGCTTTGAAATTATTATGATTCTTAGAAATTTGAATCCATTTCCAGGGATAAAGTGTCCTTTGATTCATTGGTTATTCATGTATTTCGTGTTCTTTGGTGGCCGTTGTGGTAAATGAGGAAAAGAATAGCTCTCAGTAATTTAGAACTTGACTATTGGAGAAGTTTTTATATGAAAAATATATTATGTTGATATAAGTTATTTAGCGATTTTATTATTTTTCTATTATCAGGGAGGGCCGGGACCTATTTGTTCTCAGTCTGCAGTGCTGCGCCAACTTTGCTATCCTTCCTTGACAAAGTGATTTTGGCATGACTTACAGGTGATAGATATAATTTGAATTTGAAGGAAGACTATGGCTAATCTCTCTGATATCGGTGTTTCAGCTGCTATCAATCTTCTATCTGCAATTGCCTTTCTTTTGGCCTTTGCTTTTTTAAGACTTCAACCAATTAATGATAGAGTATACTTCCCAAAATGGTACCTCAAGGGTATAAGGGCCATCCCCAGAAGTTCGGGAGGTCTTGTGAATAAATTTGTGAATCTAGATTGCAAAACATACTTGAAATTCTGGAACTGGATGCCTGCAGCATTAAGAATGCCCCAACCTGAGCTCATTGATCATGCAGGGCTCGACTCAGCTATATATATTCGGATTTATCTTCTTGGGTATGTATGCTCCTTTTAGTTTACTCAGTTCTAAAGGACGGCGGTTTTGTATAAAGAACTCCTTGATAATTGAAAGTGCTGTTTTTAACAATTAATACTTGTGAGTTTCCTGAATTTTCACAAAATAGATTGAAGATCTTTGTCCCAATAGCAATTCTTGCTTTTGCGGTATTGGTGCCTGTCAATTGGACTGGCCAGACATTAGAGAATATTAAAGACATAACATTCAGTGATATCGATAAGCTTTCAATTTCCAACATACCTCCTGGATCAGACAGGTAAGGTCAATTATTTTCTTTCCTCTCTTGTTCATCCTCTGCACTTTGATGTAACAGCAGTCTTTTGCTTTAAGTATAAGAATGATTTGGAATCGATAACACAATCATGTTAACCAGCAATTTAATAAGAAATTAATAACTTCAGCTGTCCACTTTTCACGTCTCTAAGGAAAAGCTTTGTATAGCTCATGTGTATACCTTTGCCATAGTTTGAGAATTGCTAGATTATAATATTACAGGAGAGAATCGTGGGGACAATTGTTTTCGTATTCGGCCTCCGTAACTCTGAATAGTTTAAATAAAAACTACAACTCGAAATGCAGGGGTGACATGTTTTTCATGCCCTCTTCTTTCTGATTGAAGAAAATTTGTTCCTTGCAGTTTTAGTTTGGACGATTGGTCTCCCTTTCATATCTTGAACCATCTCTGGAACTTGTGTTTTTAGTTTGTGAAGTAGTTATTCACTGCAGAATTCTGATAAAAGATTTACCTAAGAAGTGGTTTTAATGAAAAATTTATTGATGACGAGCATTCTTTGATTGATTTATAGAAGTTTCCCTTATTCATTCCGTTTCCTTTCCAGGCTTTGGACACATATAGTAATGTCATATGCATTTACATGCTGGACATGCTATGTTCTGTACATGGAGTACAAGATTGTTACGGCCATGAGGTTAAGGTTTCTTGCTTCTGAAAAGCGTCGTCCTGATCAATTCACTGTGAGTGCATCAAAAAGTTGATACCTATGCTTTTTGCAGTACTTGCTTTTTTAGCTATCTTTTTCTTACTTGTTTACATATCTTACTTGCTTACTAGCTCAACTCTTGCAGGTTCTTCTAAGAAATGTACCTTCAGACCCTGATGAATCCGTTAGTGAGCACGTTGAACATTTCTTTTGCGTAAATCATCCGGATCATTATCTTTTACATCAGGTCTACCCTTACCAGCTAATTTTTGCCTACTTTGTCATATGGGGTGGAGGTTTTCTTTTGTTCTGAGTGGTGAATTTAGATATGAAAGAGAAAAAATTGCCTGTTTTATGTTTAGCTAAAAATGGATTTGATATCGAGAAGTCTGTTTAGAATTTTTGCCGTGTTCTAAAACAGATGCTTTATTATTCTGAAAAACTGTAGGTTGTGTATAATGCAAATAAACTAGCGAGCATGGTGGAACAGAAGAAGAGTTATATAAATTGGCAGACCTACTACCAAACCAAATTCGAGAGGAACCCTAAAAAGAAGCCAACAACAAAGGTATTCTTATCAGTATATTGAAGCTTATCAAGATTGTTTTTGGATTTTTTGCATTTTCTTTTAGATGCTCTTATCTATTCAAATTGTACATGGGCCAGAGTTCCTCATCTCACCTCATACTTAAAAATTGTATAGACCGGTTTTTGGGGACTCTGGGGAAAGACTGTGGATGCCATTGATTACTATACAGAAGAAATTCAGAAGTTGGATGATGAGGTAAGTCTCCTCTATTGTAGGCTTTGAGTAGCTCCAATTTTATTAATTCTGCTGATGTTCTTTCTTTGAGAAACACGACAGATGACCTCTATCAGTCAGTCAGTTGGACACCTCATGATCTGATCTTGACTATTGCATATTGGATTGTCAATTATTTCATGATGGTATGTAATGTTGTTTTGTCTAGGAAGCTGTAGAGCGAGAGAAAGTGATGAGTGATCCTAAGGCCATAGTTCCTGCTGCATTTGTTTCGTTCAGATCCCGATGGGGAGCTGCTGTCTGTGCTCAAACTCAACAAACAAGTAATCCAACCGTGTGGTTGACTGAATGGGCTCCTGAACCCCGTGATGTTTATTGGGAAAACCTGGCAATACCATATGTGGAACTCAACATCCGGAGATTGCTTATGGCTGTTGCTCTATTTTTTCTTACTTTCTTCTTTATGATTCCTATTGCTTTTGTTCAGTCTCTGGCCAGTATCGATGGCATCGTAAAGGTTCTTCCTTTCTTGAAGCCATTGTTAGAAATGTAAGTGAAGAATATCTTACTTTAAGTTGGTTAAAATTCTCCTATCCAATGTGGTTCTTCTCGTTTCTTATATATCACAAAAACTTCTGGGATACAGATTAGTTGTTCTTTTACTGTAATATGCCATTCCTGTTATTAAACTTAATCATTCAGGGGCCGGTCACATCTATTCAGGGTTATTACTTAACATGAAATTGCTAGTTGATTCTCAGGATATGATTTAGTCTTTTGAACTAAATTATATACTGGAAGTTTCATTGACCTTGGCATTATTTAGCAAATCCATCTGAAATCAACACTTTAGAAAGAATAGGAAGGATTGCTTATTCATTGCTAGTAGAATCTTTGTTAAGGTGCCTGGATGTGCATGCTACATCTCTGGATGTTAGGGCATCCTTTGATATACTATTTCTATAAGTGCTTCGTGATTTCCAAGATCTATGTTATGCCTGGATCCAGAAATAGACTTCTGATCGTTAAAATTTCTGTCACAGGAATGCCATCGAGTCTGTTGTCCAAGGTTTTCTCCCTGGTATTGCGTTGAAGATATTTCTGATTCTTCTTCCAACATTTCTCATGATGATGTCCAAAATAGAAGGTTTCACATCACTTTCATATTTAGACAGAAGATCCGCTGAGAAGTATCACTTGTTTATACTGGTTAACGTGTTTTTTGGAAGCATCATCACAGGAGCTGCATTCGAGCAGCTCCACAAGTTTCTGAATCAATCTGCAACAGAGTATGTGCCCTCTTGTCCCCGTATGTGAAAGCTTTATACTTTCAGATCCTATTGCACCAAGTATGCAGTCTTAGCTGTTTTTAAGTATGAAATATCACTACCTGCTGACAAATATTTTCAACATCATATTTTCCTTGCAGTATTCCAAAAACTATTGGTGTGGCCATGCCAATGAAAGCTACATTCTTTATTACTTATATAATGGTTGATGGTTGGGCTGGGATTGCTGCCGAGATCCTTAGATTGGTTCCCTTGGTTATGTTCCATCTTAAGAATACATTTTTGGTAAAGACAGAGGAAGACAGGGAGAAGGCAATGGATCCTGGTTCTATAAATTTTGCTACAGCAGAACCCCGCATACAATTGTATTTCTTACTGGGACTTGTGTATGCAGCAGTCACACCTATACTCCTTCCCTTCATTATCATATTTTTTGCCTTCGCGTATGTGGTTTTCCGACACCAGGTACATTCCCAATTTATATGCTTAAACTGTTACCTGGCTAAGAACGAGAGACTCAGAGATCAGTCGTGTAAACACAATTGTATTTTCATCTATTGCAAAGTTAATCTAAATAGCTTTCTTGCGGTAACATGGTAATAGTAGTCTAGGAGCATTTTTTCCCTTTTCTTTATGCAGAGGCATTATCAGATTTCAAATAAATGTTGATTACATTCTGTAATTGTTTCTTGTTGCAAGATTATCAATGTCTATGATCAAAAGTACGAGAGCGGAGCAAGATTTTGGCCAGATGTGCAGTTTCGTATTATTATTGGTTTGATAATATCACAGCTTCTAATGATGGGGTTATTAAGCACCAAAAGTGCCTCCAAATCAACACCATTGATTCTTGTTCTCCCGGTTTTGACCATCTGGTTTCATTACTTCTGCAAGGGGCGTTTTGAGTCTGCATTCTTAGTATTCCCATTGCAGGTAAGAGTTGGATTCTTTATTTTGTAGTTTTTAAAAACACTTGAAATATTCTGATACCTTGCCCAATAGGTAGCTCTCCCCTGATGTGTGTACTCTTCTATTGAGTAATTTTCTTCAATCTGATTTGATGTTCACAGGAGGCAATGGTTAAGGATACACTGGAAAGAGCTACAGAACCAAACCTGAATTTAAGAACATATCTGGAGGAAGCTTTTATACACCCAGTTTTCAAGTCAGTGGAGATTCCGAGGCCTCAGGCAGTTGATGATGAGGAATGTAACCTTCTTGTTGCCACCAAGAGAAATTCGCGAAGGGATAGTAGTAGAAGAAGTAGTTCGGAGGGCATAGCGACCTTTTGAGATTACTAACTTCTTCGTTAACCAGAAATTGAAGTGTCCAATTCTTGTAAGAAGTTGATTTGTTGTTTTCCCTTGTCATAGGTTTTGTCATTATCAATCTTACCAGGAAAAGTTTTGCATGTAATTAGTAGTCATCTTGTAACATCAGAAGCTCGGTCCGGGAGTCCTTCCCCCTAGGTTCTTCATAATCTCTGTACAAAAGTTGTGCTACTAACTCAGACATGAGGATTAATGTTGCAAATGTATAATTTTGGTTTTACAAGGTTTGTTTCCAATTAATTACAATCCATGCTTAGAATTCAGGACCATATAAGAATGAGAATGAGAATGAACATAACATGTCTGGTGGTAATTGAGAAAAAGGGTACATATGGAAGTACATATCTAAATCAAAGCAGAACAGTATCAATACCATCTAAAGTTATCCATAACTAAAATTAGCTGTCAAGCTAAGCTAAAAAACTCGGGAAAAAACCCGGTGGACGGCAAGAAGTGATAGAACTAGCATGGGAGGCACGATCCTGAGAAACGAGAAGTTCGGCGACCTCCGTGGACAGCATGGAGGCAATGACGGCGGAGGTAAGGGTAGAAGAGAGTTGCATCGCCCACATCAAGGGGTCAGTACCTCTCTCCTGACCTGACTTAGTCAATTCCAACACCTCGTCCGGCCACAGCGGAGCTTGCTGTACCATCGCCTCCATGGATGGACGTCATGGAATGGAAACAAGAGGTTCTCTTCTTGCTCAAGTAGTTCCTCAATGAAATTCGAAGTGAAAATTGTGTCTGAAAATGGGATAAATTTTTAATATAAAAAATTTAAAAAAAAAAAAACAATTTGCTAGACATTAGTTCGAACTACCCACTGTATATGATAATGTACACAAAAAATTCAGCAGCCATTGTTCTAATACACTGACAACTAGTGAAGGAATACAAACAAACTCAAATAACAGTTTCTATTATCATCTCCGCAGCTGCACCCATTGCAGAGATTCCACTGATTCCCAGCAAAGCCAGAGCCAATTCTTCCTCATCCCACTGCTTCAATGCCCTGCTCAGTCTCTTCACCACCTCTACGTCCACTTCGCGCATCCAGGTTGGCGTGCACGACACAATCAAGTTCACGAAACTCGAGACGTATGCTCTCCATGTAGCCTTGTTACAACCAAGTGAGATTTTTCCACCAACTGCACTAGCCATAAATTCCAAGTGTTGCCCAAGAAACAGTGCCCTTTGCTTAGAGGCACATGTTCCCGAGTCCACTCCCCATGCAAGTGTTCCAGAAAGCACTGTAAATTGTGCAAGAGCACAACCGCCCAGCATGTCAACCATCCCTTCGAATTCTCCTCCATCTCCGTTAGGCTCAGATCCTTGGACTGATATGAACCACGAAGGTAATGTTTCTATGATCAAGGCTTGAACCAAATTCTGTCCGCCCGTAATCCAAACTATTGAAGCTCCTAAGGAAGCGGCAACCTTGACCCGAGTGGTTGCTGCAGAAAGAGAAACCCGACCATATTTCATACCATGTTTTGACTTTTTCAACTTCTCCAGGTTACCTGAAGGTAAGCCACTGCTCACAATACTTTTAACAGAGTCCAGCAAAAGAGAGACAATTTCTTCAGTCATAAACATGTTCTTTCTCACAGCTCGATGAACTCGCAAGTAGAGTAGCCCAGGAGCAACGGGACAAATACCACCATAATAATGAGAGCCAAAGCCATGACCAAGAAGGCTTCCTACACCACCATTGCCTGAGCTGGAAGAATTTAATCCAAGAGTGGTTGCAAAGCAAACCCTAAGGAGTTGGACCACGGCATCATTATTGTGGTGGAAAACTGCGCTGGATGCATAGAAAACAAGAAAGTCGCTCCAACGCTTTACTTTCTGAGCCCATAGAGCAGCTACAATGGCCATGCATGGCCAGGGACATTTGATGGCAAGATACATTAAGGCAGGCCCAACCAAGTTCAAGAAACGGTCAGTCACTCTATCAAGTTTATAGGTTATTGTAAGACTGACCAAAGCCGCCAGCGGTAAGGGAAGAGTAGCTGGAGAGGTCCCACCTGTAATCACATCAGAAATTCAGATTCAGAAACTTAACAACGGATAAAATGTTAGAAAATTGCTTCTCACAATTGTAAGTTGTAACTGCAAAAGAATATCAGAGTAGACAAAGTATAGCCGCGACAATGGATTAGTCCTACCTGAAGCATAATTAATCTCCAAATCTAATCGAATGCAAAATCTCCTTTTCCAATGAAGTTATAGTCCAACTAATTAAATTTTATCGGGCGATGAATCCACATCCTCGTCTTGTTAAATAGACTTATTATAACCATTCACAAGGCTAGAAGATGCGGAAGGATAAGATAATCACAACAAAATATAAGGACGCACCTACTGGCAAACTTGGAACATCAACACCAGTGTCGGCTAAAATTTTCTTTATTTGTTGTTCAACGTAGGACAAATTTGCAGCTGGACTTGGCCAATCAGAACCATTCATAAAAACAGGCTTCCAAAGACCTCGTGTCACTTCAGCGGAGAAGTAACTTACTATAGTTGCCAATGATGCAGGAAGAAAATCAGCAAGATCTTTGAGCCCTGAACAAACACAAGAACGCTTAATTGAAATGCCTAGATCACATATTTCCTTTAGCCCGTGAAAGTGAGAATTAGTTCCTTCAGATTAAAACATTCCCTCAAGTGAAAAGAAAAGGAGGCTAAAGGTGAAAATTAAATAGAAGAAAGAACAAAACCAAGAAAGGAAATCAGCAAGATATTTGAGCCCTAATCAAACACAAGAACACTGAATTGAAATGCCTGGATCACATAATTTGTCTACCACCTCAAAATGTGAATTAGTTCCTCACATTAAAACATTCCATCAAATAAAAGAAAACAGAGGCTAAAGGTGAAAATTAAACAGAAGGAAAAACAGAACCGAGTATCTTTTACCTGTGGGAATACAAAACTGAAATTACTGCCAGTTTTATTCTGCTCAGTTTTAATTTACTCTGGTATTTGAGAATTCCGATGAATAGCCTTAATGTGGATCTCAAAACATCAGAAAACGTAAAATCAAATATTGTAATAGTACTGTCACATTTTCTTGTGCACATGCATATCACAGAGCAGAGAGGAAAGCCCGCATCCTTAAACTTAATCCTGACGGAGCAGTTTCTAATAACAATACTATTTTTTGTGACTACTAATTTTGATGCTGGGTTGAAACTGATGCCGGAAAATTAAAACAACTAAAGCTGGTTTACTAACCTGTAGCCAGTTCACGCGGTGACAATGTACCATGGCCACAAGCTGTGAGAGCAGCATCAAGTGCAAATGGAACAGCTTCCAGAATATCCCAAGCTGGTAACTTGAGATGGATATGGAAATCATCAAGTCCAGTTCCAGATGAATTACTACTGCCTGATGTTGTAGGAGTAATTGGTTGAGCACCTCTGTTTATTCTCCTAAACATCATTGCCAAAAGGGCATCAACAATTTGATGGACAGGGGTTCCAGGCAAAAGACCAGAAAGGGTTGGTGCAATACATGCTTGATGCTGTCGGTACCAGTTCTTTAGTTTTGGACAGGAGTCAAGAAGTAAGGGTTCTCTGCATGATGGGCTACAAAGTCGTGAAAGTCTCTTGCTTTTGCATTCTTCCATCGAACTTTCAGCTGATGCTAACTGAATGTTGCGCACCAGAAGGAGGTATTCAGGTATTAGATTAGATCCAACTGGGCCCACATCACCAGAAACGTGTTCAAGTGGTGGTTGCTCGAATCTCCAGAGTCTCAGCAGCAGTGAGAATGCATTTGAAAACACTGCATGAGTAGAAATTTCTTCCCCTGTTGCCAGAGTCCATGAAACCTTGGGAGCATAAGAACCAAAAGCCTCACAGATTGGCATCAAGGCACCGGCAAGCTGTGGAATCTAGTAAGGTTCAGAATCTCCATTAGTACTTCACCATGTAGCAAACAAGAACACAGTTGAACATAGTTAACAATGCAACTTCTATTTTACAGAAAATTATACTCTCTACATCCCAAATTATTTGAATAGGAAAGTGGACATTCAACTTGGGATAGAGGGAGTAATATAACATGAACTAAGTTCCACCACACTGAAATTACTAATCAAGATTGCAAATTTCAGTATGTTATATGGTCTTACATTTCTATCAAGCTTATTCAATTTCATACTCCTAGGCGATTTAAAGATCATAAGAAAAACCATGAGCTAATGAAGTTTGACCTACCAAGCCATGCAAGTAAAATATCTGCATACAATCAACAGATGATATTCCAACAACAAGAACATTGAGAAATGGAGCATATCCGATCAAATGACCATCTGTCCCTGAGTAATCTGATGGAACAGAAGGGCATAGCAGTCTTGTGATAAAAAGCACAGTATGTTCCTGCGGTTAGCAACGAGACATCAATTAGGAGCAGGTCACACCAAATTTGAAAAATAAGAAGACATAAATCCTCTATCAAAAAAGTCCTCCTCTCATTCGCAATGAGCAGTGTGTCAAATGGGAATGGATGAGCAAAAGGCAACACATCAATAAAGCTGCTACTACTCCCTGAAGTAATAGATGCAATACCTGTATATTCCATCCACGAATAAGAGATGCACCGCAGAGTACGGAGGCAGCTGAAATCTTCTCATCATCTGATCCATTAACAGCAATCTCGTATATTTTCTCTATTTCTGCTAAGCTTCCATCAAATCCATGATCATAAATTCAGTAGCCTTACCATTGAGCATATTTACAAACAAAAAGACATCCGATACATCTGGCTTCAGTAAATAAAAGGCATTAACTGAAGCTCAGGCTACTTTGCTGATAAAAAACTCTTAGCTAATAACCGTTTCCCTAAAACTTTTGTTCTTCTACATAAACACTTCTAACAGGAACAGGAGTGGATATAAGTTTGAATGAACCAACTGAGCCAATCATTAGCAATTACCCACTGATTGAGGACATCAAGAAGGGCTTGTAAAGCCAAGCATGAGAAGTACAAGAGTAAAAGTTTTCAAAAGTCAAAACAGATGCTTGAGCTGAAAATGTCGGTGTAACCTTTACTTAAAAGTTCGACTTAAGGAAACAGCCAAAAGAAAGTTGCCTTTTGAGTTTGCGAGTGTCAAGATTTCTCTCCAAAATTTGACTGCCGACAGCCATGAAACAAAACATTTTGCATTCCAAAACAGGTTATATCCATGCATACAATTAAGTTTTCCACACCAGAAAATCTTTCCTTTTACAATTAAGTAACATTCCAAAATCTTTCAAGATTCTTCAATATATCTAAACAGTTTTCTTTCCCAACAATTTCAACCACTTGACTTCTCGATTGGAGTCCCTTCTAGTATATTCTTCACTAATTTTATACTGCAGAAGGACTTTATCAAGAATAAATGAAAAAAAAGGAGGGAAAAAAGGAAGGAGAATAATGATAATAAGTAATATGATTGGAAAAGATAGGAAGAATTCTCCACTCTATTATTGCCTTCATACCTTGAGGCTGGGGTTGAAACCAATGCATTGATCATTGGAGGAGTTAAAGGAGATCCTTTGGAAAATGATAACCAACTGGGCATTTGGCCCGATAAACCTCGAGGTATTTGGTTGGCACGACCTTTAACATAGCCAGGCCATAAATATGCTGAAGTATCCAGAATATTTCTAGCAATGCAAGCCTCAACTATCAGATGCCTCAAGTTTCCAGCTACAAAGTCAGGCCCCAAGGATGGTCAGAGAAAGAACAAGAATTGAAGCATAAGATCATAACCACAACAGAAATGGAATGAAGATATATACAGGAAGAGTGCAGCAAACTGCAAACTAAGCATTTATTTTTCCAGATATTTCCCCATTCTTCCATCACATGTATTATACCAAGCAATAACTGCAGGCCCACACTGCCATTTTATCAAATTAAGAGGTCCAATAGTTATCATAATCGAACCACAATACAATCATTGAAGAGTTTAGGAATGAAACTACGCAACTGAAGCAACAAGATATAATGTGCAATATTACATGTAGTACAAATTAAATCCTCAAAAGCTTGCTCATCAAACCCTAAAACCAAATCTTAAGAAGGTAATCCCAGAGAATGACATATTATCATGCGACTACAAGATGAGACCACAATATGGGCTAAATTTATATCAGGGAGAAAGACATTAAACAAAGTACTCACAACAACCGCTCGGCATATCATTCAAGCTCATGCCATCAAAATATCCACTCCCAACTGATAGGCCTGAAAGGAACAACATTGCTTTTGCAGCCGCTTGATTAGCCGATGAACTTAGTGATAGTGGTGTAGTCAGCAAGCCTTCATAATCATTTAACTGCTGTAGGCTCACAACAAGGTCTTGGCGACGCCTTCCTACCAGCTGTTTCTCTTTTCTTGGACTGGTGAAGTCGGCTTCACCAACCAGGGAATTTTCTTCCTCCTCAATTATGTTGACAATCGCCAGTGGTGTTATAGATAATAACATACATAAGCAGGTATCAAGGCGAGGAACAGGACCCTCACTCGAATCTCTTTCCTAGGAAAACCCCACAAGTGGATCAATTAATGCCATCAACTAAAACACAATTTGTCAGTAGCTTTGCTAAGTAGAAAAATGGATGCATAGAATAGGTTTACATCTGTAGAAAACAATTCTACAATGTAAAAAGCTTTCACAACAAGAATTGGAGTATGCAGGTGAGCTCAGTCTTAGCAAAAAAAATCCAAGTTTTTTATGAGTTGCAGAAAGTGCATAATAAATAGGCCCCTAATGAGTCTAAGCCAAGGAGTAAGTAAAGCTTATGGCAACGGCATTCAGGAATCAGATCACATAGAAATTTTGAGCACAGAACAGAAAACAGAATATTACAATTTTAGTGTTTGCATAACAAGATGCATAATAGTAAGAAAGAATAGAAGATGGTTGCTCAAATTAGTTATGGAAGAGACTGCATCTGCACTTTAGTTCACTAGCTCTTACCCTTTGAACAAGACGTAGAGCTGCAATCCACACACCGAGAAATGTCTCCTGCCAACTTGTCCTATTAAGTGCCTGAAGAGCCTTTACTATACCTGAAACGTTGATTTCAATTGATTATTATGTAGGTCATTTCACATGTACTAGTTCTTGCCATACTTGAAGCCTGAAAAGGACAGAATAAATGTACCTGTCAGAGTGTCAACAGCACCTGTTGCTCCTACTTGTGATCCATCTAAGGTATCCTCCAAAAACAAATCAATTGGTAGCCAAAGAGCGGAATGGCTTGTCCCATGGCATTGACCAGGAGAAAATATGAGGGAGCCAGAAGCCATTACAGCATGAAACCTCTGCTGTGAATTTGTTTTACCCTCCTGGGATAGGACCTCACATGCGTCAGAAGTCAATTCTGCCAGAGCCTGGGGAGAAATATTTTTCGAACTTTTCAAAGCAGATGATTTTCCAATTAGCAGTCTCAAATGCTGAGTGAAAGGTTCCCAGTGAATGGACCTAAAAGTTGATAGAAAGGTAAGTGCAAGACTGACTTCATTAACTTGAACTTTCAAAACAGTAGCTATTCTTACCCCCACCCCCAACCCCAAATTGTTAAAACAGTCTGCTATCCTTACCCTGCCCCTCTTTGGGGCATTTCCCTAACAATCCATATTAAAAGAACAAGAAACAACAAGAGAAAGCCATGCTAATGCCCAATAAAGATATAATATGTGGGAGACTGCAACTTACTTCTAAAGAGTACCTACTAGACTGCTGATAAGGTTGAAAATAAGGCATAAGATTCTCACATGTTATAACGGGCCAAATAAAGAATTCTAGTTGTAACTTTATTTTGGAAGAATACTCCAATTAGCTCAACAGCCATTACGGTATTCATTTTCTGCATGACTTCATGATGTTCTGCTCTCTTCCCCTCAATGCTCTCGTGATTGTCAATTTCCATATCTTGATTCCTGGTCAACCATATAGACTTTTTTTCAGTTGTAAGTTCAAGCAATCCTTCATCATCAAGTGATGTATCAAGTAACTCCCACACAATTGAGAATACAAATTCAACAACTAGAAGCCCAGGTTCACATGACTGAAGACCAAATACTTGGGAAAGATTAAGAGCATCATCAATTGACTCCATAATCCTGCAATTTCGACAATCACATATCAATTTGACTACAACCCAGTATTAAGTCAGAATCCCAAAATGCTGAGAGAGAGAGAGAGAGAGAGAGAATATATGCAAAATCATTTCTTCCGATTCTCATCTTAGCTAAAGATAAATAAAGATGACCAAAAGATTACAGTTTGCTCTTGAAGTTAAGGGAAGGCACTTGAAGAACAATATTAAGTCTAAGAAGGATTTCAGAAAACACCAATTTCAAATTCCCTCAAGCATAAAGAAATAGTCAAAAACTTAATATTAGGAGTTCAAAATAACTCAAACAACAAAGAATAAGTAAAATTATTCGAAATTCCTTTGATTGAATCCAAAACAAGAGAAAATGCTCTAATCATACTTTTGGTAGTTCGGACCATTAATAAGAGATAGAAGCGAAAAGACATAACGTTTAAGAAGCTCCATATAAAGCCTATATGCGGCAGGATTCTTCTTACGGCGTGGAATTACCCTGTTGAAGTAACAACAAAAAAATTGTAAGTCAAGGAGCATGTAAATGCGAAATTAACACTTTCATACACATACGAAAACAAAATTTTAATCTTAAGTCATATCTAAATGGAAGCTGAAAAGTATCAATATTCTCCAAAACAGCCATAATCGAAATTAAACGTCAACCTGAACAAAGAATTTGTAGCAAGCTTAAGTTTTGAAATTGAAAAAAAAAAAAAAAACAAAACAGGTAGAGCGTGTAAATACGAAATTAACACCTTCATATATACAGATGAAAACAAAATTCGAAACTTATTCATATCTAAAGCAAACCTGAACAGTATCCATAGTTTCCAAAAAAAGCATAATTAAAATTAGACGTCGATTCTGAAAACAGAATCTGTAGCAAAGTCAAGTTGAAAAAGTTGAAAAAAACAAAACAACCCTGGTAGAGCATGTAAATTCGAAATGAACACATTCATACACAGATGAGAACCAAATTTGAAATTTATTCATGTCTAAATCAAAGCTGAACAGTGTCAATACTATCTAAATCATCCATAACTAAAAAAAATATCCATAACTAAAATTAGCCGTCAAGCTGAAAACGGAATATGTAGTAAATGCGAAATTAACACTTCCATATACATATGAAAACAAAATTAGAAACTCATTCATATCTAAATCAAAGTTGAACGGTATCAATATTCTCCACACACAAAAAAACGTAACAAAAATTAGACATCAAGCTGAAAACAGAATTTGTAGCAAAGTTAAGTTAAAAAAGTTGAAAAACAAAGTAAACCTGGTAGAGAGAAGTGCGAGAACTAGCATAGGAGGCACGATTCTGATAGTTAAAGCCTTTTCTAGAAACTTCCATGCGAGAGGAACATTGTTAGACCAACATATATGAGAAACGAGAAGTTCGGCGACCTCCGTAGACGGCATGGAGACGGCGGCGGAGGTAAGGGTAGAAGAAAGTTGCATCGCCCATATCAAGGGGTCAGTACCTCTCTCTTGAGCTGATTTAGTCAATTCCATCACTTCGTCCCACAGCGGAGCTTGCTGTGCCATCGCCATGGATGGCCGTGGAAGCAAGCAGCGGTTCTCTTCTTCCTCAGGTAGTTTCGATGAAACTGAACAGTCTAGGGTTTAGGAATCAGAGTAGATTTGAACTAAACTATTGTTCTAGCTCTAGGAATTCATGGATTGTAAAGCGATGAAGCTTCAAAGTCACAAGAGACAATTTTCTCGTGACTGTGTTGTGCGTGAGGGAGGGAGTGGGACACCGCGCGTTTTATTTTTCTTGTTGCATTGGGCTCGGAAAGTCCGGGATGGCAGTCCGGTTCCTATGCGGAACAGCTTTTTTTCCGCATGTGCGGAACAACTTGAGCCGTCGGATGAGATTTTGAACGGCCCAGATCAGGAGAGAGACTTAAAAAAAAATTATTATTTTTTTAATCAGCCGCAACTTTTCTCTCTCCTAATCTGAACCGTTAAAAATCTCATCTGACGGTCATGATTTTGTTCTGCATGTGTGCGGAACAAAACCCTGTTCCGCATAGGAGCCGTGAGCCCGAGATGGTTAAGGTGGTGGCAGAGCGAGTGTTGAGTAAAAATATTTATTTTTAATTTAGAATTAACTATTTTGGTTTGAAAATTAATTCTAATATAAGCGTTAAATCAAGTGATCCGAAAGTTTTCTTTATATATCTACGATGTAGAGTTAATATATTTGCACACCTTAACTGAGTCACACAGTCAATTTAGAGGCCTAACTATTTATACTTGGGAATAGATTATGAGCATCTTTTGTTTTTTTCCTTTTTTTGCTTTTTTTATTCTCGCATCCCAATGCTTGACTAGATTAATTCAGATGGGAAGACCATGCAAAAACATTCGTCAATCATCAATTCACTAGGCGTGAATCTAGCAAACCATTTTTACGGTAACTTAAATTTATAACCTTATCTTAAGCCTACTTTAGAAGATCACAAGCAAAATAAACATTATTCAACTGTGATTTTTTTATTAATTGAGTGATGCTTGATAAAGTCATACATTTAAGATCATGTTTTTATTTTAAATTCCATATTTAGAAGTAACGATAACAAACATGTTTATTGGAGCAAAATATTGAAATAAAACGGAACAAGTTAAGGAGTAAAGGTGTTTATTTTCTTACCAAGTAATATTCTTATTATATATTTCTAAACGTTTATATTTAGTAAAATTATTAAATTTCAACTAAATTAGTCGAGTAAAATGAGACTTTGTATAGAAAATTAATCACTTCTGATTTTGGAATAATCGTGGAAAAGTGGGATTTTTGTTTCAAATTGGGTTTTTTTTTTTTTTGGAAATTCCTAGATTTTACTGTTTACGTTCTTGTTCTTTTGTTCTTTTTGGCACTCCGGCTCCTATACTGAACATACTTTGTTCAGTATGTGCAGGCCGCACTGTGAGTCGTTGGATCAAGTAATTTTAATCCAACTGTTGGATTAAAAGTAGGGGTATTAAAAGATATAATTGTTTGGCTGTGTCAAGGAGGCTATAGCCCAGTGGGGCAAGCTTCTACCCGTGACCAAAAGGTCCCGGGTTCGACACCCTCCCCCTACATGGCGCAATAAAAATTCTCCTCCTCTGGTGAGGGATAATTTAAGGTTGCTAAAAATTTGTTTGACTGTCCATTTAGGCGTGAAAAATGAAATTTGAATCCCTTTTTTCTCTCTCCTTTCCTTTTATTGGTAAAAGAGATTTTCAGATCCCTAAAATCCTTCCAATTTCCTTCATCCTCTTCTCTCCATGTTAATCGTGTTCAACCTCTTTCTTCTCGACGATACATATGAAGGATTAGCCACATCATTATCAAGTATTATTTGGATAATCTTTTCTTCAACTAATTTTCAATAATTTTTTTTGTATTTTCTCTCTCAGATCTTTCCCAAATTTTCTCTTTCTTTGAACACATCTGGGAAGAAATTGAAAAAGAAACCCAGTTGATTTCTTCTACAGAAAAAATATCTATAAGAGAAATATAAAGGACTTCTGCAACAAAAAAATTGACTTTCCTGAAAAATTTAAAAGCTAAATTATGGACAAATTTTGATAAGTGCTTCATGTCAAATAATTGTCAATCATTTGCTTTTCTAATGCTTTTTTTCTTTTTGATTAACTGTTGAGAAGAATGTTAAGATATCTGACAAGAGATCAAGCTTTTTTTTAACACGTGTTTTTTTTGTCTCAAAACAGCAGAACATGTGTTATGTGACAAAGAACATGTATTTATTAACGTAACCTTGATTTTAACTCTATTTGTTGGTTTCAACCATCACCAAGAATCATGCATATTTGGTGTTGCACTCGTGATGGTGGAAATGGAGTTTAAGGAAGAGTTTAAAGGGATTTGTAAAGTTAAAAAGGCAGTAGGGTCAAACATATCGAACAGTGAGAAAAATATGCAGAAGATAAGGGCCAAGCATATTAGACAGCGAGTAAAAGAGGCAGAAGGCACTTCCTACCTAGATGAAGAAACATTCATCTCAGACTTTGAGCATTAGATATCTTAAATATGTAGCTTGTTGGTGTTGAACGCCTTAAGTATTAGACTAGTTATTTTTTTGGGCAAATTTATTGTTCTATGATATTAACACTTATTTTTTGAGTATGAACATCTGTTCTTTGAGTGGGAACACTTGTTTTTTTAGTGTGCACACTTGTTATATTATTAAGAATACATTCTATATTGGTTATGAACACCTATTGTTTTGGTTATGATAATAACGTACTTTTTTAAGTATATGAACACTTGATTTAATTTTTTGATCTCTTGTTTTTTTGTAATGTAAACATGTTTTATTAGTGTGAACACATGTTCTTGTACTATGAACACATGTTCTTGTGCAGGGAACACATGCTCTGGCACATGTTCTCGTACTCTGAACACATGTTCTCCAAAATATTCATTTCTTCGTGAGTGAACTCCTAAAATTGTTATTTTTCTTCCATATGAAAGATATATATCATAATTCTTGATTTAAAATTTTAACCCATCTTTATGAAGACTCGAAAGTTTTATTTGGGGAAAGCACCAAAATTATTATTCAAAAATTTTCAAGATGATTTTGGATTTGGTACAAAGTTGCAGACATTGAAGAAGAATCATAGAAAAATAATTGATATGGAAGTTGAAAAATGATGAGGAAGAAGAATAGAGTCTTAAGGAAGAAGAAGATGAAAATGTGTCACTTTTGATTTTTTGGATACATTGGGAATATAATTACTGATGAGACTGTTTGAGTATTCTTTTATTTTTTTTAAAATATTTATTAAATTAATTATCGGTCCTTTTAACTATAATTTAAATCACAGTCGTTGATTAAAAATTTGTTTGAATAAACGGCCAGATCCATATTATGTACATGCAGATTAAAGACTATTCCGCACAGGAGACGAACTTTCTTTTTGGGTAAAAAAAATCAGTCCAAGGACTGTGAATGGTTTGATTGAAAGTCTTGACTATATGGAAAGACAGTTAAACCCTTGGACTTTCTGGTGGGGGTTGAAAAATGTGACAGTATGGCGCTGAGGTTACACATGTCCTGGTTTTTTTGCTCTACTTGGATAAGGTTTGGTTTGGGTTTGAGTTTGAATTTGAATTTGGGTTTGGTCTTAAAATTGGTGGGAAAATACAAATTTTGACCTAAAAAATTGACGGGAGAATTTCAAATTGAAATTTTTTTAGTTCAAATATTCGTTGAAATTGAATTTTTTGAAAGAAAATTGGCAGGAGCAATTCAAATTTAATTTATTTCTTTCAAAAATTTCAATTTCAATTTTAACAAATATTTGAACGAAAAAATTTGAATTTAAAATTCTCCCGCCAATTTTCTAGGTTAAAATTTGTATTTTTTCACCAATTTTGAGACCAAATTCAAACAAAATCTTCTTTAAGTAGAGCCTTTGTGTTCGGAACACTTGTTTTGAAGCGTTCCGCACGTACTGAAAAAATGTTTCGCATAGGATTAGGAGTGGATCTCTCGTACATTTTCTTTCACCATCTTCACATATATTTTAATGCTGAAATTTTACATCATATCATAACTTTTTTTATAAATAATTTATGTTTACTATCTTTGAGACCGAAGTTCTTAATTTCAGAGTCAATGGATTTACATTCGATTGGATGTAAAATTTTAATTTTATTTAAATATTAAGTATAATAGTTTAACATTGAAAAAGTCACTATAATATATTTTTTCATTTCTTATTTTTTTAAATTATAATTGAGTTCCATTCTCTTAAATTATAAAATAGTATTCGACCTCTAACCTATCATCTAAATATTTATGCAATCCATCTTCATTATCTAAAGAAACTATCAAGAAGAGTCGCATAAGTATAAAGTTCATATGTTACTCATTTAAACTAGACAGTGACGTGTGTTGCACGCAGTGGCAGAGACAAGGGACGAACATTTTTTAAAACAACGAATTTTTTATAAAAAAGTTTTTTTTGTGTAATATTTCTTTATAAATATGGTATTTCGCCCCCTGAAAATTTTCAGTCAAAAATTCACCCCCAATAATAAATTTCTGGCTCCGCTACTGATTGCACGTGAAAAATGAACACAAATTCTTAAAAATATATAATTACAATGTTTTCTATGGAATAAACAATAAAACTGTTATACACTCCACTTTTTACTTATGCGGATCACACACCACTTTAAATTCTCATGTACTCCATTGTGCAAATCTATAATGAATATAACTATGCACATCTTAAGAGTGTATAACTATGAACTAAGGCTACTTAGCACACCAAAAAAAAAATATGAACCAAGGTTGTATTTGAATTGGTTTTTTGTTTGAAAATTTCTGTTTCAGATATTGAAGGTAAATTGGCTCTATAGGTGCAAAAACTATTTTACTTTGGTGATTATTATCTAAAATCTTTTTTTTTCAAAACTCAGTATCAAAATAATTTACATTTGGTAGTAAAGGTCATTCCGTCCAATATTCTATCAGTCAACCGTTATTTTGAATTTTTGAATTTGATGAAAATAAAGTACATTAAGGACAGAAACGTAAAATTACGTTTCCCCCAAGAATTTGCACCCCTTCCACTTCCCCCTCCCACCCGGTGGGCCCCTTTTAGACACAACAAGAAGAAAATGGATGATACCCTCGTCCGTGACCGGCCGGAATCTGGGATAAGGACTGTAAGAAAAAGGGATTCCAATGGATTTTACAGCTATGCAAGAATCTGGGATAGTTAAAAATGGCTCAACATAAACATGGATACCAGGAGTACTTAAACATGGGACTTGAGAGAAGGGAATTGGAAGTTCAACTGAACAATTAAGATATCTATACTCTTTTAATTCATAGTAATACTTGAAAGGAGTATCTGAAAGATTTAAGGTTCAAGAAAACTTGATGAACACAATTTTTTGGATCAACAAGACTTATAATGTTGTTGTCATATGAAATGTATTTGACCTCTAAATCTCCATATGATTGAAAATTAATGATGCTTTTGTTCTGCAAATTCTTTTCATCCCTTATTGCCGGCCGGTCATGGACGAGGGTATCATTCATTTTCTTCTTGTTGTGTCTAAAAGTGGGGCCCACCTGGTGGAAGGGGAGGGTGGAAGGGGTGCAAATTCTTGGGGAAGTAAATTTATGTTTCTACCTTAATGTATTTTACTTTTGATCAAATTCGAAATTTAAAATAAATTATTTTGATACTGAGTTTTGTAAAAAAAAAGATTTTGGACAATAATCACGAAAATAAAATAATTTTTAAACTTGTAAAGCCAATTTACGGATATTGAAAAAATGAATTTTTTTGAATGAGATAGATAGGGCCCAAACTGCTTTAGTATTTGGTTTATGTGGCAATTAAATGATAAAAATGAATTTTTTTTATGGCATTGGTGGAGTGAGTTTAATTTTCTATATTTTTTCTATATTGCACTTATTTTTTCTATATTGCACTTGTTATAATGCATTGTCTATTGCACTTGTTATAATGCATTGTCTATTAAGTTATGGATAACCTTTATAATGCATTGTCTATTAAGTTATGGATAAGAAACTTCTCTTACCACTTGAACAAAAGCTAACCGGCAATTTTAACATAAGCGTTCATCCCATTACAGCTTCCAATGAAGAACATCAGCAGTAAATAAGATAACTTACAGACCAAATGATGTCGAAAGATGAAATAATAGCCCCCAAGGGTTCCTAATTAAGAATACAAATTCTGAAATTTTCTTGGTACAAATTTAAGACATAAACGGCGGCATCAAATATACCTTCAGCTAGAAAAAGGTTCATAGCATACATGGAATCGCAACAACTAGATCTTAACCACCCCGAGATTCCCTTCTTGTCGCGTCATGAAGCAGTTCTATATCGACTCCCTCTGGAGGTAACTGGACATATCTCACAACCGATCCTCTGATGAAGCAGTTCCTTACTGAGAGCTGCAAATTAGACACAGGTAAGTGCACATTTTCAATCTAATTCAAGAAAAAACAACAAATTTTTAATCAATCACAAAAGCGGCAGACATTCATCAGGTAGGAGGGTGAAGCAAATATGAAATGGTGCAGCATGGTAGTAAATATGCCAGTCAGACCCACAGCAAAGCCAAAAAAGACAACCACACCGTGTTTTCGGCTCAATTGAAGTAAAAAAAAAAACACTAGAAAAAAAGTTTTTTCTCCTTATATCAACTCTACTGCTGCATGTAAAATCCAATGTGAATTCCTCTGAACTCCACCACCAAGTTGTGTCTGCAATGATCATCCAATAGTTGAGCCAACTTAAGGAATGTCTGGATTGAAATGTTATAGCCAATTTAGTGAAAGATATCTATCAAGTAATTTGTCAAATTTGAGGTTGCACATATTAGCAGCAAAATTCTGAAGTTATACGACTGATAAGATCGAAACTAGGATTTCTTGTGGCCTGCATTTTAGAAACCAAAACAAGTGTAATTATCATTCTACATGCATGAATAATAGAATCGTTAAAAAATGTTGGAAACAAGAGTGCATTTGCAATTTCAACCCCTGCTAAGGGCATGCTTACTGTTTTTTTTTGCACACAAGGGAGTAAGTACTTTGTTCAATTATTCACTGCCTCATTTTACGGCACTCTGGCTAGTTCAGCATGAAGGACACTTGGGTCATCGTTTTAGGGAAGGAACGTTGAATCAAACTGTTCATCCCCCACCCCCGAAACAACCCAACACACGCACACATCCCCCTTGGTCATAGACAAGTCACTAGCTCTTATTAAGATAGCCATAGACAAAACATTTGCCATGTACTAAAATATACCAGGAAACTTCTCCACGAGTAATTGGATTGAACTATCAACACACAAGCAATAAAATATGCACTTAGAACTAAACCTTGATATTAAGATGTAAAAATTCAATGTGCAGCTACTCTGGTAAGAAGCCCCTCTTGAAATCTGTACAAAAAGACTAGAACTTTGTCTGAAAGACTGAAAGTTTTTAGACTACATTCAACACCCCCCCCCCCCCAACCTCCACATTGTCTCCGGGACGAGTACTAAAATATATTCCAGTAAAAGTAAGTATTAAACACACAGTATGTATTCCAATATACACAATCAAATAATTCAATTTCCAAATAATCCATTAAAATCCATATCAAATAGGAATTAGAAAACAAGAAAACAAAATCCTAAAAGAAACCCTAAAGTAGATAGAAGAAAGGTTTACCATATGGGGATACTTGTCTTGGTCAACAACCCTAGTGTTCTCGAGCTTAATATTAAGGTACTGATCCACCGAATGCAGTGTTCCTCGAAGAGCTAAATCATTCTTTAATTCAACCGTCACTTCTCTTCCCACTAAATCCTTGAAATACGAGAAAAACAACTGCAAAATAACAAGAAATCACATAAAGTAAGCAACTTTAGTGAAAATTTCGGATTGAAAATAGATAATACGAAAGAAAATTGAATGGAATGGAATGGAATTTCAAGAAAAAATGGCAGAAAGAAAAGGGCAAAAACCCAATCTTGAACTAGTAGGAAGAAAACAACAGAGTTACCATTTTGTATTCACTTGAGCGATGTGTGCGGCGGCGGCCGGAGTTTGAGGTTGATAGGCGAACGGTGAACAAAGGGAGTGTGGCCAGGTGGGTGGGTTGTCGGTGCGATCAGTAACAAGGTTTCCCAGGTATATAAAGAAGTGGGAAAAATTCCCTATGGGACGGACCCAATAGGGTATCTCATGGGCATGACGGGCTGCAGCAAATCTCCGAATGTGAGTTACATGCTCGAAATTATTCGGGAGGAGCGCTGAGGTCGAGCCCTATTGAGTCGTCCCCACGTCAGACTTTCCCAAAGAAGTGGAACCGTATAAAAGCGAAATTACTGTATAAAATTATATAATAGTAACTATTTTGATAAGTAAATAACTATTTTAATTACAACGGTCGAATAAAATAATTTGATAATTATCCTTTTATTTACACGGAAGAGAAGAAACACCCTCTGCACCTTGAACTCTCAAAAAGCCTTCACAAAAACCAATAAAATAAAATGGGCTGTTCTTTTAAAACCGTTACATGTCATCTCAAAGTCGCATGATCTACTCAGACTACGACTATTCTCAAGATTTCTCTGCACTGAACTGAAAGATTCCATTTTCTGGTTTCTGTAAAAGAACAAAAATACCCTGCCAAACAAGACGAGGCGAATAAAAAACAGTTATAAATAGCAGATTAAAGTGTGCTCATAGCCTCATATCAGTCGGAACGGTACACAAATTATACACATTCACATCACTATAAGAGAATACAATACTGGGGAAAGCCGAAAATCAGACCTTTTAACATTACATGGTAACGAGACCTTTTAACCACTAAATTTACATCTTTGTCAAGCTAGAAGCTACACTTAGAAAAAATGCTTCTCTAACCATGGGAGATGAGATTCAGCTAATTCCTATCAGCCTACAAAGATAGTACCCCGGAAAAGTAGCAACTCCATTATACTCTTTGCTTCACACGCCGACCATTGACATCACTTCCATCCAATATACTGTGATTCACTTGCTTGCTCACGATGACAGAATGCTCATTGATCCTCGCCACATATTCCAACAATTCTGTGAGGACATGAGGACAACTTTCTTTCAAGTATTCAAAACCATCAGTCTGCATAACCGCTGCAAAAGGGAACACCAGAAAATTAGCATTGATTCAGAAAAGAATCTGGTGGAGAAAGGCCAAGATCTCTACTGTTTTAATATGCATGGATGGGCACATGTTTTTTTCATTTGTTCTTATTATTACTTTTGGAGGGTGGAAGGTGTATGAGTATATAAAATTGGAGTTTGCAAGGTCGGACTAGCATACAAGGCAACGCAAGCCATGAAAAATGAAATGTGACAGATGGCTACAATCCTGCAGGCTTTAACAATCTACAAAAGATGGGACATACTACAAATCACCAAATTAAATACCAACTCACCCCTAAGATTTTCAGGCATGGCAACAAACTTCAGGCACATGGATTTTAGCTGGAAGCAGTGGTGTTGCTCTGCCAGGGCCAATGTAGTTGCAACTGTATTAATGGCAACGTCCTCACAGAGGTTCGCTTCACATATCAACCTGAGCCTATCCATACCATATCGATCAGCAGCTGCAAGAAGATGTTGAGCCATCAAGGTGGAAGCTCCTTTTGAGTTAAAACCAGTTAGCTCTTCCATGTCGGGCAGAGTATCCCAGTATAGGAAGTGAAGCAGGGCCTGCAATGCATGTAAACAATTTGTAGTTAACAAGGAAACTTTTGAGCGACAAAAACGTTATTGACTAACAAACAAAAGCATAAAGTAATAATGGCATTGCTCACAGATTATGGTAAGGCCAACATAAAAATCGGATGTCCTACTTACTTTTTCTTTACTTCTTTTGCTTCTCATGTATGTGAAAACAAGATGTTAGCTATATTCGGCAAGCTCCAATAGATAATGCTGGCCGACAAGAAACACAGGCACACATAAACCCTCATCAACTCATAAATACATAAAGAGAAGATGGTGTTGGACGTGATTTTAAGGCCTTCTAGATTAAATAACAAGTCAGCGCTAAGTCCTAACCAAAAGAGACTCCAGTGACAACTTCAAATACAATACATGCTTCCAGTTGTGATTAAATCCTTTATCTATCTTCACTTACAAGCAATGAAATGTCCTTTTCAACTTGACTAGGTACAACTCAATTCATGGAAGTGAAGCATCTGTCAGCTATCAGCAAACGACTATCCAAGCACGTAAAGAGAAAATTGCAAACAAACAGTTAAAGTAGAGCAAGTCACAAACAAATGACTTGTATATGGAACAGATATAAAATTTGTAAGAAGTCAGAAAAAAAAAATTGCCCAATTTGCATGAGCTCAATAAGTAAGGTGCATAATGGCATAATGGTGATTGTGGCCACCATAAACTATGCAAAAACAACTCGAACATTACGCACCACTTCTTTAAAGAGACGATACCATATTTCAATGTACTAAGTTGCACAGCAGTTTTTCCAAATTTGACAAATTATTAATCGAGGAGATTCAAGAGACGAGACACAATTCAATATATTCTAGTGAGAAAATGCAACAATCTTAAACAAAGGAAATATCCGGTTGTTTTCTACATTACAGGCTTAAAAGACTTCACATTAAGTTGCTCTCAACACAGTAAGAAAAGATTTACAATGAACGAAAATAATCAATGTATTTGCTAAACCTTAAAAACAGGAGCCTCCACATCTTCAACATTTATGTTCTGTGTGTTTTGATCTTTCATGGGACCAAAAAGTTGAGCTCTAAAAACAGGTGACCGAGCAGCAAGTACTAACTTGTGTGCCGCAAACGAATCTCCATTAACCTCAAAAGTTACATCTGTTCCTTTTCCACTTTCGAGCAGCTGCCCAAAATGAACACCAATGTCTGAAGGTGGAACCGGTATAGAGTATATTTTAGGTCCCTCAGTGTGGGATCTTACTACACCTACACAGCAATGAACCTGAAGGCAATCATTCAGCAGGTAGTCCGATGTTTCCAATGCTGTTCTTTTGAAGAAACGCTTATATCCCCTGCAGATACAAATTCCAAAACATCAAATAGCTTAAATCAATCACATTCTCACCTTTCACTTCATATAAAGGAAATTCAGAAACGCCTATAATCATGAGAGTTTCTCAACGGTAAGAAGATCAAGAGTTAAAACATATTAAAATGTATATAACAAAGAACCCACAGAAATGCCAGATAAATATCCTTTTACATATAGCAAAATGACTCCTGCTCCCAACTGAATAGAGTAAACCATCACAAAACCTTTTAACAGTGACCCAAAACTGTCACTCAGTGGAATCAAGTAAATTTGCTAGACTAGCCAATCATCAAATAAATCACGAAAGCATAATGAGCCAGAGCTTCAGGGTCATTTCAGTATAAAATTATTTCAAACTCATGCAAACAAATAAATTATTTGAAACCCCTTGAGCAGTAAATAAGTAACCAAAAGCAGTAAACAGAACAAAACTTGAACTCCAATCTAATTAAAAGGCCAGCTTTTAATCTCAACTACCACTTCCTCCACAAAAGGAAACCAGTACAACAGGAAAGGATCCAAAACAACGGTCAATGAAACTCATAGCAGACGAAATACAACCTCTCCATCATAAAAATATACATAAATGAATACAACCTCGGACCAATAATTAATTAAAGAAATCATAATTGATCCAAAAAAAAAAAAAAGGAACTGACCACATGCTTCCTCTGTATTTAAGTGAATAAGGCCCACTCTCCAACGCCCTACCAAAATGGCTATGAACTTTATGTCTCCCTTTCCCACTCTGATCCATAAGGGTTAATTCAAAGAGAGCCCTCACGTCTGTCCCCTCACTAGCTAGGGCAATAAACAACGAGACATACGTAGCATTATCTTCCAAGCTCTTCCCGTCTGGATAGAAATAGATCGCCCAAGAATACCCACCCACCATAAATGTATCCGAAGCTATGTATTTCCCAATTCCCATTCCCTTCGATAAAGAATACCCCGTTATCTTAAAATCGTGCGTCCCTTTCACCGTTTCCGTTACCGATGTCGAAGTCGTAATTTGTGGCGTCGACGATGACGGATTGCAGATTTCCCCGTTGTAAACCCTCCCCATGTCAGCCATACCCAAAATTCAATCCAAAAAAAAAAAAAAAGATTCCAACCGATTTGATCTTAAATCCCTAAAAAATTCTCAAAATTAAACAACAAAAGACGAAATATAGGGAGATTGTAATCAGATATAGGGTTTTTTAGAAAGAATTGACGGAAACTGGGGAATATAAGGGAAATTGAATGAGGAAATCTAGGTGATAAGTTATTGATTGAAGGTAAAATTCTAGGGTTTCGGTGGGTGCCGGGGGGGGGGGGGGGGGGGACCTGAGTTTGGTGATGAAATAATTTCCTGAGTTTGGTGAGAGAGGGGGAAAAAGAGAAAGGGGAAAAATTAAGGCAAATTCGCAAAAATGGTCATACAACAATTTACGACTTGCAGGTTAAGTCATTTTTCTTTTTTTTATTTTGTTTAGGTCACACAACAATTTACGACTTGCAAGTTAGGTCTTTCCGTCAGTCAACTGTTAGTCAACAATTTTTCAATTTTTCAGTACTTGCAAAACGCCTTAAGACAGGTGTTTTGAGGCAAAAAAACAGGACAGGTGTCCTTCAAAACATGACAGACGTCTTACAAATCAAGACATGTGTTCGTTTTGAATCAATTTTGCGATGAAAATTTTGAAAAATTGTTGACTAGCCGTTGACTGACGGAAAAAGTGACGGAAAGACCTAACTTGCAAGTCGTAAATTGTTGTGTGACCTAAAAAAAAGAAAAATGACCTAACCTGCAAGTCATAAATTGTTGTATGACTATTTTTGCAATTTTGCCAAAAATTAATGATTATTGATGAAATTTTAAGAGCCGTTGATAAGTGGAAAAAATGATTCCAAGGACCAGTATTTATAGAGAGGCAGCTGTCGACAGGATTTTTATGGGGGCGGGGGGATATGGGATTCGATCCCAGAGTTTTACCCCTGGGATGTGATGCCTTTTTCACTGGGGCAATTGTTTCCCATCGACAGGAAATTATATGAATGATCAGGTAACGCTGGTGAATAGATGGCCAAATCTTTCACTCTTGTCGGCGCGTCCTTTTATGTTTGTTGTTTTTATGTTTAAACATACGTATTGTATCAGAACAAGTGTCTTGCGCGATACATATCGTAAATTAAGACAAGTATTCCGTTAAAAATTTAATTCGATGAACGAGAATAAATTTTGTAGGTGCGAAATTTACTCATGTTTCATGCTGAAGCCAGAACGTGATTCTGGGGGAGGGGGGAGACGAAGGACACGTTGGCTAGAGAAGCCATACTAGTGACGTAGGTGCTTAACATTGCGTTTAACGGTTTAATAAAGTATTGAATTCAAGTCATTTAATATACATACGGTTTAACGGTTTAAGATACATCTTTAATAGTAACGCAAGTGCTCAACATAGTGTGTAATAAACAACAAAATCAACGGTCTTGATTATCCGACAGACAAAGTTGCAAACTTTTAATGTGAGGAAATGCATGGTAAAAACATCATTTGCTTCCAAAAACAAAATCCAAAAAAGAAAGGGGAAGGAGTTCTTGTCCGATTCCAAACTCACCACGGCTTCCACTCTTCTCCCGACAATCATATAAACGCACAATATAATATAATATAATATAATACAATACAATAATATAATATAATACAGGACCTTGCTAAGATTGATTAAAATAGTTTTTCGGAGCTTTTTACCTTTATAGTTGGGTGAATCCTTTATACCAGCAGGGGATAAGATAATCATTTAACTCCTTCAATTTGGAGGTTTAGAATTTCTATTTTCAAAATTCTAAGAGTAAATCATTTTCCTATAATACAATACTCGAAGAAAATCTCCTATTTGAGACGACCTTTCATTAATTCTTTTTAAGTTATTAATTATTAATTTAATTTAATTGATTTAGAACCAAGCACTTCATCGAATTGGAATAAAATATTGGGAAACTTGAGGTTGCAAAGGCGGATAAGTCCAGGAGGTATTTTCTAGATATGGCCGAGCTTTGCTTGATGGCTTCTCGCGGGTACCCTCCTGGACTTTTTCTCCACCCCTCTGACTATTTTCCGGCCAGGTTCTCTAAGGTAATGATTTTGTTTATCTAAAAGATTAAAACTTTATTACTTGTTTATTTGCAAGATTTGATTTATAGGTGGTTACCCCGGAAAATTGACATTCAATTTGAGACGGAGGGAGTAATATTTTTGGATGTGCATGTTATGTTGATTGGAGCCATTATTTTAGTATTGTTATCCATTGCTGTCTCTTTTTCCAATTTTGTGAATATTGATGGTTTTTGGATGATGCTATTGATAATGGGATTGTTATTTAGTTAGTACCAGTGGACTATACGCCTGAGTTTTACTTTGTATCTTTTGTTTCTGTGTTATGCTCTTTAGCATATACTGAACGGAACAGAACATTGAGTTTGGGGATGGGGAGGCGATAATTTATAAAAGAGTTTTTCGGAAAATATGGGATGGAGGCGAATTTAAAGTAAAAGTGACTAAAAGCTTAAAGAATCAATACCATAAGTGCACGCGGGATGTCTGAGTGTGTGTGTGCTGCGCGCGCTCTCTTATATTCATCACAATACCCTTTTCTTCACAAATAATTTTTTTGCAGGACTTTAACCAAGATTCACAGAAATTTTGTTTTGATCAAAGAATGCATCAGTTAGAAGGGCCCGTCAAACCAAAGCATGGGGTGTTTGAGGATAGTAAATTTTTCACAACTCATACAAATATGAGAAGGCCTTTATTCATTGATGCTCAAGGTAATACATTAGACTAACAATGAATTTTCTCTTAAGCATACTATGGAGGGATAATACTTGTTAAATATGGTTGCAATATACAATTTTACACGCAAGATCAAGTTATAATTACTGGATTTTTTCTCTATCTATGCCGTGAAAACATCTTACCGTATTTATGCACTTGCGCGATGATATACTAATTAGCTACACAATCTCTCTTTTGACTAGACTTTCCTCCAAACTTGATACTCAAGTTTGGGACTGCTGAACCATATGCCAGCCATGATAGGGCCCTGAGATTACTCTTTTCCAGATCAATTGATGTAGAAAGAGATGCAACAGAGTTATCAAAGCTCTTTGATTTAATGGGACCTCAAGCAGCAGCAATGCATATGCCTCAACAGACCCTCCTAGCTCGCCATCATCGGCCATTTCTTGATGCTGACTCACAGGCTTCGCTGATTTCTCCAATTAATGTGTCTTTATCTGAGAAACCTATATTTGTTGAGGATTTCGGTGACGGTTGCTGCAGTTATCTACCTGAGGGTCAACTATCTGTTACCAGTTCTTGGAATGAGATGAAGGATATACTCGGAACTTTTTCTGAGGTTTACTCGTCAAATAACACAATCAATTGGAAGAAGCAGGCAATGGTAGTCCCCTACTTCGACAGGTACTGATCCCTAATATTGCTCCTTGTTGCGTAATACATCATTGTTAAATGACAACAACAACAACAACAACAACAACAACAACAACAATAGCATAACCCATTAAGTCCCCAATAATTGGGGGTATGGGCGGGGATGGACGGGATACAGACCTAACCTTTGTCAAACAAAGTGGCTGATCCCAGGATACCACTGAAACAGATGTATTGGAGACTAACCTAACCTAACCTTTAAATGAAACACGAATGGAAATTACAGTCAAGATGGAAAAAGCCGAGCTTGTAAATAGAGGTTGTTGAATTTCCACATATAAAGAATACCGTTACTTAAAATAATTTTAAAATGAAAAAGTAAGAAAAAGATCGAGCTTAATCAGATATTTTTGCCAACTTTATGTACATATTTGCAGTCCCGTATACACTCGCTTGCATGATTCTCGGAATTATCTACTAAAGACTACAGTAGGGCATGCAAGCTAAGGCTGTGAACTAGTTGACTGTTGTGAGATTTTCCAGTTGTCTCCAAAAAGATTAGCTTTTGATATTCTTGTTTGTCTTTTAGTTCAGCTGAAGCTTTGACTTGAATGATTGTTGAACTTTTCATGTTCAAGTATGTGTCTTTGTCTTAAGTTTACTATTAAGTTTAAAGTTTCAATTTCGGAACCTAACTCGTACCTTGCTTACTTACAAGTTAGTTTTAGTTCAATATTGAAAGACCACGTCACCACGTATATCACTTGAACTACTTAAGAGTCTAGTTATGAAAATAAATTGGTGCTTTATTTTGTAATTATGGTGTATATCTCACTCTGCATTTATGAAACAGGCGGATCAGAAAAGTAGTAAAGAATAATTGTCAGAGATCAGTTTCAAAAGAACCTACGAAGAGGTACTTGATGCATCCTCCCTTGAAAAGTTCACTTCGCTTCCTTTTATTTTTATCTTTTCCCCTTCGAGAAATAGTTTTAATTTTTCTAATCATAGAACCGAAGGTGAGTTATTTTTTCGTTGAGTAAGAATACTCGGAAGCAAAACTCATTTGTGGAGCACAAATCATAAGAAAATAAAAGTTTTTGTTTTTGTTGCTTTGATGAGCGTTGAATGACTTTAGTCAACCGGGTTGTGCGTTCTTTCTGAAATTTGACACTCTTTTGCAGTTCCGCAAGAGTGAAGTATAAGAAAACAGAGAGCAATATGAAAGCAGGTAGGGAGCTTTACAGAAGCAACCCCCTCCGTGCATGTGAAAGCCTTCTATCTATTATGGTTGACAAGAAGCGATATGGAAAAGATACCATCAATTCACTCAAAAGATCAGGTCCTGAAATACCCAAAATTCTGACTCAATTCTCTGCTAGCATCGCGGGCACAGGTCTTGCTGTTCTCTTTTCTGTTGTCTGCAAAGTAGCATGTAGTAGGGTACCCTTCTGTGCATCCAAACTCTTGAGCACTGGGTTGGGGCTAGGACTCATTTGGCTCTCTTCAGCAGTAAATAAGTTAAGGGACACGGTCATCTCTATCAACAAAAACTCTAGAAAGTTAGGTGTTGCAGATGAAGAAATGATGAGTAATTTAGAACGAAATGTCAGAGAAATATACTTCAGAGTCATCACTATAATGGCATTTGCAGTTCTCAGATTTGCTTGAAATCTGGAGATTCTTGCACGATAGTTATGAGTAGGAAGAGCAGCAGGGGTAAATGTGTCTCGAGCAATTTGAGCCGAGGGAGAAGGCAATCGGCAGTATGCTCGAGCTTCAGCAAAAACAATCTACAGAATTTTGTCGTAGGAAGTATCTTGTAGTGTGTGTGTGTGTGTGTGTGTGTAATGCAGAGGAAGAAAGCCCTTCCATGTACATGAACCTTTTGGTGGATCATTCTATTTTTTGACTACTAATTCTAGATTTTAGTACATAATGCATGATCTTCTGGGGAGAGAGTAGTAGTAGGTAGGTTTATGTACATCTTTAAACCAAATTCAATATTTCATCAGCATAATCAACAACTTCTTTTACGAATAATTTAATTTTTACGAAACAAACTAGGTGAAAATAAGTCCAATTATTAAACTATTGAGACTTGTATTGAGTTGGTGAAAATACCTTTAAATATTAAGAAACAAATAAGTTACTTGAAAATAAAAAGAAAAAACTCCAAGTATGCAATAGAAGTGGAGGCAGTTTTTTTTTCTTTTTTAATAATTTTTTTCTTCTTCTTATTAACATGCAAGAAGTGTCAAACCTGATACATATTACTTCGAGACAGAAGTACTAAGCCCACTACACTATGAAGGAAATACAAATGAAGGGTTTGAACCAATATTATTCTTAATAGTATATTCTTCTGACGGTCAGAGGAGCATTCCAATGGGGAGCAGGGTTTGCAGTTGGATACACTCGATATACCACGTTGTCATCTCTATTCTTTTCGAAAATTAAATAACTCGCTATTAGATTTCAGTAGGATTACTTAGGTCAAAATATTCAAAAGTAAAAAATAAAAAAGATTGACAAATCCCTTTGTATATAAGATTCATATTTACAAAAAAAAATATTAATTTTACAGAAGTAATTACTTATTTTTTCTCATCGCAGTTGAATAGGAAGGAGCCAACGACTCGGCACCCCAAACTTAAGCCCGTCGTGAAACTTCTTCTCTCACCACTCTGAAATCCCGATTAGGGTTTTAATTATTATCTCTACCGCCGTCGCTGCCATGAAAATAGCCTCACCGGCGACCATCCCTGACGCCCATGAAGACTCAGTTTGGACAGCTACATGGATTCCGGGCACAGACGACTCTCCACCTCTCCTTCTCACTGGCTCCCTCGACGAGACTGTTCGTCTTTGGGACCCCAATAGTTTGGCTTGTGTACAGACTAATACCGGCCACTGCCTCGGCGTTGTTTCCGTCGCCGCCCACCCGTCCGGCAGAATTGCTGCCTCCGCTTCCATTGATAGTTTTATTCGCGTCTTCGATGTTACCACTAATAATACCATTGCTACCTTGGAAGCTCCTCCCTCTGAAGTCTGGCAGATTCAATTCAACCCTGAGGTAATTCTATTGCAGTTGTTTTATCAAGCTGTTTAGGATGATATCATTTATAAGCATATCCTAGGCTGTTGGAAAAGTATCTTTGGTAGAAATATCAGCAATTGCACTTTTAGTCCAGAAAATCTGAATTACGCTAATGCTTACTTTTTATAATTGAAAGTATTCTTCTACCAAATTAACTTAATTGATATCATTAAGTTATTAATTCCTTCATACTGTTCAACCCATTCTATTTATTGTCCATGATCTATATGCAAGTTCTGTACTTGCTATGTATCTGCATATCTATTAATCCTACTCCCGTGGTTGTCTTGGTCCATATGGGCGGCAATGATCCAAGTGTAGGCGCATTTCTTTGGCAATGAAATGGTGTTGTAGTCTTTTCTTTTCTGAAATTATCCGTTTTCATTTTTTTCTATAGTTATCTATCTTGTATAGGGGAATTTAGTAAACACGATTTCATAATTTTTTGGGGGCTAGATTTCGGAGTCATTATGGGTTAACTTAAGATCTTGTTCTTTTAAGGTCATGCTGTAATTATATCATATAAGCGCCATTATCAGAGATGACGAACACTATTTCCTATCTGAAAACAAAAAGTGTTTGAAATTAAAGCTGATTCAGCGTTCTCTGCTACACTTCTCTTCAGGGTACAACCCTAGCCGCAGCTGGAGGTGGCAGTGCCTCGGTAAAGCTATGGGATACTGCTGAGTGGCAACTAATTGCCACATTGTCGATCCCTCGTCCTGAAGCCTCGAAGCCCACTGAAAAAAGTGGCAATAAAAAGTTTGTCCTCTCAGTCGCCTGGAGCTGTGATGGAAGACGGATTGCTTGTGGTTCAATGGATGGCACTATCTCTATCTTTGATGTAGCACGTGTCAAGTTTCTGTATCACCTAGAAGGCCATTGCATGCCTGTTCGATCTCTTGTATATTCACCTCTGCCTCAAGATTCAAGGGTCCTCTTTTCTGCCTCGGATGATGGTTCCGTTCATGCGTATGATGCTGAGGGGAAAACACTGATAGCCTCTATGTCAGGTCATACGGGTTGGGTTTTGAGTGTTGATGTTTCCGCAGATGGCGCAGCACTTGCTACAGGATCAAGTGACAAAACCGTTAGGTTGTGGGATCTGAAAACGAGGTCATCTACCCAGATTCTTTCAAACCACACGGATCAGGTTTGGACAGTGGCTTTTGGACCTCCAGGAAGGATAGATGCTCGTACTTGCCTCCTTGCAAGTGTCTCTGATGATAGAAAGTGTGGCATTTTATCAGTACTCGTGAAGAGTTGTTTGTGGCTTACGAGACTTTAGTGATGGATGAAATTTGTACTATTAAATTTGTTAAACGCTTCCTGTTAAATGTGTAGTTTTAAAATTTGAAATGATATGGGAGATCAGGAGTTTACGACATACGATACAACAAGCTATAATTTTCTTTTTTCAAAAACAAAATTGCATAATTTTTATTCCAAAAAGCCCTTGATAACATGCAAATAATAGCATATATGGAGTATATTTTTACACAAAAGTCGAGCCAAAAAAATAGCAAATATGGAATAAAAGAATAGTATAAAGACTACAAAGCTCAGATTTCAAGCATAAATGATGTTTAAAAAAATTATTCATGAATGATGATTTTGGTCACAAAAAGGTGAACTATATTCAATTTCATTTCTCTACAAGACTATTGCATGAAAGTCTAATCATCTGGACTGGACCTTTGATTTCACCCTCATCCCAGAAATATGGAAAAATTCGCTACGGGACGGTCCTTGTGGGTACAGTGAGACATGCAGGGTGGGTCCTGTCTAAAATTATCCAGACTTTCCCCAGAAATATTAAAGACTTTTAAACACTTCAAATCTCAACTACTTGATATCTCAGCTCAATACTTTAGAAACAACACCAGCACCAACCGTCCTGCCACCTTCCCTCAAGGCAAATCTTTGACCTGCCAAACGACAATAGATAAGACAATAAATAACTGAGAGAAATCTACGGAGTGCTTGAGCATAAGATTGAAGGAATTATGAGAACACAACTATCATTACATACGAAATTTTGAGAACAGGTTTAAAATCACATACCTGCATCTAAGGGGACAGCTGCAATCAATTCAAATCACGGCAGTTACGTTGTCCCCCGGCATAACCATCTTTACATTTTCTGGCAACTCAACTTTACCAGTAATGTCTGCGGTCCTCATGTAAAATTGAGGCCTATAATTTGAGAAAAATGCAGTGTGACGGCCACCTTCATCTTTTGTCAGCACATATATCTCGGCCTCAAATCTCTTGTATGTCTTCACAGAACCAGGCTTTGCAATCACCTGTTAGAACATAATCTCATATTGTGAAAGCATTCCAAGACTCAGTTTGCTTAATCAAGTTAAAATCCGGAAACCTAATTTGTCCGTTGTATTTCAGGACTCTTTTCTTTCCATGTGTCGCAGAATGCAAACGACAGAACAAAATATTCGTTCTTTATTCTGAAATAATTATATAGATACAGAAAATACCATAAGTTTGAACAAAACAGAACTAAAACAAAAAACTAAAACAATTCTAAGTAAAACTTTAGTCCAAAAAGCAAGCTACAATATGTGAAAAAATTCCTTCTACATTAGTTTCCTGTCGTGTTTATGATGTTGTATCTGATAATAGACAATACCACATATAATAGTTTATAGAACTACACACCTGCCCTCTCTGAATATCTTCTCGTTTCAAGCCACGTAGAAGAAGACCCACATTGTCACCAGCCTGGTAAAACCACAAAAAATGAGAGGATTCAACGAAATCAGGGGGGGAAAGGGGGAAAACTAGATATGCAATCAGCCCTCTTACTTGTCCAAAATCCAAGATTTTCTTGAACATCTCAACACCAGTCACTGTGGACTTCAGATTACCCTGTGTGAGCCGGATCAAAATTATTTGTAACACTTCCAGATGTACAATGAGCAATACATAGAATTGATCTTGTTACCAACATCCACTGACCAACCATATTAAAGTAATAAAATCCAAATTATCAAAATGAGTATACGAACTATAGGTGCATAGCCGTTTGGTGATAAACTAAAACTAAAATAAAATAAAGAAACTTCTGATTCTGAACCAAACCAAACCAAACCATAGGCTCAGAACAAAACGGATAAATAGTTTGATCAATTGTACTGCCCATGGATGATCCTGACTTATTGTATACAGCATAACGTAAAAAAAAAAAAAGAGCAAGTCAATTAATAATCCTCAGGGACATTGTAATGTTTACCTGCATTAGCCCTGAAATCTCCACATCTTCTCCAACTTTAATTGTTCCTTGTTCAACACGGCCAGTTGCAACAGTTCCACGGCCCTTAAGAGGACAAAAGCAAATAAAATTACGACCAGGTTCAAACATGCTCTTGGAAGCATTACTTATTACTCACATGTCCAGGCTAGTAACTTTTAATTAAAGCCAAGACCTATTTGTCAATGATTCTTAAAGAGGCGGCTCATACAGTTGAATGTATGTGGCTCAACGAAAGAAATAATTTATAGTATCCATAACCAAGGACAGAAATGCAGTTTTAGATAATGCAACCACGACAAGGAAGAAACTCTTGAGTAGTAAATTCAACAGTTCTGCAAAATTTAACTCCATAAGCTGGTTTTCTCATAAAGATGGATTGCAAATCATGATTCTACATGAAAAACTGAAATACAGGGAACCTAGAACAAAAAACAGAGAGGAACTAAACATTTTCATCATGCTCGACATACAACATGAAGTAATTTGGTACTTCAGACGAAGGTCCCTGATTGCTCTGTACATATTGAAAATCAGTGCACATCTCATACCTGGATTGAGAAAACATCTTCTATTGGCATCAAGAAAGGCTTATCAAGTACACGAACAGGATCAGGGATGTATTCATCTACTGCATCCATCAATTTAAGTATAGCCTTTTTACCAATTTCTTCATTTGTTCCTTGTAAAGCAGATAATGCAGAACCTCGGATGATGGGAATTTCATCCCCGGGAAACTTATAGAAACTAAGTAGTTCTGCAAAGATGTGAAGCTTACATGTAAACATCCAATTGCAACTACTTTGTTAATTTTTCGTATTTATGGAAGACAAATAACCAACTCAAAGAGGCAGATTACCACGAAGTTCCATTTCCACAAGTTCCAATAACTCAGGATCATCAACAGCGTCAACTTTGTTCAGAAAGCACACAAGTGATGGTACACCGACCTGCAAAACCGAAGGCAGATAAGGTGAAGCAAGAAGCTTCATTAACTACATCTGGTGATATTCATCCTTGCTTTGGATGGTGCATGGATAGACTGACACCAACCTGGCGGGCAAGCAGAATATGTTCCTTTGTCTGTGGCATCGACCCATCAGGAGCAGACACAACCAAAATACCACCATCCATTTGGGCAGCTCCAGTAATCATGTTCTGCAGATCAACCAAGGAAATCATAAAAATAAATACCAATATTTTCGGAATCAAATACTTGTCAAGATATGTCAAAAGTTCTTATCCCTCATAACCAAAACCGAATATATCTGCTACTATCCCAATTGCACAAGTCGCTTTAGAATGGATAAAATAGAGAAAAACAAATGTTGACTAAATTTACCAAGACTTTGGACTTTCAGAAAGCTGCATGAAATCAACAATGAAGTGTGCAGTATGTCTATGAGATAAGATTCCAAAGAACATGAAATTTATCCTAATCATGTTTAGTAGACTTCTGCATATTCTTCTACAGCTAAACTTAGAAAATGCCACATCTAAACATCAGAACAACAAGGCAGACATTCTATTTCCCGCTTTATAGCTCTGTTCAATAGTCCCTTCTACTTCTTTCTCTAGAACAATTTGGGCTATTTGGAACTGGCGCCAGCAGGACATATGACAAAGAATGATAAGGGGAACCAAACCAGACATCATTGACAGAGTCCAGACAAGAAAATTTAATTCTTAGTCCCACCTTAACATAGTCAGCATGTCCCGGGCAATCCACATGGGCATAGTGTCTTTTAGCAGTCTCGTACTCTACGTGTGCCTGTGATCCACACAATTTCCGAAATTAGGAACAGAAGAGATTTTCTTTTTGCAAACTGGTTAAGGGGAAAAATGAGAGGAAAAAACCAGTAAGAAGAATCTAAATAAAGGAGTCAATGTAGACCGTTGCAATTGTAATGCCTCTCTTTTTCTCTTCTGGGGCTTTGTCAATTTCATCAAAGGCAACGGCTTTAGCCTTTCCTTCTTCTGCGAGGACCTATATTCAAAAGCAAATTTCTAAACAAATATGAAAAGTAGAAGAGCTAAAAGAAGGACAATGGCAAAAAGTAGTCGCACCTTAGTAATTGCGGCAGTCAGGGTAGTCTTTCCATGATCAACGTGTCCAATTGTTCCAACATTAACATGAGGCTTGCTGCAGCACAGTAAGCATTCACAGTATTAGCTAATTACTTAGAACCATTCAAGATTTTTCTTTTCCTTCACTAAACACCCAGAATCTTTAATAAGCTTTAGCATTAGTACAAGACTAAAGCACCGACCTTCACCAGCTTGTTTTCCATTTAATTCTAACATGAAAAAGTAGCTGCATATCAATCTCTTTTTTTTTCTTTTTTCTTTTTTGTTAATTAGCTTCATAGCAATCTACAATGTGAAAAATATGACATTTTTCGCACTCATGTGAAGAAATATGTACATATACATTTGAAATTTCAGTACAATTCAAAATTCCCGAAGCTAAACTTTAGCTTACGCCAAGTCACCGAATTTCAGACTCACACACAAGCTAAATAACTATTGGCGAAACCAAATAAAGCAAGAGATAGATTATTAGATACATATGAAAGAAACATATAAATCGTGGATAATCAATCACATATGGAATAATGCTGGAATGCAAAAAAATAAAAAAGTAACAAATATGTTCAGATTAGTTGAAGTTTTAAACTATACGTTCGAGTGAAGGTGGCCATGGATCTCCACCAAGGGTTGGAGGAAACAGGTGAGGATTCATTCGAATTTACGGATTCGGAGATTGAGAACTGATTGGAAACTAAGGATCCTCTGGAAGAAGAATAGATTTGCGGAGAAAGAGAGAGAAATCGCCTGGAATTAGGGTTTCGAAATGCTACGGTAGCCATATCTGGAAAACCAAGACCAAGATGAAAAGTAGTGAGAGCGTGGAAGAAGTTGGGGGGTTTTTCGAGGGTTTTAGGGACTTTACTTTAACCTAGCCGAAGTGTGTGGGCTGTCCTCTGTTAGGTGTCTCACTAGTATTAGCGATTCTAATTGGGTAAAAGGTGCTCACGCTCTTAAATTTTTTTCGATTTTGATTTTTTTACCCTGAATTAAAAAACGTAAAGTCCTTAACCTTGAATTTTTATGGAGTGTTAATGTTTCTCTTTCCATCCAATTTCACCATTAAATCTAACGGAATAGCAACATGTGACTCCCACATGACTTAACGTAGCGGCATTTTAAGAAAAAATAGTTTATGACCTACAAAGAATTCAAAATGGAATAAGAAAATGGCTAAAAGGTAATCAACTTACTTTACTCTAATAACACAGTGAACAATCTAAAATATATACCACTTCGTCCAAACATTTAGCTTGACATTTTCTGCTTAAAGAAAAATATATATTGTCCTCTTTTGTAAAAAAAAAATATAACATACTACTATTAATATGTATTTGGTCCATTCTCATGTTATTTGAAATTTTTTTGAGAAATTCATAACATAATAGGTTTTCCAAAAAAATATGAGTAAAATGTTGACGCATTTTTCTTATCCCATTTTGAATTTGTTTAGGTCATGACCTATTTTTCTCAAAACTATGAGTTAAGTCATGTGAGAATCACATGTTGCAATTCTGTTAGATTTAACGGTGGAATTGGATGGAAAGGGAAATATTAACACTTCATAAAAGTTCAGGGTCAAAGAGTTTGCATTTTTTAGTTTAGGGTCAAAATAAAAAAATTGAGAAAAGTTTAGGGAATTGGACACATTTTACCCATTCGAAAGTATCTGCGGAGTGCTTTGCATAATCTGAAATTTTATTAAAATTAATGTTTGACCCCTAAATTTTAATTTATAGTCAAATGAAAATTTAATTTGATCAAAGCCTTTGATCGGCATTAATAAGTCGCTAAAACTCGCCCTAAGAAGAAGAGGCGGATCCACCCCTAAATTATTACTTTTTTGTCCTTATAAAAAAATACTTTTTTAAAAAAAATATTAAATTTTCCCCCTCAAAAATTATTTTATGTATATTTTACTCAACATAGTTTCTAAATCTGCACCTGACCTAAAACTTAGGAGTTCCTAATTATCTTTGTACCTCCTCAATCTATATATTACAAATTAATACAACCCCTTCAATATTTGTATAATCTTTTGTAGTATTATAATACTCCCTCAATTCCTCAATATAAGTCGTTTATGACATTTTGAAAAAATGAAGGAACTCAAACAAATAGTAATTTTTTCACCACAATTCCAATAATATCATTCCTTCCTCCCTCTCTTTCACTTTTCAATACTCCCTCCATTCCTAAATATAAGACTCTTTAGACAATTTTAGAAAATTAAGGAACTTGTCATTTTTCCACTCTCTCATTTCTATAACATAAGAAAAGAAAGGAAAAAATAGGGATAGCAGAGGCGGCAAATAAAAGAAATATCGAGGGTATACTTGGAATAAATTGTTGACAACTAATAAAAGAGTCTTAAACGACAATTAATTTGGATACCTATAAATCTCCTAAACGACAATTAAATGGGAATGGAGAGAGTAAAAGATATGTTGGGTGTATAATTAGAATAAATTGTTGACACATAATAAAATATATGTAAATGACAATTAATTTGGATACATATATATCTCCCAAAAGACAATTAAATGGGAATAGAGGGAGTATTATGTTTTTTATTTTTTAAAGGTAGTATCATATTATGTTTTATTTTCATATTTGGTATTTATTTTATTCCTAATGTACTTATTTTTCTTTTTATTTATTTATTTATTCTTCATTTTTCTTTTATTCTCTCTTAAAAGATGTCTTCGCATTAGATAATTTTCTTATCAAGATGGAGGAAAATGAATAAAAGGAAATCGCTCAAGAATTTATTATATGAGTGCTAGTTTGCCAAATGATAATTTTTTTTTATTTTAATGACTAGGGTATATTTAGCTTTCTGATTAGCATATATTTACTGTGACATCATTGTTCGGCCTAAGCAAACTTTGCAGGACCTTCTCTGAACCATTAGTTTCACATTCGCTGTAGCTTAAAGCAGGGACAAAGTCAGGAATTGTCTTTTAGGGGCGAAAAACTGTAACGATATATCGACCTATTTATAAAAATTGTAAAAAAAAAAAAAAAAATTGGAACAAACTTGATAAAAAATTCCGAACTACATATAAAAATTACTATATTTAATAGTATTTTTAAAAATCTCGGATCGCCCCATAGAATCATCCCTGGCTTAAAGGACATCGTAAAGCTACCTCTTTCGTAGGCCCTTCTGGTTATTCTTGCCACTGTTCTTGTGCTCATCCTACGGTTATTATTATGTCTTTCCAGAAAGGTTGTCGTCAAAATTCCATTGCCTGCATGTGTTTAGTTAAATCTGGTGATTACTGGACCTTTAATTCATGTTAAAAGTTATTACTGCTCAGTCAATTGCATAAAATGTGACCTGTCCTAAAAATGATTCTGGTCTAAAACTAGGGGTCATTCACTGTAAAGGAGAGAATATGATCCCTCACTAATTATAATAACAGTAATCTCAGAAAATTCAATTATATGATTGTTCTTGTGAGATTTGTCTCCCAATTCCTCACATAAATTTGACGGTGTCTATCTGCAGATATGGATTATTCTCTAAGTCATGTGAGGAGAACGTGGGTTCAGTCCAATAAGAATTGAGTTTGTTTGAACGTAGTATCCAAGTGATTTCTTAGAGAAGAGGAGAAACAATATCAGTGGAGCAGTCCGGCTCCTGTGCGGAACAGTCAAAGTTCCGCACGAGCGGAACAATCACAGCCGTCGGATGAGATTTTGAACGGTTCAGATCTGGAGAAAGAAAAGTTGCGGCTGACTTAAAAAATAATAATAATAAAAAATATCTCCAGATCTGGACCGTTAAAAAATATCATCCGACGGTTGGGAGCGTGTCCCGCACCGTACGGAACAAAAGCTGTTCCGCATAGGAGCCGGGACGTCAGTGGAGAGCTTCCCATTGTTGGGAATCTTGTGTGGAAATTCTTTCAATGGCGTCTTTTTCACGAGCCCCATTCACATTTCTTTGGTACATTGAAAAAAGTCCCATTCACATCTCTTTGCTACAAAATGGTAACATGTGATAGGATTTTAATCTCAAATTCGAGCATTTGAGACTTACATTTTCTCTAACAATTAGCTCTTATAAAATTTACTGCAAAATTTTTATATTATATATAATTCGGATTTGACTCTTCTCATATACTAATTTCTCCAAATTGTTTTCAAGTTCTTTCCTAAAAACTTGTATAAAATGGTAAAATTCTAAGAGATGTGATCCAGCCATTTAATTAACGTGCCACGTGTCAAGTTTATATGAAAGAACTTGGAGATATTTAATAAAATAAGTCAAAGAGATTGGCAGCCCCAGTGGGGGTGGGGGAGCACTCTGTCTGAAACTGTGAGGTCCCAAGTTCGACACCCCCTCCCCTCCCCCGAATAAAAAATAATAATAATAGATATCAATCTTCAATGGTTAAATGGAAATTTTGAGGAGCCTTCCCATCGAATACTATTATTAACATGTTCAAGAAACGGCTACCGGTATCAACATGAGTTTATCCGTCCCGGCTCCTATGCGGAATAGTTTTTTGTTCCGCACTGCGGGACACGATCTAAGCCGTCGGATGAGATTTTCTAACGGTCCAGATCTGGAGAGAGAATTTTTTTTTATTTTTTTAAGTCCAGCCGCAACTTTTCTCTCTCCAAATCTGAACCGTTCAAAATCTCATCCGACGGATAGGATTGTTCTGCACGTACCGAAAAAAAGCTGTTCCGCATAAGAACCGGACTGGAGTTTATCAAAGTAAAAAGAATTTTTTGTATCTTAAGAAACGGCTACCGGTAAAAACCGTTGAAAACTCTGTAAAAGGGTCAATCAGAATAAATGATCTGATTCATCATGAACATTAAAACAGATGTAAAGAAATGCGGAACGGCCCACACTTGGTATGATTTTTTTTTGTCCCCCGTTCCATGTCTCATTCCTTATTTCATTAATAAGAAATTGAAATGGGTTAATTTTTTAATTAAAAAATTTATAACTTAAAAAAATAATAAAACTTGTAAAAAAAATATGAACACGTAACAATTATATATTTTTCGTGGGACAGGGAATGTGACTGTTCATTTTTTGCCGGCCCACAAACCTCTTAAAGAAAAGGTTACTAGTGTGATGCTGCTCTTATTTATTGGGTGAGCTCTTCTTCTAAAATTCACACCAGTCGACAACAAAAGGATAACTTATTTCTTCGTCCTAAAACCAAAAATGGAGAAGAAGCAACAAAGCAGAGAAGGAGTTTGTGAGAAAATCTATAAAACAATAGCTCATAACTGTCCATTTCGATCAAATCATCGTCGATCATCATCATCATCATCATCAGAGGGCAACATGTCTGGAAATACTCGATTGTTCCTCAAGAAACTAGTCTCTCCTTACAAACCTCGTCCTAGTCCTACCCAACTCAATATTCCTATCAACAGTACTGAAGCTTCAATCACGGTGGATCAGGAATTGGCAGAATCCTCTGTTTCAGAGCAGAGCAATGACAGAGTAATTAAGATCACCACCACCTCAAAGATTGCCCTTGCCTTCAACCCATCTCTTGCATCAGGTAATGCTCTCGTTTCTGCTATATATTATGGAGTTGAAAATCGTAATCAGGGACTATCGTCTGTTAAAAAGTGTTTCCAACTATTGACGAAATTTAAATTTTGAGTTTGAGGGCAAGTGTTCATAAAAAAGTTATATTCAAGAGTATAATATTGATATTTTAATTAAAAAAAACACTTTTATTTTATTCTTTCTTAATTGTCGTTACATTTTCTAAAAAAAATTATATTAAGGAACAAAGATAGTAATACTTATAAAGTAATTTTCTGGGTGAGTTATTATAGCTAACTTCAGTGTCTTGTTATGTCCAAACGATTAAATTACCTCTTTAATTCACAGAATATATAATGCTCTTTTCTTAATTTCTTAAGAGATAACATGAAACTCATGACTTGTTGTATAGTAAAAAAATACACATATCTAGTTGAATTACTTATTATTACACAAAGTCATGTGTTTTTTCTAAATTCTTTTATACATTTCGAATTACTATCATCTAACAGAAAATGATTCTAACCAATTGAAATATCTTTGTAATGGAAAATTCAATTCTAAGACCGTTCTTGTGTGATTGACCACCCCATAACTCTTATAAAATTTGGGCGGGACTTACTTGCAGATGTGAGTTTTCCTCAATTTAGGTGAAGGACTATGGGACCAGTTATATAAGGACAATCTTAAAATTGAGTGACCCTTTGTAACTGTGTCACGTATTGCTAAAACCCCCCATTATTTCAGGAGAGGAGGAGAAACCAAGGCAGAAAGCAGAGGGTGATGTTCCATCATCAAATATCATAGTGGTCCACGGTCCAGACCAAGGATCAGCTGCAACTTCAGTTGTTCCAACCAATAAGAAGAAGCCAGAAAATGGGGGTGCTCATCATCAATATCATTCAAATTACAAATATACAAATTACATAGAGTATGTGAAAAGTCAATTGGGAACAAAGTCAAACGTTAGTGAAGAAGAAGAAGCTACCATAGAATTAGAAACACAACCTACGACTACGACGATGATTCCTCCTACTGTAAGAGACAGCTTCGATGATAGAGCCTCTAATTATGTCAACAAAACCAACTCATTTCGATGATTGATGGATGGTGTTGTTATTTTTCATGAATAATAAATAAATAAAAATTATGAATAATTATTATGGTGGTTTTGGGAACTTGGCCACCCTCAATCCTTTTGCAAAATCATCTGATGAATTATTGTATGTTCAAGGACATTACGGGGCTTTGTGGTGAGGAGTTCTTTTGTAAGGCCCAATTAAATAGTCCACGAATGGAGAAACATGGTCCACCTGAAATCCCTGAAACAAGAGCCCACGATAGCTGTTGGATCTAAAACCGCCCCGGTATGAAGTTTACTTGTATTTTTACTCTTCATCAAATTTTTAAAATTTATTGGGGGAGGGACCTGAAAACTGGGGGATTCAAGAAGTAGAGAGGAGATTCGAACTCATGACATATACGTCATGAGGCCTCAGCCTTGGCCATTAGATCAATGTCTCATTGGCAAAAAAAAACTACAAACTTTAGATAATTATATATTGTATATTAACTCGTGGATCTCAAATTTAATATCAAATTTTCTATAAAAAAAATTAATAAGAAAGTGAACATTCAATTTAAAAACGAAAGAGAGAGCCTCTGGTTGCTTTGAGGTCTTAAAGGTCAACGACTTTTTCATGTCGAATAATGATTGACTGTTGAGTCAATGAAGGCTAGTATAGTAGGTATATTTAATATCTCCAACTCAAAATAATAAATTTCAGGTTTAACGCTTCTAGTCCGAGTCGAATAATAATAATAAAAAAATTAAAAACGAAAGTCCAAGTATGTCACGACATGCATTGTTGTCTAACAGGTGCAGTCTCAGATATATTGTAGTTTAGTGAAATTGCCAGTTCTAAGTCCAACATGAACTTCAACGGCCATGTATGTCTACCCTCATATTTGTGGTTGATTCTGTCAAAGACCATAAGAATGATCGCACTAGCGATTTTCCCGAGTCCCTCCTAACCTATATAATTCTGGTTTTAATAAGATTATACAATTGGTTTAGAATCTTGTTGGTACAACTAGCACTAGTGTTATTAACTACACCCTCCCCCAAAATAATTATCATATTTATTAAATGCGTGAATATTAAGATTTTAATGAAATAGATGATAAAATATAAACAAAAGCGTAAACCCGGGTTTTGTTGGACCGCCGACCGGCATGTTTTGCGGTTCGGTTTGGCCCCCAAAATTGGTAGGGATAAAAAACATGCTTCATTTGTTCAACCCTGTAAAATTCGGCGGTCGGACCGTCTAATTAGGAAATCGAACTGGGTTTAATAGAACCGGCTGGGTCTAATATGTTGTAAAATTTTTTTAAAAAGAAAAAATTGGTTATTCTATTTGAGATTGCCTATGATTTATACTTATTATTTAATCTTGTTTCAAGACTTTATTGGTTATTTAGAGTTTTATGATAATGACCTATAAATTATGACTGAATTTACATAGCATTTTGTTAATTTTCAAGTTTATATTAAGCTGATGTTTTAAACTTTGAATTTGTGCCTCCCATATTAGTTGAAAATTTTCACATTTAATTCATTTTAAATAATAATTATATATTATATATTTATTTATAATATTTATGATGTCACTGGGTCAATTAATGGGTCGATGACGGTCCACCCATTTGTCCGACCAGTGACCCTAACCCAGTAACTTTTCCCGGTCGATGTCCAGTTTATATTAAGCTGATGTTTTAAGCTTTGAAATTGTACCTCCCATATTGGTTGAAAATTTTCACATTTAATTCATTTTAAATAATAATACATTATTTACTTTTTTATAAATATTTATGACGTCACCGAGTCAATTAATGGGTCGATGACGGTCCGTCCATTGATTCGACCAATGATCCTAACCAAGTAACTTTTCTGAGTCGATGTCCGGTACGAGTTTCAAAACCTTAGCGTAAAGTACTTTTATGAGTACTACTTTAATCAATCAATCACTTATTAAGAAATTTATCCAAATCTATGAAAGGCGTACCATTTATTTGGTATAGGTAAGGTGGAAGTTCACTTTTCATTTACCGGTGACGACCGTCATCCATCGGACCCTTTGTTTCCAAATATGTCTATTTCTAGAGAGACCAATTCCAACTTAAACACCAAAACGTGATCATAATTATTAGTCTAATTAATACTACTTTGAATTAACAGGAAGTCTAATTGAAAATGAGAATGTTCCCAACTTCCTAATCTTTTAACGTTGTCCCCTCAGAATTCCGTTTAAGTTAGCGGTCGTCACGAAACCAAGTGGTGCACTTCTACCCAAGTAGACATTAACTTTAAATTTATTATAGTTTTTTCAATTTATTATAGTTTACTCAGTATAAATTCGCAAGTTAAAAAAAAATAGAGCAACTAATATTATAATAGATTTGTAAAAAAAATTGCCACTAAATTATAAGGTCTATAAGATTTAAATTCAATTAAACAAATTAAATACACATATGTTAATGACTACAAAATTCATTAATACCGTAAAAGTATCTTCAAAGCATAAATGCACAAGGAATCACTGGTCTCTGCCGTCGGATCACGGCAAAGGTGAAAAAGGCAATTTTTGCACATCAAAATGCTCGCGCAAGTGGTTGAAAAATCTCAAGTTTTGCTGGAGAGAGGGAAGCGGTGCACGTTCCCGTACCTAAGAGTATACGAGTCTTAGTATATAACTGTATCGCATTAAATTACATCATCTAACTACTTTGTCGGATCAGAGTGTGAGACTCTGGAGCGTGAGTATCACATTTTTGTATAGATAGTCCTAGTATATGAATAATTTATTTGAGTTCAGATGGAGTTTTTAATTTAGAATTTTTAACAAAGTTGAATTATGCATGAAGTCAAAGTACTTGGAAAAAAAGAAGAAGATTAAAATGAAAAAGTTATATCGTATATAGATAAAATCAAATGTAACTACTCAAGCATAATATAACAGTAAATACATAACAAACACAATTGATGCAACAACTTATTTAAAACAGTAAACTCTGAATTCGACACTCTTAACGTATAAGTATCAGCTTGTATATTATTTATATATATAAACTTATAATACGTAGTAATTACAAATTCAAACATTCTACAATGTGAGAATGATTCTTATAATCACGTTCGGGATATTATTTTTATCGTTACTTAAAAAAAACTCTAATTACCATGGTTTTATCCTATATTCCGAGTTACCTATGTATGTATGGTGAACCTAGCCAAAAAAAAAAATGTATGTATGGTGTACCTTTTTGGTTCTAATGTATACATTTTCATCCTATATAAGTGTTGCATTTTTTTGCACGGAAAGGACCCCAACCTGAAATATTTAAATTAGTGCTAAAACCAGAATACCGACTTACCTATTAAAATTGCAAAAAAAAAAATTGGGGTGACAAACTTAATAAAAAATTATGAACTACATATAAAAATTACTATATCTAGTAATGTTTTTAAAAATCTCGGGGGCAGTCTAGAATCGTTCCTGGCTAAAATACACAGAGTTTGGTACTATAAATAGAGATGCCTTAAATAGGAAGAATCTTCATTAAGTAGATTTTTTTTTTTTGACGCCACAATGGACGATTGCTCCATATTGGGAGAGAGAATAGCCCCAAATTGGGGAGGGAGAACACCCTAGATAAGGAAAAATAAAGCTTACCACACGCAGGCGGAAGGTATCGAATCCGGGACCTCTCGATCACGGATCAGCCAATGCCCTACTGGACTATTGGCCTCTTCGATTATTAAGTAGATTAATAAGTATGATTTGCGGTTTGCAAAATTTTGATGCAAATGGATAGTAGTTTGAATGGAATAGTTCATTCAAATTTTGATTCCAAAGCAATTAATGGAAGTTCTCCTTTCATGTGCACCCTTGACTTTAGGCTCAAAAGAGAAGTATGATCAGGCACTTTGGCATGCCTGTGGATCCCACTTGGTCACTTTTAGGTCAGGTAGTTGCAGAAGAACTTTTGTTTTTTTTTTCTTTCCTTCCAATGAGGGCGGATATGAGTTTTTTCTTTCTTTAATGAACCTAATTATATTACTTCGTCTCAAATTAAATATTAATTTATTTCAAAATAAATATTATTTTTTAAATAGAATTATTTTTTCCTTATACTCTCATAACAAAACTCATATGCAATTGAGACTTAAAGACGTAAAGATTTTGAGTTAAACATCACTCTATATTTTTTATATTCCCATAATTTCTAATTAAAAAAACACCAGGACTTCTATTATATGAGTTAATATTGCTTTTTCAACAAACAAAAAGAAGAAGTTAATATTGCTTTTTTTAATAAAAAATAATATTTAAAATCAAACTCATATATGAAGTGAATTTTAACTCAAGATTTATACTATTTGAAGTCTCATCATTAACCACTAACTTAATGATTCATCGGTAAAATGCACGAGTTAGAAAGAAATTATAGTATTGTATTAACTTTTAAATTTTCTTTGACAAAATACAAAAAAAATTATATAAAAATAGAAAAATATTAAGACCAATCATCACCTATGCGTCCTATTGAAATTGCTATTGTTCTCAATTAAAACGTTTAATTTCATTTATTTGGAAAGTAAACGTGAATAAATCCTCTTCTGCGATGTGTTTGGACTTTATCTATTTTCGATGAGGATATATAAAAGTAGTAATTCGTGAAAGGTGATGCTAAATGTCGTGGTGTTCAATAGACCACGCTTCCAGTGCGTAACGGAAAATCGTGCAGAACGGATTCTCATCCGTTGAATTAAAATTTTGAAGGTTGAGATTGATTTAAAAAGAATACTTGTTTGATTCAAAACACTTGTTCGCATGAACAGGTGTTCTTAATCTAAAAACACCTATTCTCAAGAAGAAAAAAATATTTCGCACATATTGAAAAATACATGTTCCGCATAGGATCCAGACTGGTTTCGACCGCGGTTCCCGGAACGGGGAATGTTTCAATAACCCAGGAAAGAAAGCATATGTTTGGTTCTCTTCCTTTTTCCAGAATTATGCAAAGGTAATCCTTGATTTTTGGAAGATGATTCTCTCCATTTTTTAATTTTTAATTTTCTTTAAATTGAAGATTTTAACTTTGCTTTTTTTTTTTTTTTTTTTAAATAGAAACTGCGATGAATTTGTAACGCCTTTATTTTGTCTTATAATGCTTCAATTGTGAGTTTGTATCATAAATTCTAAATATGATTAAGAATGTCAAGTCGCTCACCTCATTGTACTTAAGTTAGTGAAAGATTTAAATCACGTAATGTGTTTTAATAGAAATTTATGATTGACTTTTTGTACATCATTATTAAACAAGAGATTCAGTTTCATACTCTTGGCATGAATTAAGTCCTCACTCTTGCAATTAGAGCCAAAACAGTCACAACAACACTTATAAGCATATCTCCACTAAACTATGTCTCAGGAGACAAATCATAAATTCCACCCCTACAAGTTTCATGGTTCAAGTCAACTGTAACTATATTTGTAACATTCTAATTATTGAAATTTTCATTCATATATATTAAATTAAATTAGATAAATTCTAAATCTGAATAAGATTATAATTAGTAATATTGCAAAGAATGTTAAAGCATGTCACTCAAATTTCGATGTGCAAATTTGTTTATGATAGATGAATATTAAAGTAATTTTTTTTTTATCATATGTGCATTTTGATGTGTTTTTATTTGAGAATTTCTATAACGTGATTAAAGAATTAAATTGTTTTAAAACGAGATGAGAACTTAAAGTGAGATTTTGTGTTGGACAATGTGAAAAATTTGGTGAACATGAACAAGCTTTTCCTTCCTAGAATGCTACTCCCTCCGTCCCAAAATCACTTTTTCTGATTTAATAGCAATCCTAATGCTGTTGTTATTTAACATCTCCATATTTGTCTAAATAAACATTGTATTTAAAGTTTTTAAATAATTTTTTTTAGTTATTTGGCTAAAAAAATTAACCTAACTAACAATTTCTTTGATACGTGTATATTTTGATTTATAACAGCTAATATAAAAGGAGAGAGCAAGTACGATCATAGCATTAATAGAAGACAGTGTACGAATATTCTTATAAAAAACTAGACCATTTATAAGTATATTTACCTAGTTTATTACAATTATTTATATATTAGACACTCTCCAGAGGAGGTCGGCCTCACCGGAGGAGGAGTAGTAGAAGCCCGGCAGAGCAGGGTGCCCCCGTGAGGGGAGTCGTAGAAGTCCCGCTGAGCGGGTGTCGAGAAGAGCTCGTTGATCGGGTGCCCCCGTGAGGGGAGTCGTAGAAGTCCCGTTTTTGAGCGGGTGTCGTATAAGGACCCCGAGAGAGGAGAAGTAGATGACCTCGTTGAGCGGAATGTCGTAGAAGTCCCGTTGCGCGGGTGCCCCGTGAGGAGTAGTAGAAGTCCCGTAGAGCGGGTGCCCCGTGAGGGGTGTATAAGACCACACAAGCGAACCCAAAGAAATGATAATTAAATCATTCCCTCAGCGTGGAGGGAGATTGAACCCGACCTCCCTGGTCCCCAGCCAAGCACTTGCCCACCGGGCCAAAGCACTTGATGATGAATATTCTTAACATATATTTATTCCCATAACAATTGATAAATAATTCATCTTTATGCGTATTTCTTACTACAATTCAATCCTCTTTCATCCACCAATCATATGTTCCAGGAATCGAATACTCCTTTAAAAGGAAGCACCTTTCACTTTTCTAAAAAATTCATTTTTACCCAACTGTTTACAAGGAACATAACAGCTCACTTCATCCTTTATTTTTATTTTTTATTTTAATTCCATAATTTGTCAATTGTAAGAAATACGATTATAATCAAGAGATCAACAAATGAATTCTAAGAGATACTTTCAAGAAACACAGAACTAGTTATTCAACTCGTGATCATAATTTAATCATGATTAGAATGAAAATAAATCTAAATCCACTCTTCTAAAATATTCAACAAATACATTACACACTAAACATAACTGATTTATGAGGGTGTAATTAGACTAAGTCTAATCTAGGTTGGTTCAGGTTTGAAACTCATATGAGGCAAGAACTCTTTTTGTATTAAGCCTGACAGTGAAACATCAAGCATTGGTCGTCTAAAAAATTAATTTTAATCTGATACTACTATCTTCGTTCTTAAATAATTGATACGTTTCACTTTTCCACACATACCAAGAAATTTGAAGCTTTTTTTTTTTTGAAGCCCGACTGGGCGATTGCCCTATAAGGAGAGAAAGAACCGCCTCACAGGAAGAGGATAAAGCCCTAGAAAGGGAGACAATTAAAGTTTCTGCCCATGCATTGAGTAGTGATTGAACCCATAAACTCCCACCGAAAGTACTGGGACCTTGTGATAAGAAATTTGAAGCTCTCTCTCTCTCTCTCTCTCTCTCTCTCTCTCTCTCTATATATATATATATATATATATATATATAAATTGACTTCACGGGTCCAAAAAACTAATTGGCTTTGGTGATTTTTGTCCAAAATCTATTTTTTTACACATCATAATATCAAAACAATTTATATTTGGTGAGGTAAGTCCTTCCGTCCAAAATTCCTTCAGTCAGCTGTTAATTAAATTTTGAATGTGGTCAACCCTAAAACTATTGAGGTTATTTTTAAGATTTTACATTAAACTCCCCTCCAAACCATCCCCTCCCCGACCCCTCCCTCCACCCCACTCTCTCAGGAATAATTATGATATGGACCTGGCCTACCACTTGGTCATGGATCACTTGGTTCCACATTCAGCCACATCACATTTTTTATTAAAATAATAAAAACAGGTGGGGCCTTATGATAATTTTTTTTTTATTCAGAAGAGGTGATGTGGTTAATTCTGGACCAAGTGGTAGGCCAGGTCTATATCAGAATTTTCCCTCTCTCAGACGCATCCCTACCCTACCCCCTTCTTCATCTCCTTCAGCCATCTTCACTGGTTGACCTCCTTTATTCACCGCCACCCACACTGCAAAATTCATCTTTAATAATCAACATTTTAAAAATGGTTTCTCTATCTTTATCTCTTCCGTAACAATAGATCCATTATTTTTTTCCAATTACACCCACACCAGCAGCCCACTCCTATTCATCATTTCCCCCCACCGTTGCTACACAAACCCACCATTGCAAGCCACCATCAATATAGAAAATTGTATTTTACCAAACAATTACCATCACCGAACATAAATATGTACAAGAAAATTGTCGGTCGTCGGAGACATGAAAAATGTAATCGGGATATGCATATCTCGTGCGTCTTTGAAGAATCACGATTTGGAGAAGAAAATGTTGCAATGTTTGGTCGCCAGAGTTGCACGATTGACCACCATTCCTCTAATTCTTCAACCAAAAATTGATGCTTTGAGAACTATAATCAAATGAGTTTTTGCTAACCATCTGTAGCCATTGATGACATTGTTGATTGAATTTTTTTTTATTTGAGCTGTGAATTGGAAAAGGGGTATCTAACTTTTGTTGACAATTGGAAAATGGTGTCTAAAGTTTGACAATTTATATTGCATATTTCATTAATCTTGTTCAAGCTTTTGTTGTATGAATTGTTTTTTGGATTGTTGTTTTCAAAATTCTAGCACAAACATTGCTGAGGGGAATTATTAGCCATTTTTGTCATCAATGTATTTTTAAACAACCAATTTTATCTTTTTCAACTTTTTTCAGCCATTTTTGTCCCCAAAGATTTATGACAGTACATTTTTGTCATCAACTTATTTTTGAACAGCCACTTTCATCCTAACTTTTTTTTAACTTTCTTCATCTTCAAAGATTTTAAGTGCAACCATTTTTATCCTTCTGTCAAATAATTGTCTAAAAGCCGTCAAAATTGATGACGCATGTCAAACGGCTCTCAGATTGTCTCTTTATGCGGGGGTAAAGATGGAAATTCCAAAGTATACTAAGTGCCTCCCTTGTAATGCCCGTCATTCCCACTCATATCAGTCTCCGTTCTCATTGAAGACAAAATGAGAACAGAGACTGATATGAATTGGAATAACGGGCTTTACAAGGGAGGCAATTAGTATACTTTGGAATTTTCATCTTTACCCCTGCATAAGAGAGACAATCTGAGAGCCGTTTGGACACGTCATCAATTTTTAGACAATTATTTGACAGAAGGATAAAAATAGCTGCTCGTAAAATCTTTGGAGATGAAAAAAGTTAAAAAAAGTTGAAAAGGATAAAATTGGCTGTTTGAAAATACATTGATGACAAAAATGGCTAATAATTCTTGCTGAGGGAGAACGAAAAGGGGGGTAGGTTAGGGGTGCGACTGAGAGAGTGGGGGCGAATGGAGGGTCGGGTAGGGGAGGATTTGGAGGGGGTTTAATGTAAAATCTCAAAAATATCCTTGTTAGTTTTAGGATTGATCAGATTCAAAATTTAATTAACAGTTGACTGAAGGGATTTTGGACGGAATGATCTACCTCACCAAACATAAATTGTTTTGATACTATGATGTGTAAAAAAATAGATTTTGGACAAAAACTACCAAAGCAAATTAGTTTTTGGACCCGTAGAACCAATTTTCCAATAAAAAAGTGAGAGAAACTAAAGTTGAACCTACTTCGGGTGAAAATCGATTGCACCCGTGTATATTATCATTCTTGTGTTCAATCAGTTAGAATTTGTAATGTAGACATTTATTCAAATTATATATACATATATTGAATTATAAGTGATTGGACACATGAATGAGAATATATACGGGTACAAACGATTATTTGCTACTTACGTTTACCCCATGTTGGTTAGATTAGACTTTTTACTATCTACAAGACTACAACTGACTTGAATTTTTTTTTAAAAAAAAATTACCAACAATAAAATTATCAATAAAAAATTTTTTCGTCCAAAAGTTTAAACTCAAAATCTTGTTAACTTCCTACTGATTTGTACTAATTTCCTTGCTCTTACATTTGTGCACAATATTTTTACATATTCCCCAATCCAAATGTCCCTTTAAAAATTAAATATCTTTTTATATAAATATTTTTTTTCTCAAATAAAAAACTAATCCAAATAGGCCATATTTAATTTTCATTTTCCATATATATTTGCCCCAATTCCAAACCTACCATAATTCTTGAACAAGACACTATTCATACAATTGTTTGTTGTTATACAGTTGTACATTATTTTTGGGGGAGGGGGTGTTTCAATGTAGTGTTTCTTCTTCTAATAGTCACATGTTAATTTTAATTCTTAATTTATTTTTTTAAATTATCAATCTGGTGGTTAGGTGTTATTAATATCCTAAGAAAGTTAGCTATATATTGTCCTATTAGAGTTTAATACTCCCTCCATTCCCTATTAATTGTCGTTTAGGAGATATATAGTTATCCAAATTAATTGTCGTTTAAGCTTCTTTTATTAGTTGTCACCAATTTATTTCAATTATACCCTCAATATTTTCCTTTCTTTTCTTTATGATGTATTAGTGAGAGAGAGGGAAGGTGGGGTAATATTGGAAGTTTAGGTGAAAATGATAACTTCCTTAATTTTCTCAAATTGTCTAAAAAGTCTTATATTTAGGAATGAAGGGAGTAATATACAACGATTCCAATAAATCATTATCAAAACATTGACAATTATTCATTTCTTGGGACCCAAAAAACAATTATTCATTTATTTTCATCCTTATTTTCATTTTATTTCTTCTTTTAATTTACCGTTTAAAAATATTAAACAAACAAGGAAATAAGACTCTTCATGCTCGCCACGTCAGTAGTCACTCCTCTTATATTTTGTTGCCACGTAATCACAGGGTCCCACAATACCGTACCCCAAACTTCCAATTTATAATTCTGATGTGGACTAGATCCATTAGACCATGTCTATGTGATTCAGATTTTGACCACATCACTACAAAATAAAAAGAGAGACAAGTATATAGTGATGTTTCAAGTTCTGAAAGCACATGATTAATGTAGACCTGATCCATATCAGAAAAATCCATATAAATAACCCAAAACCCCTAGAGACCCGAATTGGCCCAAACCCAAACCCTCGCTTTTATCTTTCTCAGCTTTCTCTTCTCCGTATTTTACAGTTCTCTACCTTTTCATCTCTCTCTCTCTCTCTCTCTCTCTCCCCTTATATCAGGCCGACACGTCAGATTTTTCCGATTAATCGGACACTTCAAAACAGAAAAATAATTTTAAATTATTCTAATATTATTTTGTTATTGAAGGAGAGATGCCACCGGCCGCCGGCGCGGTTGCAAAGTCCAATCGAGTGGCGCCACAAATGTTGATTCCAACGACTCCGACGATGCCGAATGGAATGATGGGGGCGGAAACGACGATGTATCCAAAAGACGCGCTCATTGCTTGGTTTAGAGGAGAATTCGCCGCTGCCAACGCTATAATTGATGCTCTCTGTAACCATCTCGTTCAACTTGAAGGTGGCTGCGGCGGAGGTGGTATCGGAGGAGGAGGATCTGAATATGAGTCGGTGTTCGCCGCCATCCATCAGCGGAGGCTTAATTGGATCCCAATTCTACATATGCAGAAATACTGTTCCATTGCTGACGTGGCGCATGAACTCCGGAAAGTCGGGGCGCAGAAGGGCGAGGAGAGACAATTTATAATTAGCTCCACGGAGGAGGAGAAGGCCAGGAAGCAGAAGGTTGAAGAAGAAACGATTCAAATGAAGGAGGCTAATAATTTGTCTTCTTCTTTCTTCGAGAAAGAGAAAGTTCCAGAAGTTTCTATTTCCGAAGAGGAAATAATTCCGGAGAATGGAAATGGTGGCGATGGCGAGGCGGTGGATGAGGATTCGGCCAAAGACGATTCACCTGAGAGCGAGATCACAGATACAGGTAACTAATATTTCCTTCTTATTTTATAATTTTTTTTTACGTACTAATAATATTTCCTTTAACAGAAATATCTGAATCATGTGAAAAATAATAAACGTATTTTTTTTTTTTTTGCCTTTTGACCCTGCTTTATTATTATTATTATTTTCCGGGCAGGGGGCAGAGTAGGCTAAAGACCCTGTTGGATTCTTTCTAGAATTTGTGTTTTTTATCTTCCATCGTCAAAGATTTTCTCTTGAAAAGAAAATTGGTATTTGGTAGCAAAAGTCTCAAGGACAGTGAGTATTTGATGAGTTTAGACAGGGACATTAATTTTGTTGATACTTTTTCTAAAATTTCAAGGTTAAATGTAATTTTTAAAATCTCGAAGAAATCGAAGCCATCCTGCTCTCCTAATACGTTCTCACGTTGGCTCTCAAAATCCGTCCTCAAGTTTTAGCCTTAAAAATTCTTAGGCAATACTCTGTTTTCCTTCAAACAAAAAGTTAGGAGTAGTAATTTCTTTTTTTATGAGTGTTTATAGCTAACCGGATCGTCCTTCAAATAACAACATTTTTTCCCTTTTACTCATTTTTTCTTTAAAAGAAATTTATTATTATTATTTTTTTTGCTAAATAAAAGAAAATTCAAATTACTACAAAGAAAAATGAATGCAGAGAATTAAATTGGGTGAGGGAGATTTTTGGTGCAGAAGGTAGTGACAAAGTCGAGGTGGAAGAGAAGTTAATGGAATACTGTAAAGGTAAGCACCTCTGTGTGGCAGGTAGTTTCGGGGAGTTTTAAATACTCTTCCTCAACAAGGGGGGGACAGGATGCAAGAGAGGGAGGGGAGAGAAACAGATTTCTGTGGTTACAGCAGAGAACAAAGAGTGTGGGATATATCGACACTTTTTTAAGCACGGTTTTAAAAATATGTTATATTTTATGCAATAAATATTATTTTTTATAAATAATTATCTAAAACATATAACAATTGTTTACATAACAGAAATTACAAAAAATTATAATAAGTATTTGCTTTAAAAAAAATATGGAAATGACTGTAAAGAAATATACAATATGTAATGAATTTTTTAGGTTAAATAGAATAGTCGGACCAAACGAAGAGTGTACTTGGATAAGATTTGGTTTGATTTGATCTCATTTTTGCGGGGAAAATTCAATTTTTGGACTCTACGATTGGCGGGAGAAATTCAAATTCAAATTATTATTATTATTATTATTATTATTATTATTTTGTAGGACTTAGTTGGCCCAGTGGAAACGGCCACTGAAACGCGGGCATAGCTCCGCGTTTCGAATCCTGCATCCCCCGCCCCGTTAAAAAAAAATTATTATTTTTCAAATATTAGTTGAAATTCAATTTTTGAACTCTAAAATTGACGAGAGAAAATCAAATTCAATTTTTTTTTCAAATATTAGTTGAAATTCAAATTTTAGAGGCTAAAAATTGAATTTTTCCCGTCAAAAGTGAGACCAAATCAAGTCAAACCCAAACTCAAACCTTATTCAAGACACGCGAGTTAATTTTCTTGAGCTGCGTGCGTGTATCGAAGATCGTATTAATCAATTTTGACTTATTTGTGGGCGGCGTGCTATCTTGATCCTTGACACAAGTCACGGCTTCCTTCTGTTTGATCGGTCGACGTAGGAGGTCCAGGTTGGCCACGGGCGTCATTAATTAAAAATAAATTGGCCTTTTTAGGTATTTTTTATTTTTATTCCGATCACTAAGTGATTTTCACAACTCAGTCCGAGTCAACTGGGTTGGGTGTGTTTAGGTTGAACTGGCTTTTGGTAAAGTTGGAAAGGAAGGAGCAGTTTCGTCCTATTAGATTATATCATTTGTTTGGACAAAAAGGAAAACGAATCCCATAATTCCCATGTTTGGCACATTTGGTGATATAGGCGTTTTAGTGGAATTCGGTTCCTTTTCTGTCTTGGTGTGTGGCCTCGACTTTTACTGTTTGGAAGTCTCATGTTTATAAAAAGGTGAAATGTTTTCCTATCGGTAATGAATTTCAGGGCAGTGGTGTTTCTTGTCTTTTTTTTTTTTTTTTTTATTAAGACATTCAACTCTGAACAAAAAGAGTATTCTTTGTAAAAATTAAATTTGAGCAATGTTACTATAATGAGTTATTGAATGTAATTATAGGTGGAATTAAGGGTGGTGTGGTGAATGTCTCTCCTAAAATTAATTAGGACATCAGTTTTTGTATATAAAAAAATTATTTTCTGAAGAGCTCTTTAATATATTATATCTTGTTCCATGAATTATTCTCAACATATAACTTCTAATTACGAAATTAAATATACTATCGTCTCTCGGCTGTTTGTGTACAATTTCATAGTACCGTGACTTGTTACATAGTTCTAGTTGGTCGAAGGAAGATCATGGAGTCCCTAGTGTAAGGAGAAGGATTTTGGTGGTCATTGGCAGCGAGTGCTTTTCTAGGGGAGGTGACTAGATATTCGGATAGCTAGCAAAAAGAAATGGTCCTTGTTGTTCCTGAAAGCATATTCTTTGGTTGGAAGTTGGAACCCCTCACTTTTCAATTGAAGAAGATAGTTCCGTTACAAACAACTCTACTTGTTTTAAATGCATCAGATTCTTTTCTCACCAAAACAAAGGAAAAGAAATGAAGTCATTATCTAGCCATTTGTGACCAACATAACTTTCTCTTCTTTTGGTTGTCTGGACCGCTGCATTAATAGAATGACAACTGAATTTTCACAAGTGTCAAAATCAGGTCTTTAAGTATTCTAAAAAATTATAACTTAAAAAAAAGTTTCAAAAGATAATCTTGAAAGGTTTTTGCTTGACAAGTTTATTTGTACTTTTGTTGAACATTTGATTTTCTAAATGAAATTTTATTGTGATGTAGAACTGAATGTTTGTTCACCAGAAGAATAAGATGCTCTCTCTTGTAATAAAATCAGAAAGGAATCAAAATATTTTTTTTTTGTAAATAGCAGTATAATTGCAAAAATCAATGTTTATTGGCACTTCTTTTGCGTGTGTTGGCTGCAATAAGAGTTTATTTTCCAGTGTTGGAGTGTCAACTCAAAAGCCGTTTATGTTTCTTCTAATTTGTAAGGGAATGCAGGATCTCAAGAAGTGCATCCTTCCTTAGAAAACATTGAGATATGTTCAAATCATGAAGATTGCGAAGCACGTCGAGACCAGATCAAAATTACTAAAGGTTTTATAGCCAAGGAGCCAGTAAGAGGGCATATGGTGAGTTATTCATTTCATATGACATATTTCTCAATTTTTGTTATAAATGTATGTTATTCAATCAATCTACATTGTTGTCATTTGCTGAAAGATGCTAGCAATCACTCATTGGACTGGGTTATGTGATTGCCAGATGAATGTTGTGAGAGGGCTAAAGTTGTATGAAGACGTTTTTACTGATGTTGAGCTCTCTAAGTTGCATGACTTTGTGAATGAACTTCGGGTTGCTGGCCAGAATGGTGAACTCTCAGGTGGACCCTGTGATTCGTGATGCTTTTATAGTTAAACTTGTTTTCCTTTTGGGACGAAGTTTTGAGATAGTAAAGGACCTCTTCTGTAGGTTTGCTTGAGCAGGTTTGGGCATTCGTTTACTTTATGGCTATTTCATTTTCAGTAATAGGCAATGTTATTGAAAACCTTATTGATTCTAACTCTTAGTTAAATCTGAGTCTGGTTTTTAATATTGACATCTACCCTCAAAATGTCATTTACTTTCTTTGATCTTTGCCAACAAGAATCGCATATGCTCAAACTATTCGGGATGTAGTATTATGTTTTTATTTACCAGCCTTAAGACATCTACTTACTCCTATTCTTTTTAGTACCAAATCTTTCAACTTTCTTTTATGAAACTCGATCTTTTAATTTACAATGTCTTGTTGCCTTCTTAACATTACTGCTTGATGATTTATATCCCTTTGCTGCTATATTTTTCCCTTGGGAAATTAATTTTCATCTAAAATTATGTGTAAATGAAACCAGGAGAGACCTTTATTCTGTACAATCAACAATTGAAGGGAAGCAAGAGAGAACTGATACAACTTGGAGTTCCCATATTCGGACAGATAAAAGAGGAATCTGGAAATAAATATCAAAAGAGTAAGATATATTTTCTTATCTCTGTTACACTCCTGTTTCCTTGGAGAATCAGTATGCACTTTTGTTCTGTGCCAGGAATTTCTGTCGTTATTGCCCGACTAACATCAAGTGTATTACAGGTGATATCGTGCCTATTCCATCCCTTCTCCAAGATATCATTGAGCACCTGGTTCAGTGGCATATAATTTCAGAAAGCCGGAAACCAAATGGTTGCATCATCAACTTCTTCGATGAGGTATTCCTCTTGGCTTCCTATTCGTAATCAGTTTTATATAATTGGCTCCAAGTAAAAGATGGTTCACTTTTAAGATCATGTTACAATCAAGCACTCTGTCCAAGGAGGATGGCATAGGTTAATTTGGTTATCCGTGCAGGATGAGTATTCGCAACCATTCCTTAAACCGCCTCATCTGGACCAGCCCATCTGTACGCTTCTCCTCTCAGAGTCAAGGATGGCTTTTGGTCGCACTGTTATGAATGATAATGAAGGCAACTATAGGGGACCGCTCATGCTCTCTCTAAGGGAAGGGTATGTATCTTAGACATTTGTCTACTTGAAATTTTCATCTATCAGATTTCATTTTGGGTAAGATCTGGGTGACCATTGAGATTAGATCCATGTCTACTAGAAATTTATTTTTTTACTGAGGATCTACCCTCCAGCTCTCGCAGGAATATTTCTTCTATTGGTATATCTAAACATTCCTAAAAAAAAAGTAGCGTATCTAATGCGATAGGTTCTTTCAACTTTGATAGGTCTCTTCTAGTCATGAGGGGAAACAGCGCCGACATAGCAAGACATGTCATGTGCTCATCCCCAAACAAGAGGGTGAGCATAACATTTGTTAAGATCCGGACAGAGACTGAAAGCAGCTTAGTGCCAATACCATCCCCAACCAGAGCTATGACCTTATGGCATCCAGACATTACAAATCCACAGCCAACAACAAATAGTGCAATTAATGGCTATGAACAGATGGGGATGATCCCAAAATGGGGAGCCTTACGCGGCCCAGTGCTCATGTTAGCTCCATTGCGCCCAGTGGTAATGGCCCCACGAAGGGTTTCTCACGGTGGTACTGGTGTTTTCTTGCCCTGGACTGTTGGATCACGGAAACCTGTTAAACATCTTCCTCCACGTGCTCAAAGAGGTCGGCTTCTTTCCCTGACCGCTCCCATGGAAACATGTAAAGCAGAAATGGGTTGTGCATGATTCTCATGTCCCTCGTCTGTGTACCTTGAGGAGCTAGCACAATTGTAAAATGAGGCTTTGGTGCTTAGATATGAGTCTTTTTAGTCTCTTACCAAGTTTCTAGTGTTTGCTTGTTACACATTTTCTGAGGATCACGATAGGGTCTGGAGTTAGTTGAGTTTCTAAGTCGATTGTGGTTTAGCCAAAATCCAAAAAGGTGATCTGAATTTTTTGTTCAGTTTCTTCCTTTTTTCTTATTAAAATCAATTGTCCCTGAGTGATCGTTGGTAGTAGTGTTAATTATATGAATTTATCTTGTTTCTTTAGCCGAATGCATTTTAAGTTATATTGACGAATCATTTGTTATTTTCCCTTTTGCATAATTGTGTTTCCTCTGCATGAACATGCTGCGGGCTCTAGCCTGCTGATACATTGTACTAGAAGGCGCCAATCGGCAAATGTCACTGGGGTTCGTTCTACTTCTGTTTTATATCTAATAAGCATCATCAACGACTATGCAAATTGCATCTCAGCAAATAAACAAGAGTTGAAAATGAAAGATACTGAATTGCATATCCAAGTTTCCATGAGTCCAGCAAAGAGATGCTTCAACAGTCAAGACAATGAAGAAAGAAGAGAGAATTTATAAACACAAATCTTCTAATTTCAATGGATGTGGATACATAAAATAGATAAGCATGTTTAGAGTTCAAACTTTCTTAAACCACATACGGAGAAACAGGGGAAACAATGAATAATAACCACGAAAAGAATCAAACTTGACTTATGACAACAAGAACACATTTATAGTTTTGACATGTACCCAGTATTCAAGTTTCAATAGATTCACTGGGTTCTCCAGTTCCAGCCTTTAAAGTCTTTGATATTCTTTACTCCATTGTTCGGCATTGATCCAGCTCTTCCATGCTACAGACATAAACTGGCTATCAAGTTTTCACAGGCTCGTCATCATCTTCAATATCCCAACTCAAATCCTCATCTTCTTCAGCAGCACTCAGCCTCTTTCTTAAATCAGTACTATTACCACTCCCACCACCTCGCGCTATAGAATTATCTTTCTTGTCGTCATCACTTCCAATATCCTCAATCTCATCCCATCCCAAGTCTTCCTCCTCTTCGTGCATAGAAGGCTGGTTTGAGATAATCGAAACATCACTATCTTTACGAGGTTCATCACCAAGATCACCCTTCCCTTCTCCTGAGCTCACTTTCTCATCCACCTTCTTCACTACTTCATCTTCATTCTTCAATTCAGAACTCTCTCCATCAACTTCCCTCTCAACTACCTTAACAACTTCATCAACAATGTTCTCTGTGGATTTACTTTCTCCTTTCACATCAACAGCTTCAGAACTAACATTTTTCATTTCCTCATTATGCGATGAAGCCGGAACATCCAATGGTTTCTTTTCCACTTCTTGACCTTTTAACTTTCCATCAAGTTCATCGTCAACATCATCATCATCTACATCCCAAGACAACTCTTCTTCATCATCAATTGAAATAGCTCTCTTAACAAGATTAGCTCTCATGCTCTCTTGTTGCTTAAGCTTATTCACTCTATAAAAATACCTAAACCAAAAACTCTCACTATCAACTAAATTGGGCACAACCCTTTTATAAACACCTTCCAAAACCCCATTTTCTCCAACCAAATTCCCAATTTCCCCACTCTTTCCCTCCAAATCAAAACCTGATTTCCACTTCTTATACTCCTCCAAATCATCAGGCTCCTCACAGTAAGTATTAACATCATTCTGAAGTACACTCAGCTGAGCATCAAACCGACTGTAACGACCCGACCCCGAAACCCGACTGGCATCTCCAGGAGTATCAGATTCAACATCAGAAGATGCAAGCAGGGTTTCTTTACCTTGTGAGATTATATCAGCCGTCGATTTCAGAACTGACTCTAAGGATCCTTGAGCTACCGAGGCGCCGACCTCGATCGAAGCCGGGAGCTCTTTGACGGCTCGGCTGGCGACTTCGCGGATGATTTCGGTTTCTTTCTTGAGACCAGATCCGAATTCCTGCAGATCACGTTTGTAAGTCTCGAGCATTGATTCGGATCGGGTCGCGAAGGTCTTCACCAGACCTCCAACAAAGCTCCATCCACCATTACCACTTTCGGCTGATGAATTAGGGTTGGGATTCTCAAGTGATTGATCATTAGCGGAAGAATTTTCTTCTAGGATTTCATTAGTTGGGGAATTGGGTTCGGATTCATGGGATTTTTGTGGAGGGTCCGGATCATCGGATAAAATGGATTTGAAGAAATTCATGGTGAATCAAGAAAATATGATGACTGGAGCTGGAAAATGTAAGAGGCAAATTTGCCTGGAGTTTTACTAGTAGAATGATCGAAGGAGAAGAAGATACGATGAAGACGGAGCAGCGCTATTGGGCTTTTGTACTGGGCTTTTTTTTATTAATACTGGGCTTTGGAGTGATACACTTTTGAGTCCCATCTTATCGTACTTTTTATGCTACCAGGTTAATGATTAATTCTGTCATGGACCAGGTCTACAAGTGGGGACATAGACCACTTGCTCCACATTCAGCCACATCACAATTTTGATTAAAATAATAAAAATATTTCCCCACTTGATGCATTGTTTGAGGCGTTTTTATTGTTTTTTAATCAAAAGAGGGGATGTGGGTGATTGTGGACCAAGTGATCTATGTCCCCACTTGTAAGCCAGGTCTATATCAGAATTTTTCATAACTAAATTGTGTTTCGAGCGGGTAATGGGCATATATTCACATTATGGTAATTAGAAGATAACGACTAGTTGGACGTTCTGGAATTAAGTTCTACACTATATACGATTTTATATTCTTAATTTGATTATGGACAATGATATATGGCTAAATCTTAATCAATTAATTTGTTAAATTGGTGGCAAAATGATAAATAATTGAGTAAATTCTTTATACTAACAGGGGTGAATATTGTTTAATTTGAATTTTTTAACCAATTTTACTTAGCCAAACATCATTTCTCTTTGATTATTGGCTAAATATGGGTGTGCTTGGACAAGGTTTGGTTTGGTTTGGTCTCACTTTTTGGGGGGAAATGCCCAAAATTTGACCACTTAAAATAGGCGGGAAACATTCAAATTCAAATTTTTTTCTTCAAATAATCGTTCAATTCCAAATTTTGGCCTCTATAATTGTCGGGAGATGTTCAAATTCCAAATTTTTGAAGCCAAAATTTGGATTTGGACGATTATTTGAAAAAAAAATTTGAATTTGAATGTTTCGCTTTATTTTAAGTGGTCAAATTTTGGGCATTTCCCCCCAAAAAGTGAGACCAAACCAAACCAAACCAAGCCAAACCTTGTCCAAGCACACCCTATATTTTTAGAGAGCATACTAGAGTCGTAAAGAATGAATGTAGATTTTCAATTCCACGTATAATAAATATAAAAAGTGAGAATGGTTCCTATGCAAAACAAATGACAAAATAAAAAAGTTTCACACCCTGCCTTCACTATTCTCACATAAATATTTCACTATTACTCTACTCATTAATAGTACATCCTAATTAATTGTGCTTCAAAATGTTAGTAAATACCAAATCTTTCTCCCTTTTCCTAAAAAAAGAAAAGTAAAGGCACGAATGAAAGAAAAAAAGTTGGTAATTATAGTATCTTATATATATTAGAGGTATAATATTTTACTCATGATATTGAGTGAAAAATTACGTTTGGAAAGACAGTCCGGCTCCTATGCAGAAGAGATTTTTTTCAGTATGTACGGAACATTTTTGCTTAAAATCAAGTGTTCGGCGAATAGGTATTTTTTAAATCAATCTCAGCCGTCAAAATTTTAATCCAACAGATGAGAATCTATTCTGCATATACGTAACATTTTTCGTTCCGCACTGGAACCGTGGTGTTGGAAAGATATATTAGAAAATCCTTATCCTTTAAAACAACAAATAAAAGGAAAAAACTTTAATAACTATCCTTATCCTTTAAAAAACAAATAAAAGACAAAAACTTTAATAATATTATGAATATTGTGGATGTCTCTTTGCATTTCCATAAGGTTCATATCATCTCCATTAATGTATTGAATGTCTAGACTTTTGGCTTTTCAAATGGCATAACATTCATTGGATGTTATGTATCTCCTAGCCTATAAATAGGCATGTATATTTGTTGAGAAGATATAAGTAATACAATTCTCCTCCTTCTCTTAATCTCTTGAGTTTTAGTTCTATCATATTATATATTAGTAATTTATTCTTGAAGTTTCATAACACGTTGTCAGCACGAGTCTCTACCTGGCTAATCAAATCCAATCAATTACATTGGCTAAACAATTAAGGTACACTTTATATTGATTGAAATTTTTATATATACATACATATCTTAATTGTTTAGTATTATTGAGTGTGAAGAAGACAAGGACAACTTTTAGAATTTACCACCAATTTTTTTTTCTTTCTCTTCATCTTAATACTATTCCAGAGGATATATTCTGTTTATGAGTTTGAATGCTATGATCTGTTGCTGAGTGATTTTTATACATGATCAATTTAGAAGCTTTTAAGTATATCTTTAGTTCCTAAAGCTTCAGTTGTACATTTTAGAAGTTTTTGTTTGATGCACTGTATTATTCTTGGATCACTGTGTGTTCACGACATTGAATTGATCATAATAAGTTGATAATTCATTAATGAAAATCCTTTGCAAAATTTGAATGGTGTCGAACACAAGCCTTGGTTTAATCTTTCTGCGAACACATGTTCTTATTGATGATAGCACTCTAACATGTGTACCACGTTTATAAACTATAATATTTCCACACTGTTAATGCTCATTTTTAAAGTCATTTGATCCATTAGAAAATATTCGAGAATTAAAAATCTGGTTGCATCAGTCTAGCGATTTGGTAGTCTACAGCTTAGAAATTAGATAGTTGTTATATATTATATTTTCAGCTATGCATATTTTTATATTCATGCATATATTTCGAAACATAATATATGTACCTCGGTATTTGTGTCATAGATTCTCATTAACATGTTGGAAGGTCGAAAACAATATATAAATAATATATTTGCAAGCAAATATAAATTTATAAATTTTCTTATAATTTGATATATTCCTTTGTACAGTTAATAATGTCGAAACTCGCAAAACTTGAATTTGTTATATGGTTAGTTCTTGTTGAAAAATTGTCTACTAACAAATTAGTAATGACTTGAGTTTCTTGACAATAGAACTTGGATTAAAACGTATTATCATCTAAAGGATTGAGGTTTATTTTGTAATAATATTAAATATTTAGGCTTGAGCCTACTAGAGAAACTTGCATATTCCACTTAATCCATGTTGCTTGAGATAAAATGAAAGTGTCTCGATGTTTTCTGTAACTACCATATTACAAATATTATTCTTAGTAGTGAAACTAAGGTTGTTGCCCCTTCATCGTATTAACTCTTAATATGGAAATCAGCTTGTTCCTAAAATATTAGTATGAATTTCTATTTGATAAAATGTTTTATGTTTTTATATAATTCTTTTCATGGCTGGACTATAAGTGGAAAGATTATGGAGCTTTCTTGTAAATAACTCTTATGTAATGTGTCCTTAACAAAGAAAAGGAAATAAATTAAAAGTAAAACATGACGGAAAGGCAAGCTTGGATTATATTAGTATGAATTTAGTATGAATTTCTATTTGATAAAATGTTTTATGTTTTTATATAATTCTTTTCATGGCTGGACTATAAGTGGAAAGATTATGGAGCTTTCTTGTAAATAACTCTTATGTAATGTGTCCTTAACAAAGAAAAGGAAATAAATTAAAAGTAAAACATGACGGAAAGGCAAGCTTGGACTATCTAATGCTTAGTCCGCTAGAAATGTTCTTTATAATCCATTAGATATATGATAAGCGTTGTATGAAATGATAGAATATGTTTTAGACTCATACACGAGGAGTTTTCTTAGTGAATATATTCATCTTGAAGAGTAAGACAAATACATAGTTCTATCATTGATTGAATAATTTTTGTTATAACAGCAATACGCATGATATTCTGGATAGTGTTATATTTGTCTTCATATTTCATAAGCATAAAGGGTAGCCGGTACCAAAATGCTTGATATCCACTGAATTTTGACACTATATATATATATATTGTGACTCAACTGTATATGTCATAGTTTTATGTTCTTAACTTTATGGTCGTACTATGCAATATTATATAATTTATGAGACCTTTTTAATATTTCTTGTGACATTTATTTTTATTTGTGAAGAATATGAATATCTCTCCAATTCAGTTAACAATAAATGGTAAAGATTTATGTTTGGAAGACAGTACAACTACTCATACGATACTTAAAGATAAGAAATATTTTTCTCGATTGATAATGAAAAAGACTAGTGTGAGTACAATATCGGGTAGTACAAAAATTATAGAAGGCTCCGGAAGAGCACATGTATTGTTGCCTTGGGGAACAAAACTTGAAATAATTGATGCATTATACTCTCCAAAGTCTCAAAGAAATTTGTTGAGTTTTAAGGATATTCGTCATAATGGATATCACATTGAGACAACCAATGAAGGAGATGATGAATACTTTCAAATCACGAGCATATCCCAAGGCACTAAATGCACTTTGGAGAAATTGCGGGCATTCTCCACTGGTTTGTACTACACTAAAATTAATTCAATTGAGTCACATGCTATAGTAAACCAGAAGTTTACTGATAACTTCATAGTTTGGCACAACCGGTTGGGCCATCCCGGTTCTATAATGATGCGAAAAATAATGGAAAATTCATGTGGACATTCATTGAAGAGTCAACATATTATTTCTAAGAATTTTTCATGTGCCGCTTGCTCGCAAGGCAAGTTGATTATTCTCCCATCACCAGTCAAGATAAATTTTGAATCTATCAATTTTCTAGAACGTATACAAGGAGATATATGTGGGCCAATCTACCCCCCCCCCCATGTGGACCGTTCAGATATTTTCTGGTTTTAATTGATGCATCGACTAGATGGTCACATGTATCCTTGTTATCAACCCGCAACCTCGGCGCTTTGCGAGGTTACTTGCTCGACTTGATAAGATTACGAGCACATTTTCCGATTTTCATATCAAGAATATTCAGTCCGGATAATCGTCGGTGAATTCACTTCTCGTGCCTTTAATGATTATTGCATGTCCATTGGAATAAATGTTGAACATCCCGTAGCACATGTTCATACACAAAACGGTCTTGCGGAATCGTTAATTAAACGCCTTCAATTGATTGCTAGACCATTGCTTATGAAGTCTAAACTACCCATTTCCCGCTAGGGGACATGCTATATTACATGCAAAATCACTAATTCGCATCAGAGCCAACAAGTTATCATAATTTCTCCCTCATCACAAATGATTTTTGGTCGGGGAACCAAATATTTCCCATATAAAAGTTTTTGAGTGTGCAGATATGTGCCGATTGCTCCACCACAACGATCTAAGATGGGTCCTCAAAGGAGGTTGGGAATATATGTTGGATATGAGTCCCCCGTCAATAATTAAATATTTAGAACCATCTACTGGGGATTTGTTTACGGCTCGCTTTGTCTGATTGTCATTTTAACGAGTCGGCTTTTTCCAACATTAGGGGGAGAAAATAAAGAGTTGGGAAAAAGAAATTACTTGGAATGAATTATCATTGCCTCGCTTTGATCCTCGTATTAAACAATGTGAACTAGAAGTTCAAAAGATAATTCATTACAAAGTTTAGCAAATCAATTGCGGATGCATTTACTCGACTCGAAAAGAGTAACTAAGTCACATATCCCGACTATAAATGCTCCAATTAAAATTGATGTCCCGTAAGGACAAACTCAAGTCGCTAGTGAGTCTAACGCATCGATTGAAACGTGGTAGACCAATCGGTTCCAAAGATAAGAATCCTCGGAAAAGAAAAGGAGCAATAATTGGTAATGGCCAAATCGAGGAAGCAACAACTTCTGAAAGATCTCCAGAAGAGATTTTTGAAGGATCTCCAGAAGAGACCTTAAACATGACAAAAGAAAATATTTAGGTACCTGAGAATGATGAGATCTCAACAAATTATGTCATGTCTGGAATAAAATGGAACCGAAAGCAAATCGACGTCGATGATATATTTGCATGCAATGTAGCGCTTGATATTATTAATGATAATGAGGATTAAGAGCCAAAATATATTGAAGAATGTCGACAAATAACTGATTGGCCTAAATTGAAATAGGCAATTGAGGCAGAATTGAAATCTCTTACAAAGAGAGAAGTATTTGGACTTGTAGTCCACACACCTGAAGTTGTAAAATCAGTGGGATATAAATGGGTTTTTGTGCGAAAGAAAAACGAAAAGAGATAAATTTTGAGATATAAAGCACAATTAGTTGCACAAGGGTTCTCACAGAGACCTGTTATTATTTATGAAGAGTCATATTCTCCTGTGGTGGATGCAACTACTTTTAAATTCTTAATCAGTCTGGCGATAAGATGATGACTTGACTTACGTCTAATGAAAGTAGTCACAGCCTATTTGTATGACCCACTTGACAACAAATTTATATGAAACTCCTAGAAGGATTTAAACTGCCAGAAGCAGCAAATTTATATTAAACTCCCAGAAGGATTTAAACTGCCAGAAGCAGCAAATTCATATGAAACTCCCAGAAAGATTTAAAACTGCCAGGAGCAGCAGAATAAGGTTCTCGAGAACATTACTCCATTAAATTAAATAGATCTATTTATGCATTGAATCAATATGGGCGCATATGGTAAGTGAGTACTTATTAAGATAAGATTATAAGAATGATCCAATTTGCCCATGCATTTTTATAAAGAGATTTGGTTAAGGATTTGTCATCATTGCAGTGTATGTTGATGATTTAAATATCATTGGAACTCCTGAAGAGATTTTAGTAGCAATGACATACTTGATGAAAGACATTGGAAAGACAAAATTTTGTCTAGGGTTACAAATTGAGCACAAAAGAATGGGATACTTGTACATCAAGAAAAATACACAGAAAAGGTACTTAAGAGATTTTACATGGACAAAGCACATCCATTGAGCACCCCAATGGTTGTAAGGTCACTTGATGTGAACAATGACCCTTTTCGTCCTCAGGAAAATGATGAAGAAATTCTTGGTCCTGAAGTGCCATACTTGAGTGCAATTGGGGCACTAATGTATCTTGCTAGTCATACATGACCTGAAATATCATTTTCTGTCAACCTATTAACAAGGTTTAGCTCATGTCCTACCCGAAGGCATTAGAGCGGGATTAAGCATGTACTACACTACATACAAGAAAATTTAATTGGTTTTGCAGATGTAGGGTACTTATTTGATCCTCATAATGCTCGATCACAAACTGGATATGTATTCACATATAGTGGAACTTCTATTTCTTGGCGTTCCATGAAACAAGCTATTGTAGTAACTTCTTCTAATCATGCTGAACTTTTGGCAATCCATGAGGCTAGTCGTGAATGTGTCAGGTTAAAATCTGTAATTCAGCACATACGATAAGATTGTGGTCTATCCTCTGGAAAAGAAGCTCCAATATTTTTGTATGAGGATAATGCAGCATGTATTGCACAACTCAAAGATGGATATATCAAAGGTGATAGAACAAAGCATATATCACCAAAGTTTTTCTTCACTCATGAACTTCAGAGAAATGACGATATAAGTGTTCTACAAATTTGTTCAAGTGAAAATTTGGCAGATTTATTTACTAAGGCGCTCCCAACTGCTATATTTGAGAAATTAGTTCACAACATTGGCATGCGTCGACTCAAAGATATCAATTGATGTAATCATGAGGGGGAGTAAATGCGCGCTGTACTCTTTTTCCCTTAACCATGGTTTTTCCCACTGGGTTTTCCTGGTAAGGTTTTTAATGAGGCAACATCTCATGCGCATTATGGAAATTGTTCAAATAATGGACATCCAAGGGGGAGTATTATGAATATTGTGGATGTCTCTTTGCATTTCCATAAGGTTCATATCATCTCCATTAATGTATTGAATGTCTAGACTTTTGGCTTTTCAAATGGCATAACATTCATTGGATGTTATGTATCTCCTAGCCTATAAATAGGCATGTATATTTGTTGAGAAGATATAAGTAATACAATTCTCCTCCTTCTCTTAATCTCTTGAGTTTTAGTTCTATCATATTATATATTAGTAATTTATTCTTGAAGTTTCATAACAAATAACTACAATAACTTTCGTAATAAAGATCAAATACCCTATTCGTACAACATACTATTGAATAAATATTATATCTACAAAGAAATATTAAAAAATCCTCATTCTTTTAAAATAATAAAGGAAAAAAAACAGAAGGCAAAAATTTAGTAACTATAGTAAGCAATGTGGAAAAGATTAGATTATTAGGAAAGAAATATTTTGTGTGAAAGATAAAGAATTAAAGAAACATACCAATGGATGCATAATAGAGGAAGATATTCCGAGGTTGGTTCTCTTCCTCCAGAACCTAACCAACTTTATCCTTCATTTTTCATTCAATTTTAACCTCTCCCCTTAAACCTTCTCCTAACCAACAACTCAATGCCTTCTTCATCCTTAATTTTGGGAATATAATATATATTTTTTTTCTAAATGCAAGGTGAAGGAGGAGCAGGATGGCCTTTTGCAGGAGCTGCTCTTTCCTTCCAGCTGTACTCCTCATTGGCCTCCTGTTTCTCTCCCTTGTAGTTCTTACCTCCTCCTCCTCCTCCACCACCACCGATATCCGCCTCTCCATTTTTAAGGAACCAAATATTCTGGATGCTCCTGTTTTCCGTGAAGCTCCGGCCTTCCGCAATGGAGAAACCTGCAACGGAGGTAACGTTGGAAATAGGTTGCGTGTTACTGATAATTGCTATCTCTTTTGCTATTTGTCCTTATTGAGAATATGTTCGATTGTTAATTTCTGTTGAATTTGTCTCATAAGTCCTAGTTTTTATGTTAAATTATGCTAAATTTTCAATTTTTTTGTTAAATGCTGTCAAATTTTCCTGATAGGTGATCATGTTAAATTTTGCTGAATTTTTCATTTTTGTGTTAAATTCTACTCTCTTCATTTTTAATATAAGACTATTAGAACATATAGTAAAAATTAAGAAAGCAAAAAAAAGATATTTTGTTAATCAAAATATCAATGTTACCATATTAAATAGAATTAGTCATATATAAAATAATAATATTGATATTTTGACTAATAAAGTATCATATTATTTGCTTCTTCAATTTTCAATTTATATTAAGGAAGGGAGATAATACTGAATTTATCTGATACATGCTTATGTATATTATACTTGTGTGTTAAATTTTGTTGAATGTCCGATAGTCGTTGCTTCTATCTTTTCTAATAACAGGTAATTCACCGGAAAATAACAACGACAAAAATAATATTCACATAGCCATGACTCTAGATGCTAATTACCTCAGAGGAACCATGGCGGCGGTGTTTTCGATTCTTCAGCATTCAACATGTCCGGAGAACGTGGTCTTCCACTTTCTCTGGGTAAGCTACGAACAGGACGTTTATTCCAGCATTAAATTGACCTTCCCCTATCTCAATTTCAAGGCCTACCGATTTGATACCAATAAAGTTCGCGGTTTAATTTCAAAATCAATTCGCCAAGCTTTGGATCAGCCGTTGAACTACGCGAGGATCTATCTAGCTGATATTATTCCAGCAGATGTAAATCGAGTAATTTATCTCGATTCGGATCTCGTAATGGTTGACGATATTTCGAATCTATGGGGAGTTGATTTGGAGGGAAAAGTTGTGGCGGCGCCGGAGTATTGCCACGCGAATTTCACTACTTATTTCACTGACGCATTTTGGTCGGATCCGGAATTGACGAAGACGTTCGAAGGGAGAAATCCTTGTTACTTCAACACAGGAGTAATGGTGGTGGATGTTGAAAAATGGAGAATCGGTGAGTATACTAAGAAGGTTGAAGATTGGATGGTAGTTCAAAAGCACAAGCGGATTTATCATTTGGGATCTTTGCCGCCATTTTTGCTCGTTTTGGCGGGAAACATAAAAGCGGTTGATCATAGATGGAATCAGCATGGATTAGGAGGTGATAATATGGAAGGAAAATGCAGAAGCTTACATCCGGGCCCAATTAGCCTCTTGCATTGGAGTGGGAAAGGGAAGCCATGGTTGAGATTGGACTCTAGAAAGCCCTGCACTATTGATTATTTATGGGCTCCTTATGATCTTTATAGGTCACAAAAACATTATATTGAAGAGTGATCTTCTTCTTTATTATGTTTTTTTTTGTTAATTTTTTTTTAAAAAAAATTGCAAAAAATATACATATATATTACTCCCCAATTCCTATAATATAAGACATTTAGGACATGTAGCAAAAATTAAGAAAGTAAAAAATAAAGTTTTTTTAATCAAAATATTAATATTACTCTTTTAAATAAAAGTAGTGATATACATTTTATAGTTAAGAGAGTAATATTGATATTTTAACTAAAAAATATCTTGTTTTTTACTTTCTTAATTTTCGCTACATATTCTAATCGATTTATATTATGGAATGGAGGTAATATATATTAATTGTGTAGTGTTGCATTAGGATAGGAAAATATTTATATGTAGGAGAGATTTTGTGTTTGATTAACTTGATTGTTCATTTTGCTAATCAGCTTTTGATTAAAATGACTTCTAATTTCCTCATCTTCTATTATTTCACCTTGAGAACAATGTTTATGGTCTCTTAATCCATATTCAGTACATACAAATTAACCAATAGACACTTTGTCTTTCAGGGTTGAAGATCTATAAGAGCGCTTTGGAGTAATTTGAGAGGAGCGCACCCGATAATAAAGCGCTGGGCTTTCGATATTGATCGATTTATCGACTATATAAGTATAGAATCTGTCCATATTATTATACTAGCTAATTTTCGATCACAAGTGCATATACGTAAAAATCCAATAATAAATAAATGAACAAAAACTTTAAAAAATTAATACTTATAAATCAATTTTGAAAAATATTGCGGAGCATTCCATCTATGCTAATAGAGCATCTCTTGTGTAGATCAATAAACACGTAACATAAAAAAAGGGTAAATAATGTATGTATCTGTGTATGTTCAAATTTATGTGTCAACTACTCACAATTCACCATGTGTATATATAATTAGAAGAAATATTCATACTTCGAATTTTGAATTGATGAGCAAAGAAATGGGAGTACAGGCACCCATACAAACAGATTAATTACAACTTTCTTGCTCAAAGCTGTAATGTTTGCTCATAATTTCCCTTCTGCTTCTAATGAAAGCTTCAGCCTTATCATTTATGTTTGAAGCCACACTCGTTAGAAGAGGCCTTGCTCTCTCTTTCCCTTTATGGAGTTCGATCTGCTGCGATCCATTGCCTTTGGCCAAACCCATAGAAAATAAGCCACTTTTCTTGGGGAAATGATCAACTTGAGAACTCTTCTGAACCCAAGTACTAGAAATATCAGGATCCTCAATATGCCTGAAATCAATTATAACTTCACCGTTTCCGAGATTCGATGACTTGGAAGGCTTAATCTTTATGTTTCTTGATGAACTTCCTGCTATGGGCACAGGAATAGATTCACAGGGAGGAGAAGCGCTTCCCAGATCCACCCGTTTGTGGGGTCGACCAATAAGATTATTGATTATAAAATTCATAAGCCGGTGACAAATTCCGAGAGGCCGGGAATTATCATCAGTACCTCTGGACATTTTCTTGAAATCAAAGGTAATTTGAGAAATGGTCTAAAAAATGGAGCATATGAAATGCATGATCTATACTATACTTGGAAGAAGGGGTAAATAAAAGTGTGAAAGTGGGTTTCAATTGAATCATCATTTTCACTTTATTAGAGTTTTGGTTCACTTTGTCCTTTTTTTTTTAGGTCAAAAGCAAAAGAAATTTGATTGGTTCCTTGAGAAAGGGCTTTATTCCTCTTTCCAATAGACCTAAACTGAGAATTTCACGTGGTAGCTTGATATTTTAAAGGATAATTTTTGTAATGTTTATAAAAGTTTATGTTAAATTGATCGAGACGCCCTTCAAATTAAATTAAATTAGTTATACAGAATGGTAATAACAATATGACATATTCAAAATTAGATGAAGAGTGAGAGAAAAGAAGAATGTGATAAAAGCAGAGAGCATCATATGAATCATAAGCTTTTCCATCAAAAAAAAGAAAAAAGAAAAAGAATCATAAGCTGATCCCACCAATAAACGAATCTATCTTCATCTTCTTTCTCAGTCCGGCTCAGATGTGCAACAAGGAAAATTTCGCACCGTGCCGAATAATTTGAGCTGTCAAATGATAATTTTAACGGCCCAAATTTAGAGAGAGAAAAATTACGACTGAACTTAAAAAATAAAAAAATTTCTTTCTTCAAATCTGAACCGTTCAAAGCTATCATTCGACTGCCCAGATTGTTCCGCAAGGAGCCGGAGTGCTTCTTTCTCAATGGATAATTCCCAGTTTATTTGCCAAATGAAAATTCTCAATGGATAATTCCCAGTTTATTTGTCAAATGAAAATGCCTTCCTATTTATCAGATATCTACTTGTATGCTAAGCATAGTAAAGGAATACATTTCCCATATCAAATAGAGTTGTCACGTTCCTCATATTTTCTAGTAAAGAGTGTAGTTTTTTCTTCTTTTTTTTATATATAATGAATAGTAAAGAAAAGAGTGTAGTTTTCATATGATTTCGTTATTATATGGGCAAAAAATCCCCGTATATTTTTTTATTTATGTACTTAATTAATTAGAAATTTGTCGTGTGTATATTTATTCTAATTATATATACATATGACGAATTGTGATTGGTTGGATACATGAATTAGTAACAACACGGATGATTTTTTGCCTACACAATAATGAAATCATATTTCCAAATGTTTAGCTTTTGCTTTTTGTTTCTTGGTCCTTAATGCTCAAATGAGGATTTTTATACATCACAAACCACTTTTCCATGTGTTTTCTCCACTTTATCTTTAATCTTCAGACACATTTAGCAATGTCGATTTTGAAAATTTCTGAAAAATCGATTTGCTATTTCACCTAAGGATCAACTGAAATTGGTTTTCTTTCTCTTTTCTGTTTTTTCCCTTTTCTTTTCTCTTTGGAGTTTAACTTGTTGAGTATTGTGAAACTTATTCGGGTTGAGCGTAAAATTATTATTTCATAATATAAGTGATTGCAGAGAATAACAACAAAAGAAGATGGACCATTGTCAGTCTATTAGTGAATGATATATCATATATATTTGCAGGAATGCTGTTGACGGACATATTCATATATTTGTAAAAATTCGGGAAAGGTAGATTCTATCTGGATTAGTCCTGCCAAAATCTCTTGACACCCATAATTTAAATATTAAAAAAAACAGAAAATACAGCACCAGAATGCAGAACTTCAACAATAAAATTTAAAATTAAAATTTTAGAAACCATCAACGAACTTCTTCCCGGCCTTCACAGGGACGGTATCTTCCATAACTTTAGGCGATGTGAAAGAAAAATCTTCAATAGTTAAATCCTTAAACTGCGGATTTTCCTGAAGGAAAGAGGCAGTCTGAGTAGAAGACCTAAGAGATTTACCAGTTGGAGTTGTATAGTAAATATCCATTTTGGAGAAATCGCTCCTCATAACCACACGTCTCTTAAATCCAACCGGAGTTTTATGGATGTTAGGTTTATCCACCACCCAAACTCGTGTCGAATTGTACTCTATATCAGCCGGCTTATCGCAGGAAACATTAGGTTTCCGGCCGCAAACGAACGGATCTTCGTCAGATTTGCTTCTGAAATCTTCGTACTCCTCTTGGCTTGAGATTTGTCTCCACTTGAAACAATTGTTACACTGTACCGCCCACATATTAACAGTTCGCCGTTGTTGCTGCCGCCGACGAACAAGAAATTAATCAGGATCGATCGATTACAAGCCCTAATAACCATAAAGTAAGATTAAAATCGAAAGGAGAAGAGTTAATTATAGGGAGTACCGGAGGAGCAGCAACTTTTCCATTCTCCTTGACCATCGTTGCCGCCGTATCACGGAAAGGATTTATCTGTCGCCGCCGGACGGAGAAGATAGCTTTGAAAGTCACGGGTGTACTAGAAGATGAGGAAAGATTAATATAAGTATATTTTTTTTCTTAATATTCTCTTAAAAAAATATCTTATTTGATAATCTGAATAATTTTAGACAACACGATACACATGTAAAAAATATTAGAAACTAAAGTTGGTTGGTGTAGTTGATTTGATTTGATAACTTCGCCCCTTAAGAGATGAAAGATTGATGGAATCATCATTTTGACCAATACTTTACCTTTTATAGGGCGATCTGGTGCGAGCGGGATTAGTATAGTATTGTCTCTCTTAAATTGGAGTCAATTAGGATACCTCATGGCAAGACGAAAAGAATATTAGAAATTTATTTGTCAAAAGAAGAATATCAGATTTTTTCCATATGAGAAAAATGCTATATATGTAAATAAATAATTTTCACTTTTTATTTTTTGTCGCAAAACTTTTATTTTAAGCTCTTTACGTGCATATATAATTTTCGTGTTGTTCTTTCTGTCAAATTAATCATTAGACGGTAGTTTCCAGCGACTTAATGGCACATGATTTACACAAGTGCTCAGAACCATAGGTAAATTCGACATTTCAGTTTATTTAGACCCAACCCAATAGTTATAATCTGATGAAATTATATGAATTGACTCTAAACAAATCTATAGACAAAAAAATACCGTCTATTTGTTAATTTGACAGAAAAAACAATACAAAAATTATTTGTGTATATAACAGATTTAAATAAAATTTTACGACAAAAAGAAAAAAAGGAAAATGATTTATATCTCTCTTTTTCATAAATCCCATCAGAAAAGGGTATAAAAAAAGAAGTCCAGAATATAAGGATTAGTCGGCCCAAACATTTTCGTCTGTTTATAATGGGCCGTGGGTGAGAAAAGGCTTTACCCAAATACAAAATTTACAAAAAAAAAAAAAAAAAAGAGAAAAAGTGGGGGGCTCACCCTACAGTGTAGAGACAAGAAAGGGCTGATTCGGTGGCAAAAGAGTAGAGCACTCTCTCAGTCCCTCGAGTGCTGTTCTGTTCCAGCGGTGAGTTCTCGTCGGAGAAATGCTGCTCTTTTAGGGCTTTTATCGGCGAATTCGTGTTTATCTTTCAGTTTCTTTTAATCGATTACCGTTTTTTAGTTTTTTTTGTGTGGTTGCGGCAACCTTATAATTTTGTTCCGCTAAGGTTTTTGGTTTGGAGTTTTGAGCTGATTTTTGTTCTGATTTTTGGCTTGATTGATTTTTGTAGAGTTTAAGCTTTCGGTATGATTTCTTTGTTTTGCTTTTCTTCTTTTACTGTTAGGGAACATATAGAAGTGTGTGTGTGAAAGATATATATATATATATATATATATATATATATATATATATATATATATATATATATATATAGAGAGAGAGAGAGAGAGAGAGAGAGAGAGAGAGAGAGAGAGATGGATTTAATCTCAACTGTGTTTCACCTTTGTTTTTCTGCATGCTTTGAGTGGTGGTTTTTTGGTTCCCCTGTTACTGTGGCTCTTGCCAACGTGTGCATACATCGTGACCTTCCCCCAGACACTGCTTATGCGGTAGACTTGTGCACTGAGTATGACCATTTATTTGAGAAATTTCCTACATGAGTTTTGAATTTTCAGGGGAATATCCCCCCCCCAAATGCTGTTGGTTTCTAATTATTTTCACTTTTTTATTGTGTCCGTTATCATGTTCATTATTGGTTCTATTTTTTTTCCTTTACTTTATGATCTAATGATATTTATGTATACTTATTTGAAATGGCAACCATGATTCTGTCACTTTTGGGACCTCCAACCCGCATATGATTTCCTACTTCTTTAGCAGTACTTTGTTGACTTTCATATGTTTATGTGAATGATGATGAAACTTTTGTTCTGCATTGAGATGTCAAACACGGTTCGAGAGGTTTTAATCCTTTTATGATTTGCATGCTGCAGATTTACAAAAATGGGTGATGATGATGATAGTGGTGGTAACAAAGAATTGGTTTCTTCCGTTTCTCCCAATGGAAAGGGAAGTAAGAATAAGAGGAAGTATTTGTCTGAAATTCTTCCGGATAAGATTGATGTGTCGTCTTTGACTGAATTTCCTAGATATGAGTTATTGGGTGAAACACTCCGGAGCATTTCAAACGAGGTTGGATTGCTAAAGGAGTCTGATACAGTTTCTAAGGAGCAGGAAGAAGATGAACCTGATAAAGGTGAATGGGCTGATTCTCTGGTTTCTGGACTCCAGGTTATATTGTCTGATATCTTGCAGCTAGTCTTTAAGAGAGCAATCCAAAAGATGGTTGAACGTGGATACAGTAAGGAAATTGCCGAGCAGACATTTTTGAGGTGTGGCCTTTATCATAGCACTAAAGATGCTGTTGTGAATGCAGTGGAAGGTGCTTTGATTTTCATGAACAGAGAAAAGGATTCTGAAAATTCAAGGTGCGATGTATTTTCAGCTTTGGACAAACTAGTGAAGTTTACCATATTGGAGATGGTATCTGTGCTTAAGGAGGTTAGTCCAGGGATAAATGTTGCTGAAGCAATGTGGCGCCTCTTGATATGTGATCTGAACCTCTTGCATGCTTGTGTGGTGAAAAGAGATCATTTGGGTAACTTCTCCCTCGAGGAAATTTTTGGGGAAGGTTCATCTGGTACATTACATCTGCCACTGAAACCAGAGGCTTCTGAATCAATTCGTCTAAGTCTCAAAAATGCGCATTTTCCAAAAGCTTTAGCTCTCTGCAGTCCATGTTCCCATTCTGAGGATCCTGCAATTAGGGCACATACTCAATTATCCGACTCCAAAGATTCACATGTTCATGAATGGGTCATCACAGGGAAGGAGAGCTCACTTTCTGTTTCAGATTTGGTTGGAAAATTCATGGGAATTGGTAGGGAGCATATCCAGAATGTAATCCAATGTGCTGACACGGAAGAAAAATCCGGGTGCTGTCGAAAGGGTTCATCGGGTAGTTCGAAAAGGGATATGCTTTAAGCAGAGAATGGTTCATTTTGATAAAAGTCACAAGGGTCGCCACAAAGGTGTTTATAAAGGAAAAGTGACATGGGGTAGTATGGCATTGGACAAGCCTCTGAACTTGCCATCTGCTTCTTCAGGCATAGTAATGAAGGATACTTCCTCAAAGATAACGTCATCCGTTGGGCCTATTAGTCCTCTTCCTGAAGGCAAATATAATGTTTCGAACATATCTGTTCCCCAAGCCACTGATACAACTGGTGCGTCGGCTTCAAAAGACGCTGTTTTTGCACTGCCTGCAGTGAATACTAAAACTCCTGAATCATCATCTGTTCAGTCAGAACCTACTACCAAAACCGGTGGCGATAACTCTGGCTCGTCGGAGGTGCCTGACTTTTGTGCTGAAATCCCTTATGATGAATCTGTGGGAAAACACATTCCTCAAGATGATAAGGAGGAATCAATTTTGAGATTAGCTTCTAATATAAAAGCTCTACGGAGAGAAATTCAAGCCTGGAATGATTGGGCAAATGAGAAGGTTATGCAGGCAACTCGGAGACTCAGCAAGGATCAGGTGGAGCTGAAAATCCTTAAGCAAGAGAAAGAAGATTCTGAAAAGTTCAAGAAGGACAAGCAAAACTCAGATGAAGGTAATGTAAAGAGGCTTTCCGAGATGGATCATGCAATAAATAATGCTATAACGCAGATTGATATTGCTAATTCGACTATCCGGAGTCTTGAGAATTAGAATTATGTGTTGCAAAAACAGCTAGAAGCTGCTAAGAAGGGAGTCTTTGTGACCAATGCAAAATTGGATGAAGCTTTGCTGGAAGAACAGGAAGCTTTGAAGAAGTTGCAAGCAATGGACAAGCTAAAAGTTTCTTTGCAGGAGGAGCTTACAACACTAAGGCACCGTGCTGCGGACCTGCGGCTTCAACTAGAAAAGGATGAAGCTCGTAAGGAGCAGCTAGAGGTAATGATTTCGCTCCCACCCGTCCTTACTTTCTTGCAGGTTAAGCATAAGCTTGGAGGGGGAAGAAGCAATGAACTGCTAATTTTTTATCTAGAGATTGATTTGTCATTAATATATACTTGAACAGATTGATGGGGTCCCTTTTCTGTTACTATTGTATATTTTTCCCCTCCCCCCTTCTAGATCTTTGTGCCAAGATTGGCTTTCTTTCACTGAGGATCTCTAGTTAGATCATAGCCTCCATTCAGGATTCATTTGCAGATCTGTAAGTAGAAGACATTCTAGCTCGAACTACATTCGCGGGAAGAAGTATCTTATTGAAAAAATTTAAAATAAAAGGAAAAAGATATTGGCCAATAGGGGCTGATGGCTCCATTCTCTTGAGCAATCACAGAGCTAAGACATTTTCTCTTCTCTGTTTTTTTTGTTCGGGGTTGGGGGGGGGGTATCTGTTCTGTAATGAATTTTTATGTATAGAATATTGAAAATGCATTCTTCATAGTTCATACTTTACTGCTGCAAGATTTAGCAGTAATGGCCTTTTGAGATTTTTTCTTTATATGTATATATGATCACGGACGAAATGTATATATGATCACGGACTAAGGCTTGGTTGTTGTTGTTGTTGATGTATATATGATCACGGACACAGTTTATGAATAATATACAAGAAACTAGAACGAAATGTTAAAATTCTGATTTTGTCGAAGTAGGAGAATTTTATTAGCATTCAAAATCTTTGAAGTTACTTTTTTATGCATCCATGTAAAAGTCAGTTTCTTAGCCCGCTACTCTTAATTCATTATCTTCCTTTTTAAGTAGCTTATGGGACTAGGTTGGCCCTTTTTGTTACAATAGACCAAGGCAAATAACCTTCCTGACTTTAAGGAATCCCTCATCCTCATGTTTCACGATGTGTATCGCCTATCTTCCGATTTCCTCCTGCAACTCCATCCCTGTTCTGTTAGCTCTGGTAGGTAGATCGTTTTGTTGTTCTCACCTCTGTTTCTAAGGCTTCTCTATCTTAAAGTGCTACATGCTTGGCTCCACATCATTGAATTCAAGATTCATTTCTTTTTTCGAGCCGAAACCCAAAACTCATGATAGCGTTCCTCATCCACCTTGCAAAGAAGAAAAGTGGTTATACTTCACGGTTAAGTTTTATACTGTGTATTATGACAATATGTGCTCCTTTTAGATTAGAGTGATTTATTACAGTTTAAAACATTTCCCATGTATGACAACCTTATGACTATTAACAAACCAAAACATGATCAGTAATAACCAAAAAAGAGGTCTGACGGAATAAGTTGATGAATAATGCAACACATTAAGCCAACCAAGGAAACTTTTTTCTGGAATGTAACCATTATAGGAGGGCTTCTCACTAAGATTTTCGACTCCGATGCCTTTGAATCCGTTGATTGTATGTCCATCGTACTTTCAATCCTTATTTTAAAAAAAAAAAAATTATTATTGGACGAGGGGGTGTCGAACCCGGGAACTCTGGTTCAAGTAGGAAGGTTTGCGCCAGCTGCGCTAGCCTTTCTTGACACTTCCAATTCCTTGGAAGTTCTGAAGTAGTGTTTTCCTGCTTTAAATTTAGCATCGTGCGTTACTTCCACTTGTCAGTAGATCCACCTAGCTTGAGCGCGTGAGGGTTGTTCACCAAATGGGGAAGGTGAAGGGAACAAATAGTTTCTTTATAGGAGATTTCTTTCCTATTTGTTTTCTTTATCTTTATGTTGTCGTACTTATCGATTCCGGTCATACTTAATAGAGCTCTTACGAGAGTTTTAATGTTGATTATTTGTTTATGAACCAAAATAAATCTTACGAGTTTGTAAAGTGCTATATTTCTTCAGATCAGCGGTAAAGATAGTTAGATATGATTTGTGTATTACCAAATGCTAGATGTTCATATGGAACAATATTATTCCTATATGGCAACTAGTACTGGGCCTATTTGTCTATCTAGTACCGATTCAGGTCTGCCTGGAAAAGGAAAAAAGAATTAAAAGCACGATACCTTGGGCATACCTGGTTGCATCTTGTATCCCGTATTAAAAATGTTCTAAATATTTGTCTTGGAGAGCTAGGATGTCGTTACATTGGACTTGTCATTGTTTCTTGCCTCGCTTGCTTTCCAGCTTTGAGGACTTTTGGTTAAGGAATTGGTTTCTTTGGGGGTTCGGGAAGGGTGGGTTGTGTTGATGAAACTTTGTTATTCCTTGTTACTTTCTGACCAAGATGATAATGTATTTCAGGCTTTGTGGAAGCAGGAAGAAAAGGAAAAACAAAAATATCTTGAAGAAGTTGAGATTTCACGGATGGCAACAGAAAAACAGAAAGCAAAGACAAAGGCGGAGGAGGATCGCATGAGAGCGACGGCGGAAATCACCTCTCGAAGCTGTAATCAAAACATTAAAAAGCTCGAGGTTGAAATTTCTCAACTGAAATTTGCGTCTGAATCTTCTAGAATAGCAGCACTTCTTGGTGGTGTTGACATGAACTGTGGTAGAAGCTTACTGGGCAGCAAAAGGGCCTCCATTTGCCCGGACTTTCAGGTGCCCAAAGTTAACGAGAAGATGATGGTGTCCGAGGACAATCTTGGGGAAGGAAGCGTAAAACCAGAAAGAGAGTGCGTTATGTGTTTGACAGAGGAAATGTCCGTGGTTTTCTTCCCATGTGCTCATCAGGTTCTTTGTGGAGAATGTAATGTCCGCCATGAGAACAAGGGAATGACTGATTGTCCTTCCTGCAGGACACCAATTGAGAAGAGGGTCTATGTCCGGTATGCAGATTAGTGTTATTAGCATTTTTTAAGAAGGAAAGACAGATATCTTGGATGGGCAATTTTCAAGTAATGGTTGATGAATGAACTGGTTACTGTTTTTATGTGTTTTTTGGCCCTGGTTTAGTTCCTGGAAAGTAAAGTAGGAGACTGTAAAATTAGACACAAAATCTGAACTAAAATGGTAGGGTATTAACGTGTGGAGTTGGCATCTAATCTATAACTTTCCTATAGTTTGAACCAGGTGGACCTGTTTTTGAAGCTTATATTTGGAACCATATATTTTGGACCATATTTCTTGTCTTTCATCTTGATTGTTCTTTATGATGTTAAATTATGCTTATAGAACTCGATAATTTATTGTGGAAATAGGATCAGATGAGGGATGGTATTGGAACACTGACTGATATATGCTTGTAGCTTGATGAATATTCAGGGTACTTTTTCTGTTTGGGGAAGTGGAACCCAAGTGATGGTTTTGTTGTGTTTGGTTCTGGTGTTGATAGGCACCATTCAGCTGTTTAGGAATAGCTATTTCAACCTCTCAAACGACGTGACACTTGAAATCGGTTCAGCACCAGAACTGGACTGTTGTTTGTTCCTGCAGAGTATCTGTCATTTTTTATGCTCAGTGTAGGATCAGGCTCTTATAGGTTGCTCTACCGTGCTTTCGTTTGTATCGTGATAACCAGGTACTGTGTAACTATATAATTCCAATTGCATTTATAGAAAAAGATTCCTCATCCCCATATTTCATCTTTTTTTTTTATTTAGCAAAAAAAAAAAGATGAACTGGACCGGTGTGGTTGACCTCCAAATAAACTGATCCCTTTCATTAATTTCCACAACTTTTGAACTCTCCATCCATCATTTGATCATTTATTGAGAAGATGAATATGGAAGACGAAGAAGTAATGGAAAACTGGAGGAGATGACTATGAAAGCGAAGGAGGTTCAGATAGAGACACTTAAAAACATCCTCCAACGCAATGCCGGAGTGCGATATCTCCACCCTTATCTACAACAGCTACACGATGTTGATGAAGAAGCTACTTTCCGGCGAGCTGTCCCGTTGTCTTCCTACGATGATTATGCTTACTACATCTCCAAACTTGCTGACGGCGTCCTCCAGGAAGATGATGATGGTCGACCGCTCTTGTCCTTTGACCCTTTGCTGTTTTTCTTTTACAGGTAATCATCCCTTCCTTGATTCTTCTTTGACGAGTAGTTTTATCTTGGTAGGCTACTAAATTTAAAACTTAAATTCAAGTACACGTATCAATTCACTTTCCTACGTGTACTGCACTCATTGGTTTGGATGTAACTTATAAACTTAGTAGCCTACCAAGATAAAAAAATTCTTCTTTGACCCCTTCGATTCACCTTGGTCAATATACGTATTTGTGTTTGAGATTATTTGTCTTATTTCTTATTTTAATGTCTGTTTTATTTGTAAAATATTGAAACATACAAACATTTTAATTTTTCATCTTTATTAGGCTATAAATTTATATATAATATGTACCAATTTATTGATATTATTATGACCGCATAATGAAATAAGAGTTGGAAATTCGTTCCCGTTGTTTTTAATCTTAATCAGAAAAAAAACAGAATTAAATATAAAGAAACATAGGTATCAAAATATTAGAAGTAGCACGCCTATTATTCTCTCTGTATCATCAAGTATCATTAAATTTTTCCATTTTAAAGTTTTTTCTTTTTTTTAGAAAACCATTTTAAAGTTTATGATATAGGGATATAATTTTTATTATTAAAATGTTACATGGAATAATTTAAAGATCGAAATAAGCCTCTCATTTGTTTTTTTTCTTGGAAAATGATTTTCGGCAAAGTAAAATTAGCTAAAAACTATTCACCCCTGTTGGTATAAGAGATTCACCAAATTATTTATCATTTTGCCGCCAATTTAGTCAATTAGTTGACTAAAACTTAGCCACCTAGCAATACTCTTTTTTCTTTTCAACAAATAGACCGTTTTCTTGCCCATAGAATTTTTTTTTGGTTTATCCAAGGGTACCCGCTGTCAATCACATGGTGACTAATCCGCAAGCCAATAGAAATTTGAATATGTATGTTTTGTTTTGGGTCAAAATATTGGGCTTTGCATGGGCCTGGCCCATTTATTTCATATCAGTCATGACATAGCGACGCAAAAAAGTGGACAAACATTTTTTGTCTCATAACTAAGTCCCCACTTCCGTCACGGGTCCCATAACGGAAGTGGGGACTTCAGTCACGACTGACGTGGCACTTCACGCAGCGCCTCGCCACATCAGCGGAGGACGGAAGTCCCCACTCAGCTTTCAGGCGAGAACGGAAGTGGGACTTCCGTCCTCAAGTCACCGAATTTTTTTTTTTTTTTTGGCTTTTGCAAATGTGATGGGATGGAAAGGATGGAAGTGTTGTACTATACACGTTTTCTTTTTTCTTTTTTCTTTTTTCTTTTTTCTTTTGGTTTCTTTTTTTTATGTTAAATTTATATATATATATTATTTTTTCTACAATTGCGAAATTTGAAAAAAAGCTCGAATCCTTTTAGACATTATTTGATGTAGTAATATGATTATTTTAAACACATTAATTGATTTTACTCCAATAGCACTACTACATATACAATAATTTTAATAATATATTAGATAATGTATTCTAGTATACACTAATATACACTAAAATGAGATTGACATTTTAAAGAAAAAAAACAAAAAATTGAGTCGTATCCACTGGCTCCTTTCCTTTTAATTTTCTACTTTATTTCCTATATTATTTTATTAACTAACCCCTATTTAATTCCTTATTAAATTGATGTGATTTTCTATATATATTATCTATATTATACTAACTTTCCTAATCCAAATAAAATCCTAATTAATTCTAATACCAATCCCACATCTAATTAACTTATTCATCTACGTCATTTACAACTATACCCTCGATTACGATACGCGAAAGTGAAACGCCCTCAACAAAAAGTTAATCAAATATATCACGTAATATGTGATGAAAAAAATAAATTGTTCAAAATCACATATCGAGCAAACTAAATTCATAAAAATCACATATCGAGCACGTAATATGGGGACTAATAGGGTTTGTTAGGGTTTTAGGGTTATTAGGGTTTGTTAGGGTTATGAAAGGGTTTTAGGGTGGATAGGTCCCTAATAACCCTAAAACCCTTTCATAACCCTAACAAACCCTAATAACCTTAAAACCCTAACAAACTCTATTAGTCCCTAATAACCCTAAAACTCTGTCATAACCCTAACAAACCCTTTCATAACCCTAAAACCCTAACAAACCATGTCGGCCATATCAAAACCATGTCGGCCACATCATACGGTTTACACACCGATGCTCGCAACGCCTCCCGATTTCTTTCCTTTCTCGTTAGTCCTAAAGAAGTTGTTTTGGGCTCCTCCGATGTTTATCAGCAGCAAATGTACTGTCATCTTCTCTGTGGGCTAATCCAATCGGATTCCGTCGACGGGATCCGAGCTCCTTATGCTGTTGGTTTAATCAGAGCATTTAAATTTTTGGAGGATAATTGGGAGAATCTTTGTGAAGATCTTGAAAATGGGTTCCCAAGTACGGAAATTGTTACTGATCCTTCAATTAGGGATTGAGTTATTCGGATACTTTCCGGATCACCACTACTTGATTTGTCAATTAGGGTTCGATCAATTTGCGCGGGAAAGAAATGGGAAGGTATATTGGGGAAATTATGGCCTAATTCTCGTTATGTTAAGACGGTGTCGTCTGGTAGTATGCAACAGTATTATTCAAAACTCAAATTCTACGCAGGGAATATGCCGATTTTGGGTGGAGATTATTTTGCATCAGAGTGTTCTGTGGCTATAAATTTTGATATTATTCAACCTCCAGCGAAAACCCGTTATGTTATGCTTCCTAATGCAGCTTATTTTGAGTTTCTTCCCTATAATGCGAATGACGAGTTATGTACTGAAACAGTGGGATTTTGTGGTGTGGAGGTGGGGAAAATGTATGAAGTGGTTGTGACAACATATAGAGGATTGTATCGATATCGCTTGGGGGATATTGTTAAAGTTGTGGGCTTTTATAATTCGACGCCAGAGGTTGAGTTTGTGATGAGGGCTCCTCAATCTTCTCATGAGATGTTAACAGAAAGGGACCTGATTTCGGCTATGGAAAGCTTTCAGCTTGCAGTTAAAGATGATGGAATGGATATTGAAATAACAGAGTTTGCCAGTTACTTGGAAATGCAGAAACAGCCTAATAAGCAGCAATTAAAGGTTTTTGTTGAAGTTAAAGAAGGATCTTCTTCACTTTTGGAAAATGACAAGTTAAAGGAGTGCCTAACTTGTTTTGAACAAGGGTTAGGAGGAGGGATATATGGAGTGATGAAAGCAAGAGATGAACTTTGCCCTTTGTTAATGGTCTTTGTAAAAACTGGTAGCTTTGAAAGCTTATTTAGAGTAGCAAGTGAAAATGGATCGTCCGCGAATCAGTATAAACCTCCGAAGATCATAAGAAGCCTTAAGATTGTTCAACTTTTTAGAAGCTTCTGCTATTGTTACTATTGAATCGATAAGCTTATGAATATGAACAATGTAAACATAATTTCTATGCCCAAACTTACTTTTTTTTCATCACAAATCGTGGATTCGACGGTCGTGAGTTCGATATCCTCCCATGCATGGGGAAAGCTTTAGTTGTCTCCCCAACCGGGCTTAAAAAAAAAACTTACTTTTTCAGTTCTTTAGGGAAGAAGAGGATGGTACAAGGAAAGAGATTAGGACTAAGTTCATATATTGGACTATTCTAGATTGTAAAGATGAATTTTTTTTACCAATTTTCCAGGCTCACGGCTCCTATGCGGAACAGGGTTTTGTTCCGCATGTGCGGGACAAAATTCTGACCGTCAGATGAGATTTTTAACGGTCCAGATCAGGAGAGAGAAAAGTTGAGGCTGATTAAAAAAATAATAAATTTTTTTTAAGTCTCTCTCCTGATCTGGGCCGTTCAAAATCTCATCCGACGGCTCCAGTTGTTCTGCACATGCGGAAAAAAAGCTATTCCGCATAGGAACCGGACTGATTTTCCAGTTCCAACTATTAGATCATAGGATTAGACTGACTAGTCGATAGATGATAAAATAGAAGGGAAACAAATAAAAGAATAATAAAAAAATAAAAAAAGGCAAGGGAGCTACCTAATTTTCAAGATTACAAACCTACCAGCATCTCCAATAATGAATCAATAATTTATTTCTTCCATCTTAAAAAATTAAAATTGAGACAAGAATAAGGGTAGCAGACATTATTTGACTGCAAATTAGTATAAAATACGAATCCCATCTTCACCTACAACAACAAGACATTGGTGAAGACCACCACGGCTCCTATGCTGAACAGGTTAAATTCAGTACGTGCGGGCCACGATCTGGACCGTTGATTTTATTTTTCAAATGGATCGACGACTGTCATTTAAAAGAGGGTTAAAATGGTACATATGTAATTTTACAAATAAATAATAATAATAACAAAAAGTAACACGCAGCTGTCACATCGATTGGGTTACCGAGGAGAGAGAAAAATTGCAGCTGAAAAATCAAATGTACATTTCTACAAGAACACATGTTCTTCGTTAGAGAACACATGTTCTTGTATATTGTGAACACATGTTTTTATTAGAGAACACATGTTTTCTGTCAGTGAACACATGTTTTTATTAGAGAACACATATTTTTTATTAGTGAACACATGTTCTTGATTATTGAACACATATTTTTTTAAAATTCATTTTCCCGCCAAAAATATCTTCTCCCAGTTAAAAGTAAGAAAGAGAAAAAATAGCTCAAAGTTTATCCTTAAAATACCCTTTTTGATACAGCCGTTGGATCAAAAAGTATAAAATCCAACGGCTGACAGCTTGTCCCGCACGTACGGAATTTAGACTGTTCAGCATAGGAGCCGGACTGGGTGAAGACAATGGTAATGGGTCCTACCATTAACTTAAGTATATACCTAGAAGAACAAGATTCCAGATCTGACCATTAATTAACTCATAAATAACAAACAAAATCCACCAGAATAAAAATTAATACCACTTAATCAGTCAAGAATAATAATTTCTTTGGCATAGGAAAAAACAAAAATTAATCGAATCATGTTCCATTAGAGTTTCAGAGATTGGAAGACAATTACCACCAATCCAATGTCTGCACATGCATTTTTTTGCCAGCGTAATCTGGTTGAATTTTTTAAGACAATTTTGACTGATCTAACCAGAATTTCTGTAAATATCTGATAATGGTGGCTCATGAGTATCTAACCTTAGATGCATGGTCCTAAGCGAATGACTTCCCAACTTGGAGGCAAATATTGCTTCATATTGCCAATCATCTTTGCATTATCTGTTCTATGGATTTGATATTTTCTGGGCATTTTTCATTCTCTGTATTCAGCAAGAAGGACGAAGACAAGGGGCGGGTTAGCAGTCGCCCCCGAGATTTTTAAAAGTACTACTATATATAGTAAATTTTATATGTAGTTCGAAATATTTTATAAAATACGCCCCCAACAAGTTTTTTTTTAAGTTTTTATATGTAGTTCGGCATACTATTGCAGTTTCGCCCCCTAAAGCCAAATTTCTAGCTTCATCCCTGCCGTTCAGGGAAGTCCAAACTCCATAAAAATAAAGCAAATGTGGACATCCAAATCTTTGCTCCAGATGAAGAAAATCTCCTAAATATTTACATCATCAGTATATGCTAAGAATAAAAATTTAAGGAAGCAAACCACAATGGCTTCCTTCAACAACCTCAAACCCAACAAAATACAATCTCAGGAAACAAAACTCAATCTGGCCTTCTCATTTTCTTCCTCGATTGTTTCCTCCATTTCTCTACCAAATGAGTATGTTTGGTAGCCAGAAGCAGTGGATAAATGGTCACTACTTGCTGATCTATTAATGTCATCAAGATCAGCAGTAAGAGGAATTGGCCTTTCAGGTATGGATGGAACCGCGATATCTGAATCCAACATCTTAACTACTTGCTCCATTGTTGGTCTTGCATACAATTGCGGATGTGAGCAAAGAACACCAATCAATACATACTTCTCCAACATTTCTGGAGCACCTAATTCTGGCATGTTTTCTTCAATTACATCCAAAGCTCTGCCTTTTTTCACCAATGACCATGCCCAATCCGTCACAAGTCTAGGTTGATCATCTTTAACTTCCATAATCGACTTCTTCCCACTCAAAAGCTCAAGAAGCAGAACTCCAAAACTGTAAACATCGCACCTTTCAGTTAGCTGCCCGTATAATGCATACTCAGGCGCGACATACCCCATCGTCCCTGCTACTCTAGTACTCAAATGTGTGGCTCCCTCAGGTGTAAACTTCGCCAATCCAAAGTCTGCAACTTTAGGCTCAAATTTCTCATCTAACAGTATATTACTAGCCTTTATATCCCTATGAATAATAGATGGCTGTGCACCATAATGCAAATAAGCTAACCCTCTCGCCGTCCCCAATGCAATCTTTTGCCGAATTGGCCAGCTGAGCTTATTGTCAGTTGTCCCAAACAAATGATCGTGGAGACTCCCGTTCTTAATCAAATCGCAAACAATAATCCTCTGGTGACCCTCGAAAGTTGTCGTTGCAACACAATAACCTCTCAAAGCAACAAGGTTAACATGCCTAATGCTAGCAATAACCTCAACCTCGTGTGTGAAACTAGCATCGCCCGCGGCAGAACAGTTCTTGAACCTCTTCAATGCCACTTCACATCCATCAGGCAACACTCCTTTGTATACATTTCCATACCCTCCTCTCCCAATTATATACTCCCAGTTAAAATTGTTCGTGGCCGCCTTAATTTCTTCCAGTGTGAACTTAATTAAATTAGTATTTGCATTAATTGAATCCAATGCAGAAGAACCAATACCAGAATTTGTATGATTCTTCCATTTCCGTTTTGTTCTTCGCCATATCCAAAGCCCTAATAAACCCAGAGCAAAAATCAACCCACAAACTGCCCCAATTACAGGAATCACGATGCTTCTACGCCTTCTACCAGAACCGACATCCGGGGGAGGACCCAGGGAAAACAAGCAAGTAGCTGTATCATTATTGGTGGGACCCAACTGGTTGGCGAAAGCGGCGGCATAAATCGAAAGGTAATCCGAACATCTGGAGACGTTGTCCCCGGAAGGCCGATTGACGTACGATGCCTGGAGGCCAGTAAGGCTGACGGTACACGTGGCGCAAGCAGAGCCGGCGAGCGAACGGTTGCAGGCCGAAACGACGTCGTTGATGGCGGAACGACTCACATTGGACTCGAACTCCGAGCGCGTGGTGATACCCATACATCCTTCCGAGATCCAGCTGGTTTGGAAGCCGCAGGTACGGCGGATGTTAAGATTGGGGACGAATTCTCTGAGTAGGGATTCGTAACCGTTGGCGCAGGACTCGGCTGAGTTGACTGGGGGCAAGAACGAGTTAGTATATCGGAGATACTCGGATTGGAAGAGTCGAATCCCTTGGCGGGTGTATTGGCACTGCATTCTGGTGTCCAAACTGGGCTGCTGCCTCCCCCGGGCTAGCCGGCGGAGAATATCGAAGTCCAGTGGACATGGTGATGAAGTATTGTCGCCGGTGGTGGTTTGGAGGAGACTCCGGCGGGCAAATAAGAGAACAAAATGAGCTTGAAGAAGGAGAAAAACAAGGGAACGCATTTATAAGTTTGATTAAATTGTTACAGAAAAAAATATGAAATTCTTCATGGAGCTCTTTTTTATTTTGGGAAGTAGTCGTTGTGGACTGGTGGACTTTTTTTTTTGTTAAATTGAAGAGAATGAAGGCAGGGAGGGGACTGCTTGAGTACTGAGTAGTAAGAAATACTTAGGAAATTGGTCCAACGCAGCAGCCTACTTGACGCTAAAACGAATTTACTATTCAATTTGGATAATTTTAATATGGATTAAGTCTATTAGATCATGCGGTTTAAACTTGACTACATTTCCACCAAATGAAGAGTGATAAAACTTTGTAATTAATTAATTATGTGTTTAATTCTATACCACAATATCCCTACTAATCTGATTCATATCAGAATTTTTCATTTAATTTTTGGTTTTAATTATGATGCTAAACACAAAAATTCATTAAATATTAAAAAGTTTTAGTTATGAGATAAAAATTTCACGGTTCAATTTTTTTAAAGCAAAATTTATTGTAATTTTATAATATATTGCGTAAAATAGATGTTCATTAACAAAGATTACATATTAGATAAAATGTAACACCCGTTTTAAAACATGTTGTACCTGTCAAAAGGTTAATGATATTGTCAATGCAGATTTCTTCATGCCAAGGCAATTTGTTTTCAAATGACTAAGTTACCCTTTTGATCAATATTAACATCTCTCAAATATTTTGTTTACTAATCTATCTATACTCGATATATAATTTATCTCTCTTATTCATAAGATCATCCCATAATCTTTACAATATTTTCTTTTCTAATATATTCATACTCAATCTCTATTTTTCTCTCTATTATAGTGCTAGAAGTTTTCCACAAAATAAATAAATAAATAAATAAACAAACAAACAATATAAATTCTTCCTTACTTTAACATTTTTGCCATACTTATACATTGATATTTTTTTTTTCACAAATGAAATAGAGAAGATAATCAAAGTCGTATTGTTCAAAAGATTATAAATTTACAATCGTTTTCTCGCTTATTAGTTGTAATGAATGAAAATTTTGAAGCATGATTTTTATTGTTTTATATCGTTAACTTCTAACATTATAAGAGATCGAAAAATAGAGATTAAGTGTGGATATATTATGGAAGAAAATATCAGAGATCATGAGTTGGTTTTTTAATTAAGCGGAAGAAAATTAGAGATTGAATGTGAATAGATTTGGGGGAAAAAATATTGAAAAAATAAATTAATTGAGTTTGCTAAATTAATTGAGAAAGATTAATATTGACCAAAATGTTAGCTTAATCATTTAATAACAAATTGTCTTGATAAGAGAAAATATACCTTGTCAATATCACTAGGCCGGAAAAATTTGGGGTGGAACGGTCCCCAATGGGTCCCACTCCACTCCTCTCACGTAAAGAGGAGACTCACTCTGAATGACTGCAGGGGACCCTCACGCTGTAAGTGGATCCTGTTTAATTTTACGTGAGATGAGTGTGGGGCCGGACCCATTGGGTCCGCCCCATGCCAGACTCCCCACTAGGCCTGTCAACAAGTGTTGTCGGTATAATATGGCCTCGTCTCTCAACTTCCTATAATTTACAGTGGTGATGATAATGTTGCATTGATGAGGCCAGACTAAACGACAGTTCTCAGTGGGCTTATTAAATTCAAAATAGAGGTAATCAAGAGTCAAGACCACATCCATTTTGATTTATTGGGCTCTGCATGTATCTGATTTGTGGTGTCCTATAAATTTATTTCATATTTACAACTTCATCAACTGCCAGAGCCTTATTCGAATGAGTTAAATATTAATAGAACTTTCTTTCTACTTTTTAGGATTAATAGAGGAGTTAATGGCTATTTATGCCCCCTACGAATGTTTCAAATGAAGAGTTAACCCTAAACTATTTTATGTGCTATTATTACCCCTAACTATTTACGAGGGAGCTTTATTTATGCTCAAAAGTGACGGAATCCCAGCGAAAGGGGCGGCGTAGCACATGTGAACCGCACATGTGAACGTTAAGGGTCATAAATGTCATTTTACTGAGTCATCTTCAACCTCCAAAATATTGTTCTTCTCCCACCTCATTTCTTCCATTTATGTTTTAAAAAAGAAGAGGCAGCCAAAAAGATTAGGGAATTTTTGAGCTAATTGTCCACTCGCACAGTTGCCCCCAACTGCACAAATGCAGCAGCCACACCAGATTGGAGTCTCAAAACCAACCTTTCTTCTTCCTCATCCACTCAATTTGCCTGGAAAGAATGGAGCAAAAAGAAGAAATCCACCACCGCACTGAACTTCGATCCACCTCTTGAGCATTTCTCCAAATTGGATCCCGTTTTTGGGTTTGTCAAGCTCCGACTCCGTTAATTAGCTATGGGAGCTTCTCACCTCTTCACTCCCTTTCTTCTCCTAAGAAAAGAAAAAAAAAAAAGGATTTTCTTTAACCCTTCATTTCATCAAGAAGAAGTGTGAAATTATTTCAAGATTTCCCTATTGGGTTTCTTGCATGTGTTGATTTCTGAGTTGGATTTTGTTCAGTGGAATCAGAAAGCTTGAAATCTTGTTGTGATGGCTAATTAAACCTTCAAGATTTGGATTTCAATGGGTGTTAGCTGTTGGATATGGAGCTTGGCTGGTAGCTGGAAAAGGTAGCTGGTGGTGGGTTGGGGAAGCGGCAGGGTGGAGGAAGAATGGAGACAGTAGAAGAATGATTTCACCAAAATCTTGAAAAGTTGTCAGGTCGGGTTGGCCAATTTGGGAGGAAATTAAGGCTAATATGGATAATGGGTCGGGTCATTAGATGGGTTATAGGCAACCCATTCTAAACGACTAAATGGACACTTATACCCCCTACAAAGAGTACTTGTGCGGTTCGCACATGTCTTACGCCGCCCCTTTCTTGGGATTCCGCCACTTTTGGGCGATAAATAGCTCAAAAGTAAATAGTTAGGGCGTTAATAGCACATAAAATAGTTTAGGGTTAACTCTTCTATTTGAAACATACGTAGGGGGTATAAATAGCCATTATCTCTTAATAGAGAGGATTCAATCATCGATCCTCTTATTCTTTATTTAGATCAATCTGAATTCCCTCTTCTTCGTCTTAAATTAAATGTCTATGACAACGAAAAAGAATTGCATGCTTTAACCAGCAAAAAAACCAATATTCTTACTAAAACATTAATTTTGGAGGACTATAAGTATAGAATCTATACAAGTATTATGAAAGAAAATAAATATCGAGGGCAAATTTAAAAGGAAAAAATCGACAGAATCAATATTTTTTAATCAAATTATAAAATTTTCGGGATAGCAGCTGTCCCGTCCCTTGTTTCGTATAGACTCTCGGTGCAAGTGGTTGTCTTACATTAAAAAATTAATTTAAATTTTATGTAGAAAGTTATAGAATTGAACCTATAGTCTCTCTTTATCCATAATAATAATAATAATAATAAAACTCCGTTTGTTTCAATTTCTAAGCCGGAACAAACCTTAACCAAAATGAATACTACATCCTTAGAGAAAATCAAACGATAAGAAAAAGTATTGCAGAAGTAGAAGGGTTGTTGACATAGAAGTGTTTGTCGTCAAGACCGAAGTAGTTAAGGTGGAGAGGTGGGTATTTTCTCCTCTGCTAATTTAATCAAGATCATCAAATCATCAGATCATTCGATTCGACATACTGATTGAAATTTGCACAGTACGAAAGAAACATAATTCTACACCTTAATCGAATCGCCTCGAGACGTGCCAGCAGACATATCACATACTATTTGATGGCAAAAAATCGTCTGTTCCCGTTTTGTGTCTCTTTCTGTATCTTCACGAATAGATATTTGCTCACGTGTATATTTTTCTCTTGTGGATTCCACTATTTCTTTTAGGTTATAATTTTTTAATTAAAAATTTAATACATGTTATTTTTTTATTGATGAGACAGAAGAAAAGAACACGAATGTGGATAGAAAATTCCTAGCTCTATTTGCCTAACTAATTAAATCTACTCTTCGCGTTTAGGAAATTTAGGAGACTTACCAAAACTACCGTGTATCTGTTACCTTTGACCTTACTTCTACTTCTACAACTTGAATTCATAAAACTTCAAGATCTTTTCTCAATTGTCCTCTCTCTCTTTCTTTTATACTTTCATTAATATTATGCAAAAAATATATTTTTTATAGAAAATGTTTAAGTGAGGGATAATTCTGATATGAATCAGATCCATTGAATCTTGTGGTTCATAAGTAGTACTGTCAAACGGATTAAAAGTCGCGGATCGGTCCGTAATCCGCACTAAATGGACTGGGTATTGACTTGAAAATAATAGTCCGTTTAAATGCGGTATATATATTCTTTTATTTTTTATACATCAATAACAAATATTCAAAGTTTTCCAACCCTAATCTACTCGGAATCCAAATCTGAAACTTGAGAGTGTGGAAGATGAAACATAACAAAAAAATATTACAATTCGTTTACCTCTTTCTTTAAATTTTAAACTTAACATCTCATGACACCAATTAACTTTTATAAAATCAATTAATCATATGTATCTTGAGTTTGTCATTTACTAGCTACATGTATGATGAAGTTAATTGAGATGTAGACTAGTATTGAATTGCTACTTTCTTGTACCTTAATATGATGAATTTTTCATTATTGACTTTAGGTCGGTCCGTAATTTATTAAGATGCAACATACTAGCTATTTTTTTATTTTTTATTACTAGTTTCTTTAAAATTGTCAAAAAAATGAGAAAGTCCGCGGACTGGGTATGTGATGCGGAACCGTTGTACGAATACTAAGGTTCGGCTTGAATGCCCGATCTTTCTCTATCTCGAAAAGTTTATGGGGGAATATAAACAACATTTCTCCCGCAAGGTTTAATATCAATGGGGGCTAAAACACCACAATAAGTATAAACCAAACTTATTGATACAGTAACTCAAACATGAATGAATTCTACCCAGAGAATCAAACACAAAGTAACTAAGGAATAACCTTAAATCAATATATCAAGTCCAACAATAACATGGCTGAAATCCCTCTTAAATAGAGTGGAATTTCGTCCAAAAATAACCCACAAATAAGAGTCCTTTAAGGATTAGGACTCTACAACTCATAGATAACTAAAAACACTACCTAACATCAAGGACAACATTTCCTATTATTTAGCTAGCTTATTTCGGCCAACATGGCTAATTAAACAATATAATAAATCTGAAATATAGAATATACTTTAATTATCAAATGACTAAAATACCCTTTCAACCGTTTTCCTTCCAATTATGTATTTTGCCTTCAAATGCTATTAGGTGTGTTTGATCCTTGTGCCTTGCATTCATGGAAGGCTTCTTTGTCTCTTGAGCCTTTATAGTAATGACTTTAAATACCCGGAAGAAAGGCTTTATTCGGAAGCTCGTATTTGGTGTGTATGAGTTAAAGATGAAGTCATTTATCCAAATGACCTCTTCACGCTTCACATATGATCTTGTATCAGTATGGACTTACCATTTTAAGGTCCGTAAAAAAATGGACCAAGTCCGGTCCGATCCGTTTAGAGTGAGTCCGTTGCGGATATTGACCGGACTGAACTGGACCGGTCCGTTTGACAATGCTATTCAGAAGTGGACACATCACTACAAAATAAATAAAAATACAAATTTGTGATGATGTGGTAAGTTCTGTACTACAAGGTCAACATGTACCTAATTCATATGAAAAATTTCCTTAAGTGAATATGTTGAAAAATTGAACTCAAACTTAACTCAACACTAAAAGGTACTCCCTCCGTCCCAAATTATCTGTCCACTTTGTATTTTACACGGTGATTAAGGTTTCATCAAATTCTATATTGGGAAATGGTAAAATGTCAAACATGACCCTATTTAATTTTACTCATAATTTAATTCTACCTCTTTTATCTCTCTAGTATTCTCTCTCCAACATTTAATGTATGGGGTAAGAGTGAAAAAATCATTATTAATAAACTATTTATTTAGAAAGTAGACAGATAATTTGGGACATATTACAATAGAAATGTGGATAGATAATTTGGTACAGAGGGAGTAACTCAAAAGAGAGCATAATACTTATAAATTGCAAATATATGTGCTGACAAGTTAAATGATATTAAATTCTTATCACACTCTCCTCAAGTAAAAGGCTGACATATATGTAGCGTGAAATAAATTTATAAGATTAAACATTTACTTACGGGTGATTCAGATTAAATTTAGTGACCATGATATCATATTAAAAATAAACTTAGTCCTAAGTCTAATTAATGTCTCAACAGATTTCTTCTACACGATTTTTAAGCAGAACCTTTTTTTTCTTGGAAAGTGATAGTACTAATGTTGAGATAATGGGGTGGTAGCACATTAGTGTTATGGTGTAATGAAGGGAAAATGAATGGATGACGTGTTTGGTAATGGGGCATGATTGGTGTAAGACATTGAAAGCGTAGAATAAGGTGAAAGGACTACAAAAGAGTATAGGAGGCGGTGGTGTAGTGAAAGGAAAATTTAATTATATAATCGTTTTTTTTTTTATTTTGTTATACCGTTTTTAATATTAATTGGGCGGAGTTATTTTTTTAGATAAGTCTCGTTCAATTCATATAAAAGTTTGTGAAACTAATCTTACAAGTACAATTTTAGAATTGAATAAATGTGGTGTGGTGTCTCCGATTTAATTCCTTGAGCACCATAAATTTATGGAAAATTCTGATATGTACCAGATCAATGTGGACCTTGTGATTCAGATCTGACTTCATCATCACAAAGTTTGTCTCTCTCTTCATTATGTGGTGATATTGCCAGTTCTGGATCACATGATCCAATAAATCTGATCCATATTAGAATTATCCTAAATTTATTGCGTGAGCTATCCGTCTCTGCAATAATTAGATATGGTTCTTGCCATGATTATCAAACTGATTGATTAACCTTTCATTTTCTTCAAAGAGAGTATAATACGGTATTAAGAAAACCGTTCTCTAAGTTAAATTATGACATTTCATGAGTTTGATCAATACATTGATTCAGATGATTAAATTCATAATTCCGCTATAACTTGCGGGTGTAAACTCTTTTTTTTTTTTTTTTTTTCTTTAAGAGGGGTTTTATAACGCGCTTAAAAGGAAAACTTTTTATGATTATTGCATGATGACCTAAGATAAAAATTGGTTCAATTGATAAAGATGTAGCACATCTCATAAAATTTAAGTGTTTAATTTCACTAGTATGTGAGGACAATATTGATGGACGATATGTAAAAGCTCTTATAAATGACATATAGTTAAGAGAATATGCTCTTACCGGAGCCGACACAAAACAAAAACATAAAATTAACCTCTATATTTAAAGGATAATTCTGATATGCACAAGTCCATTGGATCATGTGGTTTAGAACTGACCATATCATCAAATAATAAAAATAAAAACAATTATGTGATGACGTAATTAATTCTATATCACAAGGTTTATATGAATCTGATTCATACCAAAATATTCCATATTTAAATATTGACTTCACTTCTAACACAAGGGATATGTACACGAAGAAGTTTGGCGCTTAAAAGGGTCCCAGATGAAAAGTCTATTTCATTGCACTCAACTTCTTTTTTTTTTTTTTTAAGCCTGAAAGGCGTTGCCCCCAAGGGGGAGAGAGCGAAGAGTACCTTAAAAAGGCCGATTAAAATACGCCCCATGTCTGAGAAGGGTATTACCTCACCAGAGGAGGAAGGAGGATGCCTCACCAGAGGAGGAGATTATTGCCCCAATAAATGAGAGATACGGGAATCGAACACCGATCCGTGTTCGGATAACTTCACCACTTGAGCTACCCGGTTCTAGTACTGTCAAAATGGGTATGCCCGCCCGCCCCGCCCCACCCCGTCATGGGCATGTCTTAAATGGGGATGGGCGGGCATGCCCGCTTTTTTCACGGGTTATCAAAAGGGATGCCCGTACCCGCCCGCCGAATGCCCGTGGGCAAATGGGCATGCCCGCAACCCTTATTATTAATTTTGTTTTTTTTTTTAAAAAAAATAGATTAAATCCGAAAAATTCAACAAAATTTATTTATTTCTCATTCACTAGTAGTTTATAGTCCTGTAAATGGTAAATAAATATCCAAAATAGTTCAAGAACAATCAAATACAAGTCCACAATATCCAAAATAGTTATAAAAACAATCAAAGTCCATAATTTCAAAAATAATTCAAGATCAACTATCCAAAATTAACAAACATATTACTTTGAGTCAAAACAACAAAAAAATAGATACGTTTTTTTAATATCCCGTATCTATTGATTTAGATCTTGAACACTAGAAGTTTTATTTGAATCCACCTTAGATAATTTTGATTCCTTCTCATCATCTCCACCTATAAAACACACACAACTTGAGAAGTTAGAACTTAAAACATTATAAATGGTAAATGGTAAATGATAAATGATAAATGATAAATGATAAATAATAAGTTAGAACATAATTTAGTTACCTTCAAAGATGAAACCGTTAATATTTGGGTAATAGAGGTATAGAAACGGCTTGAGGGGCTTTGCCCAAAGATATATAACACGGTTCAACTTTTATATTGGGCTTTTAGGTTTTTTTTTCTTCTTTTGGCTCTCAAGTCTCAATCGTGAAAAATTAATCCATATCCAAAATAAAATAAAAAACAAAGCGAGCATGCCGGTTAGCAACCCGCCTGCACTCGCATTGCCCGTTACTCGAGCGGGTATGCCTATTAATACCCGCATTTAAATCGGGACATCGAATCATAGGCCCATACCCTGCCCATTAGGCTCAGTAGGGCGGGAGACGCCGCAGTGATACGCTATTTTTGACAGCTCTACCCGTTCCCATGCACTCAACTTCCTTAACAAATTGTATGCAAATCTAGTCCAAAATCTTATCTATAAAAAAAGTTATACAAATCCAATTCACATGCAATAAATATACTATAAAGAAAATTATTTGCGCAGTCTCTTTTTTTTCTTCTTCTTTGTTTCGAGCATAATTTATTTGTATAGTCGATTTGTTGCACGTTGATAATGAAAAACATTTTAGTTGATAATATTATATTTAAAGAATTTTGTCTATAAGCAGAATGTTAGTAGTATAAAAACAAATTAAAAAATTATTGTCATCGTTAACTGAGTTGGACCCTGACTCAGAGTCCAATCGTCAAGAAGGACTTCTATAATAGCCACGTAGGCGTCCTGATAAAAAAATTGACATCGGAAAATAAATTGATGGAATGCGGTCTAAATATTAAAAATTCCACATTTACTAAACATTTTATCTTTAAATAAAAAATTTGACGATACAATTTTTTTAGTTAATAAGTGTTGTGATTTTGCATAGAATATAATCACTGTCCAAAAACCTATTATATTATTATAAGAATATTTTGGACATTTATTAATTAAAATCAGGTTTGTGTACTGTTTATCTAATTCACAAAGTCCATTTAGATTGGATATCAAATTAAGATTTTAGTATCAATCTGAAACTAAAATTAAATTTTAAATTATTTAATAATTTAATTTTTTTTTTCTAAATTCAATTCAAAAAATAATTTAAACAACACGTTGAGTTTCGAACCAAATCAAAGTACACCTATAAATTATCACGTTTAGTTATAAAAAATGATTTTTAAAATGGACTTCATCAATGGGCTTACTTGGATTGGGTTTGGTTTGGGATTTGGTCTCAAACCTAGTCACAGCAATTTTGGATTGAGTTTGGGTTTGGGTTTGGGCGGAAAAGTTAAAAAGCGAGTGAAACAATTCAAATTCAATTTTTTTTTCGAAATAATCGTCCAATTTCAAATTATGACTTCACAAATTTAGAATTTGAACATTTCCCGCTAATTTAAGAGCTAAAAATTTTGAATTTAACAATTATTTGAAGAAAAAAATTTGAATTTGAATAGTTCCCGCCCGTTTTTTAGCCTTTTCCGCCCAAACCAAAACCCAAACTCAATCCAAAGCTGATTTGGGATTAGGTTTGAGACCAAATCCCAAACCAAACTCAATCCAAGCAAACCCAATATATCAGTTCTCTTCTCTTATCGGCTCCACATGATCAGAGCCACCGCCTGGCCAGAAGAAGTTAAAAGTCCCCAGTCGAACTATGAGTGCTGCCCAAAGTTTGGTGGTGGTGGACCGGTGGTGGTGGTCCACTGTGGGTCTCTTTCAAACGCTTGTTTTTTAAGAACAAACCAACACTACTTAACAATCCCATTAGTACAATTCCTCCAGAAGTGTAAACCAAGCAATCCCTCCACCAATAATCAAAGCAGAAATAAATTTCCAATAAAAAAATACTTGTTCATCTTTTTAGTTTTTACTCTGATTGCTGCAGTGGGGATTACTCCCAACAGTGGCACAAATTTCTGGGTTCTTTCAGGACAGAAACTAGAAAAAGTTTGTGATTTTTTTTTTTATTTTAAGGTGGTGGTCCGAATTGTCTTTTGTCTGGGATTCATAAGTATCTTCAAAAGTCTCTATCAAGCCATTATTTCTTTCTGGTTGCTACTGCGTTTGTCTTCCTCTGGCTTTTTTTGGCTTTCTTATCTTTACTCTCTGGGCCAGAATGGTGGTTAATGGGATTTTTTCAAGAATCACCACCTTCCTCAGCTAGAACTGTCTGGTATGTATGTCACTGGAATTCATTATCAGATTTCTGATGCTTTTAATTCTGTGTTTTTTATGTTATACTCCCTCCATTTCGTACTATAAGTTGTTGATAATACAATATGTTTTAAATGGAACAACTCTTGGAAAATTTTGAATGTCTAACTATGATTAATTTCTTTAATTTCCAAATCCCAGTTGAGCGTTTTTAACTCTGGAGTCTTATGTTTTCTTGTTTATGACTTGTTCTAATTGCCTCTGAAGATGTTATTGTTACTATTTAATCAAAATATCAATATAAATCTCTTAGATAAAATTAGTGGTATACAAGTTATGTTTAAAAGAGTAATATCGATATTTTGATTAATAAAGTATCTATTTTTGCTTTCTCGCTACATGTCTAAACGACTTATATTATGAAATAGAGGGAGTAATATTCTTGAAGGGAATTCACATTGTTTTTGTATCCAAATTATGCTATGTTTATTTTTTGTATGCATCTAAAATAACTTCAAATTTTGATTTTATAGATCCTGTTTTTTGGTAAATTTTGATTACAGCTATGGAGAAACAGAAGGAGAATCTCCACTCTCCAGACACAGTTCTAGGGGACTACTTAAGAAATTCAGAATCTGAAACAGAGTCCTTCTCCAAAGAGAGCATATCAGACTCAGAAACTCCAAAAGATCCAAAACCTGCTTCTTCTAGGTGGTCAGAATTTATTCAATTATTCAAGAGCAAATCGAAGCGACATTTGGCCACTCTGCATCCCCTCAAACTATCTAAAAGATTTAGTAGTAGTTTGAGAGAGGAAATTACCCGCGTTCCAGATGCTATATTTGAAGTTGGTTTCAACTATTTCAAGCCCCAATGGAAGAATTTTACCTTCTCTGAGCTTCAGTCTTCAACCAAGAACTTTTCCCAAGGTTAGTAGTTAGACCTTGATCAGAAGTTTTTTTTTAACTGCAGTGAATTTTATTGCTTGATAGTATTGAAAATTCATGCAAAAACATATCTGTTGTCCAGAGTTTTTAATTGGGAAAGGAGGATATGCCGAAGTGTACAAAGGCTGCTTGCAATCAGGGCAGCTTGTGGCTATCAAGAAGCTGATACGCGGACCTATGGATGAAAGAACTGGAGACTTTTTATCTGAGCTTGGAATAATGGCACATGTCAACCATCCGAATACCGCTAAATTGATCGGTTATGGGGTTGAAGGCGGATTATTTCTTGTTCTTGAGCTTTCTCCCCATGGAAGTCTAGCATCTTTGCTTCACAGTTAGTACACTTCCTACACATTTATTCCTAAAGAGTTACAATTTATATGCATACCCCGTTAATTATGTGATACTCGGTTTTGATATTCGAAATGATTTACAGGCTCAAAGGAGAAGCTTAAATGGAATATTAGGTATCAGATTGCTTTGGGGATTGCTAGAGGGCTTCTGTATCTTCATGATGGCTGCCAGAGGAGAATCATCCATAGAGATATTAAGGCTGCAAATATACTGCTTACTGAGGATTTTGAGCCTCAGGTATTTATAAGTAACCATGGTCCATACATATTATATAGATTTCGCGGACCCTAATGTTTATTTATTTAACATTTGCCAGTAGTCATCAATTGCACATTTGGCCGGTCCATTTTTTCTTGATGAAGTGATTAGATATAGCAATTACGACCTTTGATAATTATCTGGTGTCTTGATTGAGATTAACGTTTTTATGTTTTCCAGATATGTGATTTTGGCCTTGCAAAATGGTTACCAGAGCAGTGGACTCATCTGACCGTGTCAAAGTTTGAAGGAACATTCGGGTTTGTTAAATTTACCGTTTTCAAATATTTTGCTTCTCTACCTGCTGTCCAGTAATCATCACAAAGTATTACTCCTAACTCTGTTTCCTGATCTTTCCATTTTAGATATCTCGCTCCAGAGTTTTTAATGCACGGGATAGTGGATGAGAAGACCGATGTTTTTGCCTTTGGCGTGCTGCTGCTTGAGCTCATCACTGGACGTCGAGCACTGGATTACTCGCAACAAAGCTACTCTCAACAAAGCCTTGTTATGTGGGTATGCATTCTTGTCTAGTTACCTCGCGAAGATAGTTCACTAGTTTCGATAAGGAGCTGAACATGTGATTTCTTTTTTCGCTTGTTGTAGGCAAAACCGCTGCTGAAAAAGAACAGAATTAGAGACCTGATCGATCCTTTACTTGCTGATTACGACCAAATAGAGATGAACCTCGTGATCTTGGCTGCTTTTCTCTGTGTGCAAGAGTCTTCAATTCGACGACCCCGAATGAGCCAGGCATGTATTAATACTGTTTTCTTAAACACATTCAAATAGCCAGAAGTATTTAACTCTAGAATATATCTGAAATGTATTCTTAAACACGTTAAAGGCATACGAATAGTTGAAGAGGCAGTAAAAAGCTCCAAGTGAAATTTTGCATCTTTGTATTTGTTCTAAAGCAGAGACACAATGGTAAAAGCCCGAGAAGATTTCTGTGACGTATCCTCAATTAAACCGATCCCAGTTACAACCGGATTAATGAAATTGGGCAGTGAAAATCTTACTTTGGTTCCATATTCTACTTGCAGGTGCTACTGCTTCTTAGAGGGAGCTGTGGAAGCTTTGAACTGGTAAGGAAATGTAAAAAACTGTCGTATTGGAAGACGTATTACGAAGAGCTGTTCAACACGGATGAGTACAGCAAAAGCACAGCCCCAAGTGATCTAAGCTTGAAGAAACAGATAGTCATGGAAGTTTAACATATGCTCTATCAGTTTATTTGATCTTCATAATTTATTATTAGCACGGAGTCATTGCTGAACATATACGAACGAGTCTTTAGTGAGACCAGAACTAATAGAACCATCCCGGCAAAATAATGTATATCTCTTGTAGGTGTTTAGTTTTTTGGTTACATAAGGAAGTTTTGTTCCCAAAGATGGAAGTCTCCCTTCCCAGTTAATTGAGGAAATTGAACCAATTTTGCAGTGTTGAAGAAGAAATATATGTAATTTCATCATTATTTATTTACTCATCAATTGATGTACATAAGAATAAAATAGAAAAATCAAGGTAACGGGAAAAGAGTGGTATTCAGGCATTGGACCCGACTAATCCATTTTTTTTTATATAATATAAATTCCACGTGATTTTAAAGCAAACAACTTGTGAAACGGTCGTCCACTTGATTACTATCACCTCCACTTCGATGCTTTGCAACATTTCCTTTCTTTAAAAAAGAAAAAGGAAAAAAAAACGCTAATATTTCCACTTCGATCCGACGACCATCAAATTTTCTTGAAAGGGACTTGAGTGGAACCACGGTAGCTAATAATGAAAGGGACTCATAACTAAGCTTATTAATTATCACAAACACACATTCTATCTCTAAGAGAAAATGAACAACTCAATCAAAATATTGAATTTTTTATATGGTGATTTGTATAAATATTTGACTCGATGAATCTAATTATTAAACACTGAATTTGCCGATAATTTTTTTTTTTTTACAATTCTATAATATTAAACGTTCTCAAAATATCTCAAAGTAGAGCCTTAATTTGTACAAGGATTGAATGTATGACCACTTGAACTCAGTTGACTACATTGAATACAATGGCATTCCATTCCTCTACCGCCACCACCGCCTCCTCCGTAGGGACGAAGCCAAAATTTTAGTGTTGGGGGAGGGATGCAGTAAAGATCAGTGTAGAAAAAGCTGAAAGAAAACTCGATAAAAAAAATTTCAAAATATATATAAAATTTCGATAAATAATACTCCCTCCGTCCCAAATTATTTGTCCACTTTGTATTTTGCACGGGAATTAAGGTTTCATCAAATTCTATAGTGAAATATGATAAAATGTCAAACATAACCCTATTTAATGTTACTTTCAATTTAATTCACCTTCTTTTCTCTCTCCAATATTTAATGTAAAGGGTAAGATTAGAAAAATCATCATTAATGAACCCTTCATTTAGAAAGTGGACAAATAATTTGTGACAAATTAAAAAGGAAATATGAACAGATAATTTAGCACGGAGGAAGTACTCCCTCCATTCCCTATTAATTGTCGTTTAGGAGATATCTAGGTATCCGAATTAATTGTCGTTTAAGGTTGTTTTATTAGTTGTCAACAATTTATTCCAATTATACCCTCAACATTTTCCTTTCTTTATGACAAAGAAGTGAGAGAGAGGGAGGGTGGGGGATAATATTGGAAGTTTAGGTGAAAATGACAAGTTCCTTAATTTTCTCAAATTGTCTAAAGAGTCTTATATTTAGGAATGGATGGAGTAATATTTTTAAAAATCGACGCCCGCCCCTATCTTCACCCCTGCTCCTCCGCGGGTTGTTGAGTTTGGTGATTTCTGCCATTAGTAAATAAAACAAATAAAAAATGGTACGGTAACAATAAAGAAGATAAAAAAAAGATTTTTGACGCCCTGAGGCGGTGCCCCGAGGGAAGAGCGAGTACCCTAGATCAGTGGGAGTGTAGCATGCCCCATGCACGGGGGAGGAGCTTAGCCTCACCAGGAGGAGGAAGAGAACAGCCTCACCGTGAGGAGGAGATTTTATTAGTCTCCCATGATGCGAGGGAGAGGGTGTCGAAGCTTGGGACCTTTCGGTCCCAAGCCAAAGACTTACCCACTGGGGCAAGCCTTTTGGTAGCTTAATTTGCATGGTTGTAGTACAAGTAACGAAAACATGGTCCACGGAAATTAAAGTGTTGCTTTTTCCCCCCACTAACAAAGGCATCATTTTGCCATTATTTCATTAATGCAAAAAGTGTGATTTTGTATGTTATTATCATCTTTAAATCTTGAAGTAAAAGAGAGGCGAAGAGACTTTGGACCATCCACATGTAGGGCTTACCACTTTCACCTTTTTGGATTCTTGGTGGGCCTAAAAGATGACGCCACGGCCCAAATATTAGTGAACTGCCCCCAGTTGACCAGCGCGTAACATGTTTTATTCTATGCGGTATCAGATAAATTAATTTGATAACGGATTTTTTTTTTTAAAAAAAAGAACATATGTTTTCAACTATTCCTTTTTTCAGAAAAATTTATTTTTGTTTTTGGGTTGAAATTTAGAATGATTTTTTCTTCATTATTTTCTTTATTTTGAGAACATGTTTTCCCTCATAAAAATCAGATCTTTATCTCACTAGACATGAAAGAAATGAAAAAAATAATAAGATAAATACTTGAGTTACAAATTACACTGTTTTTACTATAAAAAAAATTAAACTTTTTTAACAAAATTACAAATATATTACATTTTTTAATTGTGAATCTAGCGATAGAGAAAATGTCATATAAATAGCTATCTTAAATACCCATTTGTATTGGCGCTTTCAAAATAGCTAGTGTTATTGGCAATTTTTTTTATTAGAGCTATTTTTACTGTATTTTTCTATGAAAATAGCCATTGGAAGCAGGGCCGTCTCGAATAATATTGAGGTCCTATTCTAGTTATTAAAATTAGGCCCTTAAGTTTTTTTAAAAAGTATAAATTATAAAAAGTGTCAAAACATAATTATAAACTCAAGTTTCATGAGTGTGAACAATAATAATATTGACATTTTATTTAAAAAATGGTTATACTTCTAACACTCTTTGAAACGAAATTAACAATCGAATTTTTATAATCGACTTCTTCCAAATATCATTCTCAGTTGCTATCAAAGCTATTCATTGAGTTTTTTTGTGACATTATAGATACATAATATAACTTCAACAGATTCAATTTAAAAAAAAAAAACATATTTTTGTACATACAGCAATCACATGTTTTTGTAATAATAGAGTTATATATATTAAGTGATTTTAAAAAACTACTTATTTGATTGCCAACAATAACTACTAAGTTTTAGTCCCAAAATAGTAGCAAAATGAAATTGAACATGTATTTTAAAATATATTAATATAGAAAGTAAATATTTAATTTGAATAGGCGGGAGTAACTTTTTTTTTTTCCCTATATGGTGTTAGAAGAAAACTAACGAGGCAAAAAAAAAAAATTAAAAGCAGATAAATGGTTTAATTGTCATTCAACAAAAAAAAATTTGGTTTAATTGTCGTGGTGCGGGAGTTCTCCCAGGGCGGAACTATCAGGTAACGTGGTCATCTTCCGAACCACCTAATTATCTCGAAGCTGCTGACATGTCAATCCGAACCTTATGTAAGATGAACTCCCACGTAGGCTCGGACAACCGTTGAACCCCGAACCTCCTCCCAATAAACAAACAGTATAAGACACTAATTTTAATATAATATGTGTTAGTTTTTTTTTTGCTGAATAAGAAATTTTTTATTAATCACAAAATAGCCGAAGCCATTACAATCAAAAGGAAATTTAAAAATAGAAAATAAAAATTATGATAACAAACAAAAGTCACACCCAATAAAACTTGGATGGTTAGGAAATATTAATATAAAAACTAGCAAATTAAACAAATACATAATCTTTTTCTTCGCAACATCTTCATCGCAATTTTTGAACCACATAGACAAGAGAATATCACTTTCAACATCTTCCATAGGGATCGACAATTTATAGGATCATGGGCGTATCAACTGTACTACAAATTGCCTCGGGAAGATGTAAAAAGTTGATAAAGGGCCCATATCAAATCCGGGTTGAACGAATCCTCCAAAAAACATGGGGAAAAAAAAAGTGAAGATCTGAGATAGATCTAACCTCTGCGTCTTGAATATTGAAGAAAAATAATTTAAAAAAAGTTTTATATGATTCGTGGTATAAAATAGAGGAATAAAAACTGAACAAAATGATCAGAGTCAATGACTAATTCTGGCAAGAGGAAGAAAAAAAAGAAGCAGCAGGAACGTAGGGGGAAGAGAGAAAAGAGGTGGGGAAAAGAAAGTGCTCTGAGTATTATGATAACATGTGTTCGTTACTAAACAAATAAAATATGACCAAAATAACCCTGTACTTGCAGCCCAAGAGAAGAAGAAGAAAAGACTGTAGTCATTGTCATTTCGTCTTCTTCTCCGAGAAAGCTTACCCAAAAAACTCATCTCCAAAACCCATATTAGGAGTATAGTGTGCGAGAAGAATCATCAAGAAAGAAAGAAAAACCCCAAAACCACTTTCCCACTCTCTTTTTGCTTTTTCTTTTCTCAGAAGCCACTCTTTTTTTTTCTCTTCTGTAAATCCTTCTTGTCTTCTTCATTTAAAGCTTTCACAGGCCCCCGTTTTTTTTTTTTTGTCCACGAGAAATCTCTGCTTATTCACGGAAAAGCTTCCCATTTTCCACCTTTATATATAAACCCCTTCTTCTGCATTATGAAGCCATGTTTAATTGGGAAAATCAGATCACCAATGCTGATGATGTTTTTAAGCTATTTGGTTTTCCTTGTACATTTTTTTAGTTTCTTTTCCTGGGCGATTTTGGACCCTATTGATTTTTTAGCTTTACAATCTATACGGAAAAGCTTAGATGATCTACCTGGTTCTAATTATTTTGCTTCTTGGGATTTCACTTCCGACCCATGCAACTTCGCCGGAGTCTACTGCGATGGAGATAAAGTGATCGCCTTAAATTTAGGCGATCCTAGAGCCGGTTCACCCGGTCTTTCCGGACGCCTCGACCCCGCCATTGGTAAACTATCTTCTCTAGCCGAGTTTACAGTCGTTCCGGGTCGTATAATCGGCACATTGCCTCAAACATTTTCTCAATTAACGAACCTAAGGTTTCTAGCCGTTAGCAGGAACTTCATCTCCGGCGATATTCCCTCCACTCTCGGTCAGCTCCGTGGACTCCAAACTCTCGACCTTAGTTTCAATCAGCTTACCGGAAGTATTCCGTGGTCCGTCGGAGCTCTGCCGTCGTTATCTAACGTCATTCTCTGTCACAACCGTTTATCGGGTCCGGTTCCTCCTTTTGTCTCCCAAACGCTGACCCGACTCGACTTGAAACACAACGATCTTTCCGGGTCGCTCATACCAAGCTCCCTCCCTCCCTCCCTTCAATACCTCTCCTTATCGTGGAACCGCTTTACGGGACCGGTGGACCGGCTCATAATCCGTCTTAACCGGTTAAATTACCTAGACCTGAGTTTAAACCAGTTCACCGGTTGCATTCCGGGCACCCTATTTTCCTTCCCAATCACGAATCTACAACTGCAGAGAAATAGGTTCTTCGGACCGGTTCTTCCGGTTAATCAGGTCAGAATCCCGAGTGTTGATCTCAGCTATAACCGGTTATCCGGTGAAATATCTCCATTGTTCTCGACCGTGGGAAGTTTGTATCTAAATAATAACCGGTTCATGGGTCAGGTGCCTGGGATTTTGGTGGAGAAGTTATTATCGGCTAATATTCAAATATTATACCTACAGCATAATTATTTGAGCGGAATAGAGATGAATCCGAGGGCGGAGATTCCTCTGAGCAGTTCGTTGTGTTTGCAGTACAATTGTATGGTGCCGCCAGTTCAAACGCCGTGTCCGTTAAAGGCTGGGAAGCAGAAGACGAGGCCTACTGATCAGTGCATCGAGTGTAAGAAGGGTAAACCTAAGAATTAGTGTGGTACATCGAGGGCAAAAAGGAGAATTTGCTATCTGATGATAATTTTTTTTTGTTACATATTTTTGCTGGGGAGGGGGTGGGGGACTAGAAGGAGATGATATTTAGATTTTATTTATTTATTCTTTGTGATAAGAAAAGGAAAAAACGCTTGAAGAATGCGACTTATATCTCTCTCTGATGATAGTGTTGATATTTGTTGTTAGTCCTAGCATAATATGATAGTATAATATTGTTATGTTATTCTTTAATTTTTGTAATTAGAAATCGTGGGGTATGAGATTTCTCGTCTCAATCTCATTTTGAACTCAAACAAAAAATTTCATGATTTAGTTCTTTATGTTGATTTCTTATCATAGATTTTAAACTCAGGTCAAATTTAATCCAAATACACCATAAGTAGTATTCAATGAATTTTTTGCCAGTAGATTTTATTTTTCTTTTAAGTTGTCAGATTTTTATGTGGTGCATCGAGTTAAAGCTGATTGGCTGAAATGTAAGAGTGCAACTAGTGTTTTGTGTGATCGTAATGTACTACTGAGATTGAAAGGAAAATTTTTCTGAAACGTTGTTAGATCGGCATTGTTATATGGTACAGAATGTTGGGCAACAAAGAGGTGTCATATTCAGAAAATGCATGTAGCGGAGATGTGTATGTTAAGATGGATGTGTGGGCATACGAGAATGGATAGAGTGATGAATTAGACTATTCATAAGAAGGTCGATGTAGCACCTATTGCAGATAAGATAAGAGAGAACCGTTTGCGTTGGTTTGTGCATATTAAAAGAAGGCCAAGTGATGGCTCCAGTTTGGAAAATTGAAGGATTATGTAATATTGAGGGTGTAAGAGGTAGAGGGATACCGAGAAAGACTTGGACGGAAGTGATAAAAAAGGATATGAATTTGTTATAACTAAATGAGAGTTATGTTTGAGATCGAAAAATGGAGAGAATGCATCCATGTGGATGATCTTACGTGATTATTTTTTTTGGTTCATGTAGCCGATCTCAATCTTTTGGAATTAAAGTTTGATTGTTGTTTATTTGCCAAATTTTGATAAAATTTTGTTAAACAGACAATTTGATTAGAATGATACTAGATTAAGGAATCAGACACTCGCACGATAATTTGCTTCTCATGATAGTAGATTAAGGATTATGGAAGCACAATTACTAGTATGATTGATTAGATGAGATGGAATATCTTAGTTGTTTTGTCGTGGTGTGTAACGGATATATTTGTTTTCTGGTGTCGAACAATAATAAGCTACTATAGAAGAGGTGGGCTGGAGGTTGTATCAACTTTCATGTTGGTTCATTACACAAATGGCACATTTCTTTTTTAGCTGTAGATGTTTTTTTTGGTGGTATTAGAAGACTATTAGGGATATCTTAAATTTTTAATACAAAATTTACGAGATGAAAGATGAAATTGATGGAGTTTATTTTTATGAGATAAAATATTTTCAAACAATAAGCCGACACTCTGCTTCTGTTCTCACATTAGGAACTTTGGTTGTAGTAGATCTAACTCAATGTTAAGAATGAGAAGAATTAAACTTGTAATAGTTGGAATGATTGATTTAGGTAGTTGCTTTTACAAATTACAAGGTAACCTTTGTTTAATTAAGGTTACTTAAGATGGTTATGGAGGGGTAAAAAAGAGATCAGAGATGTGATTGCTAAATGAAAGCTGCAGATATTTGAAACCTTAAACTTAGAGCATCGTGCTTTTTGGTCTTGAAATCTTAAGCTACACATGTTGTAAGTTCTTTGATCTTAAAATCGAAAATCATCTAACAATAAAGATCAAGTACCGCAACACTTGGGATTATAATGCAGATTGTTACTGTTATTTATACTCTCAAAGATTGACGCTTGATATACCAACAATAATAACAGTGACACTAAAGATTAGTCGTGAATTGTAAAATAGACATCAAATCAAATAATATAAGTTAAGTTTTCTCAAAGTTTGGGATAGTGGAAGAAACGCGTCATTTAAAAATATGGTATTAGACCACAGCATTAAGTAGTGGTGGTTTAGACCCAAAAAAAAATAAAAAAATAAAAAAATTCATTTGTCCTCCTTCTTTCTCCCATCAACAAAAAATTATCATTTGTTAATTTTTTTCTTTGAAAGTTTTAATATTTCTCTTAGGTTATTTTACCTAAAATTGGGACAAACGATTCTTACCTGGTGGTTTGTCAGGTGTCTTGGTTCAGGTAACCAAACTTCTTTTCTCGGCACAGAAGTATTGAATTTACAGTAAAACTGGGCCCAAGGGGGGGCTTCATAATTTCTTTTAGGACTTGAGAATCTTTTGGAGCCCAGAATAATCCTTCATTTCTCCTTTTTTATTTTATTTTTTTTATAGTTCTTTTACCAAATAAATACAAATGATGGAATCATTTTGGATGGTAAAAGGCTGCCCTAAAACAGTGGGATGCTGACAAAAATCAGTCTCGATCATATGTGGAACAGACTTTTTTCAGTACATATAAAACATCTCAGGACAAGTGTTCGAAACTCCGAACATCTTTTTTCCAAGAAAGAGACCCAATTTATTTTTATGACAATGACTTCATATTTGTCTTACCTTAAAGTTGAACAACATTTGCAAACGTTATATTAAACCAGCTAAGGCTAAGCTAATGCATTACCCGACAAAGTATAAATAAGACACAACCACCTGGTAGTGATGGATTACTGTTATTCTAATGTGAGAAGTCATTTGTCAGGAACTTGTGTTTGATATTGAGAAGCAATAATTACTGTTTGTATACATTTTTGTTACATTGGATAACAAAAATTTCAGAATTAGTTTGTAAGAATTTCAATTAAGTCGGTTAAAAAAATAGGTCAAAAAATCTTTCAAACCACAATCAAATTAGTCCGGTAAATATTTGAATAAGGTATTAAAAAATATTATTCAACTAGTTTCAAATGAAATATTTATATTTGACTTAAATAAAAATTTAAAAGAGTAATTTAATCATTAGTAAGTTATAAAAATATTATGTTAGTGAAACTTGTATTCATTGAATGAATATAAAAAGTTTATCTATTGAAATTTAACGAGTAACACATTATCTCTAACGGGCAAATAATCGTATGTGTCCGTCTGTTTACCTATTCATGTGTCCAACTAATCACAATTTACTATATATATATATAATTAAAAAAATGATTACATGACTAATTTTTATTGGTTGGACACATAAATAGGTAAACAGACGGGTACAAACGATTTTCACCCTCTCTAACGAACAGCAAGAGCGGATTTCTCGAACAATGCCAGACCACGAAGATATATTCATTTGAAAAAAAATTAATATCTATTCTAGAATAAATTAAAATAGATAAATATTCAATTTAGTAGGAAAAAATGTACATTTTACTAGAAATTATAAATGAAATTTTGGTGGACAAAAGATGCTCATTTTCTAAGCAAAGAAGCCACGAAAGTCAAATCTAAAAACAGTACATTGGAATGAATTGCAAATTCAAATGCAAATGCAAGTCCTTGTCTTGGCTTAGCTGGTTTTTTTTTTAACTTTTTAGTGGCATCCATGAGAACACTTGAAAAGCAATCCCAACAAACCAAAAGTGAGATAAATTGGTGAGACCTGCAGATGTAGGTTTCGTTCAAGTCATGTGAATGAATTGTGGGGTCAGTCTCACAAGTACGGTAATAAGATTGAATAACTGAGGGAAATATTTTTTTATTTATTTTTTGTTCAAAGTGGTCCCTTTAGAGGAGAATAGAACCAAAAATCAGAACCACTAGTTGAGGGCAAAAAATCCTTTGTCCCCTTTCGTGTATGTTCCCGTGTCCCCAACCAATCACAATTCACCATGTGTATATATAATTGAAACAAATATTTATATAGTAAATTCTGATTGGTTAGGGATACGGGGACAGAGGATTTTCACCCCTAGAGGAGTTTCCTTTCCTTGCGTTAAATTAAAACAAAGAACAAGAAGAAGAAGAAAAGCCCCTTCCAAATATAATCCCCGGATGGGGCGAGTCCAATCATTCCTTTTGGTGGACGGGGTTTCGTCTTCCCCCTCTCGAACGGGATTTTCCTTGGTCCACCATTTCCCCCTCCCTCCCCGAATTTGACTGTTCATAGTAGACGTTGAATAACTATTATATAATTATCAGATCATTTGATTCGACAATAAAAGTTTTACTGATTTAATATGAAATCTCGCTATTACAGTAACTGTCACCATAAAAATAGAACAAAGTATCTTTCGTGTTATTATTAAACATTCAAAAGAGTAGTGAAACTAACCTATCCCAAACCAGTGCTTTCTTGACTAATGAAAACACTTTCTATTGTGGTGAGTTTTGGGGAAATTAATCCGTAATGGACTACAAGCCTCCTAAGTTGAAGCATCATATGACCAAAATGATAATAATAAAAAATAAAAAAAACACCAAAAAATCCATCTTTATTTTGCAATTCACAACCGATCACCACCATTCTCCCCCAAATGGGCTGCTTTCTATTGTGGTAGTAGCAGAAAACTATCCTCCTCGTTGAATAGAGTTTCCGTTTGAAATTTTTTGTCTCGAATTTTATAAAAAATGTCGAATTTATCTGACAACTGATAATCAATAGCAACAATAACACAATATTAGTAGTACTTGATACATTAGACCATTACAAGATAACTCAGAAACAGGGAAGGAAGTGGATAGCTCTATCTATCTATAACAGAGCTTAGAGAACAAAGAAAAAAATCAAACAAAAATCTTTATATATTTCTAGAGCAGAATTTTTAGCATTACAGTAGTTTTACACCCCCCCCCCCATCATGAAATTTGAGTATGTTCTTAGCTCCCAATGCCAAAAACAAACTAAACATTAGCCCCAACAATACATAAGGAGGCTTCTTCAGCTTATGCAGAATCCAAAAATACTTGCAGACTTTCAGCATCATCGCCATGAATCTACTACTACCTTCTTGAATGAGCCGAAGCACGCGCAGCAAATAGCAACTAGGAAACAACAGTAAGTAGTAGTAATTCTACACAATCATCATATATAACTACAAACCACCATCACTTGCCAAAAGGGGAAATCATAACCCAAAAAAAAGACGATCGTCAACTTGTTATGTATATAATAACTTAGCAGCTACCTTGTAAAAACTTGAAGTTAAAGTAGTAGTAATAATCTATTAACAGTTAGGATGGATAAAGTTTGTAATTTCCCCCATCAAGGTATAGTAATATTCATTATTTGGCATGAAGAAGAAGCCAATGGTGGCTTGTTCCAAGAAGAGGCACTTAACTTCTTGACCATATTTCTTCAATCCCTCAACATAAGCCAATTGCCAATCTTGAAGAAGATCCAAACCAGGTACAACAACAAGGGATTTAGGAAACTTAATCCCTTCAAGACTTCTTCCTCTTGGACCAAATACATTACAAGCTGGATGATCTCTATCTTCGCCTTCCGGTAAAAATGCTCTCCAATACCAATCCCTATCTTGAAGTTTAACAAAGTATTTCCCATCTAATTTCCATTCTGATTCTGTTCTTGCTTCTCCACCAAACAATGGCTGAAGAAGAATATTCCCTAATACTTCAACGCCTTCGTCAGCAGCCCGAATAGCAACATGGTGAGTGATGTTACCACCGGAGCTATCGCCGGCCATGTAAACATGAACCTTAGAGTCCCTGCCACTTTGTAGCCATTTCCTGGAATGAACCCATCTAAGAGCTGTCCATCCATCCTCATAAGCAGACGGGTATCGATGTTCAGGCGATCTCCGGTAATTAACAGAAACCACAACGGCCTTACAAATGGTAACTAATCTCCGGCAAAGGGTATCATAAATAGCACTATTAGCTGAGGAATGAGTGAAGCTCCCACCGTGGAAGAATAAAATAACAGGGACAATCTCTGTTGTGCTCAAGGGCTTTTCGAGTTCAATCTTTCCCCATTGATCCTCAGTCTCAGGGGCAGGCCGGTAAACTCTATTCAAGAGGTTTGTAGCCCGATCAACCACATCAAAAGAATAAACCCCATCTACAGGAATTACGTTGGCGGCGACCTTCCGGTCAAGAAACTCGGCTAATTCACGGTTGAATGTGCCGTCCGGACGGCGAAGCATGTTGTAAGCTAGCTTGAAGTTTGATATTAAGATCCATGTGTTCAAAGGAACCACTCTCTGCAAAAAAAAAATAGAGCAAATCTTAGAAATACATCCATCAAAGAAGACATCTGAAGCCCAAAAATTGACCTTATTATCCATTAAAAGGCAAGCAAGCAGGCTCTAGAAAATCAACCCATTTAGAAATGAAAGAGGGAACAAAAATCTCTTAAAGATAGAGGGCTTTTTGGACTCTTGGACTAAGTTTCTAACTCAGACAAAACCAGTCTCCCCCAAAATCAAGTGAAAAAAGAATGGAACTTTTTACCCAAAATGAAACCTTATTTTGGTAAAGAAATGATCTTTCTTGAAACAAAAGTCCCAACCCAGAAGAAGAATTGTGAAAACAACTGATATATTAAGACAAAACCCATATACAAAATCAAACATTATTAAGTAGTAATTAAGCAACAATTAATCCGGTGATTAAGGAAAAGTACCATGGATTCCCTAGCGTTAATTTCGTTACTACCGGCCATGACTGCTTTAGAAGAAGAAAAAAAGAAGAAGAAAAAATCTGAGCTGCTGGTTCTGAAACCTTTCAAAGGATTAAGGGCTGATCTTATTCAGAAAGATGAATCTTTGACTAATATTCATCAGGAAGACCAAAGATCGAATGAAACAAAAAAGGGAGCAAAAGAGAGAATATGAATTTAAGCTAATAAGGCTATTTGATTCCTCGTCTTTCTTTGAGAGGAGTCTGAACAAAGAAGAGACACTTCTGAAATGAGATCAGAGGCAACACAGAAAAAAGAAGAAGATCAAAGAGAGAAACCAAATAGTCAGGAAAAAATATTTCAATCCCAGAGAGAGAAAGTGAAAAAGATGAAAATAAATAAATACTACTTCCCTTCGCTAAATATAAAACTTTCAGTACAAGCACTAAAAATTAAATATTACTGTTTAACCCGTTTTATCCGATGGAAAAATAGTGACCGTTGAGTTCTGAAATGACTTTCATGATAATTAATTAATCATGTAAAATTTATAATTCAACAGTGTCCAATAATTTGTTCTATATATACTAATTGTTGAAGATCGGCCTTGTTGTGATTTTAATTAATAAAACACACTGAATTTTGTTTTCTTAATTTTTTCAATTTATACTGAAAGTATGAATGTAGATAGTAATATAAGGAGGAGAGAGGGAGAAAAGAAGGTTGATAATCGTCTTTATCCATATATATTTATATTCTTGTGTTTAACTACTCAGAGTTTATCATGTGAATATTTCTTCTAATTATATATACGACATGATAAATTATAATTGATTGTACACAATGTTACAAATATACACGGATAGACGATTATTTGGCGAAAAGGGGGAGGCGTGATGAACTGATGGATAAGAGGGAAGAGGGGAGCGTGAAGTGAAACGCTAAAAGACGACGGTGATGAAAGGAGACGAACGAAACGACAAAGAGGGCTGCCGAAATATACTGTTTAGTAGGACCCACCATTTTTTTTATCCATTGTCCAATATTGCTCACCAATTATAGACGTGATTACTTTACTTTTTATCTTCCCCGGTTGATTAATGTAAACATTTAACTTATGTTTTTGGTTTTTAACTGTCTCATTGTACTATTAGAAGCTTATTGAATTGAATTTGACTTTAATTTAACTTATGTTTTTGGTATTTTATATTTTATTATTAAAATTATCAAATTTTTATATCGGTGATTTATTAAAGTGGACAGATAATTTGTGACGGACGGAATAATTATTAGTAAAAGTTTCGATTTCACATCTTCTTTTTCATTTTTTAGATTTCTTATTTTTTATATTAGATAGATTTTCTTTGTGGGATTGGTTTTACCTTTAAAACACGAATGATTTTTTTAGGGGATGATTGGAATGAGTTTCAAACTAGTAACAAATTCAAATCAATTTTTTTATGGATTAGTACTTGAGTGTTGGAATTATTAAATCAAGATTATTCTTATTTAGGAGAATATTTAGTTTTGGTAATTAGTAGTTTGGTTGTATTAGGTTTGCTTTAGTAATTTCCTAGTCAAATTATATTGCTTAGATATCTTTGAGATTCTATTAGGTTTTACTCATATATGAATAGGATTGTTGTCTACCTATTCTGTGTGGGGTTCAAGTGTGGTCTGTAGTAGCATTATGGTGTGGTTAGGATTATAGATGTATTGTTGTGAGATTTGATCTCTATGTTTGTATTTCAGACACTCACCACCAAATTTTTTTATTCAATATATATGTGTTTCTGCGCATTGAATAAAAATTCTACATTGAGGTTTTATTTCGAGACTCAATTCAAAGAGAGTATGTGTCTGAGTTTAAATCTCAAACACACCAATTTTATTTTTAGATGCATACTCCACATATATCAAAAGATCTGTATTGAAACAAAGAAGTGAGACTAATCCCATTAAAATGAGATAGTTTTCATTAAAAAATCTCATTAAATAGCTCTAGCACATCATTTCCATGTCACAGGTGGTTAATATCCTAACTTGTGTACCCATGCATATAACATCAATAAGAAATTGGCACGTGCCAATTTTTTAATTAAGAAATCTATAAACTAAAAAAAATAGTGAAGCTCGTAAAGAAAATATATTTTCTCTATTCACTTGGCAAATTTTGAGTGATAAATACATATATAAATAAACAAATTGGATACAAACGATTTTTTGCAGTAAAAGGTACTTAGAATTAAATCCAATTGACTGATGAGTCATCGTCTTAATGCTCCAAAAATGTAACGCCTCATATTTTGTTCTCTTCTAGTTTGTTTTCTTCTTACCGCAAATCTCTTTCCATGATGCCAACCCAAAAAAAAATAAAAAACAAATCCCTTTGAAAATTGAAAGATTTGCACAAGTTGAACCTTTATACATTCCCTAGACAGATGCAAATACACAAAAATGAAATTTCACAATTTCTTCTAAACAAAAAAGAATTAATAGCCAAAATAGTCCCCAAAGTAGTTGCGCTTTGCCAGTTTTATCCTTTTATGATTTTTTTAACTTTTTGAATCCTCAATGAATTTACGGCATGCCAGTTTCATCCTTCTGTCAAAAACTTTGTAAAGAATCGTTAGTCTTGCTGACATGGCTTAATGTTGGGAATCCTCTTTCTTTCAACCGAGGGCATTTTTGGAAACACAAAAAATCCCTAAACATCTACCCCATAAACCCGTAAGTCCCACCAAATCCAAACCATAATTTCAGCTAATTTCTTCTCAAAATCAGACAATCCCTAATTTCAACAACCTTTAAAATCTATATCCATTACTAAACAATCCTAGTTTATATAAACAACAAACCATAACAATAACTAAACAATACTATATTATCCATGATTTTGCAGCAATAAAGCCAAATAAGAAGGCTACTATAACAACAAAAAACTTGATAATCTGAGATTGTTGGAGTAATTCGGCATCCTTTTTCTCTATCTTTCTAGGAGCCTTTGAATCACTTAATTTTCCTTCTCCATTCTTGAATTTTCGTCTTTTCCACAAAACCCATTTTTCATACCATCATTCAATTCTTCTTGTAAGTATAGTAAAATTAGAAGAAAACTCAAAATTAAAACTAACAATCTACTTCACAATTCATACAAACACACAATACATACCTTAACTTTACAACCATGCTTTGTTTTTTACATTGGTTTTTTTATATACTCACCATTGGAGCTCGAAATTTCTTCCATTCTTGAAGTGAATTCTTCATCAATAATTCCAAACTCAAATGGAATATTGTCAAATTCATTCATGTCAATGCATATTCTACTCCAATTCGGTTATGTAATTCATGATTTTGCAAGAAGGGAATGAAAATCGGGAACCTAGGGTTTTTAATTGTCTAAATTGGGTGGGAATGGATGGGTTTATAGGGTAGATGTTTAGGGATTTTTTGTGTTTCCAAAAATGCCCTCGAATGAAAGAGAGAGGATTCCCAACGTTAAGCCATGTCAGCAAAACTAACGAATTTTTTGACAGAATGATGAAACTGACGGGCCGTAAATTCATTGAAGATCCAGAAAGTTAAAAAATCATAAAAGGATAAAACAGGCAAAGTACGACTACTTTGGGGACTATTTTGGCTATTAATTCAAAAAAGAATTAATAGCCAAAGTTTTGTTTTGTTTTTAATGCAAAATGAGAAAAGAAAATAAAAGATCATAACAATAAAAATTATTTCTTGTCATTTTGTTTCGACTTTTTCTTTTATGAATATTTTAACCGTGCATTTAGATAAAAACTCAAATAGTTTGGTGCGGTGGATTTGTTCTCAAACCAAAACCAAAACCAAAATCAATAACAATTTCTTTGCTCCTAATGTCCATTCTCAATTGACAGAGTAGTAAATTTACTTTTACCTTTCTTTTACTTTTACATCAAGAACGAGATATGAATGCCAATACACACAGCCACGTTTGGAATTATTAGCCAACGTAGCCCTGACTGTAGCCATTCTTGTCAAATTTCTCTAAAGATAAATGAAGACCCAAACAAGACATAAGAGAGCGGGGGAAGGAGGTTAATTATTTATCTGCGAAACATATGTTAGTTATCATATTAATTTATTTAATAGTTAAAAATAGACGAATAACTAAATAATTATACTGACAGGTGTTTAATAATTATTCATTTGACTTCAAACTTAATAATTCGTTATTAAGGATGACTAATATATTAATTTTTATTAAATTAATTGAAAATCTTATATGTAATATTGAACGACACCATTTTATATGAATGATCAAGTAAAACGTTTTACTTCAAATCTTAGTAATACATTATTAAGGATGACTAATATTTTCTTTTTGATTAAATTAATTGAAAAATTTATACGAATAGTCCAGCAAAATAAGAAAATAGAGAACGTCACCATGTCAAATTAAGTAATTTATTATTTATTATGTTCAACACTAAATTTGAGTAAAAAATGTGATTTTTTTTTAACTATGTTCAGCACTAAATTTATTAGAATGAGACATTTGAACATTAGATTATGGCTCTCCCCTCGTGCGTGCGGCCGGAGCCAAGGCACGTGGCGCTAAAGGGTTCCGGCTCGACTCTTTTGCCAAACACTCTCAGATTACCAAAATGTCCTCCACACCTCCATCAAATTTCAACCCACTTCACAAAGGACGACACGTGGTATGTCATTTAGCGGTGGCGCGTGACGGCATGTCCTTTGTCAGAACTCTACGAAAGAAAGAAGGAGCGTGTGGGTCCCATTTCCTTCATTTTCTCTTATCTTTTTCTCTAATGGGTTTTGGGCTTTGGATTTTGTCGTTATTCGGGTGGTTTGTGTTCATCTTCTACCTGTTGACACGTGTCGTAATCCAGGGCCACTCCCAAGGTCCATCCTACTTGGGTAGATACGAGGATAACGGGCCCCTTACTAGTAGGAGACCCAGGGCCCAGGAGATTTTGCAGTCCGGCTTCTATGTGGAACAGCTATTTTTTCTCACATGCGGGACTATTTTGCAAGATAAATACAGGCATTATTTGATTAAAAATAGGTATTCGCAGAACAAATATTCTCAAAACTAGAAAATGTATTTTTTAAAATCAATCTCAACCGTAAAAAATTTAATTCAACGGTTTAGAATTCGTCCTGCACATGCGGAACAAATACCTATTCTGCATAGGAGCAGATCTCCACCAGCTTCTTGACACGTGTTAATTTAGAGTAGAAATACTGCAGATTGATTAGATTTTTCTTGGGAGATAAATCGTGTTGGTCCCTCAGCGCTATCAATATGAATGGAAAAAATTTCCGACGTTTGCAGCGACTTATTATGGAAATAATAGCAGATTTAGGAGATCGGAAATTCGGGAGATGAAAATGTAATAATTATTTTAATCAATGACGAAATTAGACATTTAAGAAAATAGGACAATAACTACATTTTACATACTTAGGAAGCGAAAAATAATTTTCTTAATACTAATTTTAATATAATTATTATAGGAGCAAAAAAAATCTTGGAAAAGCCAAAAAAATGGTGCACAAATACACATCTTTAATAAATATTATTTTTCTTATTAAATTAGTCTTGATTTTTGTAATCCAAATTCAATTATAAACTATCCAATCAAAAATAAATCTCTATCTTTTTGCCTGTAAACGTGAGTTACATTTTTTGTTGTAACATTCTAACATTTTTCAATACTTTCATTTCATTTATAAGAGTTTTATGATAATGTCTAACACATTAGTTAACATTGTTCAATACGAACTATAGATTAAATTATTCATCTTTTAAGAAGCATATAGTATTTTTCTTAGAAATGTTACGTCAATAATAACCTTCTATCAAGTTTTAAAGTAAAAAAAATCAATTAAATTTTATACCAAATGAATTAAAAAAAAAAAAAATTCAATAAGCAATAAGCTCACTACCATCCACAAGACAAGAAGGCACAAACCAAACTTTCAATTACTTCTCGACACGGCTATTGTGCAAAACTCAAAAAATTCAATTTATATGATATATTTTTTGGCAAGTGTTACAGACTTTTAGACATGTGTTATGTTCTTATTAACACATGCCTTAAATGATGTAACATTTATTTTAAGTAACAAGTGTTAAAAAAATCACAATATATGTTCGATTAAAAACATTAGACTAACAAATTTTAATTTGATGATAAAATATTAAAATTTAAGTGTTGAGTATTGTAGCATAGTAAGATGGTTACTTCCCAAGCTCCAAATGGAAAGCAAAACAAAGAGAAAAAATGGAAGATGGAATCACCATTTTGGTAAAGAAAGCACGTTTGGAAACTAAAAAATCGCAGGATTACTATATTGGCAACCAACTTTTTTATTATCTTCATATATATATATATATATTCATCAATGAAATGCCTCAAAATTGCAACTTCTTCTACAACTACTACGACTTCCTCTGCTGATTATGCATGTGTCGAAACTAAAGTAGTGGGGAGATAGGGCTCTCTTTTGTTCTTTTTCTTTGTTTCTTTCCTCAACTCTTTCATTGTCGTATCGTGCACTTTTGAGACCATTGATGATATTTTCGTAGGGCAATTTTATGTTAAAAAAAAAAAAAAGGAGTTGTACAATAATATATATCGATTAAAATTAGTCAAAAAGTGTCTACTATCAATAATAATAACTAATTTATTTGAGATATGAAAATAAAGAATATTAATTAATTTTTTTGCTATTTTAATGTCATTTTTTTTGTAGAAAATTATTAAAATTTTGTATGTTTAATGATTATTTCTAAAATATAGAAATCGTTCATACTAACGCAATTTTATGAGTATTCTATATTATATTTATTTAGAGCTGTTCAAATATGATTAAGTGAGAAATTGTTTCTGGTTAACCTCGAGGGGAACTCTGTGTCCACTGATAGGGGTGTTCACCATTTGGTACAACCGAACCGATTCGAACTGAAATTTGTTAATTGGTTTGGTATTTCGGTATATTCGGTTCGGTTTATCGAAAATTTCAAAATTTAGGTTTGGTATTCGGTTTTTCATTTTTGAAAACCGAATTATCAAAATTATTTCAAAATATTTTTATTATATTAATTGTTTTATTTCTAAATAAATTACTATACAGTCTCTTCCTTTAGGTTTGAGCATGCAAATTTAGTTTTGAATCCATTACTTGATGGGAGTTGTTGGTTTTAATTTATGTTTGGTAGTGTTTGTGAACAACTTTTTTAAGATATGTATATGCGTTGAGCTGCTAATCATATTAAAAGGACATCAGTTATGTTTTTATAGTGTGTATTCCCTATATATTAACTATACTTTAGCTTTTGATATAAAATTTTCACAATATTTGTTAGGATATCTAAAAGTGATAAGTAGCAATGAGTTAGTTCGAATTAGTATATTGCACTAAAATTTGAATTTGTTATTTCGGTTTTTACGGAACCATACCATATCGAACCGAACCGAATTTATTTTGGTTTGGTAATTTCGGTTTTCAAACTATTATGATTCAGTTCGGTTTAATAAAAAAATTACAAAACTGAATTTCGTCCCGAATTACCGAACGCACACCCCTACCACCGACAACGTGGTGACTAATTCGGACTCGGCCCTGCGGTTGGCCCGTAGTGTGATCGCTAGCGGGAGAGGGTCTGACCCATACTGCTCTTATACACGGAGTCCTACCCCGCGGAAAAATCCCACGAGAGTCGATGTCCACTGTGGGAATCGAACCCTCGTCAACAGTGAGGCATATGGCAACTTCAACCAATTGCTCCAGAGATCAAGATTATTGAGAAATTGCTTATGGCGTAGGGGATTTCCTATATTCTGAAGAAAACGTTTATGTCAGAGGCGCTTTCATTGAAATTCAAAAAATGCCTTTGTCATGGGAGATTTTTTTATTTTGCAAAGTATTAAAATGTATAATATTTTGGTAATTTCAATTAAAAATAAAATAATTTGGAAAAAACCTCAAGTCTGTTCTATTAGCAAGAGTAACCAAAAGAAGAAACAAAGAAAAAACTTAATTTCAAAACTAACTTAACAAAAATTAACGAGTAACCTTTTTTTTTTGGGTAGGGAATGAGTAAACTTATTAAAGATTATATTAACTAAAAAAAACTGGAGGAAAAAAAGCAATAAATATTAAATGGGTTATTAATAGGTGGTAGTGGCGTATGGCGTGTGTGTGGAAGTAATAAATAAGTAGCACGCCACCAAATGCCTTGCAAATTTGGACAAATTAGATTTGTCGTATTATGAAGGTGGCCTAGCACGTGCCACTCACTTCCCATACCAAACTTATTGCTCTCTTTCGTCCACCTCTTGTGGCAAAAAATCATTTGGCCTCATTATATATATCATTCTTTATAGTATATATTTTTTTACCCTACGAATAAATATTTTTTATGTATTCATTTTAATTTTACGGGTTTCACTATTTTTTTGTAAGTTATATTTTTTTAATTAAAAAATTAATACATTTTAATTTTAATTTCTTATTAGTGGGAAAAATACACGACACATCGAAAGCTAATAGAAAATTCCTAGCACTTCTTCCCCTTCTCTTGTTTTATTTCCCTTTCTTATCTCCTTTCTCATTTTCTTCTCTGCCTTTTTCTTCTTTGTCCTTTCTCCTCGTTCTCACTATATCTCTTGGTTTCATATTTTCGATCCAATACAGAACGAGTGTTATGTTTACACATAATATAATTTTAATAATTACATAAATTAATTTAACAATTAAATTCAATTTTTTTAAAAAAAATCAACAAATATTCTTCGTTACAAGTAATTATTCATAATTAATTAAAAGAACAATTACTTATTCGTTTTTTAATTGTTAGATTACCAAATGTTACTCCACATGTACATAAAATATCTATTTCATTATAATAAATACATAAGATTTTAATATCAATTAACACAATCTTAACGATTTATCAAATTTTTTATTTATGTGACCATATATTTTTTGCACAAAATTCGAGAATTTGATTTCAAGCCAAATCTAAATACGACTCGATTCATTTACACTTTAAAAATTGAAAAAAAGACCCAAATCATATTTTCTTCTCCTCCCAAACCAAATGATTTCTTTTCCTTTTTTTTGTTTTCTTGAGAGCTCCAAAATTGGTGTTTTGATTAGGTCCCACATAGTTTTGGCCTTTAGTGTGTTAGGTCAACAACTAGGAACAGCGCTTGGAATCTTCTGCCGAATGGGTCAATCCCACCAAGCGCTAAAAGTTAATATCCCTTTCCCTTTTATTTAACATTTTTACCCCATTTTTTTCTGCTCTTCTTTTGTCCTTTCTTTGGGTTCGTTTTCTACCCATTGTGTTTTTTCTTTCCTTTGTTCTTTTCTTCCTTTGGCCTTTCCCACTACCGTTGGAATAAACATAGACTTGTATGATTGTGTCAAAATTAGGGATGACAATGGAGCAAATTGGGACGGGTATCTCAATACTCAATTCCGTTCCGCACAGATGATTCATCGCTTTGCCCTACCCCGTGATCCGCCGCGGATCAAGAAATCTCGCTCCGCCGGGCGGATCCGACCCACCATGCCCGACCTTTAGTTATACTTTATTACAAGTATACAAATCCTCTTTAATCATATTTTTTTATTGAATGAAGTTACCTATCTATTATAAGAAATGAGAATTAAAGAAGCGTGATGAAGATTCAAACTCATAATATCTATGTCATAAAATTTCAGTCTTACCTACTATCTCAATGTCTCATTAGCCTTTTTAATCATATGATTATGATAAAGAGGTAGCTACTTGATCTTCCATCTCCTAGCTCTCTGTAAATATAATATTTGTGAACATTGAGCACACAAATCAATGATGATAAAACTTAAGTGCTTCAAGAGGAAATGTCCATTTTTCCTAGAACCGAACACAAGATGTAAGAATGGATTTTTCATTTTTCACTTCTAATTAATTTTTTCCCTGTCCATCTGTTTTCACTTCTAATTATGATTGATAAGGTAGTGATTTGTTATCATGTAAATGGCAAATGAACTAAAGGGTAAGGAAAGGAACCTCTCTAGCCTCTCCTCTCCATCCCTTCAAACTCATTTCATTTGGTTTCTTTCATGATCATTCTTTCCTAGTTTGGCTCTAGTTTGTGGTTTTATTTAGTACTACTATATCTTTGTAAGGTTTCATGGTTGGGAATTGCATAAATCCATGTCGAGTCCCTTCATGAAAATTTTCTCTTGTCACCAAACTATATATGTCCCTAACAAAAAGGAAAGATAATTTTCTCGAGGTATAGTTCAATTACTAAACTCATCAAGTGTAGTTTTATATGCTAGTTTACCTTAGTTTAGAGTGTGGGAGTTTAATTCCTCTCAAGTGTAAGGGTCAACTCCTCATGCATCGCTAAGTGAAATTAATTAAAATATATTTTGCAATTTAAATCCATCACTATCCCAAGGACGATGAGGTGAAATCCCTTATGGTCAGGCTCAATCGTTTTTTTAACAAAAAGGGAAGGGAGCAACACATCTCTTTATTGGATAGTGATTATTTGATCAAAAGTTTGGAATCAAATTTTAATTAAGAAAACATAATATCACATTAAATTATAACCATCATTTTTCATTTTATACTCTTTAATACTTATTTAATCCAACATTCATTATTGCTCATTATTTTCCACTATACATAACATATAAATGTCGATTGACATTTGACCCTTAGTAAATAGTGACTTTTTACTAAGACAGCTATTAAAAACAAAACTGAAACCAAAGAGAGAAAAAAAAAATTGAATGCAAATGGACTTTTTTGGCCTTTTTGGTGGGGTAGGTTACCCTAGTGAACATGATGGCATCGGACAACTATAAATTTTTCCTAATTTTAACAAACAAGACGTCGCTTAATGAGTTGAACAATTCCTCATACCATATGCAAAAAAAATTGCTACAAAAAATTGACTTCTAAAGAAACCATTTTCTTGAAAAAGGTAGGAACATCATTTTACTCGTCGGAGCATAAGCAGAGTCGAATTCTTATTTGGGTAAAATATAATCATTTTATATATCTTCAACAACTAAAATAAAATGAGAGATTAATCAAAAGAATAATTTAAATTCTCATCACTAATGTGACATTAGTAAGGCAGTATCACTTGCTCTAAACTTGAGAGTTAAAAAATATCTTTACTTAGTAGTTATATACGTATATATTACTCCTCTCATTACTCAATTATCTTTATTTTTTAATAGAAACGTAGACATTCAATTAAAAAAAAATCAAGAAATACCACCAACAACTTGATTGTGATTGGATTGAGTTTATATTTGAGATTTTGGTCTCTCTCAGACAAGTCTTAATTCCAAACTAAATTATGTATTATTTAAAACTTCAGATTTCGTTCTCAAACTCAATCCAATCGATCTGCGTTCGAGTTCGAGTTCGAGTCTGATTATGAATCTAAGTCTGAGTTCGAGTATCAAACGAGATCAAACCTAATCCAATCAGACCCAAAATTTTTATTCTTACTTTGGCATTGATTGGAGACAGATTTTTTTTTTGTGCTGAATATGGAGACAAAGATGATGCTATTTCAATATCGTTATTATTTTCTCATTTTGTATAGTAATTAAGAAATGCACCGTTTCTGGGATTTGTTTTTCAATCATCTCATGTGAGCAGTAAGGCAGCTGCATTTATGACAAACGACAAGTAATTTAGTCAAACTTTGTTTTTTATACAACTGCAATTTCATATCTCAATATTAAACCCAAACCGACCCTTAAAACACGATAATTACCCCCTCGAACAGAAATAATCAGGTCTAAAAAATATAGTGAAATATGTGTAGCCTTTTATTTATTTATTTTGGGGGTTAATAGTCTGGGCAGTTGTCCGGTGTCGAACTCGCGACCTCACGGTTGTGAATAGAGGCCAGACTGGGCTGTGGCCATCTTGACTAAGTATGTGTAGCCTATTTATGACAATCTGATGTTTTTTATTTATTTATTTATTTATATTCTTTTAGGTCGACGTTCCCCTTTTTTATGGTCAAATTACTCTAAATAAAATAAAAAGAGAACAAGCATAAATTTCATATTCTTCCATTTTGTTTCTTTTGGTCGAAATTAGAGTGTTTATCGTTAACAATGGTATGAAACACTCTGAAAAGGTAAAACGATTGCCCATAAAACTGGAGAAAACCATCTGTTTCAGAACCTTGTCCCACCATTAGAAATGTGCGACATGTCCCACTTACAGAATAAGAGGTAGGAGGAGAGAGAAATTATGAGCATGTTGCAATACAGGAGATGGTTGTGTTATGGATAACTAGATATGTATCATATTTTTAGTGGTGAAACAGGGAAGATGATAGGATTTCGGAACAGACGATTGTATGGCCCCATAAAAAATGCTCATTATATAATATACTCTAAATCAAATATTTATTCTTTTATTCGGATCAAAATTGATGTCCTCCACCGGAAAGAGTATTGGCCCATGTTAATTTGTAAGGTATAGGAAGTTTTAGAGCCCAAACAAATCTAGTTATTCTCTGGGTCCCATATATTCAATCATTCAATTGGATTACAAAGTTGTATAACTACAGCCTTTTGACGTGTGATGGGTCCAACTTTTGTTATCCAAATGTCCATGAGATATTTGGGTTAATCCATAGTTCATGGGCTTTTATATCCACATAAACTTCCCACTTTATAGTAGAAATAAAATATTATAATATAGAAGACTTTCGTTAAAACAAAAGGGGATGTAGCTCAAATGGTAGAGCGCTCGCTTTGCATGCGAGAGGCACGGGGTTCGATCCCCCGCATCTCCATTATTTTTCCTTTTTATCAATAAAACGACGTCATCCGGTCTCTCTCGTACAAGTCCTTGCTTATCTGTGTTTATTAGCTAGCTCCATGGGGCTTCGGTACCGACCACCCAATCCTCCTCCTCTTCTCCAGAGATTAATAATGGCGGTTCCTCTTTTCAAACTTGCTCCTGATTTGACTGTATCTAGACTCTGTTTAGGTTTTCCCTTTAACACTTTCTCATTGTTTTTTTTTTTTTTTTCTTTCGAAAAAATCCTTCATTTCTTCTAATATGTTTTTTTCTATCACAGGAACAATGACCTTCGGTGAGCAGAATACATTGCCGGAGTCTTTTCGAATTCTCGATCAAGCTTTTGATTCTGGAATTAATTTCTTTGACTCCGCCGAAATGTACTCATAATAATACTACTATCTCCTAAACTTATGTTGTTCTTTTAATTTCTGTTATTGGCAGCTCTTTTAATGTTAACTCTTTTCCCGCCGAATTTCCCTGAATTTTTATTATTAGGTATCCAGTTCCCCAGCGAGCTGAAACTCAGGGGAGAAGTGAGGAGTACTTTGGCCGTTGGATTAGAGAGAGAAATATTCCTCGAGATCGAGTGGTGTTTGCTACTAAGGTCATTATAGAGAAGAAAGTTTGATTTTTTTTTTAATAATCAGTGTTCCGAGTAGAATTGACCAGATGAACTTTTTTTTTATGAGAATTCAATGAACAAGTAAATATATTTGATGGTAAATATGAACAAGTAGAATTATTCCTTCTCAGTGTTGTCAATTGCGGCGCTATTTGGATCATCATTGAAAAGTCTTTTTTTCCCATTAAAATAAAATAAAATAGGGGCAAAATGATAATAACAACCTTAAAACCCCCTAAACCTAAACTACAGCAGCTTAAAGCAAATAAAAACCTTCTGCTCTTTTTTCTTCTCATCTATTCAACGCAGCAACAAAAAAAAAACACTTATGATTCTCTTCTTCTCATGTATTCTCAAATATATATTTTTAATTATTTGCATAGAATTCCAAATAGCGCCGCTCCCGCTATCCCGCTATAGCGTTTTCGGGGTCGGGCGCTCCGCGTCGCTATCTGGGATTGATAACACTGTTCCTTCTGCAATATTAGGATTTGGTCCGTTATTTGCTTGTATTAATCTCGGTATGTGTTTGAATTCTCTATTTCTGATTTGTGCAATTGCGATATTTGATATTCTTGTACATGTGCTTGCACTTTTTCTCTCCCAAATGGACAAGTTTTCTTATGTTATCCTGTAAACTTGCAGGTCTGTGGGCCATCAGGACAGATGAGTTGGATTCGAAATGGACCAGAAAGTTTGGATACCTGGAATATAACCGAGGCAATTGACAATAGGTTGAGTAATTTCGTTGAATTTAACTGCATTCTTCGCTTCCTAGGAGTGTCATTATTGTTTCGATTTGATTCCTTTGCATCATCCGCTGAGTCCAATTGTCATGCTCGAGATTTTTTTTTGCATCTACGGATGATTTGTTTAAGCATTTATCAACAGTAAGATGTGTTGGCTTTTCTTTTGGATATCCTGGTGTTTTATTGCTCTAATGGGAAATGGTAATTATTGATGCAGCTTGTTGCGGGCGCGAACTGACTATATCGACTTGTATCAAATTCACTGGCCTGACCGGTTTGTATGTTAATCCTACCTTCACTGTTGTTGTTACTTTCAGTATCATGTACTAGCTTACTGCAAAGCTCCAACAATCCCTTTTTCCATTCCCTGTAACCCTGCTTGTCCCTCTGAATATGAAAAAAATAAGATATATGCTGTAACTATTTTGTTTTTACCTTACATGTCTTCTGGATTCTTGTAGCTATGTTCCGATGTTTGGGGAAACTGACTATGATCCAAGCCGCTGTATCTCCTGTATAAGTTTTGAGGAACAACTTTGTGCTCTAGGCAGAGCTGTTGACGCGGGTAAGGTTCGTAATGATTCTGAAAAAAGATTGCATTGGTGTTCTGTTGTTATTTCATAGTATGGGATATTTGTTAATGGAGTGAAACTATCATTTGCAGATCAAATATGTTGGACTAAGCAATGAAACGCCTTATGGTTTGATGAAGTTCCTACAAGTTGCACAAAATGGATCTTGTTACCCAAGGATAGTATCTGTGCAGGTCTGATACTGGATAAATTGGTTGTGTGTAGAGCCTGCTTCTGTTTCTCTTTCTCTCTCTAGCTTTTGATAGCTTATCAATACTGTCGGTGTTTATGTATGATGCTCTGGTTAATTCATGATTCATATTTTTCTATTTTCAGAACTCTTACAACTTGCTTTGCCGAAGTTTTGATCTGGGGATGGCTGAATGCTGTCATCATGAGAGGTACTAACATTTTTATCAGTCTACCTGCGTAGTTCATATTGATGGTTCTTCTTTTTGATGGTGTGACTTAACAAAGTATCACTGCAAGGGAGATACGATATTTCAAGTTTTGTATATGCCTCTCTCTACTTTACCACAACTTGCTCTAGTGTTTTCTGGATCCATACTTCTATGACATCGTTACAATTCTTGGTCAGAATATAAACGTTTTACTCTTTGTTAATGGTATGTATCTCCATTGAATATCCAGTAGGTAGTGAAGTAGAAGCCTCACTCATTTTCTCTAGGAGTTGTGATTTTCCTCTTTTGGTTGATATGATGGGGTTACTAGAAACTCCCCGACATATCCAATGACTTTGAGCAAATTATCATGTTCTTGCCTTTAGAATATCTATTTCCTGAGGATTTTTTTATTGCATGTTGACCTTATCCATGGTTAGCCTTCTTGGGTTTTTCTTTGTTTGTCAAGTCTAGTTTAATTAATAAGTTTTTAAAAGAAAAAATATACTCTCATCTGAAATTTACTCCTGTTTACCTTCGTAGCTTAAAATATGAAAAAATCTTATCTGAGACTATCTTGGAGATGTTCTCTAGAAACGACTTCTTAGTATCCTACTCTTTAGGACAATAATAGTTTTTTCAAAGCCTCATCAAGAACTCAAGGATCTTTGAAGAATCGAGAGTAAAATGGAAGAGGTCCTTCATATCCATATGATGCTACTGGTTTCATGTCAGCTCTTGAGCACTGTATAGTGGGTTTGGTTCTAACTGTTGCAGGCTTGTAGTGGTGTTGTCCGTGAACTTAACTTTAGATGGATCAAGTTGGTAACCTGTGTCAACTCCCTTAATTAAAGATCCTATGAATAAATATCTGAGAGCAGTGGAACTTCTTAATGTACTTCTTTATTTATAATTTCAAAGCTAGTCTGCAACTGTACTCATCTGCTAAATTTGAAACTATCCGTTTACAAAATATTCTAGGGTCACTTTGTTGGCGTACAGTCCTTTGGCAATGGGCGTTCTTTCTGGGAAGTACTTCTCAGATGACATGGGTCCAGCTGATGCTCGTTTAAATCTGTTCAAAGGTTGTACAGTTACACTGAATATTTGTTAAGGAAGTTTCCAAAGAATTTATTATTATTATTATTATTATTATTATTATTATTGTTATTCATGGAAAGAAATGAGCTGCTTTCTCTTGTCCAGGGAAGTACAGTGAAGCTGAGTTCAGATACAACCTGTCAAAAACCAATGTCCGGAAAGCTACCAAAGTAAGACGAACGAGTACTGTGATATTCTTTAGTTGATTGTTCAATCCTTATAAACGTGCAACTATTCTGAAATTCACAGCGGTCGAATCATCCATTAATAGGTTAAACAGTGTTGTGGATCTTATCTCTTGATTATAGCCTGCTGTGCTATGATATTAGTTTCTTGCTATCTTTAGTAAAGGCATAGCATCAGTTATTAAGTAACAGTACATGCGTAACACGGTTATTAAGTAACGGAAAAAAGGAACATGCACAGCATCGGTTATTTAAGTAACGGAACGAAGGAATGTAGCATAGAGGTTTTCAGTTTCTTTTTTTGTTCTTTTCAAATGCGTTAATGCAAATTTCTTTGTCTTGCATGCACATACTAGGAATTGATCAGTGGAATGGATAAGAGACTGACAAGACCTTATCATGGAAAACCTAGTTATCATCAAGTCAACTGTTTAAATTGATCATTTATTGTCATCACTGATGAGATACTTTCTCTTTCTTCTTACAAAAATCTTTTGCTAATTGCACAGCTGTATCTTGATATTGCTCACAAATATGGAATCCACCCCGTGTCCCTTGCAATTGGTACGATTCTCAGTCAACCTACTTTTATGTCGGTTGATTCATGTAATTGAAATTTTACTGATTCTCCTAAAATTGCTTTCACTGCAATGCCCTATTTGTATTCTCTTTAGTGTATTCCTTATGCCACCTTATTTTTATCCCATCTATTCCTCTCATGTATCACTTGCTCTTGTATATGAATTCTACCCACTAGCTGTGTAGTTGTTACTATTTCTGAGGCTATTGGAGTATTTATCCTGCATGTATGGTTGACGTGTTATGATGAAGAAATGTCCCGACTGATTACATGTCCGAAAGTTGACACGAGGTATCGGACTTCTTTATTACAATAGAAATTAAACTGGTTTCTTCATACCTTGAGAAATAGGTTTGCCTTGTGCTTTAATTTAGAGATAATTGTTCCGAGAGACCAGGGCTCTCTGCAGATGGTCTGATTCAAGGATAGTACCCATAGAATAGGTTTTATTTTCTTTAATTTTTTAATAGCCTATGGCGAGCATATTCTCTGCCGGTTAATTTTTCAACAAATATTCTATGCTTCTGATGCTGAATTTTTTTTTTAACAGCATTCGTCCTGAGGAATCCTCTGGTTGGTAGCGCCGTATTTGGAGCAACAAAGTTGTGGCAACTCGAGGAAGTTGTGGATGCGAGCAGGCTCAATCTCAGTGCTGAGGTAGTTGCAGATATTAACAGGGTTCATTCAATGTTCCCAAACCCCTGTGCCTGATCGACATTGTCCTCATCGGTCCAAAAGAATCCAAGTGAACAAGCTCTCAATGCTTGTTCTCCCAAATGCAACAAGGTCTTGATCCGCCTTTTCAGGGTTTGTGCTTAATAAAATGGTGGTACCTTGAGAGTATTAATTATTGGAGTGTAAGAATTCGGCCTTGGTCAATCTTGTCAAATTTCTGGAAGTAGTTCTTGGTTCGACAGTAGTGTGGAAAGAAGAATGTTTTATTTACGAGTACTACGACTCAATGACTATACATGCATAAGCAGGGTGGAAATCGTCTATCCCATGTTCTCACCGCTTATAATTCGACATGCGTATATTTTTTTTTTCTAATTCCGGCTCTACTTGGATTGAGTTTTGGTTTGGGTTTTGGCGGGAGAGGCTAAAAAGTGGGCGGGAAAAATTCAAATTCAAATTTTTTTCTTCAAATTTTGGCCTCTAAAATTGGCGGGAGATGTTTAAATTTCAAATTTTTGAGAAAAAAATTTGGAATTGAACGATTATTTGAAAAAAAAATTTGAATTTGAATTTTTCCCGTCCACTTTTGCCTCTCCCGCCAAAACCAAAACCAAAACCAAAACCCAAACCCAAACCTAAACTCAAACCCAATCCAAGTAGAGCCGATATACGCGTGGTGAATTGTGAGTATTTGGGGAAAGAGAATACAAACAATTATTTGTCGCATCAGCTAGCGGAAGCGAAATCACGACTTTATGCGCCAATGATGAGAATAGTAATAATACCCCTCTCGTGTTTTATTTAACAGAGGGATTTTTGTACGTTCTTTATCTGTTTTTTAAATATATGTACTTTCTAAATTTTAAAATTGTTTTCTGAGCAAATTTTTAATTATAAAGAGAGAGAAAAGAGATAAACAAACTAAATTATTTACGAGTATAATGGTAAAAATAATTATTATCTCCGTTATCAAACATAGGACCAGTCTAGATAAAGTTTAAGACCTCTATAAAAAAACTGAGAGTGTAATAATTTTGTTACCCAAATGTCGATTGCCAAAGATAAATCTGGTTCCCAATTCCAATCTTACTCTTTAAAAAAATAAAAAAATAAATATTCCAACCCTACATACTGCCAACGGTAGTAATACTTAACAGTATTATTCCTAGGACGCCCTAAAAAACTCTCATTTCATTAATTTTGTTTTGGTAGATGAATTCACTGTGTTATGTGTGGTGTCTGCCCTTCTGTGATCTTCTCGAAACAGCGTGGCATATTTGACACGTTTCAGTACAATTTAGGAAGGCGCTTGCCATGTGTTTGTGAAAAGTCCTTAATCAAATTTCAATTGCCCATCAAAGCTAACCAGGGGGATGAAATTAAAGAGTAGTTTCTGTACAGAAAAAAAGGGAAAATTGGATAAAAGGAGAAATCTCTTTCAGTGGACCTTACCTGTCCACCTCTATCTCATCTCATAAATTATTAATCGACATTGTTCATCTCTTCTTTCTTTCTTTCTTTCTTCCACTTAGATTCACTTTGCCAGCTTCACTTTACTTTTCCCCCTTCTCGGACAACAAAATCAAGAATTCAGCTGTCTCCCACCGACCTCCTCCTTTTGGGATTCCTCGAAAATCCCAGATTCTAATAGGATCCCTGATTACCGTCTCGGGCGTGATCCGGTCCCACCTCATGGTGGTTCCGATCCATTATGTTTCTTGCTTTCTATATCACTCTTTGTCTTTGAATTCTTGTTTCCCTTTTCTTTGATCTGACTATTGAAGATTAGTTGGTGGGTTTGGTTAGGGTAGGATGGGTTCGAAGCCGTGGCTATATCCGGCTCCGACCTATCATGGGTTAGAAAGTTTTTGGGATACCGATGAAGACGCCCCTGGTCCCCGCTGTGGCCACACTCTAACTGCTATTGCCGCCACCAAAACTCACGGTCCTCGTCTTATCCTATTTGGTGGCGCCACTGCCATCGAGGGCGGTAATGGTGGCGCTCCAGGCATCCGTAATTCTTCCCCCTCCTCCCTTTTCTTCGTAAATTAATCTTTTTTTTTGTTTAATTCAAAGTTGCTGAATTTTTTCTATCCTCTTTTATTCAGGATTAGCTGGTGTGACCAACACTGTTCATTCTTACGATGTTCTTTCTAGAAAATGGATCAGGCATGTTTCTCCCCCTTCAATTTCAATAAAGTGTACACCTTTTTTTGGTTATGTTTTCTGCTTCTTCAGTTTTAATAAATCCCATTGGTTTCTTTGAAATTCCTTGAAAGGGTTGGATTTTGTTCAGTAATCTGCCTAGTGACTTATGCTCTATTTCTTTCAACTCAGAGTTCGACCAGCCGGAGACCCGCCTTCTCCCAGGGCTGCACATGCTGCTGCTGCCGTTGGCACTATGGTTGTATTTCAGGTGATTAGAAAGATACAAGGGGAATACTGATTAAAAACGAGTATTTTTTCCTTCTTTCTGGTTGTTTCTGGATGTGTACGATATAAAAGTTAAATTGCTATTTTGCTGGGTTTCTTTTAGGGTGGAATTGGTCCTGCAGGACATTCAACAGACGATCTCTATGTGCTTGATTTTACCAATGATAAATTCAAATGGCACCGGTCTGCTTCTGGAAACTACTTGAAATCTTTTTGACCTTTTCCTTTTCTTTTTGTTTGGTGTGGGGATTTCGAGTTTTGACTTGGTTAACTTTTTTTCAAGTATAGAGTTGTTGTTCAAGGGCAGGGTCCCGGACCTAGATATGGTCACGTAATGGACTTGGTTGCACAAAGGTACCTTGTCACTGTCACTGGCAATGATGGTGAGTAGAAATTCCTGGTTCAATTATCATCATAATATGTGCATCATTTTTTAATTGGAAAATTTTGGCTTGGACATTTTGGAAGTTCGAAGAATTGCACCAAAAACCTAAACTTGTAGTTGAAAGAAGCTATTGTTAAGAGTGAACTTCAATTATTGCAGTTGGCACTTACTCCTGAAAAGCTGAACAAATTAATTGATTAGACAGAGATATTAAAGTACAGTAAGCAAATCTCTTCAATTCATAGTCGAAAGAAGAAAAGCCATTTTCCGAATGAGTCAAACATAAAATGTATGCTACTTCATTTTTTTGGCGGTAAATTGCTTAAAATAAAGAAAAACATGAAACATTTTTATCATACTTTTACAAGTTTAGTCTTTAGAGAATTTAATCCATTCCAGGGTCAGTTGTCAATCCTCTTTAACCCAGTGGACCTTTTTCTTATACAGTGGCTGAATGGATAGTAATGTACTAATAGTGGTTTTGCTCAATTTTCCGAGGCCTTATCCCTTCTTGTCCACGTAGAGGAAATCTAACATTCAGAATAGGAGCAGTCCTTGATCACCGTCATTGTCAACATCATTACCTTTGGTGCACATTTAAGCTTCAAGTTTTAAGGAAATGCTTTAAAATGTACTGAATGAAAAGGCACTCAAATTTGGCGCCCTCCTTAATTATATTTCTTCTTTCTTATGATTGTGCATTTTTGTGTTCATGAAGAAGACAGTTGCATAAAACCCTTGTTCATGCTTGCCTATACTGGTCCAATGCGAAGTCATTTAGTGGGTTAAAGAAACATGTCAATTACTTGAAGGGCTTCAACATTATATTTCTTCTGCAGGAAAAAGAGTACTTTCAGATGCTTGGGCTTTGGATACTGCTCAAAAGCCATATGTATGGACGAGACTTAATCCAGAAGGCGATCGACCGTCTGCTAGAATGTGAGTAGACATTCTTTATTCTCAATTCTGGTTGCTGTTCCAGGCCATTCGTGAACAACTTGAACTGTAGCTAAAATTGTCTTCCAAGTGAAGCTTTGTGCATTATTATGAGTTTAAGTTCCTGAACATGGTATCTTTCCTTCACTTTGTTCGTGTCATTTTTAGCCTTGTTTTTGTCATGTAGAGCTTGCATTTTCAACAGATGTTATGGCTCAGCAAATCATATTTTTTCTAATCACCGTGAAATACTTGTGTTTATTACTTTAAGTAGTCTCTTGTTTGACAACTTAGGATGTTCTTTGTGATTGTCCATTGTTGCACATGAGTCATATCTTAACAAGCTATCATGGATGTGCTCTGATATATCTGGTTGAATTTTCACTCAAGTAGATGGTCCTTACTTTCTTTCCCATCTGTCTGTTTAAAGATTTATTTTTCTTCTTGGGTTCGTAGATCCCTTTTTCATTTCCTGGCAGAAAAAAAAATACTTAGCCACGTATGTTATTGTTGGTCACCTCTTTCATTGTATCAAATCTTAATGTTATTTGGTGCTACATGCTAACTTTAAAGTTTGTGCCCTTTCAATCTACCTAAAATGTAAAGGGATCCTTTGAACAGTGCTCATGATGTGTATTATTGTCCGATAGGTATGCAACAGCTAGTGCTCGTTCTGATGGCATGTTTTTGCTTTGTGGTGGAAGAGATTCTTCTGGAACGGTAACTCTCTCACGTTCTTATAAACTATTTAAGTATGTCAGTGAATGAGAGAATGTAGTATTTCTATGATTGATTGAGGTGGAACTAGGTTCACGTTAATATTATCAGTGAAGGCATTCAACCACCATGATTGTCCTTTTCTTCCAATTATTGCATGAACTAATCTATTGTTAGGCACCAAATAATATGCAAAGTCCATTTTTACTTGCTTCTTTTTACCTCCTCAATATTGCATCTGTAAACCTCTATGATTGAAATTGAAATTTTAGTTCACCTGCATGAGATGCGACCAAATTTAGCTATCCGTAGCACATTATTGCATTTAGAGATATGTTGTACTATTCGCTTCCCTTGCTACAGAATGCCTTTTGCTGTACATTGAGTTTCCTGGCTGTGATAATTATTATACCTGGCCAGTGTTGTCAATTGCGGCGGGATAGCGGAGCGGAGCGGCCTTTGGCCGCTATGAATCTTGAATAGCGTTGCGGATTTTGGGTGCGGACCATTGTGGCCGCTATTGCGGCTCAAATAGCAGAAATAGCGGCGCTATTTGGATCATCATTGAAAAGTCTTTTTTTCCCATTAAAATAAAATAAAATAGGGGCAAAATGATAATAACAACCTTAAAACCCCCTAAACCTAGACTACAGCAGCTTAAAGCAAATAAAAACCTTCTGCTCCTTTTTCTTCTCATCTATTCAACGCAGCAACAAAAAAAAAAAACTTATGCTTCTCTTCTTCTCATGTTTCTCAAATATATATTTTTAATTATTTGCATAGAATTCCAAATAGCGCCGCTCCCGCTATAGCGTTTTCGGGGTCGGCCGCTCCGCGCCGCTATCTGGGATTGATAACACTGTACCTGGCTGAGGTTTAGTAACATGATTAAGTTTGTGGAAGTCTGGTTGGTCGAATGCTATTGAATGAGATTGTTTTATGTGTCATATCCAGCCACTAGGAGATGCTTATGGATTGCTTATGCATAGAAATGGCCAGTGGGAATGGACTCTTGCCCCTGGAGTTTCTCCTTCAGCAAGGTATCAACATGCTGCGGTAAGTCTGGTGGCGCAGATGCTTAATGGCTAACTTTATGGCCTTCTGCTGTTTGGTTGATAGTCCATTGCACCAATCTTTTTTTTTTTTAAGACTCTTTTGTTAATTGTCTATGCTTTTTCGCCATCAGGTATTTGTTGGTGCTAGATTGCATGTTACGGGCGGTGTTCTTAGAGGTGGACGAGCAGTAGAAGGTGAAGCTACTATTGCAGGTTCATCTCAAAGCTTGCTTTCTAGTTATTCATTTGGATAATCTGCGTGGCACATCCGCCAAGACTCATTGATCTTTCCTATGTCATTCTTCTTGATAGTGTTGGACACTGCAGCTGGAGTTTGGTTAGATAGAAATGGATTGGTGACTTCTTCCCGGGGCAGTAAGGGACAGACTGAGCAAGATTCTGTGTTAGATCTCATGAAACGCTGTCGACATGGTGCTGCATCTGTTGGTGTTAGAATATATATTTATGGCGGTCTCAGAGGAGGTAAGAGAATGAGCAAGTAGGAAATTTGAACCATTTATGGTGGTAATTTCTTCCCATCATGATTTTCTAGATACAAAATAAGATCTGAATGATTTTTATCTTCTTTAGGCTTTTAGTGTTTCCCCCCCTAATAAATTAATTATATTCCTGGTGCAGATCTGCTACTAGATGATTTCCTCGTTGCAGAAAATTCTCAATTTCAGTCTGACATCAACTCTCCTGTATTACAATCTGAGAGGACCTCGGCAGTTACAAGTCCAACATCAAATCATTCCCCCACAAGTTCAGATGGAGGGACTGATGAGCTGTCACTTAGCGGTTTTAGGTTTGATCCTTTGGCCCATCTCTCAGTTGTTTGCTTAAATGTTTTTATATGTTAGATAAGGATAATCATCAGAGTCTTGAAATTTCCATTTTATACAGTATGGACAGAAATTCTATGGAAAAACTGGCAGAGGCTTCTGCTGCTGAAGCAGAGGTTGCCAATGCTGTCTGGCATGCAATACAGGTAGTATCCTCTAATCCTGAAGAAACGTCGGTGGCAGATGACAACTCCCAAGCTGCAGAAAATATTTCAGAGGGCAGTGATAATGAAGTTGATGTTCGTCTTCACCCTAGAGCCGTATGTTCTCCACACTAACGTGCTGCATTTGTTTCTTGTTTTGTGTTTAGACACAAAATCAATCTAGTTTTGGCTCCTGCAGGTTGTAGTGGCTAAAGAGACCATAGGGAGCCTGGGGGGATTGGTAAGACAGCTGTCCTTGGATCAGTTTGAGAATGAGAGTAGACGAATGGCTACACCGCAAAATGATTTATCAAATCCGACTAAAAAGTTCATGAGGCAGAAGTCTCCTCAAGGCTTACATAAGAAGGTACAGGCTAGTAGGTTTTCGTATTTCTTTCATCATTTCAGTAAGCAAATAAGTGAAGAAATGAGCCTCTTAGTTACTGCTTGTCGTACTTCCCCTTTCATCTTCTTTTACCGCAGATAATTTCGAATTTGCTTCGACCTCGGCACTGGAAAGCTCCTACCAACAGAAATTTTTTTCTGGATTCTTATGAAGTTGGTGAGCTATGCTATGCTGCAGAGCAGATTTTTATGCAGGAGCCAACAGTTCTCCAACTGAAAGCTCCTGTCAAAGTTTTTGGTGATCTTCATGGGCAGTTTGGTGATCTAATGAGACTATTTGACGAATATGGATTCCCTTCCACTGCAGGAGACATAACGTATGTCTAAACTTGATGTTTATGCTACAAGTTAAACAATATTTACTTTATTTTACTAAGCACGACTGGTAAAATATTGATTTCAATCTTATGTGCAAGTAGACTTCTCTGGATCTTTTGCATTGTTTTACATCGTTGTTTCTCTTTTAATTTGGAGGTGCGGATGGGATTGATATATTCAGTAAATGATTAAAGATCGTTTAAACATTTCTAATTCACCTTGGGCTTGGGCATGGAATGATTCGACTAATTTGCACATGAACTGAATGTCTGTTGGCATTTGCTAAAATTAATTAGTTAGGATCATGTTGCTGACTTCATTTAAAATTTTGCTTCTAAAACTAGTCCTTGTGCTAGATATCTGAATCACAAATGCACCAAAAACATCTTGCAGTTGGCTGAAAGCTACTTTTTTGTTTCTAAAATAAATCAGATATATTGATTATCTATTCCTGGGAGATTATGTTGATCGAGGGCAGCACAGCTTGGAGACCATTACCTTGCTCCTTGCACTGAAGGCAAGCTTTTAGTTGCCATTAATCTAAAAAACTTTTTGTTAGCTTGTATACCTTAGTATTTATAATCGAGATGTTTATTTTGAACTTTCAGATCGAATATCCTGAGAATGTTCACTTGATTCGTGGAAATCACGAGGCTGCTGATATAAATGCCCTTTTTGGTTTTCGTATTGAATGCATCGAGAGAATGGTAAATGTCAAGATATGAAAGTAGAAGTTCTTTCAAGGAAAAGTTTGGATGTCTAACAGCTGGTCTTTTTCTGTAGGGAGAGAATGATGGCATATGGGCATGGACACGTTTCAATCAACTTTTTAACCATCTTCCACTAGCTGCGCTTATTGAGAAGAAAATTATCTGCATGCATGGTGGCATAGGAAGGTCAATACATTCAGTAGAGCAGATAGAGAAAATAGAGAGACCCATAACAATGGACGCTGGATCTATAGTCCTAATGGATTTGCTATGGTATGTCATGCCTCATGTTTTGGTATTAGTTTTCAGTTAGATAGTTGCTTACACCACCTGACACCTTTACAGGTCTGATCCAACAGAAAACGATAGCGTAGAAGGCTTAAGACCAAATGCAAGAGGACCTGGCCTTGTGACTTTTGGGGTATGCATGCCACACATCTTTGTACCATTTATCTATTGTAATACTGCCTTCTTAGGTACTTTGACATAGATTAAGGAAGGGAGAAACAGGGAGTATTTTTTCTATTGTAACCTTAAGGAATTTCATTTATCCCGATTAAGTCTCAACCACCAACCTATGTCCCTTTCTCTCTATAACATAATATGGGTAAGTGTAATTTTAGAAATATATCCTTAAAATTTGAAAAATGAAATAGATTTTGGGAAGAGATGGAAAAGCTAAAAGGACTTGTATTTTGAAACGGAGTGAGTATTTCATAGTTCTTACAAGTTACAACACACTGCCACAACTGCATGAGTTGATTGACTCGAATGCTTTTCATATTCAATGTGATATAAATCCCCCATCTCTTGTGTCTCTCTTTAGATTTCCAGTTTCGGGTTACAAAGTATATGAAAACTGTAAGAAGTTTCAGTTGGTTTCTACCAATAATTTCTTTTGTTAGCCGTCTGCTCCAATTGCCTTGACATGACTGAGCAATTCAATTTTTTATTGCTTACAGCCTGATAGAGTGACAGACTTCTGTAAGAAGAACAAATTACAACTTATTATAAGAGCACATGAGTGTGTCATGGACGGATTTGAGCGGTTTGCCCAGGGACAATTGATTACCCTTTTCTCCGCAACAAACTATTGTGGTAAGTTTACTACTGTTCCCCCTAGCTCCCATCCCTAAATTTTTCTTTATGTTTTTCGTCTTTACTGTCTAATTGTGCAAATTCACCCAGGAACGGCCAACAATGCTGGAGCGATTCTTGTAGTTGGCAGGGGGTTGGTAGTTGTTCCAAAATTGATCCATCCCCTGCCACCTCCAATTCAATCACCGGAGACATCTCCAGAACGTGTGACTGCTGAAGCTTGGATGCAGGTAGGATAATATTAGAACTTATTTTAAGTTTCATTATAGGCTATATCAGTCTTGCCTAAAATTTGCTAGATAAATCGTTATATATTGGCATATCGACTCTTTAAGCTGGTTTCTGATAATTCCGTTGGTTTCTGGTTTCTTTAGGAACTTAATATTCAAAGACCTCCAACGCCTACCAGAGGCCGTCCCCAGCCTGATTTTGACCGAAATTCACTTGCCTATATTTAGTTTCTGCTGGATCTCTGTCCAAGGATACTATTTATGGTGCTGATCCGTGGACCATGCTGATTGCCCTGGCCTCAAATGCAGAAGCAGCAAAAGATCAGAGGTAGTGAACTGCAGCTTGTGCTGTTCTCGTGCAGGGAAGCACATTTTTGACGGAAAAAGAACAAACCAAAGAAGTGGGCAATGCTCATTCTCTCCAGGACATATAGCTTTGTAGTAGTTGTACAACTCGTCAGAAATCAACCAAGGAAATGAGTTTGTAAAGGAAATAGTCATTTATTCATGGTGTTGTGTTAGTTTAACATAGAAAGGTTTTGTAGTTGTAAAATGTTCATAGCTTCAATGGTGTTAGTTCTTTAGTACTCTTTTAAGATAAAAGAGTTGCAAAATAATAACGAAATAAATTATTTGGTGTGGAGTGATAGCTGTGTTAATTCTTATGCTTTGATTTTAGCCTCTAATGTTTCTTCGCAAATATTGCTCTTGAAAGACCAAAATGCATTCAGAAAAATAATGAAAAACTCCATTTGAAAGTAGGGGACGAATTTCGATACATGTAAAAACATCTCTTTATAGGGGGAAAAAAAAATGTAAAATAACAAGATAAAATAGTTATTTTTTTAGATTTAAATAAGTACAGAAGCAGAATATAATTTTTCCTGCAAAATTTGTTTATCACCCAGGATAGGTGAAGATGAAAAAAAAATCCAAAACATTTTTTCCTCCTAAATAAACATGTCCAAGTTTCACTAATTGATAACAATTGGGTTCCATTTCCAGAAAGTATAAGAAATTTGGGATCATAGTCATTCAAGGATCACTGCCTTCAGGAATTTCATCCTCACCGTCGGCATGAAATCCTCCTCTTCAGCTCTGCATCATGTAATTGAACCTCATGAAAAAGCAACGGTGCTGCTGCATAAACTGACTAGAAACGGTAATTAGATCCCTTCAACATGAGTTTCAACACGAGGATCTCACCGAGATGGCAACAAAGTAAGTCGGTTGGTATCCCACAAGACTCGGATCAATCCATGCCTTTTCTCGGCCTGATCAAATGAACTGCCAGTGAATTCTGAAGGATACGGAAGCTCAGTTAGTCTATCAACTCTAAGCTCCATGATGTCCACAACACAAGTCCTAGACTGCGTCAATTCCTTCCCATACCAAGAGCCATCGATCTGGTATACTTTCCCTGCTCCGATGTCCTTTGAATTTTTGTCCAGAATTGCAACAAACTGCCCTGCTTCATAGTTAATAACCTCTGAATGTGTAGTATGAACTGATGTCGCAGCTAACATCCCTGAGTTCTCAGTGGAGTGAGCTCTCAATATGGCATCGCCAGTTCCGCTTGGCTGACTGCCATTCGCAGTGGATGGGACACAACCACCGTCGGAACGAGAGCTGATCGAGTCATGGGAAGGTAATGAGGCAGAACCACCTTGTTTGTCGGGGATGTCTGCTTCAGACACCAGACGACTATAACCACGGGCCATTCTCGCCTTACGATTATTCAACCTGTGACAATTGCATGAAAAAAGTATCTTCATTAATTACTTTTAACAACAGCTGTTGTTAAAATAAATTCCACATAAACCATCACTACTCCAAGCCCAAGACAGAAACCAAAAAGTATCTTTGGGTTATAATTTTCAAGGAATGCCAAGAAATTTTAAGACAATTCCTTCATCCCAACCCCGCTTGTTTACCCAAAGTTGTATTTTACCCTGGATTAGTCACTTTTCCCTTCACGCTTTCTGTATCTTAACTTGTAAAGGCTTATCCAAATATATAAGGACTGACAACACTAATAGCTGCAGCTCTGAATCACATTCGAGCGCATCTGGGTGTCCAGACCAGAGTGGGCAAGGTGCTTAGTTCTACTCGCAGAAGAAAATTTGTCGAAGAATATAATAAAAGGTGAGAAATTACCAATTTTTTAGCTGGGCAGTAGTCACAACAGAACCCTGTTTCATGAGAGGAAGGGTGTTAGAACTCTTGAATGAATAAAGGAGAGACTATTTATTAAAAACTAATCCTAATCATATAAGGTACTCACATGACCACTTAATTTATCAGCCCAGAATAGCAAAGAAGTTGCATTCCGATGCATGTCAGGTTCATCTATTAGTGCCTTCTCCATGATAGCTATCTGTTTTTCATTCATTAGGGTCCGTTTTCTTTTCCTCTGGTTCTTCTCTTCCACCTTTTCATCCCCTTTAACTTTAGTCAAGCTACCTTCTTTAGCAGGGTCAACATTCTCCATCTGATGATCAACATGAATTTTTTCCCGTTCCGAGCTCGAATCTGAACCACTCGTTTCAACAATGTGCTTTCTTCTGTCTTTTGCACCACCCACCTTTTCTTTGCTTTTATCAATCCTACATAGCTCAAGTGACTGATTACTGATATTGCTTCTGAAATTTGATTGCTCAAGATGAGGAGCTACTCCTTTGATTTGAGGAGATGAGCATCCCCCTTTATCCTGATTCTCCTGAGGAAAAAGAAAGATGATTTTTTTTCTCAGTAGATAAATCAATCAGAAAAGATACGACTGGCTTTAGAACTCATGCGAGCATTTACTGGTTCATCATACAAAATCCAGAAAACTACTTTGGGCAAGCTTCAAGTACGTCTCACTAGGTCCTGAGCGCCTACACGCTAAAGATGAAGTATCCAAAGTTTTACGGCATGCCTAACGTGTAATCCTGACCAATGATTATCAAATCAATAGCTAAGAAGAGCGACCAATTCTTGAGATCGGGATGACTAGATATCCTGCATTCACCTGATGTTCATTGATATGGAGTCTTGAGAGTATGTGCGGCGATAAGAAGCCCTCAGATTTGCTTTCCTAAATTCCCTTGGCAGCATGATTTGTCACATTTGAGTTGGCACAAAATGACAACTTCACAATGACTATTAGGAGTAAACGAAAATTCAGAAACCAAAATGATGTGCCTCTACTGGAAAAAAAAGATTCTACCTGAACTTGATTCTCTTCCGCACGAGCAGACTTAAGCTGAGACTCTAATTGATTAACGAAGAACCTGCAATGGAAAATTGAAAGTCATGAAACATTGGGACCTACAACATGTGAAACTAATCACATGAGAAGACATCTGCAAATAAGGCCACAGATAACTTCTTTCATTTTTCCTCTCTCTTTTTGGTTTTGTGTGTGGTGTGTGTGTGTGTGTGGGTGGGGGGGGGGAGGTCCGCATGTCAATTTGGCTACAATGCTTATGGGTTTTTTTTTAACTACAGTTCTTATGGATCTGGGCCGTCAGATTGCTTGATCCAACGTCCTTGATTAAAAGCTATCCGGCACAACTTTTCATGAGCAATGGACCCATTTTTTCATGAATAGCTTTTGTGGGCCACTTTTAACCTGGGTCGTCGAGGGAACTATCCTATGGCCCCCCTTCCATAAGCATGTAGTTATAAAGACCCCTATAAGCACCATAGCTAGACCATTGGAATATTGAACCCGATACTTCTCAAGTCATAATTAACTTGGTTAACTAAGTAAATGCTACGTTCTATAGATGAGAAAAGTAAACCTATATGCATATATGCTCCCAACTGAGGCGCACCTAGAAACCAGGGAAACTATACAGCAAATAAAAATATTAATCTAGGACTATTTCCCCTAGGGAGGCGAACGAACACCTTCAAAGACAACTGTAAGGCATTTGTTAAAGTTGCCACATTAGATTAATTATTTTTATTTTTTAAAAAAAGTTAACTAAGAAAAATTGCTGATACTAATTTTAAATCCTCCAGTCTTACAAACTAAATTGCAGGTTCTAGAATCTATCCAGGTCACCTTAGAAGCTGCACATCCTCGTTATTCAGGAACCCAGGAGACAAAGACTGAGCATGATTCAGTAGCGAATCTACAAATGAAAGCAAAGTAATTAGGGGTATATCAACTATCAAAAACAAAGGAGAAATAACTTCCAAATAAACTTATAGCATTTGAAAAGGCAACTTACACAGATTCGTGCCAACAATAGCAGCCTTGTCAGCATCTGAGAGAGTTGAAAATCCATTCGGCAATTCTGGTCGCCCCTTTTGCAAGCACTCACAGACTGTGCGGAGGAAGAGATCCTTCTCCTCTGTGATTGAACCAAGGGCAAGATTAAGGGCTAAACAGCTGAAATACTGAATCTTGCATACTTTCAAGTACTTACCTTTACATAGGTCCGGCACATGGCAATGGAGATTAGCTATCACTTTTACTAATAGTGATGTTCTCTTGTGGGCATAGGATGCCCGGGGGACATTGCATGGAACCAGAATAGGTTCTGCAGTGGTTGCGTTTAGAGCAGAGGCTTCAAACAAACACAAAGCCCATCCAGCAGCTGCCCAAGGGTCATACTCAAAGGTGGTATCTTTTTCCCAATCTGGAAGCTCAGACGAACACCAGCTAGATAAGAACTCTCTATGAGGAAGCGAAAAGACAGCTGCCAAAACTTCGGTCTGAAGAAATAAATCATAACGACTGTCACAAATAAAATTCCAAATCCAATTGCCAAGAAAATAATAAGTGTACCTCATGATAGGAAATCGCAGCATCACAATGGAAAGAAGAAAGAATAATTTATAAGTAAGAGAATCCTCACTAACAGGGAAAATGGGATAACGGGTATCGTCAAAATCCAGCAGTATTTTCACAAAATAAATAAAATGATATAGAAACAAAGATTAGCTTTACAGCATTTTTTTTGCATGGTGGCAAAAATATCAAAGTATGCAAAACTTAGGATTAAGAGCAAGTGAAGGAATTCATCAGGATTCTTACAAAATAGATAACAATGCACGACCGGAAATTTGAATCGTCAGAGAAGATTTCTGCTAGGCGCATAGCATTGAGTTGCAGTTGCCCTTTAGGGTACATTCTGATAGGCAAAGCAGTTTGTTGTGTGGTATCTCTACCAAACGTTTTCTTCAGTAATTCAAGAACCTGGACAAATTATTTGTTCCAAAATTAGCTCGCCTTTGAAATCTATTTTTCAAAACCATGAAGTAGAAAAATACAATAGCTAAAACCAATTCACTTTATCAAAGCCCATCAGTCCAGCAATCAACTTTGACCTAATTCATACTGCCAGGAGTTTGTATGTGAGATCAAGCAAATGTATAACTTATATCTTTTTCTTTTTTTCCTTTTATCTCTCATCCTTATTAAAGTAGGATAAGAGTAAATAGGGTTATAATGTCTAGAAAGATTATTTAAATTCTTATTTGATGAGTGTCAAAAGACTCGTATTGCGGGAAGACTCCTCCTTTTAGGATGACTTATACTATGAAATGGAGGGAATACTTAGTTTTACCACAAGAAGAAATCCCTTGCTACAAGAAAACAGTTGTATCAACTTGTGAGTACCTATTTGCATAAGTACAGAGAGTTTTATATCCTGAAACCAACCTCACGAGCAATAGACTTTGCTAAATTCAGGCTTCCAGGATTGCTGGCCACTTCATCCAGATATGATACACTTTCTGCCTCGCACAGATGCAATAGCTGCAGAAACAGTAGTTCTGACTGATTTACAGGTTGTAAGCTTATTCAAGAAATTACAAGAGTAAAAGCAATGAAGAGATTCCAGACACAAATCAGAAGCACCATTCAAGACTTACAATAGATAAGACTCTCGATTTCATTCTGGATACAGCAGCTATAATTGCTGAAGAATGTGCAAAACAGGGTGATGTATTTAACTTAAGCACAGCTTGCGCCAGCAAAAGAACCCCACCTTTACCGCATAACTCCTAACAGAGAGAAGAAAACAATAAAAAAACATGTCAGAGATTATACAAACCTGAATAAGCAAGGGATTTGGTATTTCATACACAAATCCACCAAACTGAAGTGCATATTGTTTGGAAATATAAACTGAATTTTGAAGAAAATTGAATATTCCTATGATATGAAAAATCGATGTTCTAGTGAATCACATGATTTCGAACTGAATAGATCCACTCAGTTCCTAAGACAACTTCTTTACTCAGGCTGATTTCACTATGAATTTCGTTTACAGAACATTCACAAACTTTGGAAGAAAAACCAAGGTTCCTCGAGTTAAAACTACAAAAGCAATTCCCTGTTGCCAACAGGAGCTTAAATAGGCAACCTGGTCTCTCTGGTGCACCAGAGCATTGCGTCTCCAGAAGATTCTGAACTTCATATTAGTTGTATGGCTATACCTTATCACTCCTTAAAACTTAGCTTACACCAAATTCGAGCTTTTAGGGAGTGAAAGAGAAGGGGAGAGAAATCACATAAAGATATTCAGAATTCTTGATTAAATACCTTATTCTTAAGAAGGCGCTCCCGAAACAACTTCTGTTGGCAAAGTGATTGAAGAAACTGGAGAGAAGCCTCGCATTGCTGGCAAAGATGGTTCAATTTTTCTTCAACGGAATGATTAGAGTTTCTGCAGAAATCAGCATTCTCAGGTAACAACCTGGTCTGGAGATATTTAATATTGATACGGATTGTAGCAAAAGCTACATCCATAAATACGTCAACCTGCCAGAAAGGCCTCACAATCAGCCAAAGCTTTGGAGATAAATATCTATGCTTCCTAGCATATGGGCCTGCATCTTCAACTAGATTTATAGTGCCTTAACATTGTAAAGGACATTTCTACCTTGTAGTATGCAAGCAAAACTTTAGAAATTTCTGGAATCTGTGAAGAGATACATCCTGTTAATAGAGATAGAGTGGATGCGACCAGTGCTGAATGCAAATGAACCACATCATTTGAAGCATGACATTCCTAGATAATAAATAAAAATATTAATCAAACAAATAGCCATGAAAAGCGAGTAATTCATCCAATGTGTGTGCGCGCGTGTGTAGAATTGCAGTGCACCTGTTTGCAAGCAGCAAGAACGGTTAGCAAATAGAAGATCAGGTCAATTAGTTGTTCTGATACTTTGACATCATCCAGCAATATCTGCATCATACGTCAAAGGATCAGCAGATCATCGCTCCCCATATAGTCTCAGTTTGTCAAAGTCCCATTCAATACCATTCCAAAAAAGGGAAGTTAAAAAAATGATTAAAAATGAAATAAAATCTTCAAAAAGAAGTCTTCCACCCAAGGCTTAATCAACAGTGACAAACAAACACTACACTCAAGAAAAAAGCATATGCAAGAGGCCGGGTGATCTAAATATTTATTAAACATGACAATGAGGAAAGAGCATCGAACCGTCAAGGAAAGAAAATTATAAGCAAATAACCAGGGGTTGGGAAAGCAGTGAAGGTGCCTATATGAATTTCCAATTTAACATTAGAACTAACAAAAGTTGCTGAAGATTTTTGTGAATTGCATGTTTTCTCCTTTCACTTGTGGCTCTATCATTGAGTTTCAAGGAAACCTCAGGGACAGAAGGTCATGGAGAAGACATTTCCAACTCAAGGGAATATAAGTCTCCCACCTTCCCAGTAGATGAAAAGTTAAAACAGAAGAATCAGCAACCTTCTCAATTTTAATGTGGCGTGGTGCCAAGTCACATAGAGAATATAGCAGCCGCATTCCAGATAACAAGTATTGGAACAGTACTTCATCCCACTCACTGTCCATAATAACTGCAATAAGATGCAAAGGGAGATATCTTGCAAGCTTTTCTGCATCAATCTGCACCAGCATGATTTTGTTAGACTGAAGAGACTTGATAATGAAAGACAGATTTTATGGACTGAAAAAACAATAAAGATGTGACACCGTACAAGTATCAGTTACTTATTCTAAGAACAAACCTGAGAATCAAATTCATCTTCAGGGGTGCTTCCAATGGCAATGAGACTAAGATCTGCATCCCCTGATTACCTCGCCAAGCTCTTGAGAGCTTAGCCCGTGTAGTGCTTTAACCGCAGAAACCAAGTCAAGGTCCTAGGAATCAAAGGGAGAACAGTGTCAGCTGAAATCTTGGAGGGTCACTAAATTTAGTAACTCAATCACTGGTGGGGGGCATTCAATTCAGTTACTTAGTAAGCATTTACATGTAAAAAAAAACTCAGTCTGTACTACTCTTTAATACGTATCATTTGCTAAATAAGATAAAAATTAAGCCTTTTCAACAAATTTACAGATAAAGAACATACATTGGGGCATCTTTTGGCTGAATTCTTTCTGGGATCAGTGCTGCATGATGCTTCTTCCCTTGAACTCCTCATTTTAAAATAGCTGTGTTGCCCCCTGCCCAACCAAACATACAAATATCGGAACAATCCAGGCTCCTATGTACCCTTCGGGGGTATACAAGTCCGTAGATTTATTTACCATACATGGAATTTTATATGTACTCTTCGAGTAAATAATTTGTTTTTATCTAGTTACTATTTTAAGTAAACTTAAACGTCACAAATTGTTTACAACGTTTCAGTTTTTAAAACATTCTAAATTGTTTGTTACGTTTCAGAAATTAATGAATCTTTATTGTTATTTTTTCAGTCATACCCCTAATTTATTACTCAACTAACCAGTAATAGTATTAACTTATTACTAACTTCGTCCCAAATTATTTGCAACATTTCACTTTTTCACTAAGATTAAGGAAATGATTGGAAAGCCATTAATATGAGAAAAAAGTTCAAAATATCCATCAATTAATGACCGGGAAGATATTATGAGTAGTTAGTTGAGTAATAAATTAATTGTAAGACTGAAAAAGTAGTAGTAAAGATACATTAGTTTTTAAAATGTGGCAAATAATTTGGGATGTCTCAGAATTTAACTTTGTAAATAATTTGGGACGGAGTTAGTAGTCATCAATTGGTTGGGGTATTTAAGACTTTTTTGTCATATTAATTATTTTCTAATCATTTTCTTAATCGTAGTAAAAACCACAAACGTGTCAAACAATTTGGGGCGGAGTAGTATAAATCAAACCAAAAATTAGAAAAATAAAACGTATATATATATATATATACACACAGACGCATGCATCTGCTCGATGGTTGTAAAAAAAATTCCTTTAAAACAAAATTCGAGAAGGAGAAGTTATATAAAGTAAAAAAATCATAAAAGCTTAAAAAAGAACCTATATTTATTAGATTCGGGATGCAGAAAAAGAAACCCATAAATCAAAAACAACAAAGTAAAGTAAAATTTTAGAAAAAAAATAACAACACGGGCCTGACCTTGGTGCAAATGGGTCTTCACGGAGACGAACAGGAACCAAAAAAACAACACCAACGAACAGAAGGAAAAAAAAAATATAACTGCGGGAAAATGAGAAATGAAAAGGGCGGGGACTGAATTTGTAGAGAGAGGAAGAAGAACAAAGGGAGTGAACTGAAGAATTGGAAGTCAGATTTTTTCTACTATTTACTTTTATGAGAGGGCTGAGGCATGGCTAACAATGAAAGTACAGAGCCTAGGCTAAGAACTGCTGACGTATGCTGGTTAATATTGCTACCTACTATGCGATTTAAGTTATATTTGAATGAAAAACAGAGTGAGCGTGTTAGTTTGGTAACGATTTTAATTTAAGTTGTACTTGAAATCCGTATCATAATTTTAATTTCAAATCCGTTGACGAAATGGTAAGACGTGAGTTTCGAGGCGATTTAAATTATACTTAAAATAATGAAGGTAAAAAAGGTAAGAAGTAAAATCCGAAACATCTTAATTAGGTTATAAGTGAAAAGAGGACAAATAGTATAATGTCGTTTTTAAATCCGTTGTTTGATTGTTTGACACGATTTAAAATATATTTGCATTAAAAATAAACTAGAATTGCTTGAGTGGCTATGGTTAAATAAAGTAGTATAACTACTTTTCATTTGTAACAGTTTTACTTAGATTTTAATATTAATTAATAGTTATTGTGCATATATCTTACAGTTATTATATACATGACATACAATTATTACGAACATAACACTTGATATGTTCATTTTACATATTATTTATAGACTTTAATCACATAAAATTCAAAATACTGTGAAGCAATATATATATTAAAAATCATTCACATTGCAAAATCGCAACAAAGAAGCATTACAATAATTAATTCCTAATTTCTAGGGAAATGTACTGCTTGTGATTTCGTCCATTATAGAACTTCGTTCTCTGGCAGATTCATCAGTTGTGACGCAATGATTTTCTTTTTTGCAGCATCGTACTTGGCGGTCGGCCACGTGTTATACCAATTTAGTGCGATGCAGCCTTCCCAGTGTTCTATCATATTCACTGAGAAGACACCACAACTATTAGGACAGCCGTTTTGTTGTTTTGGAACTGATCCCCACTCGAAACTTGATAGAAACAGAGATATCTTATCACGGGGAAAAACATCTCTTATACAAGGATCAAGAAATGAAAAAAATAGCATCTGCAATTGGTTTATAATTGGTCTGGATAACATGATTTCCCACATTTAGGCTGCTTAAACACCATCGTCTAGCCCGTTTCATGTCAATTGTGATCAGCCAATGTAAAACTGCATATTTCACACATTGAATGAATGTTAGTGAATATTTTTAAAACAGTATTGAAATAGTGTGATAGCTATGATAGTTGTAGTTTATAACTGTAAATTGTGTCCTCAATAATTGTTAAAAAAGTTAAATAACATAACAGGAAAGTAAAGTTACGCTTTCAACTTCAAGGGGTATCCATCGCTCTCATTCATTGTTCCTATGTAGGTAATGTATGAATTTGAATAATGTATCATCAATGAATTTAATTATACTCTCCCTATTCATAGTTGAACCAGTTGCAACACTTGTTAGTGTTGTTGTGAAGAATAAGCATTTGCATGTCTTCCCCTTCTTTTTAACATGTGTGCATAAGCATCTATGATCGTACTCTCCATTCCCCCCGATTTTTATTGACCTCATGTCTATTCTGGTTATGGTGATGAGGTCATCCATTAGGAATATCATATCCTCTACTCCATCACCCCAAGCATACTCAACCAGGGCATCCTCAACTTCAGGTAATTTAGAGAGTTTTGTCTTGTTTGCTACCGAATATGGACTTGTTCGTTTTTTCTTAATGGATGAAGATTTTTCCTTTCCTTTCATTTCCTTTCCCCTTTGGTTTCCCTCTGCCTCTTCCCTTTGGTTTTTTACCTTTTGTGTGGTTTGGCCTTCTTCAACTTCAGGATCAATCTAATATAATATAGAACAAAATTGTGTTACAAACAAAACTGTATGGAAAAGACATTTTCCCAAATAAAGATATCATAATTTGCTAATAGTTATAAGACACATATGTTACAGCTATTATTAATGAAATAAAATAGCAATTTTGTAACTACCTCAGACTCATTGGCTGCCAAATTATCTTCAGCAGCTTCTTTAGGATCATCACCATTTGTTGTCATATGTGTAGCTACATTTGGTGCAATTTCTTTAGGAATTGGCGCGATATTTTCTGCTAATCTCGCTCTCTTTCTTCAATAGGTAATTGTTATTGGGTTGACCAATCTTTCTTCAACAGGTGATGTTTCTGTAGTTGGCTCTGCTTGTCCTTGTTGCTTCATTAAAATTATTTTACCTCTTATACTATACAACTTGTCCTCATATTTCTTTTCCAGGTTATATAGTTCTTTCAGAGTGCGGTTAACTCTCGGCCTAACTTTACCTTTTGGGTTGTGAATAGAAGATGATTTCCTCTTTTTCTTTTTACACGTTCACTAGGAACTGCTTGATCTTCCTTCTCGTCATGTACATAAATGCCCTCATCTATATTTGAGAATCCAATATTCCGAATGCTTTCCATTTTAACTAAGACATTTTGATGTTGTCGTTAGTCCAGATATGTGTTGGTCGGACACATAGTTATATAATGAATATGTTTTAATGAGATTATAAGTTGTTACTAAACAATATAAAACTGTTTAACAAATGAACATTACCTCAACAAATATAACTATTATGTATTTAAATAATATCTATTATTTATATGCGTAATAGTTATTATCTTTATATGTTACAGTTATTTAGCTAACATTTGAAAACTTTCATTGTTTTACAATCTAACATAATAGTTATTTATGCTACAACTTACCATATTACATAATAGTTATTATCTACACGTGTCATAGTTGTTATCATCATATGTTACAGCTATTTACCTAACATTTAACAATTTATGCTGCACAGTCTCCATCATTATACTTTTTAAAAAACTGTAAATTATATATAATACACTTATTAAGAATGTAATATATAGATATTATTCACGATTATTAAAGGAGTAAACAGGCCATACCATCAGGAAATGCATATTTCCCACAGGTTTTATATTTCTTTGATCTTAAGCCATTTTTTTTTAATTGTTTACAGACTCTGGTGCATCACTGTTGCAAAAAACTTTGCCCAATTAAGTTTTCTTGCATCTGTCAACGGCTTCAATAACTTTGCATACATCATGTTCATGTTTTCACCAGTATCCGCCAATATTGCATTAGACATTACGAATAAGATGTAGAGGACACACCATTTGTACTCATTTTCCAACAAATCTCTTATTACATTATCCTTCATGAAAGCTTTGTTACTGATATCTTCATTATAGCTATTTTGACAGTATTACTTAGCCCAATGTGCATCGGTCAACGAGTCTAAATTCAGTGTTTTCCCTTTATTTTTTTCCATACACTAACTCAACATCCGCTGCTGTAGTGGACAGCTTCCGTCCACTAGAGAGGAGTCTAGATTTTTCCTCCGTGGCGTAGTGTTCAACAAAAAACCTGCACGCATCCCCATATATTTTTGATAATTTTATCTCAGTGAATCCCAAAAACCAGACATTGTAAGCCTCTATAATCGGTGTTTGAAGATGGATTTGTTTTCCACAATTTTATTATTAATGTCTACAACATGTTTATAGCCAGTGGACACTTGAACAATTTGTTTTTTTGCTCCATAGTTATAGATTATGACCATAATAACTATTTAGATATAGGAAAATCGTTGTAATTTTACCTAGGTTTTACAATTTTTGTCTCAGATTGTTGTTAATGATTTGTTTTTATATAAATGGAGAAATCTGAGATGGTTTAATTGTGAAAATCATGGGTGCCGTTTCGTGGGTAATAGTTATTGATCAAGATGAATGTGGAATTGGTAGGGATCGTGGGTTAAACTTCCATTAAAGTTGAAGATGAAGATGAACAAAATCACTATTAGGGTTGTTTTTTTGGGCCTTTTAATCCTGTATTATGCGCCTTTGTTTGGAACTGATTTCAACGTGTTTTTCTGGTCATTTGATCTCAAGCCACTAAATCCTATGGGTATTACACAGTTCAGCAGATGCTAAACACTAAGCACCTTAGCTGAGTCACATAACTACAATACTTGCATTTTTTGTGTGAATATTCTTATGCAAATATAAGTAACTTAGAACAAATATTTAAAATTAGTACCAAAAAATCATCAAAGTTGTTCTTGCTTCCCTTGCTTTCTTCAATAAATAAGAATGAGATTGAAGCTTGTAGGTTGGCTCTCATTATATTGAGTAATTAGATTTTTTTTTAATTTCACCAATGTAGTAACAATTCTGAAAAAATGAAAAAAAATGAAAAAATAACAAAAGGGTATATATGTTTTAATTAAGATGCAAGTATGGTAAGACAATGTCGGAAATCGAATATTTGTAAAATCATCCTTACTTGGATTAAATTCAAGTATGAATAGTAAGAAGAGCTCCAGGTTTACTCTACACTTACAACTATGATAGGTAAATAACACTTAAAAATTACCTTCATTAAAGAAATTTAATTAAACAATAATTTTTTATATCAAACAACCGTAATTTGGCAAGAAGGTGTACATAAACACGACAAATGCAAGTACTAAATTGACTCTCAAACCTTTAAAGATTTTTAGGCATATCATGTATTGATTTTGATCACTTTTTTCAAATATTTGGAAAACAATTGTAATTCTCTTAATACAATACTCCTTATATTTCATAATAATATAAGTAGTTAGTAATTTGAATTTCATATATTAGCAACGATTTATATTGGAGAATTGAAAGATAGAAAAAATAAAATTAATGGTATACAAGAATTATTTAAGAGGATAATATTGATATTTTAACTAACAAAGTACCTTATTTTTTGTTGTCTTAATTTTCACTACAAATACTTAAACTACTTATATTATGAAACGAAGGTGGTATAATTTTCCTTCAGAATTATACTATTTTTAAGTTTTATTAAAAATTGGCACTTGACAACTTGTTATTATTAAATAGGAAATAGAGAACAAAATGTAATATAGGATTGGCTTATTGGTGGAATCAGTCCCTAAACATTTTAAGATTGGTAACTAGGGTCCCTAATAATTTTTTATTTTATTTTGGGTCCCCAAACAATTTTCTAGTTTTCACCATGGGTCCTTATGGTGGAAAATCCGCTAGTCAACGGTTTGTCAACAAAAAATTGAAGTTTTGCAAAGAATAACGAGGGGTATTTTGGGGTTTTTCCACTGCTGAACCCGCCCCATTCCCAATCCCCATTTCCATTAACCCAAATCCCTAAAGGAGAGAAGAATAGAAATCTTCTCTCTGAAAAACCTTCCCCAAACATTTGAAATCTTCAAAGAGAAGAAGAGAAATTTTGATCAAATACAAGATGGTTTTAAGGTGAGGTTGCCGGAAAACACCAAAACCGATTGAAGATCAGAATATTATGAGTGGAATGCTGAACTCCTCGATCGTCGACAAATACCTGAGGTACGAATATCTGTTTTTAAATATAATTAAGGGTTTGGGTGAATTTCAAAGTCGATTTTTTTACTGTAGTATAATAGCGAAAGAGGTTGGGGAGGAAAAGATGGCATCATTTTCAGTGGTGGATGCGTTGTGGTTCAATATTTACGCTGTTGGTGCACAACGTAATCGCAGAGTCATTACTTGGATGCAAAAGGGGAATTTCTTGTCAAAAAACTTTGTTATGATACCCATTGTGATGTGGTATGTAGATTTCCTGTGAATATTCTGGTATTATATTAATTACATAAACTGATACATTACATTCAAATTAGTCTTAAAACTAACACAGCAGCATCATCATTGACCTCTAACATCAAATGAACCCAGGAAACATTACCCTTTCACCATCCAAACCACCACCCAGAAAAAAATTAACCAGGAAACAATCAATACTGCCCTTAAAGTCTTTATCTTCCTCTCCCCCAAATTAAGTTGTGCATCCATCTTCTTCAGCCTTCTCATAACACCAGGCATAACGGCCTTACCTCGGTCACACAGTGGCCGATCTAGCCACATAAAGAATTCACATTTCTTGGACCCCTACAGTGAATCAAAAGTTACAATTTCAGATAATTTACCTCAAATTAACATTCACACAAATACACTTTCAACAAACCTCTTTATTTTCACATGTCATGAATCTCCTACCCGGATTCCATTCCGTCCATGAAGTTCTGATCTTGGTAGAAAATGAGATTCGACAATTACATTGACTTGGCAAATCATCGGGACTGAAACCATTCTCAAGGCACATTGACCTCCATTCAGCTAGCCCATTCTCCTCCTTAACACCATAACTTTTGTTTTTAAAGGAAGACCGTGAAAATCTGAAAGTTGTAGACATTTTGGAGAAGAAAATAAAGAAGAGATGAAATAGGGTTCTTCATGAAGGGGTTTGGGGGTTTATAAAGAAGAAGAAGGAAAACGATTTGGGTTAATGGAAATGGGGATTGGGAATGGGGCGGGTTCAGCAGGGGAAAACCCCAAAATACCCCTCGTTATTCTTTGCAAAACTTCAATTTTTTGTTGACAAACCGTTGACTAGCGGATTTTCCAACAGAAGAACCCATGGTGCAAATTAGAAAATTGTTTGGGGACCCAAAATAAAATAAAAATTGATTAGGGACCCAAGTTACCAATATTAAAATGTTTAGGGACGGATTCCACCAATAAGCCAATTCCTAAACCCTCTCCCTTTAAACCCTAATAACCACAGTTCTTTCTTAGCAGCAGTCATCTTCATCTTCAATGGCGATGGCCGTCGAAGAAGATAACCACCAACGATCAAGAACCAGCACCACCAAAATCCTTCCCAGTAAAACCAAAACTAAAACCCACCTCAAACAAATCCACACCAACCCCTGAATCCAAGTATTGGCGATCTTTCAAAACTCCCAAAGATCTTCTTCAATCTCAAAAAACCCTAGTTTCATCCATTAATTCTATTTCTTTTGCTCCAACTTCTCCTCACGATTTCGCCGTCGCTCATTCCACAACCGTCTCCATCTTTTCCGGTCAAACCCTCGAACCCAAATCCACAATTTCAAAGGCCATAATCGATACCGCCACATCCGCTTCGTTCCGTGCCGACTCCCGTCTTCTTGCCGTTGGGGATCTATCAGGTGCCGTCAATGTATTTGATGTAAAGTCCCGGGACCAACCTCTTCGTCGCCTCCGCGGTCATTCCCGGGCCGTCCGTCTCGTTAAGTACCCTAGGCTTGATAAGCTTCATCTCTTCTCCGGAGGAGATGACGCCGTTGTTAAATACTGGGATGTCGCGACTGAGACCCCTGTGTTTGATCTCTTGGGCCATAAGGACTATATTAGGTGTGGTGATGTTTCCCCTGTGAGTGATGATATGTTTATATCCGGTTCTTATGATCATACCGTCCGGGTTTGGGATATTCGGGTCTCGAATTCGGGGTCTGTGATGGAAATTAATCATGGAAAGCCTGTTGAGGATGTTATATACTTGCCATCTGGGGGTTTAATTGCTACTGCGGGTGGGAATTCTGTCAAGATTTGGGATGTAATTGGAGGTGGGAGATTAGTCCATTCGATGGAGTCCCATAATAAGACTGTGACATCACTGTGTGTAGGAAAAATTGGGAGAGAGAGTGGAGAAGAAGCTCAGCAGTATAGAGTAATGAGTGTTTCATTAGATGGGTATATGAAGGTTCTTGATTATTCCAAGTTTAAGATCACTTATTCAATGAGGTTCCCAAATCCTTTGCTGTCTATAGGGTTTTCGCCCGATTGTTCTACTAGAGTGATTGGAACTTCAAATGGGACAATGTATATTGGAAGGAGGAAGCCGAAAGGTAGCTCAGGTGAGGAGGAGAATATGGGAGATTTTGTGGGGTTGGGGCCTGTGGCGGCAGGAGGGCCACAGAGGAGAGTGTTGAGGCCTTCTTATTTTAGGTACTTCCATAGGGGGCAAAATGAGAAGCCTTCAGAGAGTGATTATAAGATTATGAGGCCAAAGAAGGTGAGGTTGTCCGAACATGATAAGCTGTTGAAGAAGTTCAGGCACAAGGAGGCGCTGGTGGCTGCTCTGAGCGGCAGGAACCCGGAAAACGTGGTGGCTGTGATGGAAGAATTAGTGACTAGAAAGAAACTATTGAAATGCGTGTCGAATTTGGAGAATGAAGAGCTTGGATTGTTACTGGGATTTCTGCAGAGGTACTCCACCATGCCTAGGTATGCAGCACTTGTGATGGGTTTAGCCAAGAAAGTGGTGGATATTAGAGGTGAAGATATTAAGATTTCCGATGAATTGAGAAGTCATATTAGAAATCTGAAGAGGGATGTTGAAGAGGAGACAAGAATACAACAGTCTTTGCAAGAAATACAGGGAATTATTTCTCCATTGTTGAGAATTGCTGCTAGACGTTAAGTTCAAATTTTAGTAACTCATGTTAAAGGACTTGGATTTTCTTCTGTGCTTCTTTTGGCTGAAAGAAGCCAACAAAAAATTTGTTGTTCTTGTTGCGTATTTGGATAATTAATGTCTTGAGAATGTTCCTGTGTGCTCTTTTGTTGAATTTGCGTGCCATGTTTTTTTCAACGTGAAAATGAAGGAGCTTTTTTCGTTTCAAAACTTGATTTTTTTTTTGTTGGACTTAGCTGTCAACATTGATAGTGAATCCATTATACCGAGAAAAATAATGCTCACCACCCTAAACTTTAGCATAAGAATAGATATTGGGCGAGTGTGGTAAAATAAAGGGTTTATTGAACTAAATGATTATAAAGTATTTCACTATTTTGAGTCGAAAATAATTTATTCTTCGGGATTTAGCCATAAAAAAGTTACAATTTGTGGAATTTAGATTCCGACGACTTTTTTGTCAATTTTGACTAAGTCAGCCCTCATATGCTGGTCACGTGAGGGGTAATAATGTCAACTCAAAAAAATACGTATTTGGAACCCTCTTCACTTGACCCGACCCGTTAAAAGCTTCTTCTTCACTAAATCCTCCGGTGAGCTTCTTTCTCAAAATTAACCATCTCCGACAAGCTCCATCACAAATAAATCACTCTAAATTTCCAAGAAATCCCAACAACAACATTAAACCATTACTCAATCTCGTCAACTTAAACTGATGAAACCCATTCAATTTTTATGATTTTGAGAGAAAATTTTCAATTGCCATTATGATTTCGGAACTTTACTGAGTGCAAGCAACCACGTAAGGCTCAATTTGGTTGCAAGAAACAACACAATCCCAAGAAAATTCATCAAAACCCAATATTACTGCTTCCATCTAATTACCCACCTCCTCCTCCGCCGCCCAGAAATTTATTCCTTACATGCCTTCAAATCCTTTGATTTCCCAGAAGATCATTTGCTTGCAAGAGCCAGGCTAACACAGCAGATTCCGCGGATCAAGCAAGCCTTCTTACTCCTCTGTTCACAAGTGTTTTGTGTGCATTTTGATCAAAGCATTCCCCACACAATTATCAAACAATAATCCCAATTTCAATGAATACCATGAAACCAACTCCCCAAGATTGCAACTTTTCATGTCCCCACAAGCTGCCAGATAACATTGGCATTTCAAGAATTCATCATCCATCACAATCTAAATTCAAGATTAAGTTACATTCCAAAATTTTGCAGCCCAGAAATTAAATTAATAATCAGATTGTAGCTCCCAAAGTAAAATGGCCATTTAGTGCAATAAACCCTAAAATAAATAATAAAATGTCTCAACAGAATTTTACCAGCATCAAACATGCGACTTGGAATAAGGTTTGGAATGAGAATGCTCGACAAAAGCTAGTAGGTAGGTCCCTACATTTTCTAGGACTGTCATCAGTAAGATGGCAATATTTTTTTTTGCTAAGTAATAAGATGGCAAGATTACATACAGAAGAAGAGGAACAACTAACAAAATCGCCACTATACAAGAGAAAATGATGCCAACTTTATGGACCCCTCGAGTATTAATTACCTAACATAGATGCATACATTTACAGGAAGTGGCTCTGAGTATACAAAATATATCTACAAAGTGTTAAGTTAGAGAACACACCCAAAAACTTTACCGCCAACATCTTTTGTTTGGACCAGTGAAATCGCAATACCAAAGTATCACAGCAGACGCCAATGAAAATTTTGGAAGCCCGATAATACATGAACAAGCATTTCGTTTAAACTTCACAACTGCTAGCTCGAAGCCCCTGGCATTAGATAAAAACCGGAGTAAATCAGAATCCCAAAAGTAACAAGACCAACCGTGAATTAAGTTAAGCTATTTAGAAACCAAAATAATTTTTTAATTAATGACTTCAATGGAAAAAAAATCTGAATTTTTTTGTCAGACTCGTCAAATTTCGAATGCAGTTTTTTATTAGTCTGATTATTGATAAATTTAAGATAATGCCAATAAAATGTGATCTGAATTTATACCCCACTCTCATACACAAATAGTGCTTTCCCCCCTCCAAAAACAGCTCCATAGTAATCCTACTATTTTGACTAGCCAGTGATTTCATTTGGGAACTTGGCTCAAATAAAAAGAAGAAAGTAGGAAATTCATACCTGATGTCCTGGAAGCAGCCAAATTTTCCGTAGCTCTACCAGAATCCCCTGTTTTAGTTTGGCTTCCATTTCCCTCTCTTGAAAGCATCAATGACCTCAGTTTAGATGATGTTCTGAATGAACTTATCAGGGGAGCATCCTCTTCCTGCTTATCTTCTTCACCATCAGCATCCTGGTCAGATCCACTGATTGAATCTTCTTCACCTGTGCTCTGCTCATCAAAAAGTTTCTTTCCTCGAATGTTCTTCCTCTTCGCTGGGCGACGCCTGACTGTTGCCCCTTCTTTCTCATCTGCAGCTCAAACAATGTTATTCCTCATGTTGTTTCCACTATCAGTATCACGATGTGGACTATCTTTTTACAATCATTGCATAAACACTAAGCCAAACTGCTCTCATCATTCTAGTGTTCAGAACCAATGGATTGAGAAAAGTAGGATCTATCCAACTTCTTGAACGTTTTAGTGCATCCAAAGTTTTATTTTAACAATTAAACTTCTAATTAATCAGAACATCTCATGTTATTCTTAGTACAAAAGAAAGATGCGTCTCCATATCGATCATTTTTTAAACTGTTTAGCAATTTTGTGAAGAGAAATATGGAAAAGCCTGCAAAGCCCAAGAAACACAAGATGTTCAGATGCAAAGGAATAAAAAATAACTGCTAATAAAAGATTCGGAGATTAGATAAAAATATGATGCACAAAAGATAAAGAAGGCATCAAAACAAGAGCCCAAGAGTGAACAAGTGGAGGTATTATGGTACCTTGTAAGCCTTCATTTTTTGAGTACTTCTCATGTAGTGTGTCTAAAAAGGCATAATACGGACGCCAGCCACTGGGATCTTCATCAGTGTTTACGTTCTCAGTTCTCTTTTCCACATCTTTCAGTCTACATGTGCAAAAAATGAATATGAGTGCTTGCTTCTAATCTGAAGACAAGGACGTGATGGCAAAAGGTAAGACTTACATATCTGAAATATCAGTTGCTGGAAGCTTGGACACAAAATGAAGCACAGCACCATTCAAGAAGGACAGCTGCTTTGGAGCATTTGAAAAGGCATATTCAATACCTGCTCTGACAATGTGAAGTATGTCTGACCTATGCTTACTTCGAGCAGCACCCACAAATGTTCCAGAAAGCCGTGCGGCCAAATCTTTACAAGCTTGAAAGGACTTGTCTGGCGAGGATTTTTCGTTGCTAGCAGAAATTACTAGCAAATGCCGTTGGTAGGCCTAGAATCACCAAAGACAAGAAGGATAGCAACGCTCTTCAAGATGAGAAAAAGGCAGAAAGTCGATTTCATCAACAAAACCAGAGTACTTGTTTTTGGTCAATAAAATATGTGATACTTACAATATGTACAAACATTAATGTCTCTTATCTTTTCCTTTTGATTAATGACTATCAAACTAATGCCTCAACTATCTTTAGAGTTTCATTTCCTATTTTATCGATCACTCACCATGCTATCCATCTTTTGGTATAACATTACCTACAGTAAGGAACTTCACATTTTTTTCCAATTATAGAGCATGTGACTAAGCAATACAAATTGACTTTCTCTAAACCCATCTTCTTGGATCTTGAAACCATCTCGCACGAGTTGCTGTTTCCTATTCTGTACATAGCCATCTTCGTAATTTCATTTTAGTACTTGGTTTTAAATAATCCTTCAGTAAAATTTAGTGTTCTATTTTGACTTGGTATCAGGATTTAGGAGAGCCATAGACCTACCTAGTCTCCGGAAAGGGAACGTTTTTAAGCCAAAAAAATCAAATGATAAAAACAATCTTCCGTATCAATCATAGAACAAGAAGTAGTGATTCTTTACCCTTTCCAGAGAATCTAGAAAAATTGTAGAAAGATTGACATCCTTTTTCCTTAAAACAGCTAACAAATGCTTCACAATCTCAGACACGCTTGGCCCATGCATCATAAAATGAGAGATGATCTCCGGACCAAGAAAATCCTGCATCCAGAATTGAGATGAGATTAAATCTGTTTGAAACTACATTTGTTTTAAGGCTATAGCAGACAACTATGATAGGAAAGCCTTAAGGCACTGACAACAATTTAAAGATAAATTGCAGACAATACGTTATCAATCAAATATGGATGGACAAAAAATCCTTCATCAGAAAGATACTAGATCTGTAGGAATGCCCCACAAACTGAAGCAACATAAATAAGAATATGGCTAACCAGAGGAACTGCATCGGTAGCCACAAGTTTGGCCGCACCGATCATAATTGCATCTCGATTTGTCTCCTCAACATATTCTTTTTTCACATCTTCTTCTGTTTCATCTGTGGGCATATTTGGAAACAGGCCAAATTTTAGAAGCATATATTTGCTAATTTCCGAACAGAAGCACAAATGAAATCGCTATTTGGATCATATAATAATCAGGCCTCTGATACTAGGTATGACAATACCTAATCTATGCAGATCTCAACCCCAAAAATGTAGGTGGCAAGATACAATCAATATCTTTTTTGGATAGAAAAGATGCAATAACTCAGAAGGGAATTCTCAAATGACTTCATCAAATTATAGGCAAATATACTCCTGCTGAAATATTCAACTAAGAAAAGATAAATGCAAACAACATTCATTCTTCCGTGGTCACTTTTACTTCTACATCTATTTTTTAATCCTAAGCTGTATGCTATGCTATAACCTGACAGCTTAATGCCATTTCCTTGTTGACATGTCAGTGAACAACAAGAGGGCTTCTTCAAGAATCAATTAAGGGTCTCAAGTTGGTCAATCATACTGATAAAGTTACAATTGCTTTTTTGGTAAATAAATAAATCTCAGAAAATAGAGAAAAGAGCTTAGAAACAGTTACAAGCTTCCTGCCACAGGCATTTCAGTGGTTTATATGTAATTGTTGTACAGTATAAGTTTAAAGAGACTGAGTAGTGGAGATGTGGAGATGTATGAGGAAAGATATGCTTTGAACAGAAAAGCAGCACCCAAATCCGTGCAACTCATTAGGAATCATTTAGGATGAAACCATAAAACCCAAAACAAGGAGATAGAAGAGAATCAAAATGGTAATGGTATCAAGGTTATAGTATCACACGCTTGACCTTACTCCGATCACGGCAAATAAATATGAAATAATTAATAACTTGACCACCATCACATTTGCAAAGCATTATGCAACAATGAAATCTCTAATTTACTATAAAATGTTGATTAACAGAAGCTTACAGTTGGAATTGCTAATAACATTATTTGGTTCATTGATATGAAACCAGTGGCAGAAACAACACCCAACCTATACAGTAATCCTGCGCATCTCTAGCATCATTCTAGAAAGTAAAAAGGTGAGAAAGAGCCGTAGGCACCTGAAATATTTAACTGTTGCTCACAAACTTTCCAAAACTTCTGAAGAATAGACTCATCAGGGCACAACCCAAGACTCTCCAACTTTGTTGAAGCATAGTTAACCTTTCTGAAAAGATGCCACAGTTCTGCAAGTATAGTGCATACCTAGAAGGAAAAACACCAATCAGGCCGGATAGATAAAGAGATATATGATATATCTCATCAAAGTACTTTTTTCTCATAAATCGTGCAAGTCCATCATCAGAGGAATGTTTACCCTGCTAGCTAGCAGATTCCCACATTTGGTCTCTTGCTGAACTTCAGATTGATTGTGTACAAAGTACTCAAGTTGTTGAAACAAGGCTCCGCGTTTCAATAAAAGCGAGGCCAATGATGCCTCAGAAACTATTTCGCTGCTAATAACGGAATGTAGGCACCACGCAACATGCAAATACATGTTAAGAAGCAAGAAAGCAACAACCTGGATGAGCACAAGAAGACTATTAGAGCTGAGCATAGAAACAGAGGCCTGGAGAGATGAGGTACAGATAAATTATCAAAATGGAAACTTCAATTACACACCTCATCTTCCATGTCTCTAGAACATAGAAGAATCTTGGGAAAATCATTGTACAAGCTTTCGATGGGAATTTGCCTTGACAACTGAAGTTCATACAACCTTTTCAAATTAACTAAGAGCGAGTACTCGTCACCACCCTCCTATAGTAGTAAATAAGTCAAAACTTTTATATCTGCTTCAGAAGGAAAAGTAAATGTGTAATCTATATTTTACCTCTACTTCTTTCATTGCCGATCTAAGTTTGGTCATAAGCTCATCCTGAAGCTCATTTAATTGATTATGGGCAAAATCCTTCAACTCTCCTCTACTCTCTTTGGCACAAAAGTTGACGGCCTTTACACAAGATCTCAGAGCATCCTTTTCACCATGCTTGAAGAAAGCTTCTTTAATGAGTTGAAGTACGGATTTGAAATTCTGATGTATTAAAAAGCATATAAGAAACACATTTGATGTTGACCACAAAGTCACGTTTACTTTTCTGTATGGAAGAAAGTGTATGACTTGTTTGACACACCTGCTCTTGTCGTTTTAGTGAATACAGCTCAAGATTCATATGAACAATAATTTCCACTAGATCAGGCATTTTAGCCTTGTCAGCCATGAATTTGCGCAGAAGAAGAGGATAGTTCTTCAACATAGCAATAGTTATATGACGCCTGTTGCTCTCAAACATTTCCTGGCGATAATTTAAGATAGGCCTTAGATGATAATTTAACTTATATGAATGAAATAATTCAAATGGCATCCGAAACGGAGGTACCAACGGGACAGATTCTTATGGGGTCCATTAATAGTTATGATGGGCAGGAAAAATTGGGCAGTAGCTCTTTGCCAAGGAACATGACACCAGAAAATAAAATAGAGTTTGGTCGATGGGCAGGACAACAAAAGTCTGAGGCCAAAAGAAATGAATCACGTGATTCACGTCTTGGACATTTTGGTTACAAAAAGCTACTAATGCATACAAGGAGAATTAAAAATTAAGCATATGCATAAGAAAGGATTCCATATAGTAGACACTTAGTATATTGTCTCAAAGTTGATTGCACATGCAGATACAATCATGAATAAGAAAATGTGTCTATAACTGGTGGTGAAAAAGAGTAATCCAATTACATATTTAGAGGGTTGCAATTAATGCATTAAGCAACAGTTCAAATTAAAACAGGAAATCTGCTAATAAGGTCAAATGATTTGACACAGACCAATACCCACCCTATGAAAGTTCACTCTAGGATGAAAGAATGAGAAAACATCTCAAGCGGAGAAGTCACTGCAATAAAGAAGAATGAACCTGGGGTATAGACAGTTACATTTCAACGTAATGAATTTCCATGGGGTATATACAGTTGCATTCCAACATAATGAATTTGACAAAACGAACTCACCCTTTGAGCTTTGTTAAGATACTGTTTTCTGTTATCCGTAGCAGGCACAATCCTTTCTCCAACTGCCTTTTTCACAGATGAAGAGAAAAGTCGAATCAAGCTTGTTGCATCCATATCCCTAAACTCAGTTGACGAATTTTCATTAAGGAGCATTGAGATTATACGCTTCCAGTCCTACAATAAGAAGAATGCAACGATACATAAGAAACATGACTCATCAATTTTCGACACCGTATTCCCCCAGCCCAAAGATTACTTCAAACCCAATGGATTACGTTATGGTGGCGTAAAGTCCGACAGAAACTGAGGTCCTCAACTAGGAAAAGTTGCTCAATTGTATATAAATCAAACAATCCATAAAAACCCATATAAGTAGGGATTACTGAAGTTGAAAATTGCTGACGGTCCAGCTATTCATAGATACATCCCTTTTTGTACAGGTTCTGATAAAGGAACAATTTTGTTCATTTTAATGCATTTTCTATCCATGGCACTTGTTAGGAAAACAAACCTGAATAACAAACCAGAACAGAGCCGGTGGACCCTCTTCATGTTTAATTGTAAAACCATTTTTTCTTTCCCTGCCTGCCTGCCACCCCACCCAACACAAAAACTAAAAATTGAGGGTGCATTTGGATGAGGGTTCTGTTTAAAAATAAAATAAAAAAAGTGTTCTGTCTGTTCTAGTTTTCGTAAAATGTGGATTATTTGTGAGAGAAAATGTGGTGCCAAAGTGAGATTTTGGAAATGAAACCAAAACTAATAAACTCTAGGGAAAAAATGACATGCTTATTGCTTAATAAGGGAACGCACTTTCATGGCATCCATGTATTCCCAGACATCATCGATCACATATGTACTGAGAATTTGATCGGTCGAAAATTCTGCTAGTATCTGTAACATCCTCTTAAGATGAACCTCACTGGTATCACTGCCATCACCTATAAAGAACCCGTTGTCAATAGTCAATCGATGCTTGAATTGTTAATGTGAAAGTATACATGATACTTGGGACAGAAGAAAACCTGATGATTGGGAACTATTAAATTTCTGAGCAATCAAATGATCATAAACTAGTGCTCCAATCGCACGCCTGATTTCTGATGGATCGTCGATCAATAAATCATATAAAGGACCTAATTCTTCATCAGGAACAAGCTGGTGTCTGCAAGACATCAGAAAATCGCTTTTAAGGTGCAAGTATCACGAGACACCAACATACATCAAGATGATAGTAAATTCAAAAATTAATAAGAGAATAACTAAAAATAGTTAGTGGATACCTAAGTAGTTGTTTCACAAGTCCAATAGCACAAACAGCCACAGAAATGTCGATGTCATCAGCAAGTTCGAGCATGCGTTTATAAAACCTTTCCGTAAAAAGACCAAGAGATGGCACGTTATCATCCACTTCATAAAGATTTTGCAGCGCAGAGACCGAAGCTTTCCTTACACTAGCACTCTTTTCAAATACAACGAATCAAAGAGCAAAGTTAGCAAAAAGAACTCAAAGGGAGATAAACAAGCCCAAGAAAATCACAATTTGTCAGTAAATATAACTTACTTTGTCATTCAGTGTCCATCCAAGATACTTCAAGTACAAGTCCTGTAGGAACAGTGACGGGTACGATAAAATCCAAACACCAAGAGACTCCATACATGACATTCTGATATCAGGGTCCATATCCCGGTAGCGGTGCACAAATAACCTTCAAAAGAATAGCATTTGGAATGAGCTTAAGGAAACAGTAATCGCCATTAATCTACTTGTAATCCTTTTGCTTAACTATGTTAAATGACCGTAGAAATTATACCAGATTGCTGCAGTATACAGAATAATTTCTAAACATTGCTCCTTTATTTCCAAATTAGATGTCCACATTCGAGTTACAAGATTTACAAAAGTATTCGACCATCTATCTTCTACCACCTTATTAATGTTATGGAATTTATAGTGTGATTGCTTCGTGCACCGGGCTTCCCTTGGCCCTTACTAATGTTAAGGAATTTTCATGGCACCCATGGTAGAGGTTCCACATTTATATATCTCATTTAAGGGAGGTTAGAGGTGGAAGTTGAAAGTAAGCTTATTTGAAAGCAGATGTTTATTTTGTGACAACACAAAGTAGAAATGAGGACATCCAATTAGCTATGGCACTAGTATATTATAAGAATTACGTACTATTGTAGTGAGAGTAAATTAATAGAGAAATGAGAAATCCTGTTCAAGAAGGCCAAATGTAGACATGCCAGAAGAGTAGAAAAAGAGATGACGTGATGAGGAATGTCTTGCTAAGGAACTAAGCAAAATACTATCTTCATAAAATTCTTTGAAGGGTTAAATTTAATCAGACACAAAGAAGACTAATCTTACCTATGTATTATTCTCTGCCATACAACGATAGTTAACAAGGTATATTTATAGAAATGATGCCTTGAAAATGTAAAACTAAACTAATGTGATAAAGCTTCAGGTATAAGTTAAAATACAAAAGAAGAGAGATCAGACCCGGTGAATAGTTTTCGCATCATCTCCTCTATCACTGCTATCTTTTCATGCGTCGTGGATAGCCTCTTGTTAAGTGATTCAACACGAGGCCCATCGGTATTCTTTTTCTTTTCAGCATTTAATTGCCTTTGTGTAGTTTCCCGTTGTGTGCCGAGCATTTTAGCTACATTTATGAAGGATGTGACAAGCTGCAGCCCCATCAATGATGCAACCTGACGATAGATCCTTGGCGGAGTGCTAGAGGCATAGACATGAAGAGTTCAGCAAAATGAATCTACACAATGAAGGCATTCAAAGTTACATATTTATACCATGATAGTGCAATAATATAGTCCATGCACTTGTCGAATAAGATTTTATCAAACAGTGGTCCATCTTGACTTTCAGCGACCAAATTGTCCCAAAAATAGACAAGATTTTCCTTGAAGTTCTTGAACTCCTTCTTTGAGCTTTGGTAATCTTCAACTTCACCCTAAGAATTCAAGGTTAAGCAAAACAAGATGCAGAGACGGTTGTACAAGCTGGGCTAAAGCACTTAAAAGTGTCAAGAGGGGCAAAATTACCCCACTAAGTTTCAGACGAGAAACATCAAACATGTGTTATGCACATGAGTAATGCAACAAACTTTATCATTAAAATTTGCTCACATACTTTTTCACACAGAAACATATGTGCATGAGTTTAACAAACAATAAATCCAACCAAGAAGGATACTCTTCTGGCCAAATTAACAAGCGCAACTACTACATCATCAACATCAGTCTCATCAAGGAAGTCTTGTTGAATCTGATACTTCCCTCCACATGCCTACAAAAGTTAAAAATCTTCAGTCCTCTAGTTAAACCCTAGAGGTATGGCAAAGACAGTACAATGTTCCCCTTCTTAGCCCATTTCTCAATGGTCCAAGAAAAAGGAAGAACATAGCTGTAACTTCATGAATTCATTCAAATGCAACACTGAATCACCTCAAACAGCATAGTTAAGAATTCAACCATGGCAAGATTTCTATCTCTTTCATATCGTTCAACCCAATGCTTAACCACTTGAGGAATTTGTTTTCCATTTCCTTTAACTACATCTGCAAATTGAATTAAAATTCAAAATGAACTCGTTAATTCATAAAAGAGATGTATCAATCACAAAATAAAACAACCAATGTATCGAACACAACAAAGGAAAAGGGACCAGCATACGCTTAAGCTTCGGAAGTTTAGGTTTCATATGGTAAAATAACAACTAACCCAACCTAAGCTACAAAAAACATTCCTCCCCCCAAGTTATATTGAGGTCACAAGCACATGCTTTCTTGAATTTACATAAGAGAGAGATGCTCTATTTCGCAAATCTTTACGTACCAGAAAAACTATATTAAATAAAATAAAATAAACCTTCTTCAAAGAAATTGTTTCCATAAAATACTACTAGTAAAATAACAGCTTCAGAATCAGGCGGCAAAATATTATGATTTAATATAATATAATATATAATTAATCAATATGCAGAGACTACATTAAGCTCCAAATTGAGAGAAACTACACACAAACACCGATTCAATTTGTTCAACAAAGGTCCTGAAATTGTTCTAGAATAGTAAAAAGTCCACAATTAACATAACAAGTTCAATTAACATACCAAACAGACGCTGATTTGGCCTGAGTGGCGGCACAGAAGCATCAGCAGTAGCTCTATTTCGCTTGGTTCTGGGGCGAGATTCTTCGAAATCATCAGAAGATTCTTCTTTCTCCTCGTCGCTGTTTTCTCTGAGAGTTTTCTGCAGTTGAACCCTGGCTCTTTTCTACTCATACAAAAATCACAAGGAAAAAAAGTTAGGGTTAAGAAAAACGGAGTAGCAAATTAGAAGAACCGCCGGAGATGGAAGAAACAAACTTACCGGACGGCGAGTAACAGTCTCTGAACCACCAATTTGCTCGTCTTCCATTAACAAATAATTTGTTAGAGAACCAAAGATTTGAATTTGGTCACAGTGTAGTGAGAGAAATTTTCTTACCAGAAATTATTGAATTTCCCAAAATCTCCCGCCAAGATATTTATCCCAAAAGATTCAGAGAGCGGGTAATTTTCCTACACTCCGTTTTCGTGTCTGTCTTCTTTCTTTCTTTTTTTTCCCGTGTCCGTCTTTATTTTTTATCTAGTTGGAATCGGAACTTTTAATTTATGTATTAATTCCTTAATACTTTCGGGACAATTTATTGAAATTAATCAAGAAAAAATTAAAATATCTTTTTAATCAAAATATTATTATTATTATTTTAAATAATATTGGTATTAATATCTTAATTCTTACATCCTTACTTTTCACTTACATGTCATGAAAGTGTTATATTAAATAATGGGGTGGATAATATTTATAGGTGTTATGATAAGTGATTCAGTTCAAGTAACCTCACAATTTATCTTTTAAGGGTTATTGGACTATGCTGGGTCAGAAGTACTTGTCCATGTTTGACATAATCAGATTTGGTACTGAGTCCAACACGGTTTGATAAGAGAGTAGTTTTATCTTGGTAGATGAGTAAGTTTAAAAGTTATATTCAGACCAATGAAGATTACATACGCATGCCAAAAATGCACTCAGAGAAAAAAAATTGATTTTTTGTCACATGTATATTGCAATCATTAGTCTAAATATAACTTTTAAACTAACTTATCTGGCAAGATAAAACTACTCCCAATAAGATCTCAATTTGATAAGTACCTGTTAGTTAACATGTCACTATTGTTTAATGATTTAAGTAAAGTATATTATTTATAATAATAATAAAATGTAATACAAAATAAATTTGTAGCTTTGGATTTGTGTTGCATGCGTCAGAAAAAACTTTTATTTTAATAAGCAATTCAAACTTTCCGAAAAAATAATAATAATATTCGAATTTCTACTTAAATACACCCAGATAAGGAGCTGTTGTTGTTGCCAAGATTTGAAATTTGAATAGGTCCTCCAATATATTCTACAATATTTAACAGGGCCCACTAAAACACCACAAATGAAACAAAAACCCAATTTCAGATCCATTATGGCCCGCCGTCTGGTGAAAGACCAAATCACACTAGTGGGCCTTTTATATTTTTATTCGGCGTTTTCTGAGTTTGAGTAATTTGCAAAACTAGACCTATAATTATTAATAGCATCGAGGTGCTGTTCTAGAATTATGTTTTACATTATTTCAGTCCTATATGAGCGACAATTAATAATTTCTGTAAGATAAAAAAGTATAAAAAACATAGTTTTAGGATCATTTTTACGAATTCGTACATAATTTTCAACTGTAATAACCAAACAAATTCTGTAATTCAAGCGGTAAGATATTTTCCTTTCAATCCGTATTTCAAAATTCTAGTTATGTTGGAAACAAAATTTGTGAAATTGCTATTAATCCTCTTGAGGAGGGATATTTAAAAAACAAAATCAACAAGGATTAATAAGGAGAAAGACAATGTTATAATAAAGTAAATAAGGAGAGAAATGATAGGTGTGCGACTTTGGTGGTCAGATTTGGGTGGCGATAGTTCTTGGAGGATGAAGAAAATAATGGTAGAACCATATTGGAAGCTCGCAAATTTTGCTGGGATCATACATGAAGTATAAATACTGCATAAGATATTTGGCCGGAAATCACCGTGTGTTATAGTGCAGTGACCGGTTAAAAAGTGCAAAATAACATTAAAGATCAAATGAGAAGTAAAAAAATAATAAGAACCACTCGATTATTCGAGGAGCAAACATGTCAATTTTCCAATTAAATTATTGGGAAAACTAAAAAAGATGATAATCCATTGGGGAGCCGTCAGGTTTTTTTTTTGTATATAGGAAAACAAAAAAGAAAGCATAGGAATTCCTTGGAATTGTCATATTCGGTAATGAAATTGCTTTCTATTAGTCCACGCGATCACGCCAAAGAGAAGGATTGTACCTTTTTGGGGTCCCAATCCAACAAGCAAAATCAATGACATTCACCAAAGCCAACGGTCATGTCTTTTACTCTTTAACTTTCATTACTATTTATTATTCATCCAAAACAAGTAAAATAAAAAACTTGCGTTTTTTATTTTTTCTTCCTCTTTTTGCTGGGTTTGATCGGTTACTAGTACCAACTACCAACTATATTACATTATGGTTTTGATTAAGGTGCACATAAATTTGTGTTTTCAAATTCTTCTATCCACGATTCGGTGGATATAATATATTATAGTTGTTTGGAAAATATTGAATTTTAATCTTTGATCAATAATAATAATTTTTATAACAATTATAATTTAGATTGTCTAATTAAATAATTTCTATCAATTAGAACTCGATCCTCTTATGTGAATCTTATACAAATTTTCAAATAGATGATGCATATTAAATATGTTTAATTCAATTACTTTCTATACCTTTCTCTTCTAATAAATTAAAAACATATAGAGTGATATGTCAAAAGAATCAAAACCTTTTTTATGAATAAAGAATTAATCATTGACAATAAAATGACCAGGATCATTACATTTGGAGTAGTCCACAAACTCTTTCTTTAATGCAACAAAATAAAATATACGAGGAAAAAAAAACAAGACATAAATTAAAATAAAAGTTATACAATGTAACAAATAATAGCTCACACTTCAGAGATCCTATGTGGGTAGGAGTTAAAAGTATTAATAATAGTAACATAACAAACAAACAAAATATAATATTATCTGCAAGATCTTCATCTCCACCTCGAACCACGAAGTCAAGGACTCGATTTTCATCACTTCTATAGACAGTGATTCAGAAGAATATGTGTTTATTAACGATATAAAAAATCACATAAAAAAAGAGGTGAAAACTCAAGAAATTGTACAGATCTAATATGGATAAACATATCCTTCCACCAAGAAAGGAGCAACAAGCACGTATAAGAAGATCGACAACAGATTTCGCTCAAAAGTCTTGAATCTTGATGAAGAACGCGGGAGAGAAAGACCGTCAATGTTTACAGCCAAATGGAGAGATGAAGACATAAAAAGTGAAAGGAGAATGACTATGTTCGACAAAGATCCGACAGGTGAACGAAATTCCAAAGAAGAAGAGACAAAAAAAATAGGTAGAGAATTTTTTATAAAGATTATTTATCAAAGGAAAAAGCCATTAATGAAGATTCATAAAAAATAATAATACCCCTCATAATGTTTCCAATAACATTTTAATTATAGAGATGTTTTATTTATAAATCGTAAATTAACTATGCTAAACCTCTAAATATGAATAAATATCATATTGAATATTACAAATGTTCCATAGTGCAATCAATAACCAAGTGAAATGACTTACTACCTTCGTTCAAAATTATTTGCAACGTTTCAACTTTTGAAACATTCTAAATGATTTATCAGGTTTAAAAAATTAATGCATATTTATTGTTATTTTTCTAGTCATACCCCTAATTTATTACTCAACTAACCGCTAATAATAATTTTGTAGTCATTAATTAGGGTCATTTCAAACTTTTTTCTTTATAATGATTCTCTTTCAATTATTTCCTTAATATGCGTAAAAAGTGCAAATGTTATAAATAATTTGGGACGGAGGAGGTAGTATTAAATAAACAGAAGAAAAAAAAAGAGAAAAAAAAGAAAAGAAAAACGAAGTCCAATGGCATATGAGGTATTACTGGGAAAAGAGAGGGCCCAGTGTGGTCAAGTAAGAGATAAAGTAAGTATGAGAGAGGTTCGACCAAAATTTTGAAATGGGTGGCCGTTTGAGGTCCATAGCCCCCTTCAATTCAACAATTCTTCCATAAATATTCACTCTAAAAAAAACCCAAAATCTTTCCTTTTTCAAGAAAAAATCTTTCGATCTTCTAGAGAGAGAAATCAAAAAATTCCCGTATCGGGAAAAAAGAGCTAAAATGACGGGTTTGGTGATGGTTTCCAGGGCAGGTGGTTGCGGCGGCGGCGTAGGAAATGAAAAGGGTTCTTCCAAGGTCGACGGCGGAGGACGTGTTGCCGGAGAACGAAGCCACCAACAGCAGGAGCAGCAGTTGTCTATATTGGAGTTTCTTTTGACAGCTATAAGAAAATCAATGGTTACATGCCGGGTGGATCGACAAGAATTAGAAGAGTCAATTTCTGGGGGATCAGTCCATACAATGGAAATTGGGTGGCCCACTAATGTTCAGCATATAACCCATGTCACTTTCGATCGTTTTCATGGATTTTTGGGTCTTCCTGTTGAGTTTGAAGTTGATGTTCCTTCTAGACCTCCCAGTGCCAGGTTCTTTTAAAAAATTTAAAAAAAAATCATCTTTTTTTTCCTGGGAGTTTTCTTGATTTGAATTTCTAAGTTCTGGAGTGAATTTCCTATATCTTTGTTCAGATCCAAATATCTAATAATGCTGGGCTCTCATATTTGGCTGTTTAGGGGCTTATTTTGGGTCAATTATTCGTGAGAGGAGACATTGAATTTTATGTTGTTGTTGCTAGGACGAAACACTATTCAATTAGACTTTGCAGTAAAATTGTGGAAACTGGAAACCAAACAAACAACAACAACAAAGCCTTAATCCCAAAAGATTGGAAATAATTTTAGAGAAAGTTTGCTCCTTTATTTTCTTTTTTTCCTGTTTTGGGAAGTAAGATTTTGGTTCTGAATTATAGTCCTGATAGTGCTATTAAATTGAAATCAACATAAAGTTTGAATCTTTGCTATTGAAGAGTTCATCAGAGTGAGAGCTCCTACCGATAGTTAAGTCATTTCGATAATGTGCATTCTTCTGACTTTGCTATACTTTTGCAGTGTTAGCGTATTTGGAGTCTCTGCAGAATCAATGCAATGTTCTTATGATACAAGAGGCAATAGCGTTCCAACCATTCTGTTATTGATGCAGGAAAGGCTATATACTCAAGATGGTCTCAAGGTATAATTACAAATTTAACTATGTTCCCCTCCCTGCTTCCAAGTATAGGTTTTTTCATTCTACCGGGTGTATTTCTGTGGATTATTTTACTAAAAAAATTTTCAAAAATTATAATCCAGGCGGAGGGGATTTTTCGTATAAATCCAGAGAACAGTCAAGAGGAACATGTTAGGGACCAGCTCAATAGAGGGATTGTACCTGATGACATTGATGTCCACTGTTTGGCTGGTTTAATCAAGGCCTGGTTCCGAGAGCTTCCATCAGGTGTGCTTGATGGGCTTTCCCCAGAGCAGGTCTTACAATGCCACACGGAGGAGGAGTCGATTGAGCTAGTTAAGCAGCTAAAACCAACTGTGAGTGCACTGCTTAACTGGGCAGTAGATCTTATGGCTGATGTCGTTGAACTGGAGGAATCCAACAAAATGAACGCCAGAAATATCGCTATGGTTTTTGCTCCAAACATGACTCAGGTACATTTATCAGTTAGAAGACAAAAAGATTCTCATAGTACACTGTCTGTTCTGCACTAACAAAATTGCAATACTCCAATTTGTTCTTTTTCCTGGATCAGATGTCCGATCCGCTGACAGCTCTTATGCATGCTGTTCAAGTTATGAACTTGTTGAAGACCCTGATTATGAGAACTCTTCGAGAACGCGAAGAGACTGGCCCCGAAGGATACTCGCCCATGTCATCTCGTTCATCAGGTAGGGCAACTGATGAAGAATATGACAGTCAACAAGAAATGGATACCAGCTGTGAATCAACTGGACCAGCATCAGATGACGATGAGCAAGCCCGATTCAGCCACAGCAGTAGTGATGAAAGAGATGAAGTTGAATCATTAAGCGACATTGAAGACAGCTTCTTAAGACAACTGGATGAGAACGAAAACGCCAAAAAATGACTTCCGGAAACAGCTAGAGGGGATTCTATGCAGAGAACATGCTAGTCCCGTTAGTTCCTCCACTTTAAATGCCGATTATTGTCTTTCATTATCTGACAGTAAAACGGGAAGTTCCTGCTTGACGACTAGTGATGGAGAACATTCTAGAACAAGTCCAATTTCTCTGGTGCTTCTTAACACGAATACTAAGGGAGTCTCGGCAGTTTGCAGAAGCACCAACAATAACGACAACATTGAAATGGTCGATAACATTGCAGAATCTACCGTTCCTACACAGTTATGTGTCGCAAGTGGCTCTACCTAGTTTTATCTTTGCAGCATTTCGACATCACCTAGGAGCGATAGATCCTTTTCACCAACAGTATTGCATTGTTGCAATTCTTTGCTTGTGTAAATTAATGCATTTGTTTAGGCTTTTGATTTGTTTCTGGATTGATGTTTAGGGCACTGTGTTCAGCTTAGAGGGCTGAATCAAAACACTGTACTGTACTTGCTTTCTTTTGTCTAGGAAGATTTCTTACTTCAACCAATCTGGTAACTTACTTCGAGAAAACTACAATAAAAATAGCAAAGTCAAAAGAAGAAGAATCAATTAAATTGATGATCAATGTCTCAATGGTAATTCATGTTAAGCAAATTACAAATTACAAATTACAAATTACAATGGCACAGAATCATTTTACAAGTTTTTGGGTCTTCTTCCCAAAAACGCCAATTACAGATTAGGATGGAGCAGTAAAGATGACCATTAATTTTCCTGTATCCATCCTAGTGTTTCCCAAGTCCAGCTTTGCATGTGATCTTTATGGCAGAATCTCGGCTTCCCTCAATCCTTACCGGAAGATAATAAGGTTAACTTTGTTTGTTGTCTCGTTTGAGTTGAACCTTCAACTTTTTACCTCCTAACTGGCAGCCATTCATCATATCGATAGCAGTTTGTGCAGCTGCCGGGGAGTCATAACTGACAAATCCTGCAGAGACAAACTGGTTCAGAAACAGAAACAGAACCCCACACAATACACAGAATAGTTAAACTTTGTACCAAAGCATTTGCTAACACCAGTTGCCTTGTCGACAAAAACCTTCGCACTCAAGACCCTGCCAAACGGTTGAAAGGCATTTGCAAGCTCTTCATCACCAAATTCTTGGGGAATGTGGTAGATAAACAAATTTGCACCAGGGGGACCTGTAGTTGCTCAGGAGTATCAATAGAGAGTAAAAACAAAGCAAAAAAATTATATTGCAATAGGATAAACATTAACAGACACTAGAAATTTGCAACAGAATGGAAAAACATTAAATAGCAAGAAGCAAAGAGAATACTCAAAAGAAAGTCCAACAACCTTCAACCTGAGTCCTAGAACTTGTATTGACACTTGAAGATGCTGCAGATGGACTATTTGCCGTAGCAGATATTTCCGAACTAGGCAAACCACTCAAGGGCCTGTTACTCACAATTCCTCCAGGATATGCCATAGGATACTGAACCCCAGGTACAACTGGGTAAGTAGATCCCACAAAGCTTCCAGGTGACATGGCATAATTCCTAGGGCCCACAGGTGAAAGCTCAGGTGTTACTCCTCGGAGTGCAGTTCCTTGGTTCATAGATGGCATCATATTATGGAAACCAGGTTGATTTTGCACTGGGGGTAGGCGATACGGCATAAGACCATAAGTTCCAGGAGTCTACAAAAACATCAGATAGTAAGTGCAATGTACTGGGGACAACTAATGAAATCTAGAGACAGAAGAACACAGGTATTTAACATAAGAATAGCTATGGAAGAGTTTCAAAAAGTAGGTGGTGGCACAGTTATGATCAAGCAACTTTCCATTCCCCTTTTCTAAAGTTAGTGAAACCAAACAGACCTGATAACCATATCCATTATATGGTGGCATATAACCCATGGGCAGTGCTCCAAACAAAGATGGCTGTTGTCTTGAGTCAGAATTTGGTGAATTAGATTCCAGTGACAGAGCCTTCTGCGCTCTCCGTGCTTGTCTTTCTTTTTCTGTATCAGCCCACTTCACCACCAAAGGAACAGTAGAACCCTACAATATGTGGATTTAATATACAATAATTAATCAACAAGCCAGGGTCTATGAAAAATTAAAACCTTGAGATGACTCTCGAGTCTAGTTTCCGTCGCTCTTGTATTGTGTATTATCTACAAATGATTGAATCATATGTTTACCAGGATAACTCAGAATCTATATGTGTTGCCAATAAATCAAACACAACCCATGGATTCATTACTTTGAAAAAGAATCGTGGTACAATACCCAGTTATTGTGTTCGAAACCATGTAAAATGTTAACAGATAGTCCTCTAAATTAGTCTGGAATTCCATTAAAAGTAAATATGGTAGGTGTCTACATTTTCTGAACATAAGGTGTGAGCAAGAGGGATCTCTAAATAACCAGTCTCAAAACAGCTTACGTTTTAAGGGCATCTACGCACCCTTCAGTTGAACAAGAAGAACCCAGCACCTGGTCTGTGGTTGCCTCAATTTTCATGCCAAACTTTATCAAGCGGCAAAATTAGAGGCTTATAGGCAGAATCCATTAGATCCATGGAGGATTCATCTTACAAGCCATGAATTCCTTGTTTCACACGCAATCAAATGCACAAGTACTGAAACTAGGAGCCAAAGGGGGAAAGGGCAGCCTCAAGTCAAATTGTGACCATTTCTGATGGCCTGTAACCAATCCGCAATGGATGCTAGACCATACACGGTAAAGAACAAAATTCCAGCTGCGACAAGGATAATCCAACACGATTTAAGAAGAACAGATCAAATAGAAATTAATTGATATCCTGACTTATGAACTGAGAGAGATCAAGAACTTGCAAATATTGATTGACCTAAATATTCAAATTAAACATTAGAGGAGGTGATAACTACCTCATTTGCAATTCCATACTCAACATTCCTATTTGACAACCATGCTACTATTAGAAATTAAACGAGCAACAACAACCAGAAGCTGCTCAGTGAAATGTGTAGATGGAATCATCCACGCAAAATTGAAAAATCTGAAAAGGGATTTACGTCCAAGGATCGGAGCATATTGGTAATAAACACAAACCTCCATTTTATGCTTTCCATTGAGGGCATCTATTGCTGCAAGTGCTTGCTCTTTTGTTTCATACTTCATAAATGCACAACCTACCATATTAATAACACCCAGAACACAAATGTATTAATCAAATGGCTTCTGAGCTTCAGGCAAAGGGCGAGCTAAATGGAAACTTTTCTGGTTATACGGCTGTACCTTTGCTAGTCTGCTGAGCACCCCCGAGAATTTGCAAGTCTTTGATTGTTCCATATTGAGAAAATAAATCAGAAACCTCGACCTCAGATACTTTCTTTGGGAGCATACCAACAAAAAGTTTGTGCTCTGGTTTTTAGGAAAGACGAGAAACAGGAGACATAAAACACAAAAGCAAGTTAAGAATTAAATTGAATCCAACAACATAACAGGAAAAGAGGAAAGTAGATACATCACAATTTTAAAAATATACAATACAACAATCTTAAATAATTGTCCACCTAGCCTTTCCAATTCGCCGTCTGCATACTTCACTTGCAACGGACTAGATGCCTGAATTGCACAGAGAAAACAGGGTTTTTTTCATATTTGAATTACAAAAACTGCACACAGAATACACCATAAAAAAAGCATCAAATATATTCCGCATCAAAGTATCTAATGGATTCATAACCATCCAGGTAGGTAAGTAATTATAAGAAGAAATTATAGGAAAACTTCTTGCAAGACTTTGAGTTGGAGGATTTGCTGTATGCCTGAGATTTTGAGCATCAAAGATATGCTTACTTACACTCTTTTATGAGTTTTATCGCTGTAACAAAAACACCTCTACAGTTTTAGGAAGGTTAAGATGTCTTTTTTATTTTAGGAAGGTTAAAATGTCTTTTTTTTCACTCTCTATTTAATGACTTCCTTAACCACATTTATGTTCAAAAGAAGGAAGTGACTGCTTAGTACTCTACAGTTGTTTAGTAGCAAAGGCTCCAATCAACTGTTTAACAAAATTGGAAAAGTAACGAAGAAGTGCAATTAATTATCAGAATCCAATGATTAGCATACCTAAAAAAACCTTTCATGCAACATTAAATCAAGCCATGAAATGATTGAAGATTTAACAACTGGTAAGCGGTAAACTCAATGTCATCCTACATCCATTAATTGAAGTACAAAAAATAGTATTATCTCCCTTCCATAATATAAGTCGTTTAGGACATATAAAGAGAATTAAGAAAACAAGGTAATTTGTTAGTCAAAATATCAATATTACTCTCTTAAATAGAATTTGTAGTATACAAGTGTTGGAAATGGAGTTTAATTTGAATAAGAAAATAATTTCTCAAGTAGTTGTAATGCCGGACAAAAACTCACGGGCCTGATCAACCCACGTTTTGATACTGGTATAGTTGGTTCATTGGATAGTCTGATTCATTGGATGAGAATGAATAGACTTTAATTGCGACCTTTGAACTTAAGAGATACATGTATTGTTGAATTCATTGGATAATCTTGGAGAGGATTAACACACTTTAATAGTGTATTAAATAGAGACCTTTGAATTCAATACATTGTATTTTCTAAACGTATCTACTTACTCCTATTAGCCTATAAATAAAAGCTCTTTCCAATGATTCAAAACACACAATCTCATATACTTTGAAAATACTACTGATTTTCTAAAGCTCTTTACAAATACTCTCTTTGTAAAACTTTCGGTGTTCATCAACAAGTACTAGTTCTAGTTTGCCGGTGGAGCTGTTTTGTGCAAACAAGTTCTACGTTGCCGTTGTATCCTGGGAGACAGACGCTTCACGAAACTCCAGCACTTATACGGGAGGAGGCGAATATGTTTTAAGAAAATTGTGTCGAACACAAGCCTCGGTTTATTTTTCTGTTGAGAACACATGTTCTTATTCTGAGAACACCCGTTTTTTACTAGTGAACCTATTGTTGAGTTTGTATATTTCAGTTGTTATACTGGTTATATCCGATTAGTGCCAACAATCTTAATAGCTATTGTGGAAGGCTCTTAATAGCTGTTGTAGTCAAGGATTGCCAACAATAAGTCATATTTAAGAGAGTAATATTTATATTTTGACTAAAATATTTTATTTTTTGCTTCCTTAATTTTTGCTATATGTTCTAATCGACTTATATTATGGAATGTAGGGGAATGGAGGGAGTAGCACTAGTAGTGTAAATAAGAATACTAACTCCAGGAAGCGTCTTCTTGTTGTGACACGCATTCACTGCCTTGTCCGCTTCTTGCCTAGACGGACAGATAACAAAACAACAACCTGAGCACAACAAAACAACAGCAAATAAGGATTGGAAGAACCTCGACAATCGTCAAAATCTCACAAATCTCAAATTACCACTCAAAAAATCACAAACAATCGTACATTGTCGATCCGGAGATCAGGAAAATTGTGTAAAATAAAAAATAAAAAAATCACGAGAAATTTAGAAGAAGTTAAAAAACGAACCTCGAGAAGCTCGCGTAGTCTTGTCTTTGATGATGTTGACCTCTTCGACGAGTGCGAACTCTTTAAACATTGCCGTAAGCTGAGCTTCCGTCATATGCTTCGGCACTTGACCTACGAACAGCTTTACGCTCTCATCTCCATGCTTCCGCGGCCTCTGCTCCTCCGCCATTAATGCCGGCCTCTCTCCGGCGAAACTATGTATATATATACAAAAATATACAACAATATTCTGTATCTATATGTATGTATATATTGTATATATACACACTTTCTCTCTTCTTCTTCAAGTCTTTGACAATTGCGTGCTGATCTCTTTTCTCTTTCTTTCTACTTTGTCTGTCTAATTTCTCACTCTTTTCTTTGGCTATGGGCGTTGAGTCGTCTCTCCCTTCCTTCTGAAGACCCGTTTTGGGGAATTTTGGGGTCCAAAGTTGGGACTTCGCCGATTAAATTATAACTGGAACCGTTATTACTGACCCTCGCATTGTAAATAATGACGAGAATGCCACTGCAATCTGCCCCTCAACGGTAAAACCAAAGTAGTTAATATGAGTGAACACAAATTCACTAATTCGATTATTTGATCTCGATTTTTTCAATTTTGCAAAATTTAAACAGCCGACCTAATTTGGAAATTTATTTTTTCCCCGAATTAACTGACTCCACAAGAAAATATAATTGAACACCAGTACAAATTTAAAATCAATACAAACAATATATGCAGAAAAATTAATACAAATAATAAATTTGTCATAGTTTGATTCAACAATATTTACACGAAAAATTTATATAAAAATTATCAAATGACAACTTTTAGTGTTTATTTACTTTATATTCAATATATAATAAAATTATTAAATTATTAAAAAATGAATTTAAATTCGCTCATACCAATTTCAATAATAGTCCAGCCGATTTCGTTTTATTTTCAACCAAATCGTGTTCAAATATATCTGAATTATTCAAATTCATACTGAATTATCGAATTCAAATTCAGTCAGTGATTCGATAAAAAAATGAATTTACTCATCCTACATGGCAAAGTCGTGGACGACGATTGCCAATAGACGGACATATGTGAACTTGATAAGGGTAGTCCAATGTCTACTACATTCCCTCTTATTCTTTTTCTATCTACTATTTTTTCCCTTTTTTCTTGGGTTCTCTTCATCTTTTCTATTTCCATGGCTAGATCCAACCAAAAGCTCCGACTTTCAGTCGGATCTTGGTTGGATCTAGCCATCGTTCCTTCACTTTTTGTGTCTTCAACTCCTCATTTTGCCGTAAATCGCGACGAAGTTTTTCTCAAGGCATTCTTTTTCAAGATTCACGACTCGAATGCAATGTCTACTTCAGATCATTTCAGATATGAAGTTTCTTTCGATCCTCATTGGAAGATTCTCTCAAAACGGACTTGTTCTAGGCCATTCCTCAGTTTTTTACATATTTCCAAGACAATCTAGTAGACGGTTGATACATACATTGTCTTGTAGATTGTTGATTTCTAAGAAAAATGTTGAAATTGAGCTTCTCTTGCTACTGTTGTTCAAAGACTATGAAGAAGATATTGTGAAGAATTTTATTATATATTTACTTTTTCTACTATTATTAGTGTTTTTTATTCAGTCCCGGGGTGTGGACTTTTATGCTGTTATCATGGTTGTTTAACCCATTGTATAACTTTTATTTTCTTGTATTTTAAGATTATCTTTTCATTGTAATGACATCGGCTATTTTTCTTTAAAAGAAAATAATATCATTAATAGATATTAGAAACTAAATGAGGGAGGTGGAATTCTAGATGATCCCCTGCCCTTTGAAATAAGGCATCGCGTTCGTAAAAAAATCTAGAGAATAAATGCCTTATAGTATATAATTCTATGACCATATAACCAAGCGCCACTACAAAAAAAAACAATAGCAAAACCGATGTCGCAACCAGAGTCCTTCCACAACTTTCAGAGTTCTTGTCTGCAAACTTTCAAAACACGTAAAATTATGAGGGAGATCATCTGAAAAATCGTGTAGAGTAGTTGACCAGTTACCACGCCAGATACGAACCATTTTCATCATTTATTTTACCCTGCAAAATAAACCCATATTATGTTCACTTTTATTCATCTTCAAAACAGCCTCAGATGGACTTGCACAAGCTAACCCATAAACACAGCTTATCTTGTTGAGACCAGCCATTTGGGCCATGTCCAAGATTGGGCATTTGCTTCTTGGCCCAGTCGACTGAAATAAATTGGGCTCCTTTTTGGCAAAGGCCTCAGCAACCATGACTCCATTGGCCCTATCGGACCATTCTGACACACTGTAGAATTGTCTCTAGCGCCCGAATTGCCTTCAGGCTTGCCCCGAACCGGACACACCATCACCCTCTCCTTCATCGCCTCCAGTCTAACATCCAAACCAGTTTGCCGGTCGGACACCATCGCTGGCGACATCAACGTTTCATCCTCTATAAATATCAGGCTTCGTTTACAAGGAAAACCTACTTTATTTAGCCGACCCCAATCCAATACCTTCATTTTCCAAAAGAATTCAGAAACAAAATAGATTTTTCTCATCCATTGTTTCCCTTATTCCGATGCATTCTCCATGATTAGAGAAATTCCATGTCTAACAGTTCGGATACTCGACATGGACGTAGACAACCTCAAAATTCCCCTTCCGACAGTACCAAATTGGTGGTTCATTGCCGTAGCAACGACATCGCACAAAATCGACAACGTAAAATTGTCGTAGGAACCAGAATCTTTGTTAAAAGATAGGGACATCAGGAGATAAGAAGTCCGACAGATGATAGAATTCATCTTCCGACTAGAACACGCACTCAAAAACGGCGGAGAAAATCTTAGAATTCTAGGGAGATTTTTCGACATAGTCGGACTCTCAGCAGAGCCGAGAGAGAGTTCTTATTTTGATTGAAATCTCTCAATCTATGTCACCCCCTTAATGTTGTTGTTAGGTTTCGACATCGGCTGTTTTATGATTAATGTATAATTTTTTATTCAGGAAAAAAAAAACTTGATAAGGGTAGTACTGGAAAAAGTTTTATAGCTGACGGGAATGCCACTGTTTGCTAGCTGGGAAGTTTGTCCGTATTTGTAATTAACAACCACCCTACCTATATTAACGCCAGTGAAATGCATTTTTTTTTTAAATATATTTTTATTATCAAGAGAGAATTATCTATTACACGAAATAAAAAAAAAATTAATTTTGGAGAAAATTCGAATTCATCATCTCTATGTTCTTCAACCTTAACCAATTTACAACGACTTATTGACAAACAGTGAAATGCTTGAGAAGCTACTCGGAGACATTAGCAGAAAATCTCTTCTTCTTTTTTTGGCTCTTTTTTAGATTATGGATTCAGCAGAAGCTTCAAACACACCTTCTAATGGATTGAGACTCGATTTATTAATAAAAAACAATTTGAATTTGCAAAAACATATCATATAAGAACAATCTTTCAGCTCGGAAATACATATATAACTAAAGTCGCAATAAATTTATAATATATAAAGTTATGGCAAATTGATAGAAGTTTGAGAGAATGACATGTGACATATTGTGGGATGTGGTCAAATAAAAACATCCATTTGACAACTTCATCATTAATTTCCCCTCCAAATTAGTATACCACAAGCTATAACTTGTAGATACAATCATAAGTTATTATGTAGATAAATACTTGAACTCATAATTTATGCTATAACTTACCACAACAATAAATAACTACAATTAGTATGATGTAAGTTACATAAACTCTTCTACTACATTCATATTTATGGAACAAAATAATGAATCTATTATAAATGACTAATGCTTTAAAATAAACATGTATCTCTTGAGTTCTATAAATATGAAACTACAATCATTAGCTTTAGAAAAATACTACTGTAAAAGAAATAACTATAGACAAAGCCAAATAGAATTCTAAAAGACACAAAAAAATGTAGTTGAATGGTTGCAATACATTAAATGTATCAACAAAAATCGAGAAAGTCATGGCAATGGAGGGGTTTATTGAGAGACTTTTTCAATTCTTTATAATGCATTTTCAAATAAAAAAGAAAAATAAAAGGGTAATTGAAAAGGCAACGAAAGGGACAATTGGTATTTATATTTATCCGTATTTATTTATGAAATTATACATATTCCACACATATATGATTATTTTAAAAAAATTTACTCCTGATAACTATTTATATAAATTAATAAGAGATATTATAATTATTTTATGAATTTACTAATGTATAGAGCTAAAAACATGAGAAAGAAATTTTATGAATATATATATATATATATATATATATATGAAAAAAATTCAAAAGATTTGAATGATAATCAATTTTGATATGTTTAAGAAAGTGACTTTTGACTTTCTCGGGAAACCAAAAAGTTTAAGAGTTTCTATATATTATTTATTGTCATTATTATTGTTATTATTTTTCGTTTAAGAAGTTCAAGAGTTTTTACTTCTTATATATAGATAAATTGCATGATCAAACATATCATGATCTTCTTGGTTTCATAGGTAATAAATTATTATTTTTAATAATGTAATTCATTTCTTCAATTGAAATATTAATTTTTGTGTTTATAAATAAACATATAATAATTTTGTTTAAGATATAATTTCTTCTTCAAGTATCAAAATAAGAGAACATGTGTCTCATTTTCCGTAATGATTTTTTGTTAATTGGAGACAGCGAGCTTGCCAGCCTAACAAATATCGGTAAGAAACAATCTTGAGACTTGATTCAATTCTTTTCTTGCTCTTTTTTTTTTGCTAAGTAATTTTTTTTTGGTTGTGTAATTATTTCCTTACTTTTATTTGCTTGAGAATGAGGATGTAGAAAATGTAATATACTATGGAGGGTGAAAATTTATTTTCTTCCTGCAGGGTATAATGGCTCTTGAAGGTTCCCAAAATAAGGTTCTTGAAAGGGAGTAACTAGAGAAGGAGCGCAAGGGGCTGACGGGTAAGAGGGAGTGCACCAAGCAACTCTTTAGCGATAGAAGAGAAAAAAAGGTGTAGGTTAGGGTTCTTGAAGGATTTGTTGGTATTTTGTTATGTTTATTTTATTTGAATACATATTTTATATCATATGTATAAACTTATCAAAATTTTCTACAAATTCATGATTACAAGAAATTCTCAAAGCTTATGGCAATGCAAAAAATAATGTCATGTCGAAACATTTCATCTTCAATGATATCGAAGGAAACGCTTCAAAAGTAATAGTAATAAAGATTAGAAATTTATTTGTAATTGCACAATGAGTGGGACAAATTTTATAAAATATGAATGTCAAAAAGTATGACTATTATTTATTATAGGAAAAAATAATATTTATGATGGCTTTATTCTTACTTCTTAGACATAAAGAATGAATAAGCATATGAATAAAAAAAGTTTAGTTATTATATATTGTCTAAATTTATTTTGAGACATATTATAAAATTATTGAATATAACAATATACACATAAAAAAATACATCAATCAAATTTAAAAGTATCCGCGCAATGCGCGAATTAGCAACCTAATATCATATATAACTAATCTTACAACTCGAGAATATCTATAAGACCAAATTTACATATTAGTGATCATCATCAATTATACTAAACTTTAAACGGATCTAGGAATGGTATCGCAATTCTCCCCATCCCTAGGAAAGACTAATATGTAATTTTGGTCTTGTATGTATTTTCATATTGTAAGATTGGTTATAGATTATATATGATTTTTTTTAGTGATTTTGATCTCATATGTATTTTTGTGTTGCACAACTAATCTTATATGATACTTTTTTGGCATAGAATATCTTATATGTTTTTTCGATTTGCAAACTCAGGTCAAAACATCACTTCCGTAGTGATTTATGGACATTGTGCTCACGTGCACAAGTGATAGGTATTTTATAAAATGTATAAAAGGTATTTCCGGAAAAAATTAACCAAAAAAAAAAAAGATTTGGAAGAAAAAAGGAGTAACTGAGTTTTTTTAACATGCCTTTTCCTAAACTTGGGCCTTTCAAGAAGGCCATTTTTCTATATTTTGGCCCAAATTCTAAGCTGCTTCATTTTGGAAAAAAAAAGAGAAAATATAAACCACTTTAAACTCAATTAAAATGAAAAAAAACTCAAATCTGAGATAATAATTCCCAAATTACCAAGACATTCTAGGGCTTTTTCTTCTTGATCTGCAGAGTCCAGCGATTGCTTCTGGTAAGTTCACAACAATAATATCCCTTTCTCTCTCTAGAGTTTGCTCTGTATGTAGTAATCCTGTATCCATATATTTTTCTTTGATTCGCACTGAACATTGATATTCGAGTCGGTTTTCGGAGTTTTTTGACAGCTAAAACAATTTTCTAGGGTTTTATTTTATCTCCTCAAGCTTGTAATTTTAGTTTGATGAAACCCTAATTTACTTTTGCAGGTTCCTCTGAATCACTCGGAGGAAGCTTCATTACAAGACAATGCCGAGGTAGTTTTTATATATTTATTTGATGAAATAAGATACTTCCTTTTGTTTTTTTTCTAGAACTTGATAAGAAGAATCGAGGGTTTTACTTAATATGCAGGTACTATTGTGATTACTGCGACACTTACTTGACCCATGATTCTGTAAGTCAGCTATTTTTTCTTCTTTAATTTTATTTCCTGACCCTTTGCCCTAATCATTGATGCAGAGATTCCCCGTAGGTATTGAGTTGGAACTTAAGCAGTGGTTTCTTGTATACCTATAATTCATAAAAGAAGCACAATTGATTTCTTATTTTATTTTTATTTTTATAGCCAATCATAACTGCTGTTGTTACTTTTTACTTAATTTTTTCTTTGTAGTACATTCGTTTTCCTAGAAAATCTTTAAAGCTTCTTTTTACCTTTTTTGTAGGAAAAAAATTGTAAAATTTTGTTTTGGAGAAAGTTATAAAGCTCTTAGGTAATATTATCCTCGTCTCAAACTACCTTCTGATATATTGAGTTAACACGTAACTAGCATTTTGTAGTATCCTTATAGAATTTGTTTGAAGAGTTCTCTATGTAAATTGTGTAAGGTGTTTACATGCTACAATGATCTTTTATCTTTTTTATTGTTGTTTCAGCCATCTGTTAGGAAGCAGCACAACGCCGGTTATAAACACAAGGTAATTTCTTTTCTTTGGCTTGATTGGATAGAGTTTCATGCATATTACTTTTTTGAACTGAGTAATGTATGTGTACTTTGGGCAGGCAAATGTACGAACCTATTATCAACAATATGAGGCACAACTTAACCAAAGTTTGATCGATCAAAAAGTTAAGGAGCATCTTGGGGCGGCGGCGTTCAGACCACCAGTTGGTCCTCCTTATAATGTAATGAGACCTGGTATGCCTGGTTTTCCTACCCCTCAGATGACCTTTCCAGGGCAGATGCCTCCTGGTCCTCCATTAATCCCAGGAATCAGACCTCCAGTTTTCGCTAGACCACCGATGCCTGGTGCTCCCCCTGGTATCAGCATTCTCTAATCTGAATTCCATACTTATATATATCATAGTTCTTTTATTCCTATAATGCTCATGTACTCATGTTTACGGGAATTTGGACTGATCATTTAATTTGCATTTCTCGTTACTGTTTATTTATCATATTGTAGATAGTTAATACAGGCAGACAGGCATTTGCATATGTCCTTTGTTGATGGTCTATGTTCTCCCATGTTCCATTTTCCTTCTCATATTTTTCCTTTTGCGTTAAGGATTGAGACTTGGGGGTTAGGAGTCTTTTGAGCTTTGATTGTTTGGTGGTAGTTTAATTGATATAAATTTGATGAGCTTTTGTATAGGCGAGTAAATTTGGTAAAGTAAGACATTTTAAAATAGGAAACTAGTAAAAATGATAACAACAAAAGTAGAAGGATAAGGATTTTGATTCAATAAGCTAGGAGAAGATGAATATCAATTTCAGCTGTCTAAGTTTATTTGGAAACATGCATTGTCTTTACCAGGTTATATGCCTATGCCAAACATGCCACAGATGATGGCGCCTCACTCTGCTCCTTTGCCTGGCCAACTGAATGGCCTTCAAAGGCCTCTGAGCGCACCCCAGCCAATGGTTCCTGGTAGCACTGGAATCCCTGCTTCCAGTCCGATGTTTGCTCCTCCTCCTCCTCCTCCTCCATATCAAGGGAACATCACGACACCACCAACTGCCAGCGTGGAAAATTCTAATGCTAATGCCCCATCACCTTAGGCAATTCCTAGTAGGAGACAATTGTTGTTTAATCACCTCGTATTCAAAGATGCTGGCAATATGATTGCATTTCTATAATGTTGATGGGTAGGGAATTTTGTGTAGAATTTTTGGTATTCTTAATGGAAAGACCTGTCTTTAGAACATTGGCAGCATATTCATCTCACATTGTATTTAGTAATTTGCTCATTGTCCAGCCATGATGTTTGATAATGGAAGTATGCCTAGTTCGGTGAAGGAGCTTTATCACAAGAAAAACCTGAAAGAGTGTTGATAAGCTTCTTGCCTGACATGGTATGGTGCTTACGGTATAATTCTGTTGGTTTTTGCAAGGATGATTTATTGGTACAACATTTACGCCACCTTATAAGCAGCTGCTTATAACCTTTGCTTTAAAATAAGCTATTATTGAAATGTTCTCAATTGCTTATTGACCTAATTTATAGTTTAAAAAAAAAGCTCATGGTAATCGTGAAAAGCACCCCCTTAACAGCTCTATTAGTCAACAAAAGGTTTGGCCCAGTGGGTAAGCCTTTGGCTTGGGACTGGGAGGTCCCAAGTTCGACACCTTCTCCCCGCATAATGGGGCAATAATATTCTCCTCTTTATTAGGCTAAGCTCCTTCCCCAGGCATGGGGCATGCTACAATCTCCCTGATCTAGGGTACTCTCCGCTCTTCCCCTCGGGGGCAATCGCTTCGGGCTTCAAAAAAAAAAAAAAAAAAAACAGCTTTATTAAAAACACGTACACACAAACACGCAAGAATATTTTTACAAAATCTTTTTTTTTCACCTCCAGCAAACGGGAACATACTACTCTTAAGCTATACATGCAGAAAACGTTCTAATCCTGATTTTAGGCGCAGCCTACTAGTATATTCCAGCAAATTAAACATCACTATTTTTTAATCTACCAACAACAGAAGCTCCAAAGTTAACTAAACTGTCTGAGGTACCTTTTTTTTTCATCTTGTTAATTACAAAGAAAAGCTATATCATCATGTTACGTTTGGATTAGGATTCAAAATAAAAATTAAGGTCTCACTTAAAAAAATTACCTTGCTTTTTTCTACCTCATTGTTCTGACTTATGTATATTATGGAATATAGATATTATAACATATATATTAAATTGGATGTTCTCGACATAACATGGGCATTTGGTCTAGTGGTATGATTCTCGCTTAGGGTGCGAGAGGTCCCGAGTTCAATTCTCGGAATGCCCCAAATATTAATATTTTCTTTTATGGATATTCATTCTTTTGGATCTTGGGCCATATTGTTTCAATTGAACTTTCAAGGGGGTAATGTGATTTCGAGAAGAAGATGAAGGGGGCTTAATTATTTACCCAAAAAAAAAAAAAAAAGAAAGATAGGAGAAGAATGGGGGCGTTCCGAGAATCGAACTCGGGACCTCTTGCACCCAAAGCAAGAATCATACCACTAGACCAAACACCCAGATGTTGGTTTATCGGACAATAAAATAATATCAAACCAAATAAAAGGGTTTTTTTAATGTTTTTTTTTCCTAGGAGAAACAAAATTTATTTCTCTAATGTGTCATCTTAAATTATTTTTTCCTTGGACCCAATCTACCATGGCTTAGTAAGGACAATCCTTTCTTAAATTATTTTTTTTAATGTATCATCTAAATATCTCCTCCAATTCTATTTTTTTAACTAACATCGTCATTATGAGAACACCAGTTGATGATAGATAAATTTTTTACCTAAAAAATATAAGTTCCAAGTTTAAAATTTTGTATTCCGTTTTCAAAATAGCAAGTCTGGATACGACCCAAAGTATGTCCACCAAGATGATGTTGAAACAAGAGCATGGAGTGATCTTCCTCCTGAGCTTCTATCGATGATTGCAGATCGACTGGGGATAATTGAGCTTCTTTGTTTCCGTGGTGTGTGCAAGTCCTGGCGCCATGCTTCTATTGCTGAAATTGAATCTGTCGAAGAACTCGAGCCCAGCCTTTTACTCTATGGAACAGATCAAAGTTGCAATTTCTACTGCAAAGACAGAGAGAAACCTTATAGAATAAGCATCCCAGATCTGGAAAATTCAATTTGAATTGCATCAGATCACGGTTGGCTACTCCTTGCCCCAAATCAAGATGAAGAACAAGCCTCAGATTTGTTCTTCTTTTGCCCATTTTCTCGCCAGAGAATACAATTGCCTAAGTTTCCCCGATCACAAATTTCCAATGATTACGTAGCTTCATTGTCAGGTCCGCCTACTTCTCCATACTGCATTGTTGTTGTTGCTTATCGAACCAAGGACTCGAAGATAGAGTTTCATCAGATTCATCTCGGAGATAGCTCATGGAAAAGGCAAGAATTCAACGAGTTATTGATTGATTTGGGAGAAATACAACTTGTCCTTTATAAACCATAAAACATAAGCAAGAGGTACAAAGTATTTGGATATTTAAAGCTGCTTTATAAACATAAAACATAAGGTAGCGGTAAAAAACCTTTGGGATTGAGTTTATTTCAAAATTTTCATTTGTGGGAGAAATTTGATTTGAGAACAAATTCACTGACTTACACAGCAAATTCGTTTATTCAACCATTTCAATTTTTGTTTTGTTTTGAGATTATTGTCAGAATTGTTTAATTTTAATTTTTTTGTTCTTTATGTATTTTCGACATTCTATTAAAAGACTTTTCGTATAATTTACTATCAGACTATCGTCAATACAGGTACGCACGCAGTCAAAACATAACATTTTATCCCGTGGGCTATTTTTGGTACTCCCTTTCCCTATGTAAGAAAAACATAAAGGATAAATTCAGTAAAAAATTTCAATCATTAGAACTCACTTCAGAGATAGCAACCAAGGCGAATTAATAACATCATGTAGCGTACCAGTTAATTAGTAACTTAACCAATTAAATATATATAAGGTTAAAAAATGAACACGCGTCACATAAGAGTATTTAATAATGTGATTTGTGACATCTGACGACATGTCGAATTCCCTTCCCCAAAAACTCTAAAAAAATATTGTAAGGGTTAAAAGAAAAAAAAAATGGAAGCAGGAGGCGCCAAAACTGGCAAGGGCGAATCAGATATTTATTTACATAATAAATAATCGGATAAGGAAAACTAGGTAACGTTGTGTTTGTGTGTTTAGACGCGGCGGCGTAGTGCACTTCCTGCTGGTGCCTACAGCCACCTTATCTCCGTCTTATACTTTTAGCTGCTTAAAAATGGCGATTGCCGCCGCAACTTTATGGTTCACTTCCACCGGCACATCTCGTTATTCTTTAACCTCACACCGTTTATTCTCCACTTCTCGAAGAAGACCGTCGTCTATTTCTTCATTCACAACTCCCATTAGAAATGCAGAAAATCATAACAGACGAACTTCTAAGAATTCTCCCTCTTTTCCTCGTAAATCCGATTCACAGGTGATTTTTAAACCCTAATCTTCACTATTTTTTCGTTCTTGCTCTTTTTTTTGTTGATTGGTTTGTTCTCGTTGGTTTTTGCTCGCTTTAGATTAGAGTGATTTAAGGCACATTAATAAAGTTGTTACTCTAGCTTGTAAATTGAATGTACATATTTGACGTATACAAGAATTAAAAACAATACTTTGACCTTTGGTAAGTTACCATAATCTCTTAAATATAAGGAGGAGACACATATCAGTGGAGGTTACATCTCTCCTTAAATATAGGAGGAGACACATATTAGTAGAGAAGGCTAGTTATGAGGGGTGAAAATTCTTTGTCCCCATTTCTCTCCCCTATCTCTGTCCCCAACTATTCAGAATTTACTATAAAAATATTTTTTTCAATTATATATACACAAGGGTGAATTGTGATTGGGTGGAGAAAGGAACGGGGACAGATGATTTTTTGCCAATTATGAGAGTTTAGGAAGAGACAATTTTAGTGGAGTGTACATCTCGTAGGTTAGTTAGGTGGACATTTAATTTATAATCGATCAAGTACTATTTTTGCTTGTAGTAATATATTTTATTAACCTTGCTTTTGAATGACCCTGAACATGGTTCATTGACAAGCATCGGAATTCTACACTCTTGAATTGCTCAACATTAAAGTAATTTATAGTCAGGCGCGGATCCAGGGGTGGTAGATGCAATTTTTTCAAGGATTTCTCTGAAAGATGCCTTAGATCCGCCATTGTTTATAGTGAAGACTAAGCATATTTGAAAAAATACGGCAAGCCTTGCTTATATAACAGTGTGCTGAGGCTACTCTTTACATTAGTGCAAACTTCTTTGGGGTATAAATGTCAAACTGTTCAATAACTTTATCTTGATTTGGAAAGTTCAGACAGAAGCAACTGCTCAGAAGTTTCTTGGGAGATCAATAGATGAAACACAATTTTCAAATGCAGATGACAGAAGGGGTAGAAGTAAAACAGGACGATCTCATTCTACCACTGTTAAATCATATGGTCTGCAGCGGAAGGGGAATAAGGGAATTATATTTGACACGAAAGAGCAACAGGTATAATACAAGGATCAAAACCATTTTTCTATTTATGCCATTTCGGCAAAGTATTTAACTTGTTGGCTTATTTTGCGTGTCCAGTTTGGTTGAACTTGAAGCCAAGTCAATGTCAAACTTGAATAGTCCAACAGCCTTTACTTCTATCTGTTTGCGAGTTATTATTTTATCTTGCAACAATCATTTAAGTTGATTCCTCTACACATTTCTTGCTTCTTGAGGTAAATTATAGGGAATTGTTGATTCTTACGCATTGAATGAAATTGGTTGATCTTTAACAGCATTCAGGGCATTACAGAAATGATGCGTAAGCTGCACACTGCTCGAAGTTTCATTTTCCTTTCGGTTTAAAAGATTTTACTCTGTCATCAATCTGAAGTTTTTCTACGTTCTTTTACTTAATAGTTATCAAAGGGCTCTTGGATGGTTAAAGGTCCTTGGCGTTCTACGCACAATGCTATATAATGTTTTCATTAGATCTCCTGTAAATCAATCCTTTAGGGTTAGATAACTGCTTTCTGTATGATCTTAATTGCCTTCCTTTGTCAGGTTGAAACAGGTAGTTTTTTTACTTAATATAGTTATCAAAGGGCTCTTGGATGGTTAAAGGTCCTTGGCGTTCTACGCACAATGCTATATAATGATTTCATTAGATCTCCTGTAAATCAATCCTTTAGGGTTAGATAACTGCTTTCTGTATGATCTTAATTGCCTTCCTTTGTCAGGTTGAAACAGGTAGTTTTCAAGATGCAGCTTTTCTCAATGCAGTTGTGAAGGTTTGTGCAGCAGTTTCACTTATCTCAATCATTAATTTAAAATTTAAAATCTGTTCTGCTAATTTTTTCACCCTTCATCACTTTTTTGTCCTGAATCTGTTTAAATATCATTAGGTCTACTGTACACATACTGCACCAGATTATTCCCTTCCTTGGCAGAAACAGAGACAATACACAAGTACTGGGAGGCATGTATTCATCCCCTTCCTTTAGTGATTTGTATGTAGAAGATGGAGAACAATTGAATCATATGTTGCATAATTGTTTTTAAAGAACTAAGGTTTTTTACCCCAAGACAGCAAGAGCTGGGATGCATGGTCCAAAATATATTATCAGTGACTATTAATATCACATCTTTATTTTAACATCTCATGCAGTGCCTTCATGATTGGTGATGGGAAGCTTTTGACAAATGCACATTGTGTTGAACATGATACCCAGGTAACTCCCTGCACCTCTGTTCTCCCCGTGCCCTTTTCATGTTTTACCTGAGAGTATTGTCATAGATGATAGGAATAAGGAAATATCACTTTAACATGTATAATTTAACAGTGACGATTACTAGTTTATCTGCATGTGTAATCTTCTGAACTCGATAATATTCTATCTTTGTTTGGTTACAGGTCAAAGTGAAGAGAAGGGGAGATGACACTAAGTATGTGGCAAAGGTATTATGCATACATATATATTGTATTAATGCTTTTCCTTTGAGTTTTTATCCTCATCCTTAAGACCACATGAACAAATTTCCTTTGGGTTTTTATCCTCATCCTTAAGACCACATGAACAAATTTCCTTTGAGTTTTTATTTCTCATCCTTCCCCTTTTTTCCATGTAAGCTCTGAAATTTGGGTGTAATGGGTATCCTACCAATTAGGTAAGAGTTTAGAATAACCATTGAGCTGCACACAATAGCTTCAGGATTTGAAAGTATTGTTGATCTTATGCCTGCTGTGGCTTGAATTTGTTCTTTTCTTTATTGTGGTGTATTTTGTTCGAGTTTCAGCCATTGTCTCACTGGAGGTAATGCTGAATCTCTCTCTCTCATTGTGAAATTTATATTTCTGTCCTATTGGTGTTTTGTTTTTCCTCCCAAGAATAGTGTTGGTAATTACCTTTTGTCCATTCGTGGTCCCTGCAATACTATTTCTTCTTTATCATGGAGTGGAGTGGCTTTCAAGGAGCAAGCATGATAGGTGATTTAGAAACTGCTAGATATGGAGTTGTATTGTGCAACTAACTTCATAATCAAGTGATTCGAATTACAGGTTCTGGCTAGAGGAGTGGAGTGTGATATGGCTCTACTCTCAGTAGAAAGCAGCGACTTCTGGAAAGGAGCAGAACCACTTCAATTTGGACATTTGCCTCGTTTGCAGGTGCTTTATAGTTGCCGGTCTATTTTGCAAATGCAAAACAGCGGCTTTACCTGATGGTCTCGATGGATGTACTTTTTGCATTTTGGTAGTTTACTTGCCATTTGGTGATTTTAGATTGTTAATCGAGGTCATGAATCTCTACTCTATAGGAGTTCAGTCATGAGTTCTCAATATAGCACGAAGTTGATAATAGTTATTTACTTTGACTTGATAGGATTCAGTAACCGTTGTCGGATATCCACTTGGCGGTGATACCATTTCTGTTACAAAGGGGGTGGTATCAAGAATAGAGGTACATTTTCCTTCACTCCCAAATGATGTGGCCAAATGTTAGTGTCGCCATAAAGCTTTTATCCCATATTGTCTAGGGTTTTCTGACTTTTCATTGATGGTTGGTTATATTTCTAACTGATTAATGACTCTGATCACTGATCCTTGCTGTAATCTGTTGTCTGACTTTGACATGATATATTTCGGGTGTGATAAGGATCCTTCATAATTTCAATTCGAAATTCTAGTATCTTCTATGTTTCATTTCAAAATCATCTGAATAGGATAATGTTGCTCCAAACCCCACCCCCTCACCCCAAAAAAGGGAAGAAAAATAAGGCCAATTAGGCGCCGGGGGAGATAAGAAACAATGAGAATAGGGATGTTGGTAACTGATTTTCTTTCCTGGCTATGCTGGTGTGTCAGATGAAAAGGTGGATGAGTTTCAGGAAAATAAATGCTACCCAGTCAACCCCAAAATAACAAACCCCGCCTTTTATGATTTATCTTTAACATAGAAAGAGGAAAGAGGAAAAAGGAAAAAGAGAAAACCCTCTCAGCCCTGCCACCCCCAAGCCAAAAAAAGTATTGGAGGGGGGGGGGATGTAAAAATATCACATTCATCCACAAAAGAGAAGGTGTTTGGTGGGAAAGGAAGGTGAATTAGAACGGATGCAATTTTTTACTTGACAATTTCAACTGCCAGGTATAAAAACCAAATTATGAAATGAAGCAGCACGAAAGATTTAAGAATGAAATCTTGATGTACCCATAACTAGTTTCTATCACCAGGTTACATCATATGCTCATGGGTTATCTGATTTACTGGGTATTCAAATTGATGCAGCAATTAATCCTGGTAAGTGAAGATTGAAAGGCTACTTTCATTTTGTGGATGACAATCAACAGACCAAGAGTGCCATTATTGTTTCTACTTATATGATTTTTATACGCTACTCTCTAGGTAATAGTGGAGGCCCTGCCTTCAACGACAAGGGAGAGTGCATTGGAGTGGCATTTCAGGTTTTCTTTCTTCCAAAAATGAATTATCTTGAAATTCTATATTCTTTTTGTCTAAAGTCCACGCATACCATTCTCCTCAGAAAGGGAAAAACACTTTCTAGCATTTGTCCTAACTATAGATTCTATCCTCACCATGTGACTAAAGTCCAACTGGGCTCACTCGGGAATTTTACTCGTTTATTATCGCCGTAGGCTCTTTTTTCCGTCTGTGTCCTCAGAATAATTTTCCTTTAGGTTTACAGGTCTGATGATGTTGAAAATATTGGCTATGTGATTCCAACTACTGTCGTCTCACACTTTCTGGAGGACTATGAGAGAAATGGGAAGTATACAGGTAGGATTCATTTGCTATTTCTTTGAGAACCGTCACTACTCAGGTACTTGGTGCTCAAAGATAATACTTATGTGGAGAAACTATTTATTTGGTCGTACTGTTCCTTGTAAAGAACATGATTCTCTTGCTTCTAGAAGAATCAGTAGGCTTACAACAGCTTCTCTTTTTAAGAATCGAGACACCTTTTTCACACTCGATAAGCAACAAACTAGAGTTTGTGTTACAAGTGTGTGGTCACTCGGGTTTTTTAGAGGTTCACTCAACTTGATTGTAGTCATAGTCGTTGTAGGAAACTTAATACGCCATTAGTCAGCTCATGAGCTTGTTGGGGTCTTCAAAAGTATAGGTCCTCTGTTGTTTAATTTTTATTTAATATATATGTTTATATATGGTCGTATAAAAAACTCGAAGGTGCAATTGAATTTACATACTCTCCCACATAGTTTTGGAAGTCCAAGACAATCAAAGTGGTGGCTCAATTTAAGCTTGAGTTGGAACTTGATACTATCAAGCATATTAACTGTAAATCAATGTGAAGTTCAATAATTTAGTTGCCTGATTATACATTACTTTCCAGGATTCCCTTGCCTGGGAGTTTTGTTGCAAAAATTGGAAAACCCTGCTCTTCGTACCTGCTTGAAAGTTCCATCAAATGAGGTTAATATCTCTCTACTTGGACCTAGAGGAGATGCAATGATTTCTTTCTTTGTAAATTGCCTTCTGAAGCTACCTGTATACCAAACAAATATCTGTCCTCGGTGTTCTTTTTATTACTATTATTATTTTGGTTGAGTTTGTAAAGTGTTCTTTCTAAATGATTGCTTGATATTTTCCCATAATGTACTGCAGGGAATATTAGTGCGTAAAGTTGAGCCAACTTCAGATGCCAGTAATGTTTTGAAGGAGGTATCCCATCATGTACAACTTTAAGAAAGTTCAAGTCGAATGTTTATTCCGATAATTCATTGATCTTTAAAACAGTGGTAGAACTTTTTTTTTGGGTTAAAATAAAGTATGATGGATAGCTAGCATTATTACTAGATTATAACTCTTCACATTGATTCTCATTCAGGGTGATGTAATAGTGAGCTTCAATGATACTCGTGTTGGATGTGAGGGGACAGTGCCATTCCGGTCGACTGAGCGCATTGCATTTCGCTACCTGATCAGTCAAAAGTAAAGTTATTCGTTATTTCTGAGGAAGTTAAGGTTTTCTTGATAATTGTAGAGCGCACATAAGATGTGACTTTTAGATGTACGCTTACTGGTGTATTATACCCCTTCTTGCCCCTTGACACATGCGCTCAAACACACACACACACACACACACACACACACCCAAAACAAAAAACCACCAGTAAACTTCTCAAACGCTCTTCGAACACAAAGACACATACAGAGACACAAAGGAACATTTGATCTTAGGATTTTCATTTCAGATTTGCAGGAGATGTGGCAGAGCTGGGTATTATCAGAGCGGGGGAATTCATGAAAGTTCAGACAATTTTAAATCCTCGTGTGCATTTGGTATGTATTGCAGAAGTAACTTTGATTCTAGTATTGACTTCTTTTCACAACTTCACCTTGGTATTTTAATATCTATGGACCTAAACTGTTTGAACTCACTCCTCCAGGTTCCATATTACATTGAAGGAGGTCAGCCCTCATATTTAATAGTTGCTGGCTTAGTTTTTACACCACTATCGGAACCACTGATAGAGTATGTCTTGCCATTTCTCTATGATTTAACTTTTGTTGCTAGTTCTTCAGAATTTTGCTAATATGATGTTCATCTTTTTTGTTTTGTCAGGGAAGAGTGTGAAGACAGCATTGGCGTAGGTTTTCATTTAGTTGATAATCCTTTGGTCTATTGCGCGAGACATTTTTCTCTAGGTCCTGCTTTTTACTCCCCGACTCCTTTTCTCTTGCAGTTGAGACTCTTGACTAAGGCGCGATATTCCATGGCTAGGTTTCAAGGGGAGCAGATTGTGATCCTTTCACAGGTAATTACATGAATTACCTTCAATTACATTCATTTAAAGGCCTTCATGAAACGTATTAGGGTTTAACTATCCAGCTGCTGCCGATATTACCCTATCCAGGAAAACAGGAAGCTCGATAATTCCTCAGTAAATATGGCTTCTGATGAAAAAGATCTGCTTACTTGCCACTCCTTGTCTGCATTGGAGGACTTGACTCAAAAGAAACTTTTTTTTACTATCTCGAGCCACAAGACAATTAATCTTTTCATCTTGTGCTATATCTTTTGACAGGTCTTAGCAAATGAAGCGAACATCGGGTATGAGGATATGAGTAATGAGCAGGCAAGCATTTTTTGTCACTCTTAGTATGAACTGCGTGTCAATGGAATTGGTCATGTTTCGAGCACATAACACATGCTTATATGTGGAAATAATGGCAGGTGTTGAAGTTAAATGGAACTCGAATAAAAAACATTCACCACCTTGCTCATCTTGTCGATTGTAAGTCTCAGCATTTCACCTTACAAATTCTCTCCTTGGGTTTGAAGTATCTTGCTAATTTTCGGACTCATATTTTGCCCAGCTTGCAAGGACAAATATTTGGTGTTTGAATTTGAAGACAATTATATAGCTGTTCTGGAAAAGGAGACTGCTGTTGCTGCCTCAACTTCCATACTTGGAGGTTATGGTATACCATCAGAAAGATCCTCGGATCTTTTGGAGCCGTATGTTGACTCCATAAAAGAAAAACAAACAGTTGATCAGCATGAATTTGGTGATGGTCCAGTTTCAAATTCAGAATTTGGGTTCGATGGCCTTCTTTGGGTGTAATCAATCATCTTAGAGCCTCTTTTGAAGCTATTTGTAGCCATTTTTTAGAAATCAGCGCGATCACGGCTGAGCCTTGAGCTGCTTCTTCTGCAGGAGTTTTCCCGAAGTTTTTAAACAGATTATGGTGTTCTGTGTAGGTCTGGAAGGATAATTTGCAGACCTTAGCAAGAACTTGTTGTGTTATTAGCTGAGAAATGTACGGTGTCCAATTCTTTCGATTCGTGTTAGGGTACAGAGTACGGATCCCTGACAAAATAATCCCGAGAGAAATAGTAGTTGCCATCTTCTAGTTAGTGCTGTCAAGAAATTAGTTAGATTGATTAGAATGTGATGTTAAAATCTGTAAAGGGCTAAAGGATGATGAGGTATTTATTATTTAAGGAGATGTATTTGAGATGTCTCTTGAAATAATTTGTTTTGCTCTTTCTAAACTTCCATTGCTGTTCCATTTGAAATTTCATGTTAATTCTTAGATAGCGACCAATACCAATCAGCCAGTATCCCGACTTGCATTGTAGATAGACTGGAAAACTGTTCTGATCTCCTGTATCACTCAAATTCTCAAAACTTTTCATTTATATATTTCAAATCAAACAAGATAAAGATCACTAAACGAGAAATATGAAGCATTAATAAAACTATAATTAGAAGTGTAACATGAATAGAATGCACGCTGCTACTAATTTTGCTAAAACAAAACACGGAAATTGTCAAAAACATGTCCCTCCCTACATTGAAGATACTAGAGCAGATCTTAAACGTAATTCTAGTTCATAGGTTTGAATTCCTACAACAACAATATACTATAGTTACAATCTTATCTATTTACTTCTCTAACTAGCATACAACAACAACAAACAAACATATTTAGTTAAGAAACATGAGTATCCTATGATTCGGAAGATCCGTTGAATAGCCTCTTCCAAAATGCATCCTTCAACTTGTTAAACTCAAGAGGATTCTGTTTCTTTGAAGAGTCTTTGATGATTTTCTTCCTCAGCTGCAAATTCTCCTCCCTCAGCATATCCATAGCTATACTAAGCTGTCTAATGACCTCTCTTTTCTCTTTCGTCTTTCTGCATTAGCTGCTCCTTTTGAGTCCTGTTCTCCTCTTTAAGTCTCTCAATTTCTTCCCTCAGCATCATCACTTCACTGTTTGTGTTGTTACTATAAGAAAAGTTGTAGTTTTCCGTTTCTTTGACTGCCTGTGATTGTTCTTCTGGTTCAGGATCTTCAACATCAGATTGCTCAGACAACTCAGACTCCTCAAGTTCGTAGCTTTCTGAATAGCTATCATAAGATTTGTCCATGGAGCTCAAAGCTCCTCGACTTCTCTGGCCGACATTTCTCTGCAGTTATTGGAGACATCCAAGGTGTCAACAGGCGGGTTCCAGATTCAGACTTGAATTGATCGTATCTCTCGGCTAATAATTGATGAGATCGATAGAAGTCTTTGACCATGTTGATGAGCTCTGGTCGCTTCTTATAGTACATCTCTGCTCGTTGGGCAAACGAATCTGCATCTTCCTCAATCACTTTTAGCATAGCCTTTGTCTTCTCATCCAATTCTGTTTAAGAAGGATCCATAGACGGAATAAGGAACTTCTCGTATTTTACTTATATTACACAAAAAAGTTCAAGTTTTAGCTATTAAACACTGAAGTCATGGAAGTGCCATATGCAGTTGCTTCTAAAGCGCATACTGCAACAAACATTCAGGATTATCAGCCCAATAGTTGCAAAGTCAGTATCTACGAAGTAAATCTTCCTTCCATTAGAGAAAATGTAGTTTTTCCTGTGCCCTCATTACAAATAAACAAAGGGGAAAATGGTAGTGCGAAATGAGAGGAGGATGAGGTAGATTACTAGTTCTCGTGAGAAAGAATTTCAGATTGTTACTAATGGCAATTTTTTTATCTCTCTACTAAATTTCAGTATCATACTCGTATAAAATAGTGCTTAAGAAATAAATTAAAAATCTATGCAATTTCAGCTCCAAACTATCTCTCTACTAAATTCTAAGCACTGATAAATACTGCTTTACGAATAATTATTACAAACAAATAACCAGAGTCCTTTTTTTTGGCTAAATTAATATAAAAAGTATTAATGTCCTGCATATAAGCAGTTTTAGATGGATCATAAAGCACATGAGTAAGTAAATCTTTCATTAAAAAAGAAAGAAAGAAAGGAAATAGTACATCTTTGATTCTTTTAGGTTAGATTCAGGGTCCAGATAACATTTTCCTTTCTTGAAGATGTGGTATCTTGATAGTCTCTTGGTAACTAAAAGCTACACAATGTCCTAATAGTCAATTCTTTGGTACAATCCAGCAAATAAAGAGAGTAAAGTAAAGATCAACTCTTTGATACACTCAACAGTTGAGTGGTCCTTTTTTAAATAATTGTGCTATGCCTGAGGTATCACAAATCCCAACGGTCAAATTCTACTTTTTTTTTTTTTTTTTACCAAGGGTCTAATTGGATTGGATCTCATTCTAAAATTGTTGGTCTCAGTCTGAGCTAATCACAAACTCAAATCAAATTCTCATAATTTAATGCTTTGGATTTCATTATCAGACTCAATTTTGAGTCTCCGACCCAAACCAGGCCGAATGCAAGTACACCTAAACTAATATTTCAATTTCAAATCATTAGTCATCCTGAGACAAGACTATGTACTCTGTTTAGGCTGATAATGCTGGGAAGACGAGCTTACCTGAAAGTGTTGATTGGAGCCATGGTGAACGCTTTAGATTGGTACTGTTATGACTATCAAACCACCACCAGTGCGACGATTGCTGGTTCTTAGCTCCCACCATTTTTTTTCTCAAACTTGTTCAAATCTAATAATCAGTAAAAAGAAAAAAAAATTACAAAACTATATACCTTGAAATCATCCTGAAAATGGGGGGAGTACTGAAAACTACTCAAGAAGAACTTTGACCAACCTACTTTGTAACACTACCACCTACCAACACTCCTAAATTTGTATTCTGAGTAAAGAAGACAAACTCTACATGTAAAAGATTAATCTTAAACTTTAATAATCTTATAAACAGTTGTGATGGTCTACTAATCCGGTTATAACTTGACCGATCAATATGAAGAATTACATATAAAAACTGTGCAAAATAATATTGGGGCGAATTTGACAAAATAATTCGAACTACGTATAAAATTTACTATATCTTCGTTCCTGCTCAATTTAAACTCAGCCGAGACTTTGAACCATGACTGCCATCGCCGGAGAGTAGAATACAGAATATTAGAAAGAAAACAGAGAAAGAAGAGCGGCGTAAATGGCGGTAAACGGAGTTGAAGAACTTACAGAGACGCCGGAGTTATAAATCTTCAGCGATAACGGCGAAGACGGTGACTTTGTTCTTCCTCGCCCTCTTTCACAAACACAGAGTATGACTCCAATGTGTAAATACCGAGTGCAGTTTTAAACTTCCCACTACCACCTCGTTATTCCAAATTCCTATACTTCTATTCTTCTCCTATCAGGATACGACACGTACACTCTTTCTTTGCTCTGGGCTTTATCCTTTTGTGTTTATTATTTAAGTTTAAACGAGAAAGCAAAATTAATTGGGCTTCTGTATCTTGTTAAAGAGGAGGAGCGTCTCCCTCTTGGGCCCACTAACATAACGGTCGAAACATCCAAATCCAAAACCACGGCCTTTTGTGCGTGCCAGCTTTTCCCATATGCAACAGCACAGGCTCTGTAAAAAAAAAAATTACTCCAACGGCCAACTGAAACAAGACCAATTTATTTTCAGTCCCTCATATTTTCTTACAGAATGAATGTAGTTTTGGGGGAAAAAAAACAAAATAAAGAATCTTAAACATACACTTAAACAACCTAAAATAAATACACCCACTTGAAGAAATGTATAGGAATATAATTCTTCTCATTGACAAGCAAACTATTTCTCAAGTTTTCCAAACATTCCGCATTTATCTTATATACATTAGCTGAAAGCTACATTATCAATTTACAAGCAGAGCTCTCCAAGGAGAAGAGACTGCCAAGCATAGTCAAATATAACCTGTTAACTCTGCAACTACTAGGTAGAACCCTATGGCGTTGGAGTTAATGCAAACTTCCCTCCTCTGATGAGCCGGGGTGATAAGAAACGAATCCCCTCCCGCCAAACACTGGGCGCATCACAGCATTATCAAAATATCTCCAGTAGTAGTGTACACCAAAAAGAGGTGTGCTTAGAAGCATGCGCAAACTGGATGGCCGGCGTAAGTTGGTACTCTCCTTGTTGGCTTCTACATCTTGTTCAGTGCCAAGAAGTGGTATGACATGGGATCTCGGACTAGATGGTTCAGAGGAAAATGTGCTACCATGATTTATAGTTGGGGTCAGCAAGAACATTATAAGAGGCTTTGTCAGCAATCCACAAACCTAAGAAATTTTTTTAGAGATTAAATCAGTGAGCAAACTCACAGAGTTCCTAAATTTCCAGTGCATAAAGAATACTCAAACATTAAATATTTTACGTTAAACTTCTCTCCGAAGAAGAAGAGACGAGAGTGCGTAGGAAAACAGTAGAAACCTTGAGTTCAGAAGAATAATATGTATTATGCAGTATATTGTTTATCATGATAAGAGTCTTTTGTGATTTACCATGGTAGTGAAGAGGACAACAGTAATGGTGCTAGTAATCATAACAGCATTCCCCGGTTGTTGAGTATGACCAGAGCTTGCAAACTGCATTTTATCAAAAATCAGGTAAGAGATTTATTAACACCAGCATATTGGTCCGGGAAAGTCTTCTGCAATTCAACTGCGCCTAAACCCATATATTCTTCTTTTCTTTTTCTTTTTCTTCCCTAAAACAAACTCTGCGGTAGAATAAGCAATTACAATGCAACAAACATTTACCTGAGTATAAGCTAATGCCATAGACACTGCACCTCGCATTAGACCAGCCCACCAAATTGTAACCTGCATAGTAATGTTGTTAATATACAATCATATTCAGCAATTCAGGGGGTCAAAGAACTCTCAAATATATAGTACCTGCTGCTTCAGATCAATCTTGTCACTCTTTGAATTCTTGCTAAAATTAGATAAGTAGGATAGGGGGAATACAAAAGCCGCTCTCCCAACCAAAACCAGGCCTAATAGAACTGCACTTACTGCAACTGATTTTCCAGGGCTGGAGGAATTCAATTGGATAGTGATATTAGGATATCTCACAAGCAACTTGTTTATGAAGATCTGATAGAAAATATGATATCTGAAACTCATAATCAGGAAACACGATGAAATTAGTAGCTCACACATCACTTGCGAATTTCCACTTCTCAATGTCCAAAGCATCCATTCCAACATAAACGAAGATACAGCTCTCTGCAATAAATGATAATGTTGCAAAAGTATGCCTGTATATAAAGTTAAACAATGTGATCAAAATATGCAAAAAGAAGCAAATAAACAAAACGAAGTGTGAAATTGTGCCTAAGATAAACATGTGTGAGAGAGAGAGAGAGAGAGCTCATAAAAAATTACATACTTGGTGGTTATTCGAGAACTTTGAGTGACATTGTGCCAGGTATAGTGTGACATCACAATCCCACAGAAGAACACTGTAAGGATTCCACTTAAGTTGAACAGCTGAAATAGAGACATTGTCAATGAGAAAAAACTTATCAAGAGAGTAAATAACAATTTATTCAACCAAGTACACAATTTTTGCTAAATTTTGGATGCCCAAGCTTGGGAAAGCTATGAAAACTTCAGCTCAGCTTAGCAGCAATTGCAAAGTCCATTAACCTAGAGCTTGAATACAAAACGGCCTGCTTAATCACTGATTTGTAGCTTGAAAAACATTTATGGCTTCAAAGATAGAAAAATCAAATTCTATTTCCCCTCCCCAAAGCCCCAACTCTCCACCAGCTTCAAACTGAAGCCGTAGTATGATCGTCTAGAGAGGCGGATGAGAAGACGCACAACACAACAACACAAAATAACGTAATAAGATCTTATGTGGAATCTTCACAGCTAGAGAAAGCATTTAACAACACCATATCTTGTGCAAGCTGTAACATGCTACATGTGTGAGCCTAGAAACTCAATAAGACAATTGCACAACACCTCCCACTAGGCCAGAAATTTAGTTATAGAAAAGTACAAGCAAATGCTAAGGAAGCTAAAGATCACAAGCCAAATTTCAGCAGCCCAACCCATTAATGGCCCTAGGATATGAAAGAAAACTTACTTCAGCCATAATATATGACAGGTAGGCCATAAGTATCACAAGAGCAACTTCACGGTCAGTTGAGTGCCTGAGAGTTATACAAATAGAGTTGCATTATCCCAAGCACAAGGATCTTATAGAAAAATTAAAATTGAACAGAAAGGTATAACTGCTCAACTCACATACCTCGCAAGGTATAACTTTTTAATAATGAACGCACAGAGCAGCCCAACCTGCAGTCACCATTGTATCATGTCATTGCATCTCAAAACCTTACAACCTTGTCACGCAAGGCACAAGCACAGTGGAAGGCTTTTTGAAGAACCTACCATTATCCCAAGCAAAGTGCTTGTGAAGAACAAAAACAGAAAATTGCCCATAAACTGCAGCGCAATCCTTGAGCTAACATTAGAGAGGTCAAATTTCTGGATGGCATTGAAAAGTACAACTGACGTAGCATCATTTACAACAGCTTCACCAAAGACTAGACTATACAGAAAAGGTGTCTCATCCTGGCTAAGCACCTAAAGGAGCCGATAAAAGGAAAAATTCAGTTCCAATCCATCTGTTCTCCTTTGTGGGTGGGAAATTTATAATATTCCATACCTGCAAGGTGCAAACTGAATCTGTTGCTGAAAAGATAGCTCCAATTGCTGTAAATGGAGTTAAACAATGATAAGATCACAAAAGAAAGTTTGATAGAAGCATATGAACATGTAGAAATTTCCACTGCATGCTAAGAGCTAAAATGTAGCGCGTACAGCCGCTGGTTTTTTTTTTGGGGTGGGGTGGGGGTGGGGTAACTAGGGCTGTTTATTGATCAGCTAGGGCACTGACAATAATTGAAGACAAATTACAAATCTACTGTTCTATGTACTGAAAAGAGAAATCTTTTTTTCCATAAAAAGAAGAAATTTCGAGGCAAAACACAAATGAACAAGAGCAGCAATGATAACCTCAATCAGATAATTCATTCAAGAAAAAACAAGGAAACAAGAAGAATAATCTGAAGAATCATTTATATCTATGTAGCGCTTACTACAAAGCTTTCTGAATACAACATATCACTACAGAACCCTACTGAGAATCATAAATTAAATTATAAATTAGTAAGAAGATAACAGACAGAAACTAAAGAAAATGAACAAGCATAAGAAGCAGGTAAAACTACCAAGATAGTCTCGCAGGTCCAGGGATACAATGCCTAGATTTTCAAATATTGCTTTTGCACCTGCAACGTAATTCTTAAGTTAGCACCATGATGGAGTAAAATAAACATGATAACACAAAGAGATGTAATTTTCATTCCATCATTTTGACAAAAGTACTAGATGAAATGGCAAGATCACATACAACAACAACAACAAAACATTAATCTCAAGTAATTGTGGTCGGCTACATGAACCAAAGAAATGAATTTGAGTAATTTGTCACATAATCCACCTTTCCATCAACCCCAGAGGTTAGACAAATGTAGAATTGAAATAGCCAGTAATAAATTGACCCAATCTTTCATGTACAACTGACATAGCATGCAGTAGTATTCAACTGACTGGTATAATATTAATTAACAGATAAACTTGCAGAAAAATTAACTAAAGGTACACAAACATACACATAGATGAACACAAATTGGAGTTAAAAATGCATCAGTGATTCAGTAGAACTAGGATCAGAACAAAAGGAAGAGCATACCAAACGATATGATGCAGAAGGATATGACAGAACCAACAGCACCAAACAACGTGATAGTAAAAAAGTTCCGAAAGAATTGCTTCTTTTTCACCTGAAACCTGATCCATATGAGTAAAGAAACATTACAAATAGGGAAAATGAGCGGGAAACAAGAAACCACACCTTACTCATTATATTAGAAATTTACAGAATTAACAGCAACGAAAAGCGAACCAACAGATTGAGTATTTCAAAAGAACATGTATATGACTTCTGCCTTTTCAAAATGTGGCAAGCAGATTATACAAAATTAACAAGAGACTAAAGAGGGGGAAAACAGTGACCATTTCAGTAATGTTGCCGACATAAATCCTAGGAATAATTTAACTATCTTAAATCGGCTACGAGCAGCTTATATTGTTCAATTCCCGCGGTAAGGGTAATATAACACATTACATATGTTCTGTGACAAAACGAACAGGAACAAATGTGGAACAGAGAGTTCAAAATAATCTCACAACAGAGAAATGGTGAACATATCCATCATCAAATTTAGCAACTAGTATTTGTTAAACCCCCAAATACTAAATTCCTGCAGGTAATTAAAACAAATTAGATAATAGATATAAAATCTTACCCAGCATTGAATATAATAGGCGGCAGAAGATACATAAAGAAAAGTTCTTCATTGAATTCCAAAAGGCGCGAACTCTTTCCCTTCGTAGTTAGCAAAATAACTGTTCCAGTAAATAAACCCTGTCATCACCACCCAAATAAAACCATTCAATCAATTCCACATCTGTTCAACATCGATCATAGCCGTGCAATAATTAATCAATCCGGCGCGCCAAAACAAGCAACAAAGAATCGATACTCACAATGAGAACGGCCGTAATCGAATCATTGATCCACCGGTTCTCTTCCAGCAAGTGACCAATGACTATGCAAGCGCAAAGTAGCACTACAAACAACGTCAATGAATCTACACACCATTGATCCGTGCCCGTTGCACTCAACACCGAACTCAGCAACATTTGATCAACAAACTCTAATTAACACTCAAAACAATTCCAAAATCTGTTCTCTGTTGCCAAAAATAAAATTCAGTAAATAAAAATTCCACGGTTCACAGAAATAACATGAAAATATTGCTTAAAAATAGGAAATTAGCAAAAAACATAGTGATCAGCTTCGTTTAAACGCCAAACTCTAATTAACACTCATAAAAAATCCAAAATTGTTCTATGTTACAAAAAAAATTAAAATCGATTAAATATTCAGATAAACAACATGAAAAAATTGCTTAAAAGTAGGAAATTAGCAAAAAACATAGCGATCAGCTTCATTTGAACGCCAAACTCTAATTAACACCTTTCTGTTCCCAAAAACAAAATCAAATAAACAAAAATTCAACAATTCAAATAAACATCGTGAAAATTTGCTCAGAAGTATGAAATTGTCGGGAAAAATAGACATAAAAGTGAAAGTTTTACCTGAAAAATCACTTGCGAGCAGCGATGGAGAGAAGAAGGATGATGATGATGATGAGAATTGTGAAGTAATGAGGTATAGGGTTTATTGTTGCTTAGTGAGTAAGAGAGATGGAAAAGTTGTAGAGAGGAAGTTGAGACAGATACAAACACAAAGAGAGACACGCGGACAAAGCAAGCAAATAGGAGAAAAGTGAAGTTTGAAAACCCGCGAAAACACATATTCTTCGGAACTCAGGAGGAGGTACTTTATGTTGTGTATGACTCTTTTGTAGCCGTTGGATTTGCTTGTTTGTAATTATCTTGTAATTAACTTCAACGAGGGGATTTTAACCCTATTTTATCTCGCTAGTTGACATCACGATGAGCGATTGCCCCACATTGGGAAGAGAGAACACCTGAGATAAGGTAAAATATAGCTTACAGTACGCAGGCGGAAGGTATCGAACCCGGGACCTCTCGATCACGGGTCGGCCAACGCCCTACTCGGCTATTGGCCTTTTCGATTATTTTATCTCGCTAGCTACTTATGAGTAATACTCTATTCAACTTCTTTTTTCCATGTTGGTGAAGGAGATTGCGTATCTGCATTGAATTTTTGTTTGTATTTTTTGCCTTGAATAATATAAAATTGAGAGATAAAATTTTGTAAATTTTATTTTGGTTTAAGAGGCGTAATCAAATAACGTCCTTAATTTTTAATTATCATGGCATTTTAATTTCTAGTAGTTAGGGGTGTTCAGCGTTCGGGTTGGTTCGATTTTACACATTTTTTAAACCAAACCGAAATATTCGATTTGAAAATTTTGAAACCAATCCAAACCATTCAAAATCTCAAACCGATGCATTCGATTTGTATCGGTTTGGTTGTTCGATTTTAGAAAGATACAAAATATATTGATTATAAATTAAAAATTAAAAATAAAATATTTTTTTATATATAATTACTTAGTTCCTACTAAAAATATAAAGAAATAAAACTATTGTTTTTCACAAGTTAAACACAATCAAAAACAACAAAAATGAAATATAAATTATTGATTATTGAACTTCAATATAAAGTAAAAATAAAATAAATTTTTTATATAATTACCAAGCTACTAAAAATATAAATAAATATGTATATTATTTTTCACAAGTTAAACACACAAAAAAAAAATTAATGAAAAACAAATTATTGATCTTCATTCTTGGACTTCAAACAACTTACTGAAAAATTATCCCACGAGGAAAAGAGCAAAAAAAACACCATTATTAGATTCAAAGTAAAACAACATCATGTGAATCTAAAACCATATACAACCGATGACTCTTCAATCTCTTATTTAGCATTTGAAAAGCCTGTTTGTCGTGGTATATAAATACAAAGTTCAATATATTTTATTACAAAAGAGTTCTTATATATATATATATATATATATATATATATATATATATATATATATATATATATATATATATATATATATCTATCTATATATATATTACGAGAGCACTTATACATACGAGATAATTGTATCTATATATTTCTTCCATCTTTTTTTCTTAGATTTTCACTTTTTTTAATTAATTTACTAATTTTTAATTGGTTGAGAATATTTAGGTTAATTAACTTAATTGAAAAATAACTTATCTTAATAAAAATTAAATATCAACTTTTATAGGTGCAAAAACGTTAAACTATTTTATTCAAACCGGGAGAGGGAGGATTCGATCCCCCGACCTGCGAGGTCGAATCTTTGCTTATTGCATTGCCAACTACTCTAGCAAGTATTTGACAACTGTTTTCTCTAATTCTTTTAATGGAATGTTAATTTAAATTTTATTTTGGTTATAAACTCTTAATTGGCTTATAAGAGTATCCCACATCGAAAAGTTACATTATATTTTGAGTTTGACAATACTATAAAAGATGGTACTTTGACATGTTTTGAGTTACAAAATTGAGTGACATTTTTAGCCCATCAAATTAAGAAGCTTGGGTTATTTGCTTCTTATATTTTTTATTTATATAAATATAAATAGTTAAAGTTTTAGCAAATAACGGGTAATTCGGATGGTAGGGGTCCTCCCGAATTAGATTGAACTTATAATCATATGTTTTGAGTGAGAAATTGGGATTGGCATTTTTAGCCCATCGGAGTGGGGAAGCAAATTTATTTGCTTCTTACATTTTTATTTATATAAATTTAAATAGTTAAAGTTTTAACAAATAAGGGGCTATTCGGATAGTGAGTCTTACGAATTAGATTGAGCTTAAAATCAAGTTCGATTTGGAGAGTTTAGAAATTTGTAATTTTTTTAATATTTAATAGAATAAAAATAATAAAAAAATATTAATTAAAAGTTATGAGTTTTAATATATTTATGATTTTTCTTTTATTCTTTTCTAATTTTTAGATTTTTCTTTTTCAATATTATCTATCTATATATTACTGAGCACTTATACATACGAGATAATTGTATCTATATATTTCTTCCATCTTTTTTCTTAGATTTTCATTTTTTTAATTAATTTACTAATTTTTAATTGGTTGAGAATATTTAGGTTAATTAAATTAATTGAAAAATAACTTATCTTAATAAAAATTAAATATCAACTTTTATAGGTGCAAAAAGCGTTAAACTATTTTATTCAAACCGGGAGAGGGAGGATTCGATCCCCAGACACTGCATGTCGAATCATTGCATGTTGCATTGCCAAATACTCTAGCAAGTATTTGACAATGATTTTCTCTAATTCTTTTAATGGAATGTTAATTTAAATTTTATTTTGGTTGTAAACTCTTAATTGGCTTATAAGAGTATCCCACATCGAAAAGTTACATTATTTTTTGAGTTTGACAATACTATAAAAGATGGTACTTTGACATGTTTTGAGTTACAAAATTAGGTGACATTTTAGCACATCAAATTAGGGAAGCTCGCTTATTTGCTTCTTATATTTTTTATTTATATAAATATAAATAGTTAAAGTTTTAACAAATAACGGGTAATTCGGATGAGTCGGGTCCTCCGAATTCGATTGAACTTATAATCAAAGTTAAAAATATTAATCTAAAAGTCAAACAAGAGAATTAACAACAATAAAAACTCCCACATAAAAAAAATTATTATTATTTTTAAAATTTGACAAATGACAAAACTATAAAAGAAAATTAATGTGCATAAAATTTATAAATTTTACTTTGGTTGTAAATTCTTAATTTGCTTATTAGAGTATCCCACATTGAAAAGTTACATTGTTTTTTGAGTTTGACAATACTATAAAATTGTGTACTTTGACATGTTTTGAGATACAAAATTACTTTGACATTTTTTCTTTCATTAAACATTACGTTTCCGTGCATAGCACGGGTATTTTTGCTAGTATATATATATTCGGTTTGGATTATAAAAAAGTTTAAATTGATTTGGATCGGTTTAGTTTGATCGGTTTTAATTTAGTCCAAAACGAAACCGATCCAATGCACCGCTCAAACCAAAAAATCAATTTGAATTGATTTGGATCGGTTTAGTTTGATCGGTTTCAATTTTTCATAAACACCCATACTTACTAGCAATAGGAAACTATCAAGCACCATGTATTGACCGTGTACAGTCAAATATCCACAAATTAAGAATATGATTAGATAATGTTTTGATTTTAGATTTTCAATCTGATACTAATTTCAAATCGAACTAAATTTTACGTGATCTAATACTTGAAGTTTTATCCTCAAATTCAATCCAAATAGAATTTTGATTTTCAAACTCAGACAATAACCCTAAATTAGGGATAAGGTGGTTAGCTTTCAAAGAGAATGAAAAAAAAAAAATTCTAAATGGAAATTAGGGTATTTAGTTAGAACTTAGTGCGTGTTTGGTATGCGGGAATGACGATTTCAGGAATAAGTGGGAAAGGGCATTCCACACCAAAACCTATGGAATGGCCTTTTCCAAGAGAAGTTGGAATCATCAATAAATAGTGGTTGATATTTATACCCCTCTTTTAATTAATTATTACGTTCATTTTACATAGCAACGTATTCATATTTAGTCTTAAACATTCTATTTCACTCAGTATAATTTCATAGATATAATTTTATAAATATTTCTTTTTCTTGGTAGTAGTTTTAATTTATTTTTAAATTTAAAAGTAAAGATATTTTTATTACTATGTTGACATTTTAATAAAAATTATGTTTCAAAAAATAAATCTTTGCGCTTGGGGCATTAACGCAGCTAGTGAGGTACTAACCGAGGCGTGTCTATTGCTGGTTGAAAATTATTTCAAAACTCCCTCTTTGGCCTTGGTTTTGCCTTGTGCCATTGAGAATTTTTGGAAGGGCTCCATTATTGGGTGAAGCCTTACAATATATATATATATATGCTACAAGGGCATTTAGGTCATATTCTGTTTAATTTCATTCTATTATGACATTAAAATATAGTTTTACCAAACACAGAAAAGGAATCGACATTCCATTTTGGCTTTGGCTTCTAAACGCTGGAATGGAAAGAGGATTCCGAAATCATTCTGGGTGGAAACCGTTTCTGCCTGGAAAGGGATTCCATTCCAGCATACCAAACGTGTTGTTAGTGCATGTTTGGTACGCGGAATGGAAAGATCTTTCCCACTTCTCTTTCCATTCAGGCGTTTGTTTGGACAATTTGAAGTGGGAATGGTCATATCACGGGAATGACGATTCCAGGAATAAGTGGGAAAGGGCATTCCACACCAAAACCTATGGAATGGCCTTTCCCGGAGAAGTTGAAATCATTAATAAATATTAATTGACATTTATACCCCTGTTTTAATTAATTATTACATTCATTTTACATAGCAACGTATTCATATTTAGTCATAAATATTCTATTTCACTTAATATAATTTCATAGATGATAATTTTATAATTTTTTTTCTTGGTAGTAGTTTTGATCTATTTTTAAATTTAAAGATATTTTTATTACTATGTTAACATTTTAATAAAAATTATGTTTCAACAATATATATATATATATATATATATATATATATATATATATATATATATGTCAATGTTATTCAAGTAAGATTTTGTAATGAATGTTTAATTAGGTTTTATCACTAGTATATGCTAAAGGAGGGTCATATTCTATTTAATTTCATTTCATTATGACATTAAAATATAGTTTTACCAAACATAAAAAAAGGAATCGACATTTCATTCTGTCTTTGCCTTCCAAACACTATAATGGAAAGAGGATTCCGAAGTCATTATGGGTGGAAAATGATTCTGCCTGAATGGGGATTTCATTATATTCCATTACAGCGTACCAAACATGCTGTTAGATGCTTAAATCGTGTGGTGAAGTGTATAATCAAAAGATAAAGTAACTGGGATTTCATTCTATTCCATTACAGCGTACCAAACATGCTGTTATATGCTTAAATTGTGTGGTGAAGTGTATAATCAAAAGATAAAGTAACGAAAGTTATGTATATATAATTACTTCTTCAAATTAGCTTGATTACGAGTTTTGATGTTTCAAACTCCATTTTTTATCAAAAGGTTCAATAGCCTAGTGGGGCATTGGCCGGCCCGTGACCGAGAGGTTCCAGGTTCGATACCCTCCCCAAGCATGGGGTAAGCTTTAATTGTCTCCCTTCTAGGGGTACTCTTCTCCTCTTATGAGGTGTTCTTCTCCGCTTTGCGGTTGGTTCTTTCCCCTTTGGGGTTCCGCCCTAGGGCGTTCAAAAAAAAAAAAAAAACTCCATTTTTGGTTACATATACTAAATATATTACCCTACATGTGAGGAGAGAACAACTTTCTTAGAGTTTTAGATTTCTAAATTAGTTTAAAAATTGTTGATTGGTTGAAAAGAATTTTAATCAATTGAACTAATTAAGAATAACGTTTTGTTTGAAATTTAAATTGATTTCTCAATCTAATAAAGAAGTTAATCCCATCCATATCTTTTACTTTACTTAATTTGTCTTGAATATTAATTTCGTTTCATATGAACATAATCAATAGACGCATCTAGATACTATTTTGGCATATTTTTTCAGCATAAAATTTTACTTTTTTTACTTTTTCTCATATAAATATTGTACTTTATCGATTTTAAAAATAAAAAATAATCCAAATACACTTATCCCCCTGTATTCATAAAATCTAAATCAAACTTCCTTAGAGAAAAAAGACAAACCAAACAATTCGTTTCATTAATGGTTAAATTCAAAATAACATCACAAAGTCTATTCAAACTATCAATTGGGGTACATATTCTTTTAATTTTATCAATTGAGTAATAAAATTGGATTTTCATCCAAAAGATAACAAGCGTAAGTAATTTTGATTTTTTTTAAGAACATTTTTATTATTATCCAAAATGCCATCCAATACAAACCCATAACATATCGAGAAATTTTATATTGGTAGATGAGTAAGTTTAAAACTTACATTCAAGCCAATGAACACAATACAAGTAAGAAAGAGAATTGACTTTTTAGCCTACGTGTATTGTATTCATTGGTTTGAATGTAACTTTAAAACTTACTCACCTGCCAAAATAAAATTTCTCTAACATATCAAATCTCTAGATTTTCTTCATCATTTTTTTCTCCACCAACCTCTCTCCCTTCCTCACCCCAAATTCTTCATATTTTTTTCTTCTTTTCCTTTCAACTTTTCTTTCATTCTTTATAAATTGATGATAATAATAATAATATTTTTAGGTTTTAAAAAAAGATATATAATAACTTTTCAAGAAATTTTTAATTGTTTTAATCAATTAAGATATTTTTTCATACTTGATATTTTTTAATCATAATAATTATTATTATTTACTGAATCATGATATATAAGTGTTTTAAAAAAAAATAAAGATGGAAATAGGTTTGAAAGTAGTATGTCCAAATACATTCCTCCTTGTTAGGAGATTATTATTTTTGTTGGGAGGAAAATTAGGAGATGATATTCAACTGGATTAATTATCCTTTTTCGGGAAAAATTATCCTTTAAAGTACAAATATTTATTATCTTCTTGATTAGGGATAAATAAGACTGATCAATTATCCAATCCTTATCCTACCAATATCCTTTCTAAGAAATAAAAGTTTAAATGCGGTAAGTCTTGTTCGAGCCAAGTCAGCTATGATTCAGAATATCTATTTTTCCACACATGAAAAACGGTGGAGAATTATTGAATAATTTATTTGACGGTTGTAATGGTAGAGAGAAATATTTTTAATAGTTGATAATAAAAAAAATACATATATTTGTGACTTTATCTTATTCGTTAGATGATTTAATTCAATAATATAATTACACATAATAGTCTGTTTCAGATTCGAGCCGGTTCAGATCCGAGTTTGGGGACAGGGTCCAGTTGGAGAATAAAGGTCACTAAAAAACTGGTTGGAAGTGACCACTAGCCAGAGTGTTCTACTGTATCGCACCTTGCAAAAACTCTTGACAAAAAGTAAGGAAAAAACCACCCACCCACATCACAACACACCTTACCAACCCTAATTCCTATGATATACAAGATGTGATCCGAACCTTAATCCCTAAGCTTAATTTTCTTCTAATTCCCACCTCAACACCACTCCTTCTTTCAGTTTTTATCTGTAATTATATCCATTTTGTGTTTTTGGTTTTTTTGCTGATTTGGGATTTTTTCAGATCTGATCTGTGATGAATTATCTGAATCTTTGATTCCATGGTTTGGCCTGTTAACTAATCTTTAATTATCAGTATAACTGTTTATGAGTTGTTTTTATAATATGAAGTTTGTTGAAATTAGGTGCATGCAGCTCATATCCGAGTATTGAGATGTTATTTGGATCAATAGGAGCCGTGTAGTTTTTAGAAACTACTAAGAGCCTTAAAATATTGATCTTTGAATTGGGTTTTGGAAAAGATGTCTTTCAAAATTATAATTCAGTATATTTTTGTTAGGAACTTACTTTAAAGATTGGATCTTTGAATTGAGAAGTTGCGGAATCCGCAGTTCTTTTTATTGGGTTTGGAAAAGATGTCTTTTAAAAGTATAATTCAGGACTTAAGGGGTGATTTGGGGAGTATTTCAAGAAAAGGATTTGAAGTGAAATTTAGAAATGGGATGATGATGAGATCAAGGTCACATCGAGCGGTCCAGGATAGTAGTACTGTAGTTTCCATTGATGCTTTAAAGCAAAGTTGTTGGGCTAATTTGCCACCTGAGCTATTGAGGGATGTGTTAATCAGGATTGAGGAGTCTGAGGGTAATTGGCATTCGAGAAAACACGTGGTTGCTTGTGCTGGAGTTTGTAGGAGTTGGAGAGAAATTATGAAGGAAATTGTTAGGATTCCGGAAATTTCTGGCAAATTGACATTTCCCATCTCCCTAAAGCAGGTATCAGATTTTGAGTTTCTGCACAGTTATATATGAGTATTGTTGTGTTCCTATTTACACAGTAATCGTATATCATTCTGGGACTTCCTTGATTAATGGATTCTTTTGATCTAGGGATATAATTTGTACTTTGATTCCATTTAGGAAGAAAATCCTTATCAACTGGAAATGTGGTATTTGGATTGTTTCCCAATCACGCTTCTGGCTAAAATGATCGGTGCTTAATATTCTCGAATTTTCTTATATGTAAGACACTTACTTTATACCAAGAAAAAGAAACAGTGGAAGATGCTCATATGAAAATTTTACTAGTTGGTACTTTTTGTGTACAACATATAAGATGTCAACCATTTCAAAGATAGGGAGCCCTATTGGAAAAGTGACAAGCAAGAGCATTTTTAAAATCAAACCAGAAGTTATACAACTTTGGCAGGTTTCCATTTGGTTTGCGAAAGCGGAAGGCCTGAAATGAACTGGAGTAGTTTAATGAGCATCATAGGCCTTTAATTTTGATTCTAGAGGTGTAAAAAAAGAAGCTTTTTAGGTTATCACTGCTCTTAAATAGAAAGAAGGATACATATTTTTTCAGCTGAGTGATGGATGCTTAATGTTCACAAGTTTAATTTTATATGTGGGTCACCCACTCTCTATCAAGAAAAGTGAAAAAGCAAGACACTTATCAATCCATTCTTACATATTATATGCTCGTTTGCTGCACTTCTGGAAATTCTTGAAGATGTGATAATCTTGAAATTATATTACAAAACTCTGAATTTTGTGGTGAAGTCATTTTTACAATTTTTCAACAATCTTTTTTCTGCTCTATATGGTGGATTCTCCAGAGTTGTCATTCTAATGGAAATCATTAAGCACGAGAATACAGTCTACGTGGTTCAGATTAACTATATGCATTCACAAGTAGGAGTCTTCTTAACATTCCTTAATGATGTCTTTTCGTTTGCAGCCTGGTCCAAGAGGTAATCTGATTCAGTGTTTCATAAAACGGAATCGCAGCAATCAGACATATCATCTTTTCCTAAGTTTAAATCAAGGTTAGTGACAATCAGTAGTTTTAGTTTTGTTCTTTTCACATTCCTACAGATGCGACTTCTTAATTTTTTCCTGGCATTAAAGACTTAATTGACATAAAATTCTCATATGTGCTTGGGATTAGAGAGCAGTATTTAACTTTTTGCTGGTTAAGTTGGAAGGAATTTCTATCTTTGTAGTTGGTATTAGGAGAAGTATGAACTTCCTCTTGTGATCTTTCAACAGCTACTAATGATGATGGCAAGTTCCTTCTTGCTGCTCGAAGGTGTAGACGCCCGACTTGTACAGATTACATCATTTCTCTGAATGCAGAAGATGTCTCAAAGGGTAGTAGAACCTATCTTGGAAAATTGAGGTTAGTTATTCTCTTACTTGACTTTGCCGCTTTCTAAATCTCCTCTGGACTGAGGTTTTGATATAGTCTCTTCATGACAGATCTAACTTTCTGGGGACTAAATTCACAGTCTATGATGCACAGCCTCCAAGTCCTGGAGCTAGAGTTTCTAAAGGTTGTTCCATTAAATTAGTTGGAATGAAACAAGTCTCTCCAAGAGTCCCTGCAGGGAATTATCCTGTAACCCACATATCCTATGAGTTAAATGTGCTTGGCTCCAGGTAAGATATGTTTTCTTGGCTGATGTTTTTTCTGTAAGCATGAAAGGGGTTTTCTCTTTAGTTGTTTGTCAGCAGCTCTTAGATTATTGTTTCAGTTTCATTTATGGAATATGATTGGTGTTCTTTGTACAACACAGTGTTATGATCTTTTTACTGGCTAATGAAAATGGAACACTCTGTGAAAAACAGGGGACCGAGGAGAATGCAATGTGTCATGGATGCTATCCCAACTTCTGCTGTTGAGCCAGATGGTGTTGCCCCCACTCAAACTGAATTCCTTACTGGCAGCATTGATTCGTTCCCTTCCCTCCCATTCTTCAGATCCAGATCAACTCGCATGGATAATTTTCATGCTGAACCTTTGAAAACTGATAAAGAAGCTAGGCTAGTCTTAAAAAACAAGGCTCCAAGGTGGCATGATCAACTCCAGTGTTGGTGTCTCAATTTTAATGGCCGGGTAACTGTGGCTTCGGTGAAGAACTTTCAGCTGGTAGCTTCAGTGGATAATGGGGTAGACCGGCAAGATCACGACGATGTTATTCTACAGTTTGGGAAAGTGGGAAAGGATGTGTTCACAATGGACTACAAGTATCCAATCTCTGCATTCCAAGCGTTTGCTATTTGTCTCAGCAGCTTTGACACCAAAATTGCTTGCGAATGACTAACAGGTGCGTTGGCTACCCTTTTAATCTGAAATGTTCTCTGGATAACAGTCGGTGGTCAAATGATATGATTCGTTTGTTTGTGTCCGTACTACTGCTGCTTCAAGGTGTTGGATAACATAAATGATTGTTGGAAACGTTTTTGGTTGTTGAGGATAGAAATGATACAGTATATATTATACTCCCTCCGCCCAAATTGAATGCCCACGTTTCTATTCAAAATGAAAAGCAAAGTGAACATTCAATTTGTGATCGAGGAGTACCACTCAATAGGACTTGGTTGTTAGAAAAGTAACAAATCTGGCTTTCGTGTTGTAAAGCCTAACCCTTCAACATATTGCTTGTCTAGATCTAATAGTTGGGGCTTGCTTTAACAAGATTTATTTTTATGAAATTTTCCATCTATCAAGGTAGTACTTTTAAGCAAATTGCATCACTAGCCAAGCAAATGGCCTTTATTAGGCCGACTATTTGATTTAGTTTGGGGGGTTTCATGTGATTACATCTGTTTGAGCTTGCATCACTTTTGAGTAGGACTTCAAATTCTAACCGAGTCATTTACGCCCCTGATGTGGCAGGTTAAACGGCATTGTTTCTTTCTGTGATGGCAATGATGTCTATGGTTCCTGTAGGAAGCGGCATTTTTTTCTTTAACAGTGGCGTGCTGGACTAGCATCACCGGGAGCTCTTCATTTTTCTTGTTCCATGAGCATCAGCATCCTCGGATTGTTTTTTTTTGTACATAGGAACAGTTTGTGTTTGTGCCAGAATTGGCTGAATCCTCTTTTGGTTATGTCGAGTCGAGTCATAACTCCTCTTTTCTTTTTTCTTTTTTCCTTTGGACATTGCTTGTAGGTATTGATGATATTTTTTTACTTTCCTGATTGGCTGGCTGAAATCAAAATGTCTGGTTACAAAGTCAATATGTAAGGGTGCTCTGTAATTCTTGCATTTGCTTTTCAAATGGATACTGTAATATTTTCCAGAAATGGAATCTTCGCTTCTGAAGAAATTCTTTCCAATTTAAGACATTGTCCATAGGTTATTAACAATATGATCATTTCTCTCTGGCATCGCATTTTCTTATCGAAATCATAATGTCCATTGTCACTAGTAGGGACTAATTCTTTGGTCGCAGAATCTAATGACGAACTATGATCTATTCCCAAACAAAAAGCAAACTCCTAACCGCCGCATAATTAAGAGACAAGGTCAAACTATATGTCTTTATGGCACCACATTGGCGTATGTACATTTTAGTCCGTTTCTCATTTTGTTGTAGGTTTGTAATAAAATCAGGGCCGACAATGCATTGGGCCAATTAGTCAAGGCTTTAGTCTACTATTGAGGCTCATGGCTATCTTTGGATTCTTGGTTTCCACTTTCCACATAATTACCCATTTCGTTTCATTTTCTTCAAACTTGTAATTACCATATTTTTCATTATTACCAAAATGGAATTATATATATGGAGCTTTGGCTCCATTTGCAAGAAAAATGGGGATATATAATAATAATAATAATAATAATATGAAATACGAGGATATGATGATAAGTCTTCACTTTGAGGAAATTAGAGACTTTGCTAAATAAGAATTTACCCATTAATCATAAAATAGCCAAGGCCATTACAATTAAAAGATAAAACAAAAATACAAGAAAAATAAAAGTTATACAATAGTGTAAACACCATGGTAACAGATAAAAGTCCACATCCCGGATTAGGTAAACAACACAAAAAATAGTAGAAAAAATAAATAAATGATAAAATTCTTCGCAACAGCGTCTCCGAGATCCTGGAACAACAGTAGCAAGCTCAGTTTCAACACCTTTCTTATAAATCAACAATCTACGGTACCATGGGCATATCAACCGTCCCATAGAAATATGGAGAAAATTGAGAAAGGACCCAGAATAACTCCGGGTTTAGAGAGAAACTTCAGTTCTGGAAGGATCTGAAGTAGGTCTTGCATCAGAGTCTTGAATAATAATGCCTTGTAAAAAATTTATCACGATTTACGATAAAAGAAGAGGATGAGGACACAAAAAATGGAAGAGGATTGCTAGATCTAACCAAGATCTGACTGAAAGTTAGGATTTTGCCATGTAAACTAAAAAATGAAGAAAACTTCAAGAAGAGAGAAAAAGAGAGAGAGAGAGAGAGAGAGAGGTGATTGAACATATATAGTCCATACATGATTTTTTTTATTTTTTTATTTTTTTTTGAGTTGATGATGAACCAGAACCCAACCTACCCTGCCAAGCAAGACAAGATCATGGCTTGCATGGATAAGTTAACAGTAACCTCGGACACCAATTACCTAATCAATACGGAATTGGGGGCCAATCAACATTTCTCACCTCTCATTGCACACTTTATTACAAATATTCCCGTTGGAAAATTGGCGGCATGAGTCCAAAAACAATTTAAAATTTTAATGAAAGGTTCAAAAATTATGTTTTTACAAAATTCCATCCAAAAATCATTTACAATTGGTGGACTTCATCCTTCCGTAAAAAAAAGAGACTCAATCAACTGTCAAATTCTAATTTCAAATTAGTCAACATTGAAAATAATAGGGGCTTTTTAGATACTTTCAATTAAACTCATTTCCCCTTACCTAGGGGTGAGCAAATCCGATAAAAACCGATTTACCGACCGAATTCGATTTGAATTTGGTAAATCGAATTCGGTAATTCGGTCCAATTCGGTAATTCGGCCAATACCGAATTCGAAAATTTTGAATTCGATTCGATTCGAAATCGGTATTTGATTTTAGTGAAATCGGTATTACCGAATTCAAATTCAAAAAAAATATTTTAATAAATAATACTAAAATAAATACACTATAAATAGTCTTTTATTGACCTAACCCTAATATCTAACCTAATTTTCATCTACCTAAGCGGCCGCTTCAGCCTTTTTTCCATTTCTCCCTCAGAAAATCTCCACCGACAGTCTCCCTCTCCTTCTCGGCTCTCCCTCTTGGCCTCTCATCTTCGTCTCTCCCTCTCGGCCTCTCATCTCCGGCTCTCACTGTCACCTAGCACCACCGGCCACCGCAGCCTAGGACCACCGCCTCTCATCTCGGTCTCTCATCTCGGCTCTCCCTCTCGACCTCTCATCTCCGGCTCTCACTCTCTCTTGGCCATTACATCTTGTTGATCTAAGTAGATCATAGATGTTTGGTGAAAGCTGATGTTTAAGCATCCTTCTACTGTGCCAATTTGGTGGTTTTGGAGAAGTTAAATTGAAAGAATTTCAAAGAAATGGTGGAAATCGTGTCTGTAGCGATAGAGATGTAGCTAGATTAAAAATTCGTTGGGTTATGGTTGTTCTTGTATTACTGGTAATGTTTTTTTTTTCCTAAATAAATTACTGGTAATGTTTGCTTATGCTATTTCAGAGAAAATTCCTGATGATATATTTTCTTTTTTGGACTGATATTTTGAACTTAACATGTGAATCATTAATGTATTTTGGAAGCTAGATTTTAGAAGTGGGATTTAGTAAGCTGGATTTTAGAAGTTATGTATTCTAGAATTTGAAGTTGACTACATGCCATTGTTTTTTTGAAATTTTCATATTCAGCTTTATAATTATTGACTCTACCCAAATCGGTAATTCGGTAAATTTACCGAATTCCGAATTCATACCGAATTCAATTCGAATTCGGTAAATCGGAATTCGGTTCGAAATAGGTCTGTATTTTTAAAAATGAAATTACCGAAAAAACCGATTTCAAACTACCGATTTACCGAATTCGAAATAGATGCTCACCCGACCCACATATTTACCCGACCCATAACTACTAAGGTCTTTAGTAATGGCTTCGAAGGTGAATTCTCCGATGAATTTGAGGAGGTACAGGCCACTGAAGCTTCGTTGGATGTGGCTGTTTTGAGCTGTCTTTAACATATGGCTGCGGCGGCGGCAAGGCGGAGGACGATGGCGGAATCAATTGAGGTTGGATGTGGCTGGACTCTGGGAAGATGAATGGATTAAGATAGGACGGTGGAGATGAGCCAATATTTTTTTGATAAATCATTAGAGATTATTAAAATCAGAAGAATGATGCTGCCACGCGTCGCATCCAGATTGAAGATTATAACTCTCGGTTGAATCTCCACCGCATATGAAGCTCTTCATTCACTCATCCGAATCGAACTCGTAGCTGGGAGCAGAGACAAAATCGAAAAATCTGAACCCGATCGAGTGATGATGGCTAGATCTGGGAACTGAAACCCAGGTTCACCTGTTTCAGGTCCATCGGAGATCGGAAATGGGTCGAGTAAATCCTTGCCCAGTTAGTCCATAAGTGGAAGAAGTAGGACTGCCAGTCCATGGCTATTTTCCTCTCCTAACATGACTCTAGAGTCGAATTCATCGCTAGCTACATGCTCTTGAACACGATTTCTTCTATATCCCCTCCGAGTAGAGCTGATTGTAGACATTTTAGAGCTGATTTTTGGGGATCTTTACAGATATAGAGGATAAGGAAGACGATGAATTATAGTGGGTTAGGGTTAGAATGGGTTGTGGATGATGAGGAGGCAAAGACGGGTTGGGTCGGGTCCTTAGAAATGGGTTTAATTGAAAGTACCTAAAAAGCCCCTATTATTTTCAGTGTTGACTAACTTAAAATTTAAATTTGACAGTTGATTGAGTCTTTTTTTGACGGAAGAATGAAGTCCACCAATTGTAAATTATTTTTGGATGGAATTTTGTAAAAACATAGTTTTTGGACCTTTCATCAAATTCTTAAATTATTTTTGGACCCAGGGCATCAATTTTCTTATTCCCGTTGGTTATGTTTGAACAGTATTTAAGATAAAATTTTAAAAACTAATTAAACACAATTTAGTCTCACCCTAAATCAGACCGACAGTTTTTCATTAGTTTAGAAGATTCATATATTTTTTTACTGATAATTAATTGTTAAAAATACTATCCAATGCTGATATACAAGTCATTGTTACATTTTAGTTCTAGAATTTTCATTTATATAACATATATTAAAATAAATAAATTTAGGGGGTAAATTGATAAACTCTAAATTTAAATATAACTAAGAATATCAGAGAGTGCCACCAAAGATCTCATCTGCTATAAAAGTGTACTAATATTATTTTCTTCTAAAATCTTAACACTCCGCCTTGCTTGCTTATTATCTCCGTCCCATCGGTCATCTCCACCTGACCGCGATATATCTGCCTCATTATTTTCGTCTTTTTGGTCTATTCCTGATATTTTTTTTTGGCTAATATAAATTTAGCTTTTGAGACTCACTCGCTTGACTCAAATTTACAATAAAATATGAGTTAAGTATGAATTTAAAGTTTATAAATTTTTTCATACTGAACGTTAAATAAATTTTTTAAATTTTATATAAATTAAATGTGAGTTGTCTAGTTTCGACTTATATAACTCGATTGACACTCCTACTCAGAGCATATGAGTTCGAGTTATGTTGAAGCGATTTCATACAACATAAATTGGTGATTATCTTTGCAAGACTTCTCAGCCAGATTAGTCACATAAAGTTCCTGAATACCAAGATATAACATCTAAAATAAAAATAGAAATTTACAATTATACAAATACACATATACATGGATTTCTTTATGATGGTCTCTTGGTCACACGCACGCACTGAGTGAGTGAGAGAGAGAGAGAGAGAGAGAGTAGGCAGAGAGAATTTATTGATTAAAAATGATTAGTACTGACTAAGATAACAACAACAAAAATTTAATGGAGAATTTACACTTACTTCCACTATCATCAAACCCTACTTACGTTAACATAATCGAACTTAGTAGCTTTCTGCAGTGAATTTTTGGTGATATCTGTCCCCAAAAAAGTCATAGAACTTTGCAATACAGATCTGTCTTAATTAAATTAAGGTTGTATTTGGATTGAATCTATTTTGAGTTTGACCAGTCCGGATTCTATATAGAATAACACGAAAATCCGTATATATGGAACGCCTTAGGACAGGTGTCCTTAGAAGAAAAAAAAACACGGCATGTTTACTTAGAAAACACGTCAGATGTCGTAAAATCATGACATGTGTCCAGTTTAAATCAATAATAACCTTCAAAATTTCAATCTGACGAACGAAGATAAGTCACGTATGTGCAGAACTTACTCCCATTTTGTACTGGAGCCACAACGGAATTTGACACTCAACTTAGACACTCTCTTCGGATTGAGTTAGAAAATTAAAGCTCAAACACTAATTATGAAAGATTTGGTTTGAATTTGAGACTAGTCTTAGTCTGAGAACAAGAATCTCATAGCGACTCAATCCATTCAAATCCTAAAAGACCTATCTATATAAATACTCCCCCATTAGACTTAATTAATCAATTAATTAAAGATGCTTATAAAGCCAGATATCCTTTTATCTTTTCTTTATTAATTAATTAATGCACCGCATAATCATTAGTAATTAAAACACATTTGAGAAGCACTTCCTCTTTAACTGGAAGATAGTAATTGTAAATTATTGAGTAAAGGTAATAGTATTTCTCTTTTTCTGGAAGATCATTAACTTTTTTTTACTATCAGCCAAAATAGTGTTAGTAGAATTGAATCGGTTTCCTTACTTGGTAAAAAAAAAAAAAAAACTCGAAAATTCACTTATTTTTTAATCTTTGATTTATCGATTCAAACGTCTGAGATTGTATTGATATAAATAATAAAAGACATGTCATCACCATAATAAAAATGCTCTGTTAAGTTCTCTCTTTAAATGGTGGAAATCGTATGTTCCCGTTTATATCTCTATTTATGTATCCAATTAAGTAGAATTTGCTGTATAGTAATTTCTTCCAATTATATACATACATGACGAATTGTGATTGATTAAGTATATAAATTGAGACATAAATAAGAACAGCTAATTTTTTGCCATCTATAAAAAAGTTTGATAGTAAACCAATTACGTTAATTGTGTGGTCCGTAAAACAAATCCCAACACCCAACCCGATAACCGAAGCATCGCTGTAAACAAATACGGTGTTTAGGGTTAGGATGAGAGAGTGGGGGACGGTGGAGATGAATTGTGGAGGATTGAAAGGAGCAGAAGCAGAGAAATATTGAGTGGCTTGGGCTTCCAGAGAAATAGAGAGCAGCTTTGGACATAAAAAAGGACAGGACTATGGCGTCCATACTAGGAGTGCCATCCCATAATACCATGTCCCTTTCCCTTACTCTACCCTCCACTTACTTGCCCCCCCAGCATTATTGTAGGTGTTAGAATCATTTTAATGGCGAGACATCTAAAACGCAAATAATTTTGGAGGTAGAGTCAGTTATACGGAGATGGTTTTAATACATGATTTCAATCAATGGGAGGATTCGAATAAATATTTACAGGATATATGATCGGAGAAAAATACACTTAATTTAAAGGAAAATAAATAAATAAAGAAATAAAAAAGAATAAGAATAGTGTACTAACATGATTTTGCTTATTTAGAAAGGAGTTTGATATTTTTTAAGTCAATTTTGAATTCGAACCTGGTGCATAAAGAAGATTATATTCACCATCATATATGGCCAAAGAGAGTTAGAGGATTACCATTTATTTTCCAACTACTTAAATAGGATTAATCATATTCATCTTAGGTGTTTGTGTTATTGATGGTGATGAGGACAATAATGAATCATCAACTACTACTACTATAACTTGTAGGCTAGCATGATTTTATGTCCCTTCTTTAACTTATTATTGCTACTAATGAAAACCTCCAACATGATTATTAAATAACTATACTCCTTTAGGACTTTGCAAAAATGAAGATGCAGTGAATCATATTTACCATCCATGCCATTTTTTCTCTCTCAATTCTCATCATGATTGAGGATGAGTGAATTACTTTTTTAATATCCCAAATGACTACTAATAATTGCTTTGTGATCCTCTCCACATGCATGGGCCTTCCCAAATAACAACTACTTCTAACTTTGCAACTCAGTTTACTTCCTCTTCACATTCACATTAAAGTTACATTTTCATTCAGCTTTGTTTCAAGAATATATACATTTTCCATACATTTTTTTTATATCCAAAAGTCAACTCTAAATCTCATAGTTTCTCACAACAATTAATCCATATATCATTTCATAAAATAAAATAAAAACTAATCCATACGCCACAAAAGAAATGCAAAAAATAAACTCATTTCAAGTAAAATCTAATTAAATATCTCTCTGTCGCAAATTAAATGTCCAATTCAACACAAAAAATGAATAGAAAATGGTCATTCAAACTACATTATATATTTAGAGAAGATGACCTTTTAATTAGTTTATAAAGAAAATGAAAGAATGTTTACTTTCTAACCAGATGATTGTTGAGAAAGTTGAGTGTAGTTAAGTTAATACTTCCAACTTTCAACAATATGTTAAATGTTCGACATCTCTATTTTGATAATAAAATTATTTTTAAGAAAAAACAAACGATTAATAATTTAATTTTCATAAATTCGTTCTTCATCTTCCCTTCTTTCTCTGAATTTTCTAATGTATTCATTAGTACATCAATAATATTATCACATGTATGATATATTTGGTTCAAGTCAATGAATCACTATAGTCCAATAATATTATTGCTACATTTAGAGCAATATTATTGGTAAATTAGAGAGTGTATTAGAAGATTCAAAATCTCATTTTTATATGATATTATCTTAATTTCTTTTATTTATAAAAAAATAAGAATAGCAATCAAAAGCTTTCATTGTCCATTTCATTATCTTACCTTTTATAATGGCGTAAAGAAAATTGATTGGTACTTGGTAGCGAAAAAGAAAAAGAAAAAAAGAAAAAATTGACTGGTTTAGTAGTCATAGACAACCCGCACCATACATATATTACTTACGCCATGAAAATGACTTGAAAAAGTTAATTTTTTTTTATTATAAAAAGTATTATTTTTTCAGATTCTCTATTTATTTATTTTTTGATGGATTCCAGATTCTCTATTCGTTATGCGGAATGTTTACCTTTATTACCGGTGAACAAAAATAAATCCTATGCAAAAGAACACTTACGTCATGGGATCAGGGATCAAGTATGGATCATCACGATGCAGATTTGCTGCATCATCTGGAGAGAAAATACGGTGATGCGCGCGAAATCTATACTGCATGATCAGCCCATACTGACCCTGCCCCATATCGAAATTTTCCTATGCAAAAGCGGTTGGAGAAAACCAATCAAAGATGATTGAACGGTCGTGATGTCATGATTAATAATTTAACCCATCACATCAGATCATTCTTAAATCCTTCACCGTAGAATTGCGTGGTCCCCACACTCCCAAACCGGATCCAACAGATCCAGCGTGCAAACAGTATCATGAGATTCGCCCTCCCTCCTACACTATTTTTAGGTATTGGAGGAAACTCATTATTTTTAGTCAAAACTATTTATCGACTACTTAGCAAAAAAAAACATTATTTATCGAATAATTAATATTTTTTTAAATGATGTTTTTGTTTGATTTTTAATTTGAATTTTTTCATCAATAAATTGAAAAAGTGAACAATTTTATGAAAAAAAGATGGATTGAAAATTATAATTTGTATAAGAGATTTTGAGAAACTTGAAACAAATGCACCTATTAATTTATTTATCTCCAATTCTTAGTGATTTTATGGATGCATTTGGATTACATTTTTCGTACAAATTTTAATGCAATTTTTTAAAAATAGATATTACATTTTTTTTGGTTTTGCTTGGCCGTCCATATAGGATGATGGTGTCTTAAGCAACGTTGGAGTTTTCAACCAATTTCATTAAAGAAAAAATGTTAATCAACTTTAGTGGTGCACACACTTATATATTTATTTTATACAATAAAGTTTGAATCAGTAAATTTATATGATCAACCACTTTTAATACTGTTAAAGTGAAAATAAAAATAAAAATATTTTATAAATTTTAAAATATAAATTCTTAAACAAAACATTAATTATAGCGTACAATAATAATATTGTGTTCATTATTGGAATAAGATGATTTTTGTAATTTATTTTTATAGAGCTGATATTTTAGGAGAGAAAATGAGAGGTTGATGAATAATATCTCATATGCCATTATTATCCAAAGAGTTGACATCAGAGCACGGTAAAACCCCAATGGAGCTTGTACCCTGATCCAAACCTATTCTATTACATGCTCTGAACATCCAAAAAAGCCTGGATAGCAAACAGAGCATCACCCTCAATGATAAAATGTGAGGTTGAAAATTTACATTTAATACCGTAAAATAAAATAACTTTTTAATAAAAAAACGAATTTATTTTCTCAAACATATTGAGCCCGGCCGCCCACACCCGCTTTATGTGGCTGCGCCTCGTCGCGAACGGATAAGCCTACCACTGTTTTTCACTTCTTCTTTGCTTGGGTGCACCGCCGATCATCCTAGGGTTTCCTTTTTTCTTTGCTCAGTTACACGTGTCCAAATCTACACCTTTCACGATGAACTTTCAACTTGATAAAAAACGTTAACTCAGGTTAACATAATAAAAACCTTATCTTCTCTGCAGTACTCTACTATCACTCGCAACATCTCTCTCTCTCTCCTCCTCACTTTATCTCTCTAGAAGCTCTAGAGGTCCAAGCTCCTCGTCGTTAATGGTGTTTCCGATCTGAGAATCCATCCGAGCTTTGGAAGTTACCGATTTGACCTTCATTATCTTCCTTTCGAGTTTAGATTGAGTATTTTTTGGAGGTTTTTTCTTTCGATAATTTCGTCGAAGACATGGCGGCGTACACCTTGTCGACGACGTCGTTTCCGGAGGAGGTGTTGGAGCACGTGTTCTCGTTCATGAGCTCCGACAAGGACAGGAACTCGGTCTCGTTGGTGTGTAAATCGTGGTACGAGATCGAGAGATGGTGTCGGAAAAGGATTTTTGTAGGGAACTGCTATTCTGTAAACGCTAGGATTGTGATTCGACGGTTTCCGGAGGTGAGATCGGTGGAGCTGAAAGGGAAGCCGCATTTTGCGGACTTTAATTTGGTACCTGAAGGTTGGGGTGGATATGTTTACCCTTGGATTTTGGCCATGGCTGGGGCTTATCCTTGGCTTGAGGAAATCAGGCTCAAGCGTATGGTGGTCACCGATGAGACCTTGGAATTAATCTCCAAGAGCTTTAAGAATTTTAAGATCTTGGTTTTGTCGTCTTGTGAAGGCTTCACTACCGACGGACTCGCCGCCATTGCCTCCAATTGCAGGTCTGATTTCTTTCATTTCATGTTTTGTTGTTGTTTTGGTTAATAAAGTTTAAACTAAACCTTCGAATAATTTTGGTTCTTGAGCTTTGCTATTGAATGTGGGATACTTGCTGATGCTATCATATTTAATTCATTGTTCTTAGTATTTGTTTCCTTGTTACGCGTATCCATGTTAGTGGTAGCTGGTTATCTCAAGATGGGTTCTTTAGTATAGACTGAGAGAAATATTCTGTTTTTTTTAATAGATTTCCATACTTTTATCGAACCACATTTTGTTTTTTATTCTTTAGGGCTGGGTTGGGAATTAGTTCAGCAAATGGATCATAGATATTAGTTAGAGGTTTTGTTTTTCGAGTAAGTTGTTGTGTGACATAGATCCGCCTTATATATTTGCCTCTTACCTTTGTCAGTTAGAACTACTTCTGAAAATGTTTTCCTGCTTGACAACCCTTCTCTGTAGGCTAACTGTACGTATTTTTGTTGGAAATAGAGAACGCTCAAATCGTGCTCATGTATCTCGGTGTTCTTGTAATTAGTATCTAACAAGAATATCTTTTATTGGCTGGACGCCTTTTTAACTTCATTACCTGGGGCCATTGAAATTTGAAATTTCAATTTCAATCAGATTCCTCTTCTACTTGCTTTATGGGACGATATCCTTTCTCAGAAGTCAGAATTCATCGGATGCAAGAGCTTTTTGTTTATACTTGGTTCAAACCTTTGGGCTTAGATTGGTTGGAAAAATTCTTTTGTTTTAGTGTTCTCTTGGGACATCTGTAGTGTCTATACCTTTCAATATCAAAATTTTCTTTCAACATATACAAGTTTGTTGGTTTAATCTTGTATTTTAAGAAGTCATGTTGGTAGCTTTCAATTTTTGTGTGTAATGTGGAAACTGTATAGCTTCCATCTACTTGTTGGATGGTTTTCCGAAGTTCTTTTAGAGTTCTGAGTGTGTTCGTTGTTGTTGTCTCTTTCCCCACACTCTGCCGATGATGCTATCATATGGGGCTTGATGCTTTGCTCATCTGCTGTTCTTATTTTTTTATTATAAATATTTAATTTATCTATCCTGGTAGGGATGAATGTTTTGGTGCATGACTTGTTATAGTCTTTGTGGTGTAGGAATCTGCGAGAGCTGGATTTGCGGGAGAGTGAAGTGGAGGACCTAAGTGGCCATTGGCTCAGCCATTTCCCTGATACCTGTACATCATTAGTGTCACTCAACATTGCTTGCTTAGGATTAGAGGTCAGTTTCTCAGCTCTGGAACGCCTTGTTGCTCGGAGTCCTAATCTGAGGATCTTAAGGCTCAATCGTGCTGTACCACTGGAGAAGCTCCCAAAGCTACTACGCCGTGCCCCCCAGTTAGTTGAGTTGGGTACTGGTACCTACTCAGCTGAGATCAGGTCCGATCTCTTCTCAAACCTCGCAGAAGCTTTTTCAGGCTGCAAACAACTCAAAGGATTGTCTGGGTTTTGGGATGTTGTTCCTTCTTACCTTCCAGTACTCTATTCAGCTTGTTTCCGGGTAACATCTTTGAACTTGAGCTACGCCATTGTTCAAAGTCCTGATCTCGTCAAGCTTGTTAGCCAGTGTAATAGCTTGCAGCGGCTGTGGGTACGTCCTTATCCTTTTACATTGACCCATAATAATATTTGTAAGTTTCATATTTTTCTTATCTCATGGATTAAGTTTTGAAGCAATTTAATAACTGTCTTGCTGCTTGAAAGCAATGACTCTGGTAAAGTGGTATGTACAATTATATGGTCTTTTATCCCATTAAACGGCCTTGCTTCCATTCAGCCTCTTGACATAAGATAATCGAGTAAAATGGGACCTTTTTCTGGGTAGAAATCATCCTTTTGTGATAATTGGCTTTTGGTAAATCAATTGCTGAATTACTTCCTTCCTTCCTCCTCTAGTTAGCAGCTGTCTATGACTTTATTGTTTCTCGTTTTTTCCCTTTTTTCTTTAATGAACCCTAAATTTGAGAGAGATATCTCTGCAGGTATTGGATTATATTGAAGATGCTGGTCTCGAAACCCTTGCAAGATCCTGTAAAGACCTGCAAGAACTGAGGGTGTTTCCATCGGACCTCTTTGGTGCAGAACCTAATGTCTCCTTGACAGAACAAGGACTTGTTTCCGTCTCAGAGGGATGCCCCAAGCTACAGTCCGTTCTCTACTTCTGCAGGCGGATGTCAAATGCTGCCTTAGTAACTATTGCTCGGAATCGTCCCAATTTGGTCTGCTTCCGGTTGTGCATCATTGAACCTCAAACCCCTGATTATCTAACCCTTGAACCACTTGATACTGGATTTGGAGCCATTGTAGAAAATTGCAAGGAACTGCGTCGGCTTTCTCTTTCTGGCCTCCTTACTGATCGAGTATTTGAATACATTGGGACCCATGCTAAGAAATTAGAGATGCTTTCTGTGGCTTTTGCTGGGGATAGTGATTTGGGTCTGCATCACATCCTCTCTGGGTGTGATAGTCTACGGAAGCTTGAGATCAGGGACTGCCCATTTGGGGATAAGGCTCTTTTGGCCAATGCTGCAAAACTGGAGACAATGCGATCCCTTTGGATGTCTTCTTGCTCGGTAAGTTTTGGAGCATGCAAACTGCTAGGTCAAAAGTTGCCGAGGCTTAATGTTGAAGTCATAGATGAGAGGGGACCACCAGGTTCTAGGCCTGAGAATTGTCCTGTTGAGAAGCTCTATATATACCGTACAGTTGCAGGTCCAAGGGCGGACATGCCTGCATTCGTTTGGACAATGGATGAAGATTCATGACCCGATGTTCTAATTATGAATGGCTCATGGCAGTGGATCTCTATGAATCTTGAAAAATCTCTCCTTAATTTTCAGATGAAATAATTGGTAGATCTTGTGTTGGATTTGATGGTGGTATGGTATCTAGCATCCTTTATTGTTTTGGCTGATGATGTTGAGTGTAGTCTGGCCTTCTTTTTCCATTTCTCTGTTCGGTGGGGTTCCTGCCCTTAATAACATTGTACTTGTTGAGATTCTTCCTGTTTTGGAAATATCCTCTTCTTCTGGAGTAATTTATACACCGGTCATACTTTCAGTATATTTCAAGTCTGATACACAGCGAGGATACTTGGAATTCTCCTGGCGCTGAAAGTTTTCCTTTCTGTTGCTACTTGACTTGGTAACGAAGATGGATGTTGAAGTTGCTAAGATCCTTGGTAATGTAAGGGAAACTGGGCTTGTTTAAGAGTTTCAAGTGATTAGAGTTTTCTCGAAGGCGATTGGAAGGATAAAAGTTGCTGTTATGAGACGGAATACAGATGCTTCTCAAGGAAATGAAGGGATACCAATTTCTTCAAAAGATGATGATGGTGATGCCAATAATGTTTGGAATTTAAACTGGTTGGTTGTAAAGCTGAGATTCTCACATGCAGGAAGACGATGGTGGCAAGAAGCTAGAGAAGAATTGTTTTTTGGAGTTAATTACTATATTTTATTCTCTTCTCATAGTATAAACTACAAAGATGAGCTCATGAATGAAGTTTTTTTATTAAAATTATGGCAGTGTGGGATGTTTTGGGGTATTAAAGAAAGCACCACGGCTCCTATGCGGAACGGGTATTTGTTCTGCATGTGCGGGACAAGTTTTCAGCCGTTAGATTAAATTTTTTACGGTTGAGATTGATTTAAAAAAAATACCTGTTTTGCGAACACTTGTTTTTTATAATTAAAAAACGCTTGTATTTGCCTTGAAAAATTGTTTCGTATAATGCGAAAAAATAGCTGTTCCGCATAGGAGCCGGATTGTAAAAAAAAGGAGGATTTGGGATGGGATGGGATGGGAGGACAGACAAACATAATCAGAAGGGCGGGCAGCCCACTGCGAGAAAAGGCTGACTCCATAACAGATATATATAAAAAAAAAGCAGCAGAAATAGTATTAGCAGCAGCAGTTGATGAGGTGAGGCCACAGAGGTCTCCTTTTGCAAAGCTAAAAGTGATGAAATTATATTTGTGGCCTTCAAAAGTTGGTTGTTGCACAAATCAAATTTAAGTATTTTAATCAAAGTTAGTCGGTGTAGCTGTTTCGGCAGTCTTACCCATTAATAGAAGCGAGGGAGTGATCTCATTCACGTACTGATTCACCACTTTAGTCAATATTTTACCTCTTTATGGGCCAATCCGGTGCTTTGCGGATATTAGTCTTGTATGCTCTTCCAAATATCGGAGTCAGATAGAAAACTTGTTGCAAAACAAACAAAAAAATTGACTTTGTGGTAAAAAAACGTGAAGGAAAAAAAAACCCCGGAAGAATATGAAAACGCAATCCGCGCAGTCGCGTACCTAACGAGTTGTTAATTTTATTGTGGAATTTTCGGTAAAGGCTTACTTATATTCCATGCCAAACCAGTAATCAAACATAAATACTTGGGAATTTTCACATGCAAAATCTGTATAATTCCAACTCTAATTAAGAAGGCTCTGGAAAGAGTAAAATAAAGCTTGGTTGATGAATGGGGAAGATGGTGTGCACAGAGCTCTGCGGAGAAGGTGGTGGCACCGGTATTGATCTTAAGGGCTTCTTCATGGCTCTTATCATCGCCATTTCCCTGATGGTCATTTGCAAACCCCCACCTCGCCGGAGATTTGTTGTTCTTCGTCCACCCTTCTAAAACCATATCAAAACTTAGAAATCCAGATTGGATACTGTTGTTAGTTTCCAAAGTTTTGTAGAAGTTATTGTTGGTCAGGAAAAACAAGTTTCAAAATTTTAATTTTGCATTCCGTTTTAAGATGGAGCACTGTCTCAATATATATATATATATGGAATTGGATCCTCGGTGTAAGATGGTAGAAATATTGTGATGAGGTGATAGAGTTCTATTGGATTATGAGTTGGCAAAATGTTCATCCCCAAGTCCAATACAAGTTACATAGTTAGAGTTTCATTGGATTTTGAATTAATAAAATATCTATTCCTAAATTGCAATGAAGACTTTTTATGTATTTTATGTACAAGAGATGACCGTGTTTTGAGAAAAATTCCTTATGGGACGGACCTTGTGGGTACCTGTGAGACATAGAGGCCTGCGAGACCTACCTTGCAAGTGGATCCTATCTAAATTTATGTGAGAGGAGTGTGGGGCCGTACCCACAAGGCGCCCCCATGCCAGACTTTCCCCCGTGTTTTGGAAGAATTATAAGTGTAGATAGATGGAGCTTTGGTTAGTTTAGACTTTATAGAGGATGAATGCTTTTCGGCGTCAGGCTCGTATGTTATCTGTAGTAGTGCTGCTGCAGAGTTATATTTCATCAATGATTATTTTTCAATGGATAATAAGAAGGTTGAATTGGGCAATAAGTTCCGTTTTTTGTAATTATTATTCAGTCCAGATTTATCTATATGTACGGCTGGGCCGAGTACTTCCCCAGTAATGACTTCCCATGTCAACCCAATATTCTCCAAGTCCACATAAAATTGGGCTTAAGAAAACTTTTCTCTAGATTGCTGTGTTGGCCCAGTTAATAGACCTATTAATACTATAATAATCCCTCCGGGATGGCAATTTAACCCGTGATCCGTTGATCCGCTCCGCTCCAATAGTTTTTGGGGCAAATCCGATCTGCCCCGTATAGAAAATGGAGTAGATCAGATCCGCTCCGCAAACGGAGCAAATCAAATTCGGTATGCATTACTGACCCGATCCGCCCCGCACATATAGAATAATAAGAGGATGTTATGTGCTAATATTTTAATTGTGTTTTTAGTCCAGATTATAAATAGTGAAGAGAACCCTAGAAGTAAACTCTTAAAATTATTTTCCCTTTCTTCCTCCTCACCCGCGATCGCCTCCTCTTCTTATTCTCCTTCTTCGGCGCTCAACCACCGCCGCCTCTTCCATTTTCTTCCCCTATTTTTTTCCCTTCTCTTCGCCTTCTCTCCTTGCTTCTCCTCAGTCGCGGCTCCCCTTCCTCTTCTTCTTCCTAGGTCCGCTGCTCCTATTTTTTTCCCTATACCGGCAGTTGACTCCACCGCTGCTCGTCGCCTCCACCGGTAAGTCACCATACACGGTAAGTCTCTTTTTCTTTTCTTTTTCTTTATTTTCTGTTTTATATTGTTATTGTTATTATTTATTTTGCTTCTCAGATTTGACCGCTACTGCCGCCACTGAGTTGGTAGAAGAATATGATAGTAAAAAAATTCGTCGTCCGGATCGGATCGGACCCGCTCTGGACGGAGCAGATCACGGATCAACAAAAATTGATCCGGGACGGATCGCGGATCGGATCGGTGCCTTGCAATGGCAGAGCAGATCAGATATTTCAAGTATCCGCCCCGATCTTCCCCATTGCCATCCCTACCTCCGCTAATGAGGGATAGATTTAATGAAAAATTCAATTCTAAAACCGTGAAATTGATTGTGCGGGGCCTACCTGCAGAAGTGAGTTCTGCTAAATTATGTGAGGGAGCTATAAGACCGACGATCATATGATTAAGTAACCAGTGACATTAAGGCTTTGCTCCATTTATTATGTTTTCATTTTTTTCGAAAAAAAACACTTTAAATTTCCATTACATTAATAAATCTGCTATAGCAACCGTAGTTACATTAGAAGAAGTGTCATCTGACCGAAGAGATGGACTAGGCAAATGAACTCCATAAGTACTTGTACTAGTCAAGAGGTGAGTTCGGACTTTTCTCTTGCGGCTTACAAAAGTGAAAAAGAAGCAATGTAATTCAGCCATACCAAAGCTTTGATCGAAGTCATAAATAACTACACCATCTGAGGCATCAGATTCCATCTGAAAAGGCTCAAATGCTGGAACCATTTGCAATGCATGGTCTAACATTGCTCTAGCAGAAATTGGAACCTTCTCTGCCATCCACCCAAAGAAGCATCCCTATTCATCGATTTTCAATCTCCCAACTGCTGGGGGCAGCCAACGAAGGTGAACCCCGCTGCCGTGGCACCTGGTCGGCTCCAAGATCAGTTGCTCAAATTTCCTTCCACTGTCGATACCTTGACCTTGAGCATCAAATTCCTTGTCCTGAGAAAGAAGAGAGCATCCCGAAACACCAAATATTCCCAACCCCCACCATGGGAAAATAGCAATGTTATAGTCGTTACCATCCCTATATAGTTATAAGAAAAAAAAATGAGGAAATCCCTTGATTCCCATCCTTTATGTCCATCCCTTAATATCGGTTTTGTCAAGATTGCTATCTTCTTCTTTTTTATTTAGGAAATTCAAAGAATACTAGAGGACTTCTCTGAATTCTTTCGACTTTTATTTTAGGGTACGATTCTGTAGCAAACGTGACGATATAGGGAGACTGTCATTTTAGTGGTATTCTCTGAGCAGTTACTTTACGCACATTGCCAAAGGTAACGTCAATCTCCAATCCATTGTTTCAGTGGTATTTTGGGAGTAGTCACTTTGTGCTTTATTACCAAAGGTAGATCTATCTTTTATTCCTCTCCACTTATACTCTCAATTATTAGGTGATTTAATGAGTTGTGTTATTGTTGTAAAGAACTCTCTTAGTAACGGTAGACAGGGACGAAAACAGAGGGGAGAGGGGTGGTAGTCGTCTCCTAAATTTTTAAAAGTACGACTAGATATAGTAAATTTTATATGTAGTTTGAAATATTTTATCAAATTCGTCCTCAACATTTTTTTTGCAATTTTTATATGTAGTTCGATATATTATTATAATTTTCGCCCCAACGCCAAATTTCTGTTTTCATCACTCACTGTTGAAAAAAAGGTTCAATCTCCGAGCGTTTTAGTTATGCACAATACATAAAAGGTGCATAAACGTGTCATGCCTTTTGTTTTATTTCTTTTTTACCCCATGCTACTGGAAAATTCTAATATAGGGCGGTCTTTGTGGGACTGGCCTCACAGCTATCTCACATGAATTGAGGCATGATCTACTTTGCATGTAAGCTCCACCGCAATTCATATGAGAGTGCCGCAAGAATCGGTTCATGCCAAAGTAACCCCATGCTACTACAAATAATGGACCTTTTTTTTTTGCTTTTGGATCCCATTAAAGGTTTAGAAGTAAGCAGTTGTTTTCATTACTCAACTTGAGTGTTTATTCACCCAAAAAAAATAAAACTTTGATTGATTTGGATTGTGGCACAAGGAAACTTTGTAGGCGGGCTCTAGTCCTACGATTACTCTACTCCTCTAAGAAGACTCACTTAATCGTAGTACTGTTTTTATGAGATTTTACATAGCTCTCACATTAAATGAGTGGAGCCGTATTTAAAGTAGGTTCTGTTCAATTAATGTGAGGGGATATAAAATCAATCTTTTGTTATAATTGAATTTTCCGAAAAGAAATCAATCAATCTAAATATTGGCAGGTGGAGCTAAAAAAACATGCACAACGATAGATTATATAATGATCTAGCATAATTAGGTTAGCTCTTCTTCATTAAATCTAATATTAATAATTAATACATATTTATGATTTATCAAGAAACACAACTTCTCTCTATGATCATTTCAGCTATCGTCCTCTTTCTGATCACACTTCCACCTTGGCAACCTGTGGCAGCTCCGTTACTACTCCGTTAGGTGCAAAAATGGCCTCGGGTTCTTGTTCCGGCTCCGGCTCCTTTATTACTCCGATGTCGATAACTGTGATTAATTCTGTTTTCGGGAGCTCATTTTCAGCAGCTAATTTGAGATTAATTTCAGGGAGGACTTGCTTCTTCCCATCTTTGTAAACAGCATAAAGTATCATTTGTCCAACTCCAAATGCAAATCCCAATACGTTCGGCGTCTGTATTTCATGAATGATATAGTATATTGTTCAATCAATACGTAGTTATATTTGCATTCCTAAACTAAATTAATTACGGAATATAAATATGTAGGTATTGTTTGACCGGATCACCTATCTTAATGACGGAAAAGCTACGGAATATTTTTAAATTTAGCTACGAAATAACTATAAAAATTTAAAATTATTCGTAGCTATACAGAAATTATTCTGTAGATAATTTCCATAACAATTAGGCGTTTTTCTTGTAGTGAAATGAAGAGAACAAAATTGTTTTTAAGGATAAAAAAAACTACTCACGGCTATGTAAAAATCTTTAATCAAGAAGCCGTAGAAGAACCACATGATCGCGCAAAGCGTGAGGAAGAATGAGAGCGAGAACGGCATGAACTCCACACTTTTCGTCTTTATAACTTTCCTCTGCGACATGAAAAAATGAAGGTTATAATTATTAACGTGTTCGTTTTATAATTAAATATTGTAAAAGAAAAAGAAAAAAAAAAGATTATTCAAAATCGTGTACCATAATGCTAAGGGGAGCTGCAAAAACGCTTAAAGAAAAGACTGCACAAATCCATCCAACTGCTGCAACTCTTGTTTTGCCATGTGAGAATAAGTATGTACACACCATAATTATACCGAGTGCCCCAACATTAAATATCAGGATCAACTTCGTAGTGAAAACCTACAAATACAGGTAGCTGTTGGAATAACACCGCGCTGAAATCAAAATTTAATATAGAAATTAAGAATATGATTTGATCAATGTCGAACCTTGGCGGTCTTGGTAGCGTAAATCATGAAGACGATGAGATAAATGGTCTCCACGGCGGTGCCAAAGCTGTTGACGGTGATTATTAGCAATGCGTCCTTCTTCTTAATGTAAGCATAGTACAAGTAAATCATGGCGCTGAAGAGTGAAACTGAATAAGGTATCGATTGAAATCCCTGGGTGGACTTCATCTTGTAGATCCTATAAAATGTTGGCCTATAATAATTTAAACCCCACAAAAAAAAATATTTTAAAATTAGTATCAATATATATGAATTATAAAATGAGCAAGAACTTATTTTAAAAAAATAATAATTGGAAGTGAGATCGAATGTCATGCAATATTGCCAACTACTCTGGATGGAGCTTGAAACTAAGAAAAAAAATCATACTACTTACAGTGGAGCCAAGAACACCATGAAAGAAATAATGTTGCCAAGAATGCCAAAGAAATAGGCCAATTGAGTAGCATGAAGAAAGGCCATTCTTGGCAAATTTAGAATTGAAAGAGAAGAAGTTCTTTGGCAGCTGCTTATAGTTTGATGAAGAGAATTGTGGGCTTAGGGAAGGGGTTTATATAGGTGGAAAATGATCATGAGATGAAAGGCTTGTTCCAGACATTTGGCTCATTAGAGGTTTTGGAGCTGACTAGGATGAGGTCAAATAAATGTGAATAGCAAGTGCATGCTTGCGTCACTCGAATCTGTTTCATTTTCTATCTCATTTTTAATAAATTATCATGTTATGTGTATCTGTCTTTTAAAATAATAAAAAAAATTATGATATAAGAATAATAAAAAAAGCCCTAATAAAGGAAGAAGGTTATATAATAATTATTTACCAATAACACGAAGAATATGACAGAAAATTTTGACTAATAATCTGAAAATAGTTTGAATGGCCAAACTAAAAGCAAAAACCAAGAAATAATTAGCACAGCTAGCCATGTAAAAGTGCTTCTTTTAATTTAACTAAAAAGGGTAAATTTCCAAGTGCCCAAAGTATCTCCCAATTCCTCTTCTTGCTTTTTCTTTTTTTAATGAATATCTCCTTGCTCTTTTCAATTAACAGCCAATGTGGATTCCAACAAATTACCAAATCACTTTGTTTACTAAGCATAGTTGATTCCACCTCTCTACTTATCACTTACATTCTCACAAAATTATCTATTCACTTTTTGTTTTGTACGAGAATTAATATTTTATCAAAAAAAAATTAATAAAATTATTTAATTTTACCTTATTTCTCTCTTTATTATTCTTTCTCCAAAAATTAATGTAAATGATTAGATCGGAAAAAAAACATCATTAATAAGTTTTTTATTTGAAAAAAAAGTACAATTAATTTAAAACAAATTAAAAAAATAGGAACAAAGAATTTGACACTAATAGTATATCTCCTTATAATTGTACTTTCTGCCTAAATACCAATCTCGTGGGTAGGAAAATCTACCGAGTGTGTGTTAAGCTAAATAAAATTACAAATTGAGGTGATTGAAGTTATTAAAATTTCTTGTAATGATCAATTATTACGAGAATGTGAATAAATGTTTCCGTAAATCACTTAGAAGAACTACTAGAAGATCACGCGTGCATTCTTGATATGTTCTTGCTAATATAGTTAGGAATTTTCTCGTTATAGCATAAATAACAAACTTAGATTTAACTAGTTAATACGAGTTGACCTGATAAATAAAATACAGTATTAATTAGAAATTAACATTTTCCGTGTAACATATAAATTATGTGCATACTTTTAATAAAGACTGCAAGTAAACTAAATTGAAAACAATTATTATAAAAAATGTTGGTTGAGGTGTAAATAAGCTGGAGGAGGCATTCTATTTCGTGAACCTTCTTTATTTATTTTATTTTTATTTTGAAGGATTCGGTTACGTGAAGCTAAGAGATGATTGTGGTGTTGATATGATGATATAACGAATGAAGAAAATGACAAAAAAAGAAAAGGAAAAAAAAAGATGAATGAACGGCTGAGGATTTTGATCACTTTAGAGGATGGAGGGTTGTAGTTTGCACGTGATAATATATGGCTCCACTTCCGTTACGTTTCGTAGGCAGACTTCACTTTTACGCGGCACATTTCAATTTAATCTTAATTTCATAATTCTCCAACTAATCATAGAATTAACGGTTTGTGATTAATTCAGTATGTTCTATTATTGTGTTTGAATTTAAGATATAAAACTTCCAAATTACTCTTATGAATAGAACTTCTGGTCATGAATTTATGCTATTATTGGAGAACTAGAAAGTTTTATTTTTTTATTTTTGGTTTGATAAGTTTTTATAAAGTGTAGTTGTTATGATCTTCATCTTCTTTTAAAAATAAAAAAAATAAAAAAAAATTGTATAGTTGTTTAAAATTTAGAGAATTTGGCTTTTGATTCTCAACTCTCAATCATTATTATCGTGCAAGTTGAGTGAATAAGCTGTTTACTAAAAAGATGTTTAAGATTTCGATCAATTTAGTCTTTCATCATTAAAAAAAGAAAAGGAATAAGCCATTTAGGGAGAAGTCCTTAACAAGTTCAAAGATTCCGCTTCGCCTCGAGTGCGGAACGAGGGTTAATTTTGTATGTGCATAATTTATTATTATTTTTCGAGATAAAAATTTTGACGGTCATGATTCATTTAAAATGGACACTTATCATGATTTTACGATATTTGTTGTGTTTTTAAAGGACACCTATCATGTTTTTGTGTCAAAAAATTCCTATTATAAAGCATTCCGTACGTACTGATTTTGTTGTTGTTCCGCGTATGTATGATCCGACTGCAAAGATTCCAAGTTGGAGCGGTTGAGGGCGTTTTACTTTGTAAATATTAGTCCTAAAAAGGAAAAGTTTGAGAAGGAGATGAACTTTCCTACCAATTTTCTTGTCTAATATCACCACCAAAAGCAAGAAGAAAAAAGAAAAGGAAAAATCTTAGGTCAATTATTATTATTATTATTTTTTTACGCCCGTTGATAATGCCTCGTAAGCGGGGAGATAGAACTGTCCCACTAGAGGAGGAGAGAATAACTCTAGAAAGTGAGTCAAATTAAAATATGCCCAATGCGTGAAAGGGTATCGAACCCACGACCTCACGGTCATGGGCAGACCCTTGCCCTACTGGGCTAAGGAACCTTTGATTAGGTCAATTATTTCATTGACTCGGATTTCTGCTTTCCGAGTGCTCTTTGTCCATGACTATGAGTGGCCATTTCAGAAAAGAAAGCTTTCACGGCCAAAAATCTTTCTTACGCGGTGGCGGATCTGAGGTGAGAGGGTCGCCTCAAATATTTTTTTAAATCAATCTTTAAAAAAAGTACATTAAGAAGGGAGAATGCAGTAGGTACTAGGTAGGGGTGTTCATGGTTCGGGTGTTCATGGTTCGGGTTGTTCGGTTTTACACAATTTTGAAACTAAACTGAAATATTCGGTTTGAAAAATGTGAAACCAATCCAAACCATTCAAAATCTCAAACCGATGCATTCGGTTTGAGTTGGTTTGGTTTGATTTTTCGGTTTTCGGGAGATACAAAATATATTAATTATAAAGTAAAAATAAAATATTTTTTTTATATAATTATTTAACTGATAAAAATATAAAAGAAATAAGACTATTGTTTTCACAAGTTAAAACATAATAAAGAACAAAATAATGAAACATAAATTCTCGATTATTGAACTTGAATATAAAGTAGAAAATAAAACAATTTTTTTATATAATTATCTAGCTACTAAAAATATAAAGAAATATGTCTATTGTTTTTTCACCAGTTAAACACAACAAAAAAACAAATTAATGAAACATAAAATTCTTGAAATTCAAAAAAAATAATGAAAAATTATCCTACGAGGAAAAATGCAAAAATTAAAAAATTACACCATTATTAGTTTCAATGTAATACAAAAACTTCATATGAATCTAAACCACATACAATATATGTCTCTTCAATCTCTTACTTTAACACTTGAAAAACTTGCTTGTCATTAAATAAATAAAAATGTCAATATGTTTAATTACAAAAGAGTTCTTTAATATATATATATATATATATATATATATATATATATATATATATATATATATTCGGTTTGGATTATAAACAAATTTGAAACCAAACTAAAAGTTCGGTTTTAATTTAGTCTAAACCGAAATCAATCCAATGCACCGCTCAAACCGAAAAATCGATTTGGATTGGTTTTGATTTTTCATGAACACCCTAGCAGTAGTGTCTTTAACATCCGGTTTTTTTCGCTATAAATAAATGTTTTTATTTTTTTTTAGGTAGCGAATCTCCTTTTTCAATAAAATAATTTTGCAAATGCAGCTTCCATCGTCAATTTCTTATCACTTCTTATATTTTACGATCGAGAACTTATAATCGTATGTTTAGTCAATCTTCTTTTTAGTCTTTGACGGCCGGAAGTTACTTGATATGTTTGTTTGTCCACTTAATTATATATGTATTGAAAGAAGCACTTATTAGACCGTCTTTTATAAAATGACTTATTAACCTTACATATTGGGAAACTTTTTTAAATCATTTGATTATTTAACTTTAATGGCGATGGTTCTCCAAGGTAGTAGGAGACAGTGGTATGATAATAGAGTCACTTTAAGGTTGAAGTTTCTTAGAAAAAGAACCCCTATAGTAATGGTGTATAAATAACTTCTTTTCCTACCTCGAGGGAAAATAAATTTTTTTTTCAAGTTCATTTTTTCCCATAAATGAATTAAATAAATTATATCTCCACCTTTCTTTGTCTGAAATTTTATAAAAAATGAATTGTGTAGTGTGAAAGTAATGCGATCATTACAATATGTAGATTTTAATATATTAGACAGTGTATTATAGAACATATTAAAAATTATGACTAGACATTTGTATATAGTCTGAAAAGCAAAAGTAGCAATTGAGCAATTGTAATGTACTGAATGAAGGACCTCAACTTTGGTAAAAACTCTAGGTGTTGCTGAAACAGCGATTACTTGAAAAAGTAATGGTCCTGAAATGATGGGGGCATTGTAATGTTGGAGTAATTTAGGAAAAACTATGAGAATTAAGGATTTGAAAGAAAAGACCATATGACGAGTAAAAGGAAGGGATCGTCATGGTTGGTGCTTTCTACCAAACAACTTGTTCTAATGCACGGAATACATGCATGAATCCATAATACATCTCTTCTCTTTTGGTATCCGATTATCGACTCGATTCATATGGATAGTATTTTTTTTAACCTAAAAATGTAATATAAACTGTTATTTTTTTGAGTAATTCAAACTCGGAATAAATAGCCATTTTTGTCACTAAGGTATTTTCGACCTGCCACTTTGGTCAAAAATGAGTTTTTTTAACTTTTTTCATCACTAAAGTTTTTTCATTCTGCCATTTTCATCACTAAAGTTTTTTAAATCTGCCATTTTGGTCACTGAATTTTTTTCAAAAACTCATTTAGGTCACTTAAGTTAGTGACCAAAATGGCAGAATGAAAAACTTTAGTGATCAAAATGGCAGATGGAAAAAACTTTAGTGATGAAAATGGCAGAAAAAACTCATTTTGACCAAAATGGCAGAATGAAAAAACTTTAGTGATGAAAAAAGTTTAAAAAACTCATTTTTGACTAAAGTGGCAGGATGAAAATACCTTAGTGACCAAAATGGCTATTTATTCTTCAAACTCGTAATCTTATTATATATAGACCTTTAAAAATTAAATATGAGATCAATCAAATGAGATAAGTACATTTTTCTCCTAATACTTCTCTTACTTGTGGGATTTTGATTCCTACCAATCATTCGACATGTTTGGCTGTGCTTTAAACCCTTTTCCCTTTATGTACCAGTTTGATGTGAACCTAATTTACAAGATATTATTAGTGTCCAAAAAGATGAGTGTTTTATTCCTTGGGCCACAATTGTTTACATGATTTGTGCGCTATATTGTTTGTGGAAGCAAGCTAGTTGCCTTCTTTCCCTTTTCTTTTTTCTTTTCCGGCCCTTGTGTGACTGACCCAGGGCTCTCTCATATGAGTTGGAATGGAGCCTACATGTAAAGTAGGTCCCGCCACAACTCATGTGAGATGTTTGTGGGCCAGTCCCACAAGGCCGTTCCTATATTAGAATTTTCCCTTATTCAAGATAAGAACAACGTGAATTCAAAATATCCAAGAAGCAATTTACGTTGTAAATTTACAGGATCGATCACCAAAACTAATTGAATTTATTTAAGTTGAGCATCTTCAAGCTAAAACTTTAAAATTCGTAAAAGGTAAATTATTTGTGTGAAAAAAAATTTATTTTAAATATCTAAATAAAACATTGTTGAAATGGTGATTGAGGGTTATGATGATGAGAAACTTTTGACTAGCAATGAGGCACATATATCATTGTTGTTGGAAGCTTTGTTAGCGCCAGCTAGATTCATTAGTCAGATTGGTTTCCAAAGACTCTTCTCCTTCCTTTTTTTCTACTGATGGAAGGTTATTACAACAAGAGATCAAATGTCTTCATTACTAGGTTTTTTCAATAAACAGTAAGGAAGAACAACTTTGGGAAGAATTTTTTTGGTGGAGAAAGATGCGTTGACCTTTTATGGAATTTTGAATTTGACTTCTTCTATCTGTCGATGATGAAGTTTAGCTGCAAGACAAGCCGCAAATGAGCTTCACCATATTAAGTAAGGACGGATTCTGGATTAAGAGATCATAATTTCAATTTTTTTAATTTCAAAAGGGATTACTATTATTGTAAATTTACAAAAAAAAATTATTAGATCATAATGTTTATTTGATTTCAGCTTGATTAATCAGATAAAATATGTAAATTTCAATAACAAAAATACGTATTTTTTCTTTTTTGGCGGCGCCTTCAAAATTTTGAAATATATTTTTTCTACCCTGTATTTTTTTTTAAACAAACTTATTACCTCTATCCCACGCATAAAGTTTCTAACTTTCATCATGTTGAATAGTGTTCTCATCACGAAAAAAATGCAAAAAATCTCATTTCTTAAATAATTCAATTTTTATAAAATAAAAACATTTTGTTTCAAAATAAAAATTATGCAATTAAAACCTAAATAAGCAGCAATACTTTTGTCTCATTTGGAGAGAAGGAAAAAAAAAGAATTTACCCTCAGTAAACATTGAACTCGAGACATTTTGATTTGATAAGAAATGTTTTATCAAGTAAGGTATCGAAAGAGAAATCCAAAGAGAAATGCTCTCCCTTCCTCCAAAATCCCCCCATCCAAACAAGCCCTCAATGAATTGACAAATTTCATGATGACTTGGGAAGACTTGAAGAAATGAAATTTGTGTTAGAAATGGTCTGAATTATATGAATATTGAAGAAACCAATCTTACTTTTGGATTGTCTAACTGCTTGCATCAAAAGAGCAAAAGTTGCATCACATCTCAAACTCTTTATTGAATAATTCCAAGTAATATCATCTCCTACAACCGCCTTATTCTCACCTCCTATTATGCAGCTGTTAAAGAATCTTCCTTTATTAGACCATAAAATCTTTTATTTATTTTTTGAGTTCGATTCATGTCTTCTCATGCCCTTTTTCCCTCCTCCTTTTCTCTTAGAACACCTAATGTTCTTACTAACTATGGACGAAGCTAGAACTTTAGATTTGGAGACAAAAACCAATAAAAGGGTTTCGGAGAAAATACTGAAGGAGGGGCGAATTTGGCAAACTAATAACAAAATGCTTAAAAATTATATATATATATATATATATCATAGTTCTAAACAATCTTGGGGGCGGCCACCCTAGTTCCGTCTATGAGTGAGACTGATTTAAATTCCGTCAGAATTGTGTATGCAAAGTCTTAATAAAAAAATTGAACCCTTGAACTTTTTCAACGTGATATACAAACAGGGTTCGAATAAATATTTTGTGGGTTCGAATATGTGACCTTAGTTTACTTAGTATTAACAATCAACTTACCTCAGGGCGAAGGATGGCGGCCACTCTTAATTTTTTTTTTTTTAAATGTCAAATATTTTATAAGAAAAAATTTATTTTATTTATCTATCTATTTATTTTTGGTGTGAAATTTCCTCTCCATGACTTTTTTTTTTTCTTTTCTTTTTAAGTTTACTATAATGCGTATTCTTACTGATTTCATCATTTAAGTTCATGGTCCGCCCTCAACTTACCGACTATACTGCATTCTCCTACCTTTGGCTGTAATGCAATACAAAAAGTAACTCTGTCTTTGGTAGAACCAAATAGATCAAGAGACAATGGAATATTTCTTGTTGTGGAATATTTGTTATTGTGGGTTAGTTTTTTTCAGAATATTCAGGAATAAACTTGATGGATGGATGTAGACACAAGCAAAGCAAGATAGAGGGCAATTTGCACACAAAAGTGTTTTTGAGTCTCTGAAAATAGTCTCATTATCATAAACATACAAGAACCAAGATACAACTCGTCAAATGGATTCAAGACTTGTGCATGTTTGAACTAAAATTAGCAAGTCCCTGGGTGGGAGCATCTTTTATTGGATTACAGAGCTTCTCCCCTCACTTGAGTTTTAATGTGGGATGGGTTTCAAAGCATTTTTAGTGCCACCTATTAGCCTTCATCCGCACCCTGAAATTTCACAATCTCAACCAATACTTGTTCAAGCACATAACAGTTATTCAAGAATTATTATCGACTTATTTTGGCTATATAAGAATAGCTATCAAAACTTATTTGTTAGATCAAACTGATCTAAGACTGGAATTTTATCAGTACGGTGCTGACATATCTCCTCTCAGTACTTGGAACCAAATTGCTAAAAAGCAACCCCCTTCCCCCTCTCATATCTACTGTTTTATCTAATACTAGTAGTGCAAAAGAGGAGGGATGATAATTTGACTCATGACTCGTTGACCCACTCTATCCTGGTGCTTTTTGGGACAAATCAGACCCGCTCCATAAAGAGAATGGGGCATATCAAGCCCACTCGCGTCGGGGCTAAATTTCGTGTGAGACCAGCCCCGCCCCACCTCATTCTACCTCATCCATATTGTATTATTATTAGACCTAATCATGTTTAATTTTCTCTTCAATATACTGATTGTACTTGTTTAAGGATTGATTTGGGATAAAATGTACTTGTTGGAGGCTCTATCTCTATGCTAATATTAATTATTATTATTATTTTATAAAAAAAAGTAGGGCGGGACGAGATTTTTTTATCCGCAGCAAATCATGGATCACCCGCCCCTATCTGCCCCATTGCCATCCTACAAAAGAGGTAAAATGTATAGGGTGACTTTGCAATACTTGTTAGAAGTGCTAATGCCTAATTTTAACAATGTAAACCAATAAAGCAAAGATTGATTGGTTTCTATCTGGAACCCACAATCTTGTTAATATACCACTGGACCTTTGATTGTTACATTAGTGGAATATTACCCCAAAAATTACCATTTTCATTCCTTTCTGCTTCTCTTAATCACAATTATTAGTGAGAATATAAAACTTAAATGCAACATGTCAACTTATAGAAGAAATTCTCTCTAATTGCTTGACCTAACCAGGTTGGTTTTAGTGCTAAGATGCACGCACTGTGCTGAACCAATATCAGGTGTTTGCGTCATTTGATCCGAAGACTAGGATAGCTGCTCAGTTAAACAATGTAAAAATGTGCTCCTTGTAGAATAAATTCTCTTTAATTGCTTGATTGGCTATGGTGCACAAACAACTATCTCAATCGTCGGATTAAACGATCCGACACCTGAGATTGATAAATGCTGTCAGAATCATAAATGGACAGTTTTTTCTACCTGATTCATTTTCAAAAACTTTTTTCACGAAAGAAAACTAGTCCAAATACACAAGACTGCAGAGCATCATCTATAACTATGCATGTCCTGATTATAGTTAAGGATTCTAACACATGACAATCTTATTTCCAGAAAACTTGCAACTATCTATCAAAGTAACCATATATAACATAGACTGAGTTTGTAAATTTTTAGTTTTCAGAACTGAATTTCCTCAAGGTCCTATATTTCTGAGATAACACTTAATTCGTGTGCAAACGCGCAAATTAAAATTCACTTTAACGTGAAAGCTAAAAGAATGAAGACAAGTTAGATAAAGGTAAAGAAGGAATAAAAACCAGAAAGTAGGAGCCACTATCAGAAGCAAGTAGGCAACAGAAAGATAAATGATTTCTACTGATGGAACTCGAAACCACCCCGACTGCATCCTCAAACCAAACATTCCCACAATCCCTCCCATCAAAGAAAAAGGAAAGAAAGGAAAAGTTTAAAATAAATAAATAAAAGAAAATGTTTACCTGATAGCGACTGAACGAACAAAGAAACAGGAGAATATCCTCCTTTTGAAGGCACCAAATCAGCATCCAACCTAGACAATATCCTCCTACTGTGTTGAGCTTCAGTACTATGAACAGTATTTAATGTTCAAAAGAGCTGCAGTGATCAAAATCTACCAACCCACCTTTTTCTGGTAGTTATTTTATGCAGTTGATCTTTAGGGGTCTATTTGATGCAACTAAAGACTGTTCAAAGTACAATGTCTAGATTAATTTATTTATTTTTCCGAGAACCAAGCATATAATTTCATTCCAGAAGTCTCGTATATACTTTAGACATCAAATTCCACTTGTGCACAGAAGAACAGAAAGTTGAATATAGCTAACTTGCTCAATTTAAAGGAATTAACATTTTGGATTAGAATGCTACGATGTTTTCTAACTTCAAACTATACACAGTAAATGCTTGTCTTACTGTAACACTATTTCTAGCATCGTCCTACTTCCCACCAGAGAAACAGAAGACTGTATGGCAGAACTCGAGAAAAGTATTTCAACGATCCATCTTGGCAAAACGTCCCCTGATTCTTGTCCTACTTTCTGCCCTAACTTTCCGCGACTCATATCTTATTTGCTTCTCATACCTGTGAGTACATAGTTTCAAAACATTACTAGAGTTTTTTAAATAGCCGTAGAAACATATATGATATTATTATAACACAAATTTACAGTAAATCCGCCTCAAAATTCAAGTTATTTTACAATTACACCAGATAAGAAATTAACAAATCGAATCTTATGTATATCCATTAGAACTGAAAACTTCGACCAACTGTCAAGATAACCATTTTCTTGGACCAATTCAATTGTGAAACATCAACCAAAACTGATGAAAATGCAGTATACATCTCTACCGGAGCTAAGACAAATTCCAGAAGACATCTTAGAAAGCATTTCGAGACAACTAATGCACCTCACCCTGCGCCAGCAAATTTACTCTCTTAAATTCACAGCTCCATGCAGCTTCATAATTTCATGTCAATTAAAATAGCACGGGGTCATCTCTTTTTTTTTTTTTGTCAATTGTAAATGAATCGTGTTCTTGACCAAAGTATAATTACTTCAACAATGATCCACCGGTAAAGGGTTCCTAGATACTAAGATTGCATGTCATAAGTTTTGGAAGGAAAGAAGCAAAGAAATAATTGTAACTACTGTTATATGCAATATGAAGAATAAAGCTGCATACCTCCTGGTTTTCTTCTTCTCCTTGTACCGTGAAAGTGCACAGTCCCTTTCCTGACTGTTTAGTTCACGAACAGGAACCGTGGGAACAATCTGGACGGTTTCAGTAGTGACAGGATGATGTGAATTGTCTTCACGGCTGCCATTGACATGCCCACCATTGACATGCCCGCCATTGACATGCCCCATACTGTCACCACCATCTGAATCCTTATTGGGAATCAAGAGGTTCATATCAATGTATCTATCTAATACGGTAGAAGGGAATCCCTGATCAGGAACCTCGTCCCCATTTCCACACCAGCGTAATGAGCTAGCCTGTATGAAAGCGACATGGTCACTTGTTTTCATTTATAAGTACACCAGGTTGAGGAAACAGTTACGACGTGCTATAGAAAACAGAGAAAAAGAAATAGAAATTGAACTTTTTGAAAAGCATCAAGATCCTTTTCTTTTCTTTTATTTTTTCATTTGAAAATGATAAAGAGCTTAAATGTTCTCAATAACCAAGTTTAGTTCGGTTGAATGTTATTAAGACCAGTTTAAACTATAGAGTAACCTGCCCACTACAAAATCCAGTATAAAGTTATTCATGTGCTATATGCATACTCATGTTAAACTAGCTTGATTTATACGTCCTTAAGGAGAAATTCAAATGTTTTGAACAAGATCCTATTTTGTGCAAAAGGAAAGTCCTAAAATCTCTTCAAGTGTTTATTAACAAGAGTTTGCTCTCTAATCAAATCAAATTGGATATTATCAGGTTTCTGCTATCAAGTGTAGATACCTTACATCCTTCCAGTTTTAAAATTTTGATTTATTGGCGTAAGTATGCTTCTCAATCAAAACAAGAAATGGATTGGAGAAAACTTGATAGTTAATGTAGTAAATGAAAAGCAAAGAGACTAAAGAGGTTCACCTGGAATGAAGAAGCAAATGTTGGCTCTCTATTTTGACTAAGACTTGCATCCTTTTGCACAGATTGGTGGTCATGTCCAGGAACAAGGGGCTGAAATCTAATGACGGGTTGAGTCTCGCCTTCACAATCACCAGAGTCGGGCTCCAACTTAGACATTTCTCGGAGCTGGCAAAGTATTTCTTCCTTGTGTTTCCCGCATGTGGCATTTCGATTCTAATTCAATACAACCTAATGTTGGTTAAATTTGCTACTGGTAACAAAAGCTCTAATACATACCAAATCGTAAGCGTCTCATTCGCAACAATAACCACATGCACACATTGATAGCAACTAGGAATATGGACAAACATTAATCAATGTTTGTATAATCAAAGATGAGATCACTACCCTATGTAACTGTTGCCCCCAAGCAAAGCTCTAAGGAATTTCAGCAGAAAAGAGCATGCTTTCAAAGTTATCCAATTACAACAAATATAATCAAAGTTCCATGCCTTAGAAACGACACACAGCTCAAATCTAATTGATGCTTCTTTTATCTTCAATATTGCAACCAACAATTCATAAGCATAAGATTCTAAAGGCAAAGGTCATGGGCTTAATCAAATATCAAGTTGGTCCAACCCCCTACCCCCATCTCAAAAGAAAGAAAAAAATGGAAAAAATCTAAATTTGCGAAGGCTTGTCTGTCAAATCTTAGCAGAAATTCTATTAGGAAAAAATAAATTAGCATGGTATATTCTCAAGTAAAGGTTGACCATACTTCTATTTAAAACAGTAATATTGATATTTTGACTAACTAAGTATTCCCTTCGTTACTTAATATAAGTCGTTTAGAACATGTAGCAAAAATTAAGGAAGCAAAAAATAAGTTTTTTTTAATCAAAATATCAATATTACTCTCTTATAAATAGAATTAGTGGTATACAAGTCCTATTTAAAAAAATAATATTGATATTTTGACTAACAAAATACCTTTCTTTTTACTTAATTAATTTTCGCTACATTTCCTACGGGAATTATATTAAGGAATGGAGGCAGTATCTTTTTTTGCTTACTTAATTTTTGCTACATGTTCTAAAGGAATTATATTATGGAATGAACTTACTACCTCCATCCCTAACCATAAGACTTTCATTACATGTTACGAAAATTAAGGAAACAAAAATTAAGATGTTTTTAATCAAAATATCAATATTACTCTCTTAAATAGAATTAGTGGTATACAAGTCATACTTAAAAGAGTAATATTGATATTTTAATTACCAAAAAAAATCTTAATTTTTACTTCTTTCATTTTTACAACATTTAATGAAAGTCTTATACTTAGGGGAATGGAGGTAGTATCATATTACAAAAACATGAATTGACCAGAAAATTAAAACATTTTCCTTTGGGAGTGAATGAAACAGACCTTTGGTAGTGGAGGAACCCCCATAGCCTGAAAATTATGCCAAGCTGAAGAACTATTAGACATTATTAAATCATCAAAACTCCCCACCGAAGGCGTCTCCCAAACCAACATATCAGAAAACCCATAACTATTCTCGCTTCCATTATTACTATTACTATCAAAATCAACAACTTTTTCTCCATCGAAATCATCACCAAGCAAAAGGGATTTCTTAGTAACATCTTGAAACCCAAGAATTCCCAAAAGTTCATTAACAGAAGGGCATCCAGTAAAGCCTTCAAGAGGCCTCCGATTATGGAAAGATCCAATGTTGTTGTGGGACTCCCAATCACAGTTCTGACATAAAACAGAGGTGTCCGTACAACAGAAAATGGTACCAGGGGTTGAATCACATGTGTCGCAGAGTAGCCAACGAGTGTGCTTTGTGAAGAGCTGATTGGTTGAATGGACTTCCTTGTCACATCCCAGACATAGCTTAGCTGAATCAGCTCTGCAATAGAGAAGAGCCGTTGATTCTCCACAGAAATCACAGAGTCGTGATGAAGAAGATTCCTCAGAATCTTGCAGCTGTCCTAAGGTATTCATAATCATTGCTTTTTTTTTAAGATAAAAATCTTGAAATACTATGAAATCTTGAGATTTAAGAAAGATTTCTGGTACTAATTTTACCGTTGTTGGAAAATGGGAGATGGGAAAGGAACCTTATCGGGAACTAAGGATTTGAGTGTTTAAGTGTGGATTTTTTCTTATATGAGGTTTTGGCGTTGATTTTTTTGGGGGTTGGGAAATTGATTTTGGCGGCATGTTAAGATATGGGCAAATGGACAACTTGTTAATCGTCTTTCTTTTGACCATGGATGTGGTAGTTGTTGCGCGGGCAGAGAGGACCACGTCGCTTCACTGAAAATGACAAAATATCCGAGACGAAGTTAGGATTTTTAAGTTCAGGCAAAAAATTATAATAATATGCCGAATTACATATAAATTTTTTTAAAAAAAATACTGGGAGAATTTGATCAAATATTCTGAACTACATATAAAATTTATTATATCTAGTAGAATTTTTAAAAATCTCTGATGCGACTGCCCCACAACCAGCCCCTATCTTCGTCCTTGGAAATGTCAAAGGCTGATGGGTTATGGAAAAAAATTGGAATGTTCTTATTTTGTGTCACGTTCTTTATCTCATCAATAAGAGATTGACATGTATTAATTTTTGTGTGTAGTTCCACTATTCCATCTCTCAATTGGCATGAGAGATTAATGAATTCCGTGCATCTGAGCGCTATCTCAAATTTTGAAATTAATCACATATCTATGTTCATAAACAATTCGACTTTTATAATGGAAGGCTAATGAGAACTCCACCTCAACTATGTTCTTTGTCTTCTCTACTTTGGTGTCTTTCTTTTATTTAATGTGGTGTTATTCTGTTGGTTTTTTATGTTTTGTTGTATTGAAAATATACAGTCCAGTTTCCTGTCTTTGAACGCCTTTTAATTCGATACGTGTGGGAGACATGATATGGTAGTTGATTTCATTTTTTAAAAGGATCGATGGTTGAGATTTATTAGAGGAGAGAGAAAAAGCTAAAAGAGTACATATGTAATTTTATTAGAGGAGAGAGAAAAGTTGCAGTGAAAAGTTAAAAAGGGTGGGTTACAGAGAGGAGAGAAAAAGTTGCGGTGAAAAAAGAAACGCGTGTTCTCCGTTAGAAACACACGCGTTCACGTATGTTTTTATTAGAGAACGCGGCGTTCTCTCTCGAAGAACTCACGTTCTCTCTCGAGAAACGCACGCGTTCTCCGTCAATAAACACATTTTTTATTAGAAACGCACATTTTTTATTAGTGAGCGTATGTTTGCTGATTATTGAGCATGCGTTACCGGTCGATAAACACGTGTTCTCTATTATAGAAGCGCACGTTTTTTATTATTGAGCGACGTGTTCTCGATTATTGAACACCGCGATTCAAGTAAAAAAGAGAAAAAAGAGCTCAAAGTTTATCTACTAAAAATACACTTGTTTTTTATACAACTAGTTGGATCAAGCAGATGCAAAAAGATCTAATCCGATGGGTGACAAAGCGTGTCACGTATATACTGAATTTTCTTGTTCAGCACCTGAGCCAAGGTGGAAAAATATATGCAGTGTGAACATGTAGATTCTTCAAGAGAAAACGTTTCAATCAATCAATCATCATGGACAAAACCCAATTGCAAAATCTTTTAGGGGCCATGCAAACAATGCACATCCTTTTCGTTTGTCATTCACGAGTGTTTCTAGCAGTTACTACTCACCAATTACACTCTAAGCAGCAACAAGATAGTCAAACTCATCCTCCTCAGTTGACTCATACGATCTTACGAGTTTTAAAAAGTTTTACATATTAGATTATAAGTAAAATTGGTATAAATTTGTGGGATCAGACTCGAAAAACGTAAAATTATACTATTCGAATTAGCTATTTTCCCTCAAAAACAGGTTTTAGCTCAACTTGAAAAAGTACCATAAAGCTTTTAAGGTTTGTGAAACAAGGTTCATAAAATGAGTAGGTGAAATGAAAGAAGAAATCTGGGACACGAGATTCAGGACAGCCTCATTACAAAACGAGTTGTCTATGGTTGTATGAAGGGGACACAACCACCGTTTCTATCATGTAAAGTACTATTTTTTTTTTAAAGTCCAGCTGGGCGATTACCCCTTAAAGAGGAGAGAAAACTGCCTCACAGGAGGAGGAGATTGCCCTATAAAGGAAGATTTAAGCTTGCCTCATATATGGGGAGGGTATCAAAGCTCGGGCATACTCGATTACTGAGTCGAGGCATTCGCATCTGAAATTTTACTGACTCTTTTACCATATAAAGTATTGGAAAAGCAAATAAGCCCCACGTACTACAGTAATTAAAAACCCACAAAAAAGAACAATGAAGAAGACTCTACTTTCCTTCACTTTTTATTTTTAGAGAAAATCACTATTTATACCCATTAAGTATCTTTGAAAGGCAAGTTATGACCCTTAATTTTTTTAGGTGCCAAAATTGCACTTGATAATTTACTTTGTGCTATTTCTAGACAAAATCGGCGGAATCCCAGGCGAGAGAGCGGCGTTCACATGTGCGGCCCGCACATGCACATTTTGAGGGGTATAATAGTCAGGACAATCCCATTCTTTTTCTCCAAAAAAAAAAAAAAAGAAAAACTGAAAAAGAAAAGAAAAAAATTTCCTCTTCTTCTCCGTCACTCACCTCACCCTTCACCACTCACCCCACCCCACCCTCTCTTCTTCTCCGCCACTTTCCCCTTCTTCTCCGCCACTCAGCCCACCCCACCACACCCTCCACCACTCACCCGACTCTACCCTCCCTCTGGATCAAGGCCACTCACTCCACCCCACCCTTTCTTCTTCTCCGCCACTTTCCCCTTCTTCTCCGCCACTCAGCCCACCCACCACACCCTCCGCCACTTTCCCCTTCTTCTCCGCCACTCAGCCATGACGCCACCAAAGTTGCTCCCAGCTTCACAGAAGGAGCAGCCATACCAGCTCGGTGTCATAAGTGCGGTGAATTTCTGGCTATGTCCGGCGGCGTTTCGGCTGCTCCGGCGGAGACTTGGATTTTTGGAATCCCTAGAACAAGTGCTTACTAATGGTGTCAATGAAACTGGGGGTTTTGTTACTCCAAATTAATCAAGCTTTGGGGTTTTTTTCTTGATTTTTGTTTTGCAGGTTGATTTTTCTTGATTTTTGATTTTTTTCTTGATTTTTGGAATTGGGGTTTTTGATGAAGTATAAGGATTTTTTATTTTATTTTTTATACGGGTATAGTTTATAATTTTGAATTTTTTATGATTTGGATTTAGTTTGGGATGGATCTTGATTGGGTTTCTTGGTTGAGGAGAGATGGAGATTTAGGGTTGGGATTTTGGGGATTGAAGTTTGAAGGAGGGAGGGGGAAATGGGAAGAAGAGGGGGATTTTTTTATTTTTTTAATTAAAATAAGTGAATAGACGAATTTGCCCCTGAAATATCGTGCATGTGAGCCGCACATGTGGTTCGCCACCTGCCCTTGCCGGATTCCGCCGATTTTGTCTAGAAATAGCACAACGTAAATTATCAAGTGCAATTTTGGCACCTAAAAAAATTAATGGTCATAACTTGCCTTTCAAAGATACTTAATGGGTATAAATAGTGATTTTCTCTTATTTTTAAGAATTTTCTATGATACTATCTATGATATTTATGTCTAAAAGATGTACCCACTATCTTACAGTTAGGAATTCTCTATTTTCCACTATCTTAGGAATTCTCTGTTTTAATTTGATGTTCCCTTTCATGTCCTACCAATAAAAAAAGAAATATATTAAATTTTTAGTTAAAAAATGATAATATAAAAAAAAATAGTGAAACCCACAAAAATAAAATATACACATAACAAATATCTATTCTTGGAGATACAGAACGGTACAGACGATTTTTTGCCCCATCTTGCTATAGCTTTCTTGGCCTCCAAGAAGTTTCAATATCACTAACCAACGGACAATTCTGATATGGACCATGACCCTGGTCCAGAAGTTGCCACGTCGCTCCTCTTTCAAAAAAAAATTCATCTCTCAGTCACAGTTAAAATACAAAAAAAATAGTCCTGATATGGACACAATTAAAAGTAAAAAAATATTTCCCTCCTCATTTTATAGTGATGTGACAAGTTTGTACAATTTTTGTACTTTTAACTCTGTCCATATCAGGATTATCTTTTTGTATTTTAAGCGTGATCGAGCGATGAAATTAAACGAGGGCGACGTTGCGGTTCTGCATCAAGTGGAGCAGTGCCTCTGCACGCCTCGTTCCATATCAGAATTTTCCTTAACCATATTATCTTTTCAACCATCCACGAGACGAGGCCCTACTCCTGCTGGCTGCTACAACTACCACTCCAGCTCCTATGTGAAATAGGAAAAGTTTTGCACCGTACATAATAATTTAAGCTGTCAAATGATAGTTTTGAACGGTCTAAATTTGGAGAGAGAAAAGTTTTTATTTTTTTATATTTTAAATCCAGCCGCAACTCTTCTTTATCCAAATTTGGACAGATTAAAACTATCATCTTGCAAGGTACAAAATTTTCCCTGTTCAGCATAGGAGCCGGACTGTACAACTACCATTCAATTCTTCATTCATCTGCAACCACTCCCTCTTCAGCCGGTTCACTCAATCCTTTATTTGTGAGAATGGCCCACATCCCCTCACAAGTCACATGAATTAAGTGAAACTTACATTTGCGGGCTCTACTTAATTCATAGGAAGGGATTGTGAGCAGTGACGAAGTAAGGAATTGTATATGGATGCGAAAACCGCAACAGCATGCCGAACTACATAAAAAATTTCAAAAAAAAAAAAAAAAATTAGAGGAACAAATTTGATCAAATATTCTAAAATATATATAAAATTTAATATGTCTAGTAATATTTTAAAAATCTCGAGGGAAACCCCTAGAATCATCTCTTATTGTGAGGTCAATCCCTATAACAATAGTCTTAATATTGAATTTTCCCTCTTGAGCGAATGATTACTGTATCGGGAAGGTGGGCAAATGTAAAGAAACATATATCAGAAAAAAAAAAAGAAAGAAAAGGACTTGAGAATAAAGTTCCTATACTTTTAATTTAGGTTAAAGTGGAGGAATAAATAGCAGCTCCCTCATATAAGGCAAAGGTGGAGAATTTTCTTTTTAGTACTTTGGCAAAGGTGGAGAATTTTCTTTTTAGTACTTTATGCAAATTGAGCAAATCCCCCCTACGAATATTTTCTAAGTTGAAAAACCTAGTTGTGGCCTTCCGTGCAACGTCCATCCATATTTTCGAATCTTTATTTGCAAGGTGAAATTTTATTGTCCGAACACTTGGGGATTAATAAAAAAAGAAAAAGATTCATTTACAAATATATTCTTAGAGATTTTCTTCTTCAATTTATACTATAATTTTTTATAGTCAATTTTCTTCTACATATATTCCTCCTAATAGTAATGATCATGCTGTAAGTCCTGGCCGATAGTATGACATAACTATTTGGTAATTGTTGATGCTATACCAAAATAATTAAATATCACTAAGTCAAAAGAAGAGAAGAAACATATACATGTACATAAATAAATTTTGCTTTTTTTTTGTCAGTAGACTTTTATTTTAATTTTTCTATCTATAACCTATTTTTTAGAAGGTCGTGCATGACGCGAAGGTAAAATTTTTATTTACTATCCGCTAGGTCACGGGTTCGAATACCAAAAACTGACTCTTTATGAAAATATAAGGGTAAGACTACGTACATCGAAACCTTCCTCCTACCCTCTTGATGCAAGAGCCTTGTACACTTGGTACGACCTTTAAAACCTATTTTTGAGTTACTGCGTTTGTCAAATTAGCATAAAAATGGTAATTTTCGTCAACTTTTGGTCACATGATCTGCATATTTCTTCTGTTTTAAAGACATTTTTTGTCAATTTAACAAATAATAGAAGTAGCTTCATTTCAAGAATAGGAAATAGAACAGATCTAATACATTCTTCGACTAAGGAAAATCAACATTGCCACAATAATCCTATGCAATAGCTAAGCTACTAATTAAACTAGTTTTTGTAGATTAGTAATAATGACTATTTCAACCTTCCAAGAAGCTCAAATATGGGAGCTAGAACTTATTTCAGCTAGTACTGATCAGGCTTTTTTTACTGGTTTGGCTTCAACAAGTGAATGAGTGAGCCACTTAAATGAAGAGACATGACCTCATTGGTAGATCCAATAAGCTTCCCGCCAATGAAGACCGCGGGGACGGGTGCATTACACCCCATCCTCAACAGAGCTTTCTCAATTTCCTTGGCTTCTGGATCATGATCAATTTCGTGAACATAAGGTGAAAACCCAACTTCTTGAAACAGAACGTTCACAGCATAGCACAAACAGCATGTGCTTTTGCTGAAAATCACTAGTCCATTTTCGGAAACCAACCTTTGTACCTTGTCCATGTTTCTTCTTCTGATGATGATGATTATTCAAGAAGCTTGCTAAAAAAGGAAAGGAGAGAAAAGATTACTACTTTACCTCTTATCAAATTCAAAGATTTTCGCCTTCTTAGTTGAATCACGATCTGATGGAGGGAAGAAAGATGTTTAAGCTGAAGGATTGCTTTGGAGTAGAGTTCTTCTCGCGCTACTCTTATTTATATATAAAAAAATGGGTCTAAAAAAAACAACATTCAAAAGATTGTGGTCTTTACAAAGATGCCGAAAACATCTACTTATTAAAGTTACTTTGTATATATAGATACTATTTTGTTCCAAGCACACCAAACAAGTTGGTTCATACACATAGAAAGGTTATATCAGTAAAGATTACAACAAAAGCACCCAGAAAATTCTTCAAAGGTAAAAGATTCTCTCCCCAATCTACACCTTATTATATTCCCTGGTAGAAAGATCACAATTCTATAGCTTTCGGTGGCTTAAGATTCTTTCTTCTCCCACCACTAACTCACATATTGCCCTTCCTTCCCACAGGAAAAAATACACGTGAATTCATATATACGTTCTTGGTATTTATTCTTGATGGACTGCTCACATTGAATTCACAAAATTGAGCTGCAATACGTATATTATATATACAAATAAAATACAAAGATCATACATATACGTACACACATGTAAGCTTAAGTACATATACATATAAGCACCAATGTATCATACAAGTACAAGATACATAAATCATATACATATAATAAATAAGTGTATCACAGAGAAATCCATCATTTTGGACTAGCCGGACAAGCACCAAGTTCGTAGAATAGTGCCTTGATCAATGCTGTGGCACATGCAACGTGATCGAGCTCTTTGGTAAACATCACTACAACCTTCTTCAAAGACAAGTCTCTAATCCTATTCATTACCACAAACAATATCTGCAACAATGTGGAATGCTCAAGTAATGCTAATTGAGATGCAATTTGCTACTAAGTCGACAAACTGGGAGAGCTTAGTGATCTTGAGGGAGATTTATGATGTCTTAAGTGATGAAGTGAAGTGAAGCGAAAGTTCTATGATTGGACACTGGCTCAAGAGGAAGCAAGTAGGGAAGCCGAGAAGATGAGAATGAAGCTGACAGACTCATACATGCAAGAAGTGGAAAACTTGGAGTCTGTTCCAGATATGGTACATCATCTTGGTGGAAGGAACATGGAGCTGAGTGACCAGGCCAAATCAGCACTCACATTTGATATTTTTATCATTGCCTTTTCAATCTGCTGTATTATATATGCCATCTTTTTTAAAGAATATTGATAGCCAAAGCATGATCGGGTTTAACAGTAAATACATAATACAACTCATTGATATGAAAGTTTTATTACAGATTGCAAACGGCATGGAGAAAATGAACTTACAATTGTAAACTAGATAGCATAGCACAAGAGTAAAAGTCTTAATTGAGAGAGACAAGAAACCTTGCAGCTATAGTATAACAGAACGAGCAACAGTTATAACAATTTCCCAACGAAATCTCCGAGTATTCCGAATAAGGGGCTATACTGCTCTATCTCGGAGAAATCCACAACAAAAGAAAAACAAGCTAGAAGAAGACTAAAAACCTTATGCTATGAGAGACAAGAAACCTTACAGCTATACATAGTTCTTCCTCGATCATAATGGTTGCAATAAGCAGCAAGTAATTTGTCATTTGCTAATAAAATCTCTCAAAACGGGGCTATGCTGCTCAATCTTGGCAGTCCTCCTCCAATTCTCTACTGCTCTCTTGACCGTGGTGTTTGCCTTGTGTATCTCCTCAGCCGAGAACTTGTGTTCTACTATTCCCAATGGTCCAGGTTGTAGAACCTTAATAACAGTCTCTATATCCCGTTCCAGATGCCTGCGAAAAGGAACATAAGGCAATTAGCACAAATCTGAGAAATCAGGAATAATGGAGAATCAACAAGTTGAAAAATGGCAAAGACATTCATTTTCTTGTCTTATTTATGGAGACTAGAGGACAGATACAAACATAAATTATTCATTGCAAATCACCCATCCAATAACTAATGCAAGCCAAATAGAACAAGTCGCTATTAGGCTCAACATCACAAGGTATCCACTGTAACACTACCTGCAACACTTCCTGCTCCCTATAACATTTCTAATTATAGCATTTTTAATTCTTAGAGTTTACCAAGTTATAGTTTAGGTTATATGAATAAAAAAATAAATTATTTCAGTGTTACTGAAGATCGGAACCGCAATCAGAAGAAGCTATTCCAATAGAAGACGCAAATTCAGAGATACGTCAAAATCTATAGTCTATAGTCTACAAACTCTTAAAATTCAAATTCTACTGTAAGTCTCCAAGATTCAGAATTATAATTTTAGGAAACCTAATTACGAATTCTGTGAATTTTTAGCAATTCAAACTCCGATAAACACTTCGCATAATACTCTTTATTCAAATCTTATAACAAACTATTTGAAAAAACTGCGGTTGAAACCTGACAAGTCCGGAGAAGGGCAGAGAATTGGCCAGCTTCGTTAACGAAAACGCCATTTTTTCTCCAACTGCTCGTCGGAATCTGCAACGCCCTTCCTCCTTCCGACGACTGCTTCAGCTCCGCTTCAGTTGAAAAGTACTCCTTTCTTTTTATTTTTTGGAAGGAAGGAAAAGTGGGTATATGTTGTAACATTTGGGTCGGATCCAAACCGTTGTTTTAAATTGAAAAAATGTTTTATAGCCCGCGGCCCTTTTACTATGACACGGATTCCTCATCATGGGCCAGGATCTCTAACAGTAACCTTTAAAGCCCATTTCTAGCCTTCCAAGGTACAAAAAAATTCAAGTGCAATTTAAGTGTATTCCATTTTAAAATCGAACGCAAAATTTTAAGTTTATAACGCATATTTTCTTCATAAACACTCAGTGCTCTTGCAATCCGGTAATCAGGAGTGAAATCAGACCAATAAATTATAGCTTGCCTTCCTTGTACAAACATTCAACTCACCCAGTGCTGAAATAACAATGCGAACCTATATAAATTTCTTTTATCAGGAGGTGGAACCCAACCCATTAATTTGATTCCATCATCCAATTCTAAGTTTCTAACTACTTGTCAGGACCTACGGGCCAAGGGGCCGTCTCAGGTAACAGGGCCGTGTAAGGGATTTGTTTGGACTGAACGGAGGTTAGCCCTCGAGTGCAAAGGCTTAAAGGAGCTTGACTGTAAACTCACCCTCGCCTTTCAATAGCAGTTTAAGTTGGACGAAATAGAAACAAAATTTATTATTAGTGGTCAATTGAATAATAAATTAAAGGTGTAATTTAAAAAATAACAATAAAGATGCATTGATTTCTTAAATGTGGCAAACAATTTGGGATATCTCAAGAAGTGAAACGTTGCAAACAATTTGGTACGGAGGTAGTATGCTACAATATAGATTTGAAAGAAAAAATTGGCAGATAATAACTTTTGTACCGCTAAGGCTCCAGTACGAAACACAAATTGTTCTGCACCGTGCATAAAAATTAATAGTCGTCGGATCAAGAATCGGACAGCTGAGATCATTGTTCTTAAAATACCTATTATTCGTAACATTTTAAGTAAAATGAACTCAACTTTCTGATGCATGATTCGACGGCTATTAATTGTTCTGCACAGTTCAGAACATTTTGTGTTCCGCACTGGAACCAAACTGCTTTTGTATGCAATTGGCTACATGGCTGAACGTCTCCAGATTTAGCACGTGCTAAACGCATACAGAGCCATTGGATTCACACCTTTTAAATCTAACGGCAATTAGACACGCGGCTGTCAAATGAGCTGTCCACACTTAATCCAAATTGTGTAAATTTTCCCCCTGTTCCCGTCCAGTTTGAGATTCTCCATAATTTTCTCTTTCCCAACCGCGATTTTGGTCCAAAAATCTCGGATTAATCACTCTATTTCGGCATCATGACTATCATGTAGCACAATATCACTAATTTGGAGTTTCAATATACCAAAAAAATCTAAAATCGCTTAATATCATTCTTGTTCTTCATTTTCCTATTTTTTTCAATATACCAGGGCAGACTGTTTTGGATGATTTTGTGGTTGATGGTATGTTTTTTAATGTTAATACAACTATTGTTCTTGTTATTTTTATGGAAATAGTTGTATAATCTAAATTATACCAATTTAATTTGCAGAACTGTATATATTGTTCATTATGAATGTGTGTTTGTCCGTTTACAACTATTATGAATTAGTAGCATAGCTATTATGTGTCAAGATAATTAGTAGCATAGTTATTATGTATCAAGCTAATAGCTATTGTGCACATAACTTACAATTATTATACACATGGCTTACAACTAATTAGTAGCATAGCTATTGTGCACATAACTTATAGTTATTATACACATGACTTACGCATATTATAATTATGTGTTTACACATATTATAATTAATTTTTTAAAAGTTTTTGTTATTGTTTTGTCTAAACAATACCAGTTTTAACACTTGTTATGTTTTTCTATATCACCTATTATATATAGACTTTCAGGTCCGAACAAAATAGCTATTAAATCTAGCGGGTTTTGCAGATTGAAGTTTTCCAATTTAAGTTTTAATCAATGAAGATGATTAAATAGGGTTTAGTGGTGGACGATTATGGATTAATGGTGAAATTGTGCCTTATAGTTATGGAAGATTCAAGGTATCGTGGTTTGGCAATTTCAAAATTCAAATTTAAGCGCCGTAGGCGACAATAAGGAAGAAGATGAACGGTTAAAAAATTGTCGCGCAACCCTAATTTCTATTCGGATCGAGTGTGGTAGTATTTTTGGCATCGCGTGTTACTAGTCACTAGATCTAAGACTTCTAAATCTGATGACTATTGTTATGTTCAGCAGATGCTAACATTAGGGTGTTCAGCACCCGACTCAATTTTGTACGTGCCTACTTGGCATCAATGAGAACACACCCTTTCTCTTATCAAGGAACAGCGTACTCAAGACTGCACTCGCAGGTGACTCGAGAATCGGGATTAATCGGGTTAACGGGCCAATTTGGTTTTACTTTTACATTTACCTCTCTTAAGTACTATCTTTTATCACAAGTCCTTAGCCCCATTGGGGCAAAGGCTTGCCCACGAACATGAGGTCGTGGGTTCGATACCCTCCCCTTACATGGGGCAAGCTTTAAATTTCCCCTTCTATAGCTACCATACTCCTCTTGGGAGACACCTCTCTCCCTACATGGGGCAATCGCCCAGTCGAACATCAAAAAAAAAAAAAAAAAAGTCCTATCTTTATCCCACTACAAAAACAGTTGGGCTTATTTGGTTGCTTCTCAGTTCTCTGTAAATCCAACAGTTGAAGACTAGGGAGTAACTGCTAGCTCGAAGCATGAACAGCTCGACGATGACGAACTTCACTACTCAAATCTCCTTCACTTGTTCGCCTCCATTTCTCTTACAACGTCGTTGCTCCGGACAATTTAAGCCTTCACAGATATTTCACCGGAGAAGAATCCTTTGCATGGCGGTCAGTGAGAAGCTGTCAATATTTATTTTTTTCGCAAATTTTTTCCATTGAGTACTCCATGTATTTGCCCTAGAGAATTCGATTTGGTTCATGTTTTTTTTTTCCTTCTGCAGATTATCTGCTAGTCAATTTAGTTAGATTCGGCAGCTAAGTTAAAAGAAGGATAATAGCTTAAATCATCATTTGAGATTGCATCAACGCCATAACATAGTCGTAGAGATTTGATGAAGAAATTAGTTAAGAAAATAATTCACGGAAAAGCGAGCAGAAACCTTATCCTTTGTTAGGTTAGCTACTGAGAACGGATTGCCTTGCTTGGTCACTTGCTAGTTATTATTGATTCTGTGTGAGAAGAAAAAGAATTAGATAATATTAGTGTTGTTTTATTGATTTTGATGTTATGAAATTGTTATAATTCGTACCGATTTATTCATTTTCAATTGCAATTTTTTCAGGAACCTTATCTGATTACAAAATTGGAATCTGCAGAGAGAGTTATCGGTATGTCTTCTTACTTTGAGCTAGTTGACGAGAAAATGCCACTTAAGCATTATAATTTAGGCTGTAGATTGAATTTGGGAAAAAATTTGAGGCCTAAAGCGCGATTGGAAAGCTAGTGAATGATAGAAATTGAGGATGTAGATGAACTGTGAGCATCTTTAGGGCAAATAAATTGTCCAAAATTTCATTTTCACAAGGATTTGCATATTAGTCTATCAGATGGCATAGACTATGATTAATCCTAGATTTGCAAAGTAATGGTTTTGTTTGGACTTGTGTTGGTTTTTTAGTTACGTGATAAGACAATAAAAATGATATTGTATACCTTTGAATTTCATGGAAACAAGCAACAGTTCCTACTTTTACAAGGTATAAATATTTCAATCGCAGAGTTAGCATAATGTGGCTTCTCTTTTATCGGAATCTGTCAAGTATTTTTCTGTAACTTAGGACTGAAATTGCAGGTTAAGTTGGGTGATCCACATATAGTCTCAAATCCTAGTGAATATCAAAAGTTGGCACAATCTGTTGCAGAGCTTGATGAGGTAGTGCACCTCTGCTGTTTTGTTAAGCTTTTTTGTTCAACAATAGAAAGCATGTGATATCTGTTGCAATCTACTTATTATACAAGACAATATTGCTCACCATGGGAACTTGCAGGTCGTTCTGACTTATAGGAGATTCAAGGATTGCGAGAAGCAACTAGAAGAATCAAAAGGTTTTCTTCCACTGGTCGAATCTTCTGGGAACTGGAAAATTCACCTCTCTCTCTCTCCTTTTCATGCGCTCTGACATTTTTTTTTCATTTTTTTATTTGTCCTCCCGGAATGTCAGTTTTGGCTAAAGAAGAAGGCATTGATGAAGAAATGACTGAGATGATAGCTTCTGAAATAAAAGATTTAACCAGTCAACTTAAAGAGTTTGAGGAGAAGCTCAAGGTTATTTTTACTAATTTTTAATTCTTGAAATGGTTTTGAGCTTTTTCATTTGTATCTCTCCTTTAGGTTGAACTTTTCTGAAGTTTTATGTCCTACCGTGATAACAGTTGCTGCTGCTCCCAAGTGACCCCCTTGATGCAAGAAATAGTATGCTTGAAGGTACTTTCTCCTGCGCTCAAGCCATGTGGTAAAATGACTAGATTGTGTTTCATGCTGTTTCTGTTCCTTGGCTTCAATTCTTTCTCCTATTTGAAATCCTTACACTTGAAGATTGTAAAAGGGAATTCAAACTTGGAACATAATTAAGCCAGGATGAATGCAAATTAAAAAAGAAAAAGATAGATTTGACGACAATAATAATAATAATAATAATAATAATAATAATAATAATAATAATAATAATAATAAAAGGCTTGGAGGTAATACTGGTCAAACTGCAGTTTTCTTTTGATGCAGAATAGGCTCTTTCTCATACAGAAATCCTTTGTTTTAAAGTGTCATTTCGTGGTTGCATCGAATATGTCATCTTGTGGACTTTCAGTTGTGATAAAAATGTATATATTTTCTTAAGTTATGATTATGCTAAACTTTCACTAAGCTGTATTTTTCAAATATTCTCTTGATAAGTTGCTTAGATGGACACCATAATCACCATGCTTCTGGTTTACATTAAACAAAATAAACTGTGTAAGCTGCAAATGGTACGATCAAAATTCTCAGAGTACCAGTCTTTTTATGATTTTTTGCAGTAAGGGCTGGTACTGGTGGTGATGAAGCGGGGATTTGGGCTGGTGATCTTGTAGGTACATTCTTCTTTGTCCTATGAGTTCCTAGTATCGCTTTATGGCATGCCAAGAATCTTTATCTGGCCATTGGATTGTCCTGTGCATTCATTTTTTATTTCTCAGAATCACAATGAATAAATTAATTCAAATTTAGAAATCTTCTCCATGCTTGAAAATAAGTTTTTGTTTCTGAGAAGATGATAAAATTACGTTTGAATCGCTTCTATCCATTTCTGAAACCATAACTGCATACATGGTTAGTTGTCCGGATAGAAGCTTCAATCTTCCTTATTTGTACTGGTTGGTGCTAATGATAATAAGCTCCATCAAAGATATGGAAATAATAGATTTAATCTCTTTCCAAGTACTAAGCAGCATTGTCTTTTCTGCTTTTTCCAGCTCCGATGCTGGGAAACGGGCATAAGCAAGTATTATGTCATTGCTGTTGGTTTTCTTTCTTTTGCAGTTGAGCCTTTGTTGCTAACTGATGGGCATATTTTAGGTACGCATGTATGAGAGGTACAGTGAACGAAACAGATGGAAGTTCAGCCCCATTTCAAGTTCTGTGGTAAACACCATCGATTACTCAAAAACACAATAATGCATTTCATGCGGTTGAACTAAGTTTCATACATCTACAGGCTGAACAAGGTGGATATAAAACATATGTCATGGAAATTAAAGGAAACCATGTCTATAGCAAATTGAAATATGAATCTGGTGTTCATCGGGTTCAACGTGTCCCTCAAACAGAAACACAAGGTCGTGTTCACACATCTACTGCAACTGTTGCCATCATGCCGGAGGTCCGTCCTGTGTCTGGTTAATATCCTTATTTTTTAGTTGCAACCGCAGGATGTAAACACATAACAAAGCCAGCTGCTAGAATGCAGTCACAGCACACTGTCAACACTCTATGTTTGTTTGTGTTGAAACACGCAATGATTTTTGTTGGTTGCATAGATAAATATGATACATCTGATAAATCTTATATTTATTGACGGCTTCTATTAGATACTATTCTTTTCTAGTGTATCTCTGTTTCTCATGATTCTCCTGTTCCAGATTGATGAAGTTGAAGTGGAAATTGATCCAAAAGATATCGAACTTACAACTGCACGCTCTGGTGGTGCTGGAGGTATAAATATATTAACATCTCATATATTATCAATATTTAATTCCCACTACGTCTGAAGGAAAGATTCTCAAGCTTGTGTTGTTGTGCAGGGCAGAATGTAAACAAGGTGGAGACAGCAATTGATCTGTTTCACAAGCCTACTGGAATTAGAATTTTTTGCACAGAGGAAAGGACTCAGCTTAAGAACAAGCATCGTGCTCTTCAGTTACTGCGAGCAAAATTGTAAGTGTGACTATTTGTTGGTTGCATAGATAATTATGATATATCTGATAAAACTTATATTTATTGACGACTTCTATCAGATACTATTCTTTTCTAGTGTATCTCTGTTAGGGATGACAATGGGGCAGATCGGGGCGGGTATCTCAATACCCAACTCCGCCCCGCGCAGGTGACCCATCGCCCCTCCCCGCCCCATGACCCTCGCGGATCAAGAAAGGCGCGGGGCAGATCTGACTGCCTCGCCCCGTCCTACTTTTTTAAAAAAAAATCATTAATTTTATCATAAAAATAGAGCCTCCAACAAGTATAATTAGTTCATTTTATCCCAAATCAATCCTCAAACAAGTACAATTAGTATATTAAAATGAAAAGTAAACATGATTAGCTCTAATAATAACAATATTATAATAATATAATATGGATGGGGCAAAATGGGGCGGCTCTCGCACGAAATCCATGTCTGATCTGCCCCATTCTCCTCACGGGGCGGGGCGGGTCTACCCCAAAAGACGTTGGGGCAGGGCGGGTCGACGGGTAACAGTAACGGGTCAAATTGCCATCCCTAATCTCTGTTGCTTTGTCTATATTCAGTGTCACATTGCTAAGTGGAAATTGCTCTAATAATTATCTTTATATTTAAACCAACTTTATTCTTACTCTGATTCATGTTAGTCGACCCAATTACATGGGATTAAGGCTTTGTTATTGTTGTTATTTAAACCAACTTTATTCTTTTCTCTTGATGTCAATTTCTTTCTCAAAATCAATGCTTTTTATCGGGTAGATGACCTGCTGCATTCTTTCAGGTACGAGATTAAAGTAAGGGAGCAGCAAGAATCTTTAAGGAATCAAAGGAAAATACAGGTTTGACATTGTGCTCAGCAAATGTGATGAAAAATTGATGGATTAATTCTAGATGACGTGAAGGGAAAGAATAGCTATTCTACGAATTTCCTTATATACAACTTCTTTTTCCGAATTGATTGGTCACAAACATATTCCGTATTCCACTCCGGTCAATCGATATTTCTATTCATAGATTATCGAAGTAGGTTATGCATCTTTTGGCCAGGATGTCACTTTAAAACAGTTGGTCCAGTGTTTAAACCTTATTCGTTTTTGCTTTACCTTGTAATCCAGAGTCTGAATTGTCCTTGGTTCTCTTCTTTCTATCTTACCCCGGAAGCTGTGAATGACAGGTGGGCACTGGTGCAAGGTCTGAAAAGATCCGGACTTACAACTATAAGGTTGTTGCCTTACTCTAACTACCTCTCTATGCATATTGAGGAGGTTGAAGCCCATACAGTCAACTATCTGGATCTACCAAAAACATATATCTTCCTTATATTCGCTTCTTGTTAGGAATTAAGCAGGTGGTATTGTTTATCTTTGGAGGGCTGGATGATTTATTAAAAGATGGTGGTTTTGTTTTTTCCTCTTAGTCGAATGGTTTAGGATCGTCTGCTGAAGTGGTGTACTACTTTTTCTTGTTCAGGACAATAGAGTTACTGATCACAGATTGAAAATGAACTTTGAGCTCACGTCATTCCTCGATGGTGATATTGAATCAGCTGTTCAGGTAAACTATATACCCACGAACCTCATTTATATCCTAATAAAATCGCTTCATTTCCGATCTTTCCATTTGTTTTGGTTCCTTGGATCCAGATTTTATTTGTGGTCTCGTTCATTGAGTTGCCAGTTAAATTTGGAGAACCTGTATTAACTGCTACAAATTACTTTCTTGCGGCTTTCTTTTACAGTCCTGCACAGCTATGGAGCAGAAGGAATTACTGGAAGAACTAGCTGAGTCAGTTGGCACATTAGCGAGTTAACAGAATTTGAATCCACTTATTAGAAGTTAGAACAATATGTTAATTTGCTAGGCGGATGTAACTAGCATCATTTACTACTAAAACAGGAGTTTGACAGACATCTGTAATACCTCCCGGGACTTGAGATCTACATTATAAATCCAAGTTACTCGTTCAGAAACAGCTGGTATTTTTCGTATTCTTTATGATATACTTTTCATTAGGATTGATTCAATGCATGCTGATAAGTTCTTAGACATCTCCTTGGGCCTTCAGTTATCCTTGTGATACAAAACTGTTGAGATCAACACGAGATAACGAGATAACTCTGTGTTGATGTGGACAGTTTTGAACCATAAGGTTCACATGAATCTGATACATATAAGAATTTTCTTTGTTATTAGTAGTGAATAATTCTGTGGGTGGTGTACCAACTCACATTCAGCGGCTGATGTCAAGTTTTTTATGTGCTGTTGGCACCTATATAGTATCCGCCCCCACTTGCCTAAGTTGCCTTCTCTTTTCTTATGGTTGTGAATGAAGCAAAAATGCATCTACGCAATCTCTCCTGTCCTCCCCCATCAAATGCAATAAATTTCCTAATATATATTTTTCTTTCCTTTCCTTTCCTTTTATTTGTGGGTATATCCCAAAAAAGCAAAAGAAAAAAAAACGGAAAATGATATTTGACTCGAGAGTATTGGATTAGATCATTAGACGAGAGTAAAATCGTCAAAATAAAAACAAAATATTATTGACCTCCTGTTTATATGAAGATTTTTGTGTATTTAATAATTTTATTATTGAATTAATCCAATTAATTGAATCAATCTTAACCGCCTAGCACCACTTTAAAAAAAAATGTATTTATTCTTCTTTTTTTTTACGGAGAGAGGATTTTTGTGGTAAGGGATGAAAAATAATTTACTCTCAAAATGGAATCTTGGATATTTTATTCAGCCCCCACAAAATTAAAATCTTGGATATGGTTAGGTGGTGTTTGGCATGGTCTAAATCATAATCATATTTCAGCCAAAACAGAAAGAAAAAAATTCATAATCACACGGAAATGAATGAATGCAGAACCAATAAACTAATCTTTGGGTTTGGTACTGCTAATTGGTAGGAAGCAGTAAGTAATCTTGCCTGTCAAATGCTGAATGTTCTTGGATTGATATGTCTTATGGTCTTAATCTTTTACTAATCTCATATTCAAACTAAATTTTAAATGATTTAGTAAATGAAATTTCATTAACAAACTAAATTTAAAAAGAGTTTGAGTAGTTTTTAGTCTTAAATCAAATAAAACTCTATCCAAATAGACCCGTTGTTTACTTCATTCTCCTACTAAATACTCTCCGTTCCAAATTAATAGTTCACATTTACTTCTTTATTTGTCCCAAATTAGCTGTCCACTTTCTAAATAAAGTTTGTATTAATGACAATCTTTTCAATTTTAACTTTCTTCCAATTCCTCAATGAATACTCTTAGTTAATTAAAATTATCACTTTATAACACATTTAAGAGAGGGGTTAGGTGTTGTGTAAAAAGAAAGATATAAATTTCAAATGAGATTAATATGGAGTATTTTAGATTTTAGATTTTTATTTATATTTTACCATTACAATTTTAATACTTGTACATTTGTAAGAAAAATTGGAATGGAGAGAGCAACGATAGTAAGAAGTATGATGTAAATAAATATAAGAAAACAGCCCTTGTTTACCTCTTTTTTTTTTTTTTTTTTTAAAGAAAACAAAACCAGACAAACGCGGCAGCTAAACACAAAACAAACCAGAGGTCTCTTCTTCATTCTCTCTCCTCTTTCCTTTCTCTCTTTTGTTTTTCTTCAGCTCATCGATTTCAAGTTGAAAGATCCCCAGAAACCACAACGATCCGAGCTTCATAATTCACAATATCAACCTAAATTTCTCCATTAGATCTTCAACTTCAGCTCCGGATTGTTGAATTTTATTATTATTATGCTGAATAAAGTTCTGTTTGGTTGGTGAAATCCATTGAGTCAAAGGAAATCCTCAATTGAGTTTTTTGTAGGGCTCTTGATTAGGAAATTGTGGATATTAATTGATGTATTAGAATAGGAATGAGTTTTTCAGAGTTTGAGGAATAAATTTTTGGAGCTCTGATTTTTTGCTTAATTTGTTTTAATGATTTCTGTTATTGGGAGTAGGAATGGGAGGAAGGGGGTAGAATTAGGGTTTGGAAGGGAAGAGATTATGGAAGAGACTGAGCTTGAAGAAGGAGAGACTTGTTTCAACAACGAGGATGATGATGATTCCAGCATTGACCCTGATATTACTCTCTCTTACATCGTAATCTATTTCTTACAATTATTATATTGTCTTTTGGCTGTTTGATATAAATTCTCTGATACATTTTTTGGAAAGTGTCGTCAGTGCGAATATCTTTTGGGATTTAAATTTTTAGTTCTCTAGTGAGTTACCAAAGAAGAAAAGTATTTTTCTTTAATTCAGGGGTTGTTGGGTTCTGGATTCTATGAACTGATTGACTAGTTTACTGGTCGGACGAAACAAGGACTTTAAGAAAGTAATTTAGCATGTAAGTCTCATATATGTTAGTAAGAGTTCTAGGATTATTACTACCTTCATTCCTTATTATAAGACTTTCAGAACATGTAGCGAAAATTAACGAAGCAAAAAACAAGTTACTTTGTTAGTCAAAATACCAATATTACTCTCTTAAATAGGACTTTTGATATTTTGATTACAAAAAAATCTTATTTTTTCCTTCGTTAATTTTCGCTACATGTCCTGAAAATCTTATATTAAGGAATGGAGGTAGTACTTGTTAGTAGGGGTTATAGAGCGTGGTTTATTGAATACAGGTGGTTGAGATTGTTATAATCTTCCTTGGAAGGATAAAAGTATTAGATTGTTGTAATCTTGATGTCTGCAGTTTTTTATATTTTGAGTACCAACTGTAAAGGAGAGAGAGCACATGATTGGCAGAAAATAGTTGAGAGATTAAATGAGAAACTGTAATATAAGTACATTTTCAGTTTCTTTCACTTACTAATGCATGCAAAACCTCCGACGAAACGAGGCTCTGGACTTGGTCAGAAGTTTTTCAGGAAAATCATAATGCATGGTTTGTTTCGAATTTGTTTCTGCTGTTATTCGGTCGATGTACTACACAGTAGCACTCATTTGTTTTGTACTGTTTGAAGGATGAGAAACTTCAAGATGTACTGGGACATTTTCAGAAGGATTTTGAAGGCGGAGTATCAGCTGAAAATTTGGGTATGGAGAGCAAATAAGTTACAGAAAGAGCCCCAATTATGTGCACATATGTAACGCTATGAATTAATGATTCGTAATCTATATGTTCCCACAGGGGCAAAATTTGGCGGGTATGGTTCATTTTTACCTACCTATCAACGGTCCCCTTCACGGTCTCATCAGAGGGCTTCACCAGAAGTACACAGTCACACATCAAGATCCCCAAATAACATTCACCTTGAGGTAGATGTTTGTGGTTTGGAGTAGAATGGCTAACTTGCATAGCTAAGTACAATAGTTGCTTTAATATTTGAGCTGGGTTAATTTTCAGGGTGGTTTGCAGAATTCATTTTTTCCATCAAGTGCCCCTCTTCCAGTGAGGCCTGGAATAGGTTCTTCGAATGCTATGGTGACGCTTTGGCCCCCATCTGGAAATGGTCAATTGAATGAGGATGTGTCTGTTCTCTCTAATCATGGTCAGGAGTTGGCTTCAAAATTTGAACTTCAGAAGTCCTCCAATTTTCCAGATCCGAAAACTCTGAAGTTCCGCATCAAAGTTGGTACAGATAATGTGTCGACTCACAAAAATGCTGAAATCTACAGTGGGCTTGGCCTTGATGTCTCTCCTTCATCGTCGCTGGATGAAAGCCCTGCAGACAGTGGAGGGTTATATCAAGACCCATACGGTTATCCAGATCAATCTCCTACGAGTATTCTTCAGGTTGGTCATTATTCTGCAATGCGATTCAATCTTTAACATATTCTATGGCAGCATTTGATAACTATTTGTCCATGTATTGTGGCTGCAGATTATTACATCTGTCCCCTTCGGCAAAAGCCTAATGATATCCCCTCTTTCTGATGATATGATTAACCTGAGTACAAAGGAGATTGATCTGGGGAGGAGTACATCTAAAACTGAAAAGAAGGGGAGCCAAGGGAAGTATCGGATGGTAGTTAATGGATCTGATCTCAATATGAGTAATGGTAAAGTTTTAAGTAACAAGAAAACAAAGTCAATTGAGAAAAGAGCTGTATCAAACAATAACATCAAAGACAATTCTAATGGCACGCTTGCATCAAGAAAGGAAATTGATATCGACGGTTTAGCATGCAAAGAACTTGTTTCAAGTACTTTGAAACTTCCGCTTTTATCAAATTCATATTCTGATTGTGCAGAATTGGTGAAGGACCCTGTTAAGATAGTTACTAATTCCAAGGCTGCTGCTAAAAGTTGTGGGACGAATGCTTCCTTCCTTGATGTGGCTAAAGAGGAACCTTTGGAGCATGTAGCTTTCCAAGAGAAGTTCAATAGAAAGATTGATGCATCCGGAACAATTTTGGAGAGTAGAAAACAAAATTGCGTCAATGAGGATTCAGTTTACCACAAGAAAGATGTTGGTCGCAAAGAAGAGAAAGCCGAGTTTTCGAACAATTCTGAATCGTACGTCTCTGAAGAAAAGAAGAATATCGTTGATACTTTAAAGCAGAAGGCTGTCCACAAAGCCACCTCTTATAACGAGGATAGTTCAAAATTGGTTCCTGGAGAGCGGCAGCTATCTTCTGGGGGAAAAAAGAAATTCAAAGGAAGTCAAGCTCTTGTTGCAGCGGGCGTGGAGTTTCCAGGAGATGGTCCGGTCGTGAATTCTTCTTCCGTCCCTAAAAGAAAAAATATCTCCAACTCAAATGATCTTATGTCTAAAAATGATTCAGAAGGGCTGAACAAGGGAGATCTGAAAGCCACCGATAGATACAGAGAGTTTTTTGGGGAGCTAGAGCTGGAACAGGAAGATGATGAAATGGCTTCAGAGGAAACACCATTTCCACGGAGGATCAAGGACTCGGAGTTTGTTGAAAAGAGAAGCACGTCAGAATCTAATAGCACATTAAAAGAGAAGCAGATGGGTAAAACAACAGAGGAGCGATCAGTTTCAGGGAATCATCGTAGGTTATCTTCAAACATGGCCCACCTTGATGGAAAAGCTCTAAATGCCGATGGAGCTCCAACAATGGCAGCTCCACTAGTCAAAGAAGATTGGGTATGTTGTGATAAATGTCAGACATGGCGGCTTCTTCCCCTTGGCATGAATCCTGAGAGTCTTCCTGAGAAGTGGCTCTGTAGTATGCTCAACTGGCTGTAAGTTCTGCTGCACTTGCACATCTTCTATTTCTTTTCTTTGCTCATAAGTAGTAGAATTATTGCCCATTAGGTTTTCTCCAAACTCTCATTGCAGCTTACAGTAAGTTAGCCTTCATATACTGTCCATGTGATATGCAATTGAAAGTAGCCAGAATATATCCTGGATGGTTGAAATCTGTCAGATACTCAATAAGAAGACATGAAATAAGACATAGGTTTAGTGATAAAGAAATTAGCTCAATCTCTCGCCTTCTCTCTCTCTCTCTCTCTCTCTCTCTCTGTGTGTGTGTGTGTGTGTGTGTCTCTCTCTCTCTCTCTCTTGGGGCACATGATTTTACTGGTGATCGTTTAAAGTGAACTCAATGTTTAACTGTTTCACCCGGTCTCTAGGCCTGGAATGAACCACTGCAGCATCAGTGAAGAGGTGACAACAACTGCATTAAGAGCCCTTTATCAACCCCAGGCATCTGCTGCTCAGACTCAGCATAGTCAGCATGCTCATCTTGGTGGGACTTTATTGGGAGTTCCCTCGGGTGATGCCAGGAGATCTACTGAAGGTTCCCAAAATTCTGTGTTAAAACCTACAGCTTCTTGTGGGAAGAAGAAATTTGGATCAAAAGATGTGACAATTACAAATGCTACTGACCAGGATAGCTCTGTAGAGGTTTCAGATCTGAAGAATAACTTTCAGGAATCTTCAAAACGTAGAAACCTGAATGAAGTGGATCTCTACCCCTCAGTTGATGAGTTTGCCTATCAGTATGAAGGTACCATTTGGGATTTAGCTTATATATAATGTATTATGTATATGTGGAGAAAACTTAGCATGCATATGTCTGGGTCCATTTAAATATATAAAGAAGTTTCAGAAAATCCTGCATGCAACTATGGTGGCGGTGTCTATACATGCTTGTAAACGATCTTTTACAATAACATAAATTATGTATTATTCTTTCTTAAGGGAAATTATTCAAAGCACTTCTTGTATCATTTTTTTTCTGCAGGTGATACAATGAGGTCCAAGAGGAAGAACAAAAAAGAGAATGGTATAGAGGCAACAAAAGCTTCTAAGAAAGTTAAGACAGAGGACATGCTTCTTAAGGATGAGAAATGCACTTCTGGCCATGCTGGGGCTTCCTCAAAAGCAGTTCGTAGTTCAAATAGTAGTTTTTCAAATAGTGCATCTGGGAAGGATTTTCCCAGCCATAGCAGCCGTTCTAGGGATTCAAAAGGTAATCCCAAGAAGAAGTCTGTATTGTCCGAAAAACCAGAAGTCCAAATGTCAATCACTTCAGATGATGGTTCACTTCACATGGCGAAGTGTGGTAATGATTCTTTAAAGAAGAGGAAGGGGAGTGACCATCAGAAGCCTAGTGGTAGTGATCTGCCCCTGCCTAGTGAAGGGCATAATTACCAAGGAAGTAGCTGTTTGTTGAATGAATCCCGTGAATATGACCACAGGAAAGAAAAGAAAGCTAGAGTATCGAAGTCTGAGGGGAAAGACTCCAATAGAAGCAAAGATACTGTAGTAACTGGGAAAAAAGCCGCTCGAGCTGCAGAGGACCTGCAAATGGGGAAGGATCTAGAAAGCACTCCTTCTCGGATGAGCATAGATGCCCCAGATTCTTTAAGGAGAGATTTATGCTCTGCACAGCCCGCTGCAGCTGCTACTTCGAGCTCTTCAAAGGTGTCTGGCTCACACAGAAGTAAAGCCAGTCACAGGGAAATGAAAGGTTCACCAGTAGAGTCAGTGTCTTCATCTCCTTTAAGGATTTCTAATGCAGATACATTTAACCAGGCTAGAAACAATCCTGTTGTTTCTAAAGATGATCTTCAGGATGCTAGCATTTTTGCCACGGCTAGTCCAAGAAGATTTATCAATGGTGGAGACACTGGTGGGAGTGATCAAACCGGGAAGATGAAGGATGATTCCCACAATGTCATCAATAGTGGATCCCTCGAGTCCTCTGTGATTGATTTCCAGGCCAGAGATTTGGGTCATGAGTCAAATGCCAAAGGTAAGGAAGAGTGCATATCTTTTCCTCAATTTCCAGTTCAGGCTGTTCCTTGTTCCAGTGCTAATCCGCTAGATCAAGATAATCAAACTGCTTGCCAGACAGAGACTTCAGAGCAAAGTCGAGATGAAAGGGAAAGGAACCGCAACCAGTATACTAGTAATGGTTCTCAGTCAAAGAAGTCTGGAAAGGAACTTTTCTCCAGGTCTAAAGAAAAGAGTAGGTATTCAAGAGCTGGATTTGATAATGGTAAGATCAAAGATGCTGATTCTTTTGATGGTTCCATGTATGAGGAGAAAATGAAGGCTGGAAAAAACAAATCTGTGGAAAAATCTGGCTGTGATAGAACGGAAAAGAGCCATGTTTCTAAGAAAGATTATGTTGGGAAAGTGAATAGGGAAATTGGCAAAGAGGAGAGTCATCATAATGGTGCCGGTGCTAGATCAGATATCAGCTCTAGCCAAAACATGATGCAGAATGTTCAGCAGCAGTTTGACAATGAAAGAATATCAAGGAAGGTGCTCTCTGGGAAAGCAGGAGTTGAGGACTCTGGAAGAGTAAAGTCACAATCATTGCAACTTTCAGTGAGAGGTGAAAGTGAGGCAACAACCCGTTTCCATGCAATTGGTGAATCAAAGAAAGACAATGTGGAACATGCATTCAAACAAGATGATGCTTTGAAAGTATCAAAACAGAGTAAAAAAACTGAAAAGCACAATGGAAACCTGCCAGTTAATACGAGAAAACTCACCCCATCTATGCAGAAGGGCCGGGATCTTGATGCTCCGAGTCCTGCCCGAAAGGATTCCTCGAGTCAAGCTGTTGCAAATGCTGTTAAAGAGGCAAAGGACCTCAAACACATGGCTGATCGTCTTAAGGTTTCTAACCATTTTTATGTTACTTATTATGGCTGTTGTTATTGCCGACTGTTATCTTACTGCTCCCCCGACTTCAATTCCTGTTGCAGAACTCTGGATCAACAGATAGCACGGGACTTTATTTCCAGGCTGCTCTTAAATTTCTCCATGGAGCGTCCTTGTTAGAATCTTCTGGCACTGAGAACGCCAAGCACAATGAGATGATTCAGTCTATGCAGATGTATAGTAGCACTGCAAAGCTATGCGAGTAAGTAGATACAAAGTTTTGTTGAGTGTCTTCGTTCATGCTGAGATTACTTGTCATTTTGTGAGTAATATTTTTATTGGAACTCTACAATAAATCTATTGTTACATATGTTACCAATCGTACCAAGGAGCTCCAGAATGCTCCAGATGTTGGTTGTCATCCAGCTTTTGTTTGATGGAACCAAGAAAAGATTTGGTATGAGACATGGATGCGTCTTCTTTAATGCTAGAGATGAAATTTATGACTTCATTACAAGAAGCAAATATTACTTTAAGCCTGTCAATCGTCCTCGTGCCACCTGTGACCTGCCCTTTTCCTGCTTACAGAAGTAATATTGTCTAAGAGGCAATATTACTATTTGGATATCATGAATGAAAAATCTTGCTAGACCCAAGCATGCACCTTACTTCCCTCTGCATGCTCTTACTTCGTTCATTTACAGGTTTTGTGCACATGAATACGAGAAAGCGAAAGACATGGCTGCTGCAGCTCTGGCATACAAATTAGTGGAGGTTGCATATATGCGAGTAATTTATACCTCACATGCAAATGCAAGCAGAGACCGGCATGAGTTGCAGGCGGCATTGCAAATTGTTCCTACTGGTACTACAATAAATTTGTGATGTTGTAAAGTTTCTCTGACGGATTGCTCAAATATATATATATATATATATATATATATATATATATATATATATATATATATATATATATTGCCATAATGCCAGTAGTCTCCTATTCTGGTATGACCACTTATGATGCTATCCCTTTCTTTTGTTAGATGAATCTCCTTCTTCTTCTGCATCTGATATTGACAATTTGAACAACCCAATGACCTCTGATAAGGCTGTGATTCCCAAAGGTGTTGCTTCTCCCCAGGTCACTGGGAACCATGTTTTGACAGTCCGAAACCGTTCTAGCTGTGTGCAGTTAATTAATTTTGTAAGTACAACTTTTAACAGTACCTTTTTAAAATCTTTTTATGATTATTTACTTTCTCCGAGTCTTCCTCTTAAGACTATTCTTGCACAACTCGTGAGATCATCTCTTCGTACTTTTAACCCAAAGAAATGCAACATATCCATCCCATATGACTTTTGAGGAACATAATGAGCTCTGATATGAGATCAATGCGATTTCATAGGTCAGGTCAACTAAGGTTTAGCCTGCCTTGTTAAATACCTTTTAACTCTGAAGTCTATGTTCAACTGCTGCTTTTCTAGAAGAGACCTCATTGGACATCCACTTTTAAGTGCACCTTATATCCATATCAATTATATAATACGTTTATTACTATCTATATAGTATGATTAGGATAGCACGCTGTTAAATTTATTTTTGCAGGTCCTCTTTTAGATTGTTAACTGTTCGAGAATACTATCTTTTGCAGGCACAAGATGTTAATTTTGCAATGGAAGCTTCTAGAAAATCAAGAACAAGATTTGGGGAGGCTCAAAGTAGAGATGGTATTTCTTCTGTTAAAAGGGCCCTTAATTTCAACTTCCAAGATGTCGACGCATTGCTGCGCCTTGTACGGCTTGCAATGGAAGCAATCACTCGCTGAACTTTCAGTAACAGTTAAAAGTAATTGATATGAATACCGGGAAACAATGTCAAATTTCCACTCCATTTTCCAAAAAGGAAGAACATATTGGAAAACACTTCTGCGAGTGATGGAGTTCTGTTAATCTATTAAACAATGAGTTCATCAGTTCAGTAACCTTGTAAATGTGTATGGTGATAGTTGGATTTGCAATTTATGACACTATTCTTTGATACGGCAATGGATGCTCTTCTCAAGAATAAGGGTTCTGTTCTAGAATCCCAGAGGAGATGAAGATATTGATAAAGAAAGGAGGATAAACGGTTTCTATACATCTGCTGTTTCTTGATTTCGGAAGGTTGAAGAGATGAAAATTGCAGAGGTGGTGTTTGAAACATCATTCCAAATTAATTTGAGGAGAGATAAGCAATGTTGCAGCTGTCTTATGTTTTAGTGACCTGACAAAATTGAGTTTCTCTAATACATCAATTTGTCATGCCAATTTTTTGTTATCTCTGGGTGAGTTAAGGATGGATGATGGCTACCAGAGCTTTTAAATCAGCCAAACATATGCATATTCATTGACATGACCCTTCTGAATCTAGACCAAGTTCACTGGGAAAGCGTAGAAATTGCAGGCCAAGGTACCCTTTTCGCACTTCATTTTTAGCATAATACTCTGTTTTCAGATCAGCTTTTGTTTCCTTGCAGATTTATTCTAGTTTTTGCTTCTCAATCAAGATAATTGTCTTTGCAATTGATACAGATCAGCAAAAATGTTGAAGCAGTATGTCTGAATATACTTTACGGATGAATCATCGTTGTCTATACATGTTTCGGATGGATTGCATGTGTGATCCTTTCCCAAGGTATGCGACAATTTAAACACCATATTACAATTTATTTGATGGCTAATAATGTTAGATTTTCTCACTTGACTCTTCTCTCTAACTTTGGTGCAGTTAATTTTGCATAGCAGATCTCCGAAAATTCCTCCACCAATGCCTTGTTTATTTTCTCTCCTCAGATTTCAGATGGATTTCATTTAGCAGTCGGGTGAGATTGCTTGTCTGCATAAGCTTGGCATGACTGCCAATCTAATTTTATTTAGTTAATTTGGCAGATTCTTTTTTAAGGTTTTTGAATAGGTTTCAGTTTTGCTGTAAAAAAAAATATCTTAATCACGATGGGATTATTTGCATGAAAGGAAAAATTGATCTCCAAAGCTCACTTCTTATTCTTCTAGATATGTTAGAAAACGTTTGTTTATCAACTCCCAAGTTTCGGGTGCTAATAGGAGCTTTATCTATTTTCAGGAAAGCAGATGCAGGACTGCTGGGGGCACACAATGGTATATAGAATAAATAGGTCTGTCACCAGTGATATTATAGGATTAATAGGTTTTCCAGTAAAAGAGCAACATTAGTATAGCAGTTTTTCTTCTTTTTGACGTTTCCAGGATTTGATTCCGGGTCTCCTGGTCCTGGACCACGAGTCAGTCATTCGACCACCATGTTGTTACCCAAGTGACATTAGTATAGCAGCTTATAGATTACTTAAAATAGCTCCAACCGATGAGTCAATTCATTCTAGGAAGTTTTGGGATATGCTTTTTGTTCATATTTATATGTAATAGCACCAGATATTAATCATTCATTGTTATTGTATACTGTTGAGATCAAGTAATTTTTCAACTATCATTTATCTTGTAATCTGATTAGTGGAACTCATTGGATTCAGCCTAGTATATCTTCCTCTTACACTCAATAATTTAGTATAGTAAATTTCGTTTTTGAATTTATAAGTGTAAAGAGGTATGTCAGAACTCATTAGACTGCTCTAGGAGAAAGTTACCCAAAGAACGCCTCTAAAAAAGAAGAAAAATCAATAAGCTTGGGAACCATTGGTATCTCAGGTATACTTGAAAGAAAAGAAGATGCATCTGATTCTCTGAAACAAAAAGGTTTATTTTAAGATCAACTTCTTTGAAATCATGCAAATTTTCCTTTCCTTTGAAGTCCATGTTTCTGTTTGATCTTCTATACTCTAAAGCTCATCCCAGAGGGGCTTTTCTGTAATTGTAGGCTCCCCCCCATGTGAAAGTTGTTGATGAAAAGGATGCATTACTTGCATTCTATGTTGGCTCATTGCTTCCATCTCCATTCTCTGCAGCTGCTGCTGTTTTTCTTCATGAAGGTTCAATGGTCTTGATCCTCCAATTCCCAAGAAATCAACGGTCATAACATCGTTACCATTTCCTTGCATCCTTAATGGGCCTGTATCATTATCTCCACCCAATAGCATTCCACCAAACAAGCCCATATCATTCATGGGCCCAGTTCCAGAATCAAACAACTGGTTCACTTGATCTTGTGGGCTTTTCTGGAAAAGCTGTGGACCAGTAAATCCCCCATTAATTCCTACCTGGGCTTGAAAGTTCTCGTATGGATTATATGGTTTTGCTATTTTGGGCCCAGAAATTTGTTCTGGGCCGGCCATGCTACTAACAAAACCCGTCTGGATCATGGGAGAATTAATGGTGTTGTTGCTTGATGTTGCGCCCATTTGGGCTGCTTTCTGCAACAAAGCAGTTGCGGACATCTGGGCCGATCCAGAAATTGGGCTTCCATTAAAGTTTGATGGGCTATTGGAGCTGAGCTGAAGACCCGATGACGATGAAGATATATTTTTTGGGCTTCCAAAAAGGGTTCCGGAACTGGTGGAGAACATGCCACCTGCCATATTCATGGGCTTGAATCCAAGATCTTGAGGGAGTGATTTTAATGGGTTTTTGGGATCAAAGTTGTTGAAATCTGATAGGCCCATTGAGGATATGAAATCAGATGGAATTTGTTGGGCTTGTAAGTTTGGGCCTTCCATAAGGCCTTGATTTACCTTGTTGTTCTCTTCTGCCAGTGCATCACAGAAAGCCCTATGAGTAATGAAGCTGTCTCTTCTGCACACCACAATACTATTTAAGTAGAAATTTTAAGCTAAAACATAAGGATGCAATAATTCTCAAATATTTCTTTATTTTTTTTAACCTACGAAATGTTTTCATGAAGGAATTTATACTATAAAATGCTAGTACATTATAATGATATGACCTATCTCCAATACAATATATCTTCCAGCGTCATTTGGTTTAAAAAAATTATGTTCTTGTTGATAATACATCCCAATAATTGGTAAGATCTTACATCTTAGATTGTATTAGAGGATTCATATCATATGCATTTCATTTCACTTAAATGTTACGTGCCACATTTGGTGTCTCTAGACTCGAGAGCATGACTGACTATAAACTGGCATCATACATGGTCAATTACTACTTATAGTCGTCCTCACAGTATAAAATGTATATCCTATGTGATTTGTCTAGACCCATACATACTTATGTTATTGATTATTCTTACACATATCTCATGTGACACAGGTATTCGTAGGCTCCTAGGGAACAAAGTAAGATGAAACTAACATCTATGGTAGTACAGTAATTGTAATTAATAGACTGACCTTGAGAAGATGGTTCCACAATCACATTTGTATTCTCTGGTACCACAAGTCTTTTGATGAGCTTTCCAATCAGATTGAACAGCATATTTCTTGGAACACTTGTCACATTTCCATTTTTTCTCACCATGTTTTCTGCTAAAATGTTTTTTGATACCAGTAAGATCCCCTAAAGCCCTAGCAGGGTTATGGTGGACACAAGATGGTTCTGGACATATATAAACACGTTTCCTAATTGGATCAGTTGTTGTTCTTTGCTTGAGCTTCCATGGAAGATTATGACCTCTCCTATGTAATTGCAGGTTTTGGTCCCTCATGAATCCCTTGTTGCATATCTCACATACAAATCTGTTTGTTGCCATCAGTGTTGTGGGCGACAGTGCTATCACTTCTGCCGTTGGATCTAACCCACAACAACATACAAATTAATTAAAGCGCAAAACTTTTTACGTGTAAGTGCACACGTTCGATGTAATATTAACGAATAAAAAGGTGTTGAACCACATAGATAGACCGAATATAATTTCAGATAATACGTTACGTTCTCTATCTCATTCGTAAAAATAAAAAAATAAAAAATAAAATTGTCATATGCATTTGTTTCTTTTAATTTTTTAAAAAAGAAAAAAATTAATATATAACAATTTGCTAATAATAAAATAGAGAATGAGACACAGAGTGATTCGAAAGTGATGGTTTATTGGATAAACTCTTGGTAGGCTTGATTAGGTGGATAGGTGGGTTTGATTCAAACGCTCAACTAAGCCACTTCTCAATTTCTTGAGTAGCCAATTAGTACTAGGGCACAACGCTTATTTATCAAAACAGTTAAAGTTATATTTAAAAATGAGATAGAAAATTTAAACCGCACAAATACTAATCAAACGGAACCTCGGATTTGACACATGTATTTGATTTTTGCATGAGTATATTCACGAACCAATATCAACATGGCAAAAAGTTTGTACTAGTTAAAAAACAAAAATAGAAAATAGAAAAAGGAAGAATCAATCAAGCACAGTGTGTGTAGATCAATTATTGATATGTCCCTAGCAATTATTGAACACTTTTTTGAACTTCCATGTTTATTCACTTCTCTTGGTTACCCAGGCCAGAACACTCATGTGTAGTGTGTACTATCCATTAACCAACATTTCATCACTTAACAACTGGTCAAACTTGTACACCTAAATTTCTTTGTTCCTCCTTATTTAGTTGTACATTATAGACTTTCAAACACTGTTTTTCAATGTTTGCAACACTAGAACAATAAATAAGTCAGTTCATTTGTTCGTAACATTTCATACAATATTTTAATTATGATTTTTTTTTTATTAATATACCATAAATTTAAATAAGATAAATCCTAAGCATTAACAGAACTATAATTAAGAGTCTTACAAAAGATTGATAGTGAAAATAAAAAGATGGTTATTAATCCGTCGCTGAGAGCTAAGGTCAAAGTCAATTATAGACGGTCGCTAAACGGTTAGTATTTAGTGACGATTACACAATTTTAGTCTCTCACTGATTTGGCGACGAAAATTATCCAACCAAACTGTCCAGTTGTTAAATGATCGCTATTCTTAATTTAGCGATCGTTTAGCGACCAAGCTGTCCGTCGCTATTTTGCAATGTGCTAAGAACACCACATCAAGCAATTATTGTAAATTGGACCATCTTAATTCTTTGATTATAATTATATGCGAGGATTTCTTATCATTGGAACCGACTATATGGATTAGCACAAGGCCCAAAGAGTGTATACAGGAAGAAGATCAAATGGGTAGGCAAAATATATAATTAATTACCAGGAGTTCCAGGCAAATTTCTTTTCCTCTTATTAGGCTGCTGGTTTTGGGAGCTGGTTGCAACACTTGAAGAAGAAGTTGTCAGTTTTTTATGCTTTTCATGAGCCACATGTACTTGATCATCACCTGAAGAGAAGCTTCCTAATCCTTCATCATCACCTGAAAGGTTTGACATCAGATAAAGAGAATGTTAAAAGCAGATATAGTTATAAAAAAAAGTTATGGGTTTTTTTTTTCTTCTGTCTTTTTCCTTAGTTTAAGGTCTAATGTATTATTGTTTCTTTTGTAATAATGAAGTAGCTGGTTTGGGGCTTGTTTTTTTTGGTGAACACAAAATCAGGAATTTGTTCTAATAGGAGGAAGACAAAAAAAAACCAGGTAATTCTCATCTATTTCTGGTGAAGAGAAATATTGGGCTATGAAGAGAACATACTAACTTGTTTTTCTTTGGATTATATATTATATATATATAGTACTGATAAGAAGCAATGATAGGGAAAGGCTTCTAACTTTATTCATCATAATTAATGACCTAGATTATAGATCAGAAACTTCATGTTAACCAGTCAAAAGTAAATTTTATATCATCTTTGGCGGGGAGAGATAGAAAACAAACCTAAAGGTCTGCTCTCAAAATACCACTGGAACAGATGGAGTGAAACTGACTACGAAATATGAATTTTTTTTAAATATTTTTTTTGAAAGTTTCAAAATTTATAGAAAAAAACATAATTTTTAAAAATTTTAAGAACATGCCCATCTCTCAGTTCTGTTCTGTCTACGAATACTATAATATAGTTTTTAATCGAAACTTAATGAATTTTTTAGTTTTTAATCGAAACTTAATGGAATTTCTTTTCTTTTTTTTTTTTTTACTTTGACTCCATTTTTCCTTTTACAATTTATGAAACAAAAATCATAATTTACAAGTAGAAATTTTATCCAATCCTACTCGAAAATTACATAGGAAAAGAAAAAAAAATTATTCAATTTCTTATGACTTTGTTCTTGTGAACTAATGCAGCTGTGAATGAGATTTGATAATGTGCTCTCTTTCTTGCAGTTGATAAATATCTTGTTAACTCACCTAGGTGTAATATTCTTATCATTTGGACTTTACTTGGCTCTACTACTATTTATCCATGGTTGATGACAAAAATATTATGGTTACAAAAATGAAGTGGAAAAGTTTCTTTAGTCACAACTTAAAAGTAGAACTAATATAATTAGACATTTCTAACACGGTCTGTCTGTCCATATTTATGTGTCGCCTGGAATTTGAGATGTAATTAGCAAAAGAGAAAAAAACAAAATAAACTGTTGAAAAGTATACAAAATAGAAGTAATGAATATTAATGCAGCCGAGTTACTATGTCCTATTCGATTTTAACGAAGGAAATAACCAAATTAGAGAATATTGTTTGTTTTGGAAAAGGCCCATCAAAGTGTATATGATATGAAAGATGCTTTTGCCTTGTTACAAGATTTTTTCTAAGTTGCAGGTGGAAAGATTATGATGTAGGAACTTCATTGACTAACAATGGATTAAGAAACAAGAAATATGTTAGGGTTCTACTAGATGAATAGTCGCAATATTTATAGTTTTTTTCTCACGGGAAGTAGATAAAAATCTTTTAAATAGCATCCGTGAGTTCGAGTACTTATCTTATAGTTTAAAAGATCGCGGATCAAACCTTAATTATTAAAAAAAAAGTAAGTTTTTGACTCTCCACGCTCAGTAAAATCAGATTTTGACTCTTTGCAGTTTCAATGCAAATAAAATGCTCTTATTTCAGCCCAAATAACAACAACAACAATAGTATAACTCATTAAGTCTTCAATAATCGGGGACAACTAATCCTCGATAGCCAACATTTTCAAACTTCCATATTAAGTTATCAATAATCCATAACGTATAAAAACAACTGCAAACACAAAATCTCATGTAATTAAATTTGATTTTATTACAAGTAAATCGGTCCGGCTAAATATTGGAAACAAAATGAAGACAGAAGTTGGAATGACAAACATATGCTAAACTCTAAATTTTCAGTCAATAAAATTAAGAGTAGTATTTTCCATTAGAAACAAAAATTTCACCTGGGTTTTATCGACGAAAATCGACGTATTTGATGCAGCCATGTATATATGTAATATATAAATGTAATGACAGACATATAAATACAGAATGATTTAATATATATATTTTCATAATGATTAAGCTTGAAAAGGATTTTGCATGACGGTAATTGAGGTGAAGTCCATTAGCAAATGGACATAAACTAAGGATCCTTTTGTATAAAACCAACATAAAATACGGCTAGCCATTTCCTATTATGCCCTCCTGAGAATGATGTTTATTAATTTCTATTATTTTATTCAGTATAAACCAAAGAAAACAGAAATTCATTAATTAGTCTCATTTTCTCTTTGATTTAGACGTTTATACTTAATGAAATAAATAAATTTTAAAGAACGAGCTTATCATATCAACGTTATTTTTGTAATAATTTTATTCCAATGACATTACTTTGAATTAATTACATCTTTCTACTTGTAATAATTTTATCAATATATTAAATAGTATACTAAAAATTTAATCATTATATCTAGAGCTGTCAAAATGGGACATATGTCCACAGGCATGCCCGCCCCATAAGATTAATGGGCGGCTATGGGGTTATGAATTCTATACCCCGTCTAAATGCGGGTATTAACGGGCATGTCCGTGCGGGTAACGGGCCATGCGGCTATGGGCGGGTTGCAACCGGGCATGCCCGCTTTGTTTTGTATTTTTTATTAATTTTGGATAGAAATTAATAAGGCTGTTTAGTCTTCTTCATACTCAACAAGAGTCATATATCTCCACTATCTTTTTTGTACGCGTTCTTACCAAATATAGGAATCATCTTCTTCCTACAAGTGTACAATCTCAAATATGTGTACGCAATTGGATTCACAGTTTCATTTTTTAAGGTAACTAAATTATGTTCTAATCTATTATTTATCATTTACCATTTATAATGTTTTAACTTCTTAAGGTGTGTGTTTTATATGTGAATATGAAAAGAAGGAATCAAAATGATCTAAAATGGATTCAAATAATATTTCTAGTGTTCATCATCTAGATCAACACATGGAGGATATTAAAAAAACAATATATATTTTTAGTTTGCTTTAACTTCAGCAATATGTTTGTTAATTTTGGACAGTTGATCTTAAATTATTCTTAAAATTGTGGAGTTTGATTTGATTATTTTTGAACTATTTTGTATATTGTGAAATTTGATTTGATTGTTCTTGAACTATTTTGATTTTTATTTCCCCTCTATAGGAGTGTAAACTGTAAGTGAATGAGAAAAAACTGCATTTTGTTGATTTTTTCGGATTTTGTTAATTTATTCCACCACAATTCTGATAATACTCCCTCCTACTCTTTTACTTTTTCAATAAAAGATATATTGAAGGTATAATTGGAATAAATTATTGACACCTAATAAAATACATGTAAATGACAATTAATTTGGATATATATATATATCTCTTAAACGACAATTAAATGGGAAGGAAATGAGTAAGATAATTCCCTTTACCGGGTCTAATACTCCCTCCATTCCTCAATATAAGACATTTAGGACACTTTGGAAAATTAAGGAACTCAAACAAATAGTAATATTTTCACCACAATTCTAATAATACGTCTTCCTTCCTCCATCTCTTTCAATTTTCCAATAAAAGATATGTTAGGGTATAATTGGAATAAATTGTTGACAACTAATAAAAGAAATGTAAATAATAATTAATTTGAATATATATAAATCTTCAAAACGGTAATTAAATGGAAATGGAGGGAATATCAACTTGTCGGAAATATGCTTTTGCACATTTTGGTTTCGGCTAAATTAATCACCCCAACTAAGCACTCGTTGCCCTCCCCAATAGGGGTGTTTATGAAAAATTGAAACCGATCAAACCAAACCGATTCAAACCGATTCAAAACCGTTTTTCGGTTTGAGCGGTGCATTGGACTGGTTTCGGTTTGGACTAAATTAAAACTAAACTTTCGGTTTGGTTTAAATTTTTTTATAATCCAAACCGAATATATATATATATATATATATATATATATATATATATATGTGTGTGTGTGTGTGTGTGTGTGTGTGTGTGTGTGTGTGTGTGTGTGTGTGTGTGTGTGTGTTAAAGCACTATTTTGTAATTAAACATATTCAACTTTTTATTTATAAATGACAAACAAATTCTTCAAATGCTAAAGTAAGACATTGAAGAGCCTTATGATGTATGTAGTTTAGATTCATATGAAGTTTTTGTTTTACTTTGAAACTAATAATGATGTAATTTTTGTATTTTTTGCATTTTTCCTCGTATGATAATTTTTCAGTAATTTGTTTGAATTTCAAGAATCAAGAATTTATGTTTCATTAATTTGTTTTTTGTTGTGTTTAATTGGTGAAAAACAATAGACACATTTATTTATATTTTTAGTAGCTAGATAATTATATAAAAAAATTATTTTATTTTTACTTTATATTGAAGTTCAATAATCGAGAATTTATATTTCATTATTTTGTTTTTTATTGTGTTTAACTTATGAAAACAATAGTTTTATTTCTTTTATATTTTTACCAGCTAAGTAAATTATATAAAAAATATTATTTTATTTTTACTTTATAATCAATATATTTTGTATCTCCCGAAAACCAAAAAATCAAACCAACCCAAACCGAATGAATCGGTTTGAGATTTTGAATGGTTTGGATTGGTTTCAAATTTTTCAAACCGAATATTTCGGTTTAATTTTAAAATTGGGTAAAACCGAACCAACCCAAACCATGAACACCCCTACTCCCTAATCACTGTTATTAACAAATTTGTTTTAAGTATCAGTGACTAAACATTGTTGGATCGGCTAATGTTTATTATTATTACTTATTTAATTAGAAAAGTGAACATGTCTATTATATAAAAATATACAAATTTAAAAAGACCTCTACTATCTGAAGGCTCAACATTAACCATTACAAAATCACTAGCTTCGTGTATTTTTTTTGGTGAATACACTAGCTTCGTGTATGCTTAAATACATATAGTAATAAAAAGGAGAAAAATGAACGAGGAGGAAAAAATATACCCCGGCGGAGGAATGGTGGTTTCCCCTATGTTTGGCGGACTCCACGTCCAAGGACTCATCTTCTGAGCTTATGTTTTGAAAGTCTCTTCCCTTTTGAGTTAGAATGGATTCAGATAAGACAAGGCAGGCTCTAAATTTTGTAAACAATTGGCAGTTTTTTTTAAACAATTAATGGGCAACATTGTTTACTTTCCAGCTAAAATATTACCTCCGAATATGGGATCACTCAATTCAAAACCGTCCTTATAAGACTGACTCACATCATTCCACATGAATTGAACGAAACCCACATCTACAGGTAGGTCACGTTCAATTAATGCGAAGGGACTGTGGAGCCAATCTAAAAAAGACGGTTATAGAATTGAATTTTCCTCAAATATCTATTGATTTTGAAGAATTCCAATTAAGTTTTAGTTGTATTCGGGAGCAAAAATAACTTCATCATATAAATACAGTATTAATGTAGCATATTTTTTTACATTCTTCCCAAAACAGGCCCCTTCCATTTTGAGCTCAAAAAGGCAACCAACCATACAATAGGAAAAATTTGTTGCAAAAACTGGAGAAAGGAACATATTTATATTGTTCAACTTATCTCCCATTTCTTGCAAATATCTCCTACCATGAGTTCGCCATAAAAAACATGTGGAAATCCAGATGTAAGAGACGGTGTGTGATATCACTTAGCTTTTGCAGCTTTTAGAGCCTTGTCGAATATTGGATTCTCTACTAGTGCTTTAGCAGAAGGTCGCCGGACTGGATCAGGATCCATCATCACCTGAATAAATTCGTAATAGCCAAAAAAAAACATTGTTGTAAACGCCATCAGGAAAAGGAATTTGTATGTCTTCCAAGCATACCAAGCATGAGAGGTGGTTTCTTTATGTTCTACACATTAACCAAAATTAAAACTGTGATAACATAAGCTAATTGACCTGGAAAGTTAAGTACCTTTAGTAGGTTCTGAAACTGCAAGGAGTGACCTGGAAGAAGAGGCAATCTTCCTTCCTTAAGGTTCATAAACTGAGGACCCGATTCAGGTAATGCAGAACCGCGCACTAGCTCATAGATAGTTACACCCAAAGAAAATATATCAACTTTATCAAGATGATCATACTGTTCATTCAGGATTTCTTGGGGCATATACCGTGCATCACCTTCTTCAATAGGCAGGCTCCTATCAAGAAGGGTTGCACAGCCAAAATCGCCAAGCTTGTAAATGTCATTCTTGACATAAATATTATCTGGTTTGACATCCAAATGACCTATCCCTCTTTCATGTATAAACTGCAATCCTTTTGCAAGCTGCATAGTTTAGAATATCAATTATCAATACATCCATCCTAGAATGACAGAACTTGATTACAGTTTGGTGATGGAAAGATTTATAAACTATGGTTTTAAGTAATCTTTCGGGTAACTCAATAGGAATTAGAGAGTGAAGCATCTCCATGAATGCAGCAATCTTGAATATTTTTTTATAGATAATGCTTAAACTTCATAGCTTTTGAGTCGAAAGAATAGAGTCAAATTCAGTAGAATAGATACTAGATCATATTATGGGGCAATAAACTACTTCATTCATATAACAAAGATAAATTTCATCATGCATATTGAAGTATTAAATCTATGGAAGGCAGTTTACACAACGCCATAATCAGAAGATTGACCTGATGCATTGCTCGTAAGACTTCAGTCTCCGTAAATACTCTAGAAAACGTGTTGATGGAGAGGCTGTGATCACAGAGCTCCATCTGGATATGGATCTTCTCATTTTCAAACCAAGAAGAATGGTAGCCAACTATGTTTTCATGGAATCCTGCATATAGAATGTGAGTACTATATGAGATGGAATTCTCTAATAAAGTTTGTATATCAAGATGGGAGATAGCAAGAAAGAGTACAAACCTAAGGCCGCCAGAGCCTGAACTTCCATCAAAGCTTTTCGCCTGAAAAGATTAGTGCATTAGCAAGCTCAACAAACACAGACCAAGGAGGTTCTATAAGCAACCCAAGTAATGCAAGAACATTCATGGAAACCTGTCTGTGTCCTTGTGTAACTGCCTCGTGCTTTGTTTTACAGCATAAAAGCAACCATCAATTCTCTTCAAGACTTTGAAGACACGGCTGAAATTTCCATCACCGATTTTCTGGAAAGAGAACAGATGAATCTCAACTACAATTGCAAAATTGCTTTTTAAAGACTATTACGGCTTATACAATACAAAAATAATTATCAGTTTAAAACTAAAAGAACTTGTTGAACTGACTTCTATTTCATGGAAATCTGTCCTGTAGCGCGAAAGTCCATCTCCCCCAATAGCCGCAGGATAAAGACCTGCATCCCAAGTTGAGAATATATAAAGCAGAAGCCAATGTAGCAAATCAGTAAACAATGCATTAACGTAGAAGAACTTAAGTTTTCTGAGAATGACATGGACTCAAGTAACTAAGCAAAAAAAAACAGTGAGTACCTGCACATTTTGATCTATGATTATCATAAGGATCTACATCCAATGCAGAAGGATCCTTCAGGTATGGGTTTCTAATGCAGGGAGGAGGCATTACTCGGCACCTTAAAGCCACTGCAGACTGTGAAACATAACCATTGGTCTTGCCTGATTCGTATCTTTTCTGATTCTCATCGTCATCATCGGCTGTTACAAAATTGTCTGTTCCAAGTTCTGCCATTTCTTGCTGAACAGCAATGCAAGAACTAAAAGGAGTTGCAAAGTTGCCATCGCCTGAGATTGAAATTGTATAGATCTATGTTACCAAATCATAACCAAACCGTGACTTCTTAAAGCCGTGTTAGTTTCCTTAAACATTGCAACACAGTCAAGAACTTCACAGGAACATATTATGGCTGCTAATGAGATTAAGTATATTTACATTATGATTATCAGACATTTAACATCTAACTAAAAAAGAAAACCATGAAAAAACAGCGGCAACTCTTGCAGTACTACATGATTGTACAAGAAAATTCCATTTCATATGACTACAACTATCAGCGTTGGAGGATATCTACCATAAAAAGTAGTTTCAGTTTTCAATCAAGGATGGATAAGTAAACAAGACAAAAGCCTATTCAAACCTGTAAAATTATAAAAGCAAATCCTTCCAGTCTCGAAATAATATGTCCCGGTTCAACACCCATATCACGATAAATAAATAAAAAATTAAAAAAGCCAGATTAAATCAAGAATTTACACATTCAGCTGTGAAAATCAAAGGAAAACAAGAATAATAATAACACTGGGAGAACTTATAAAAACAACGAACTTTTACCAATTTTCAGTCTTTTGCTCCTCGTAGATTTAATTTTCTCTGGGGACTTTGGACAAGGAATGTCTTCCTGCGACAACATAAATAAATAGGTAAATCAAATCCAAAATCATACTATGTCCATATTTGCTCCGAAAAATCTATACTTACCTCCTTATTCAAGTCCAGATAATTCTGAATCGGCTGCACATCCGGTGTAATGTAATCCGGAGTACTACCAACAACAACAAAAAAAAAGTAAGCAAATATTCCAAAGAAGTTAAAAAATAGACCCGAAAATCAACATAGATAAAGTGAAAATTGGATACCAGAAGAAATCCTGGCTGAGAATGTAATCTTTTTCATCCATAATTTCATTAGCGGAATCTAAATTAATGGATGAAGATTGTTGCTGAAGAGGCCCAAGAACAATTTGACCTAAATGAGTCGAAAGCGAACCCTTCGTTATTTTATTATTATTGCCTTTTCCTCTTTGGCTAAGGCTTTTACTACTGCTGCTCTTCCTCGGTCGGGCCTTGGGCTTCATCTAACGACCGCCGCTGTTAATTTCTCTCTATTTATCTATCTAGCTGGTTTTTACTCTACGGTAAAAGGAGCATTCTTGGCTGTTTCTGACAGATTATTTCTTGATTGGGAGGGAAATGTGAAAGAAAACAATTCAAACTTGCGCGCCTTTTTGCTTTAGCGGGAAAGGGTCGGGAATTATTTGGTACATTGCGTATAGGTTTTTTTTTTAATGTAAATACCATTCTAAGGCAAATTGGCAAATTTAGTCCCCAAAGTGGGGGAATTTCGCGACGAAGGTCCCCATTATTTTTTTTTTTGGTATTTCGGTCCCCAAACAATTTGCGTTTAGTGATTATGGTCCTTCCGTCCAATTCTGTTCAGTGAAGTTGTTTGAAAGCCAAAAAAAAAGGAAAATTCAAAAATGGCAAGGGTATAATGGGTAATCTCTATTCCAACGATTATATTGTGATATTTCCCTACTCTAAATACTGAAAATACCATTCATCTTCTTCCAACTTGAAAAAAATTTCAAATCTCCATTAAAGACCATGAGGAAAGCTTCAAATTATGGAAAAATCCCAAAGAGTTATGGTGGTTTTGAAGTGGAGTCTTCCAATAGGAGCTCTACTTTGAATGTTCAATGGGGTTTACCCATGGATTTGCCCACTCATTGTCAATGTCCCATGAAATTTCCTACCCAAATTCGGACATCTTGGACGGAATGGAACCCGGGAAGAAGATTTTTGACGTGTGAGAATTACAAGGTGATAATTATCAATTTATTTGATTTGTTTAATGTGAAATTATTTTCTAATTTGAAACCCTTCATTCACTTTGATTGTGTACATTAGGCAAAGAAGAAATGTGAATTTTTCTTATGGGTGGATCCACCATTGTGTTCAAGAGGTAGAAATGTAATGCCGGGATTGATGAGAAAGTTAAAGAAGATGGATGTTCAAATGGCTAAAGATAAGAGGATGATAAAGGGTTTGTAATTTAGACCAAAAAAAAAACAATGGGGACCTTTGTCGCGAAAGTTCCCCACTTTGGGGACTAAATTTGCCAATTTGCCGTTAATTTGGGTGTGAATTCCCTAAACTACCCCTAGTAAAACCCAAACAATTTAAAAAATAAATCAAAATTAAAATTTTCCGTAACAGAATTGGACGGAAGGACCATAATCACTAAACGCAAATTGTTTGGGGACCGAAATACAAAAAAAAAACAATGGGGACCTTCGTCGCGAAAGTCCCCCACTTTGGGGACTAAATTTGCCAATTTGCCTAGATCTAAAGGGTAGGAGTGTTTAATCCGACATCTTAGATTAAAAGTAATTTCGTATAATTTTTTATAAATAATATATCTATATTTTCATTAATTATTTTTTATGATTAAATTTTATCTTAATCGTCAAATATATAATACAATATTCTACTTTAAGCATTTACTAATAAATAACTATATATCAGCATAATAATTTGACTGTAGGGTTTAAAAGACGGATTAGCTATAATGTTTATATAGGATTTTTTTTTAGAACCTTGCTAGGCTACTAGAATTATTAACTAAAATAGTTTTTCGGACCTTTTTGCCCTTATAGTTGGGTGAATCTCTTATACCATCAGGTGGGTAAGATAGTTATTTAACACGCTCAATTTGGGGGTTTAGAATTTCTATCCCCAAAATTGTAGGAGTAAATCATTTTCTTTTTTTTTATTGTACTTATAAATTTTGGTTATTAAATTACTTAATTCAATGTTACTGATTAATAATAATTTAAAATAATCATTCATTGTACTCTCTCTTTACAATTATTTGTTTATACTTACCTTCTCGATTGTAGGACCAGTTCATTCAAAAGTCCTAATCCATAAGCATATACTCCTTATGAGCACCATAGTAGTACCGTTAAAAGGCGGACTTCTATGACTTTTTTGATTTTATTTTTAGTTTCACACTCAGTGTTGTACTTTTTTTTTCCTTATAAATAAATAGATTATCCATTGCTAATAAAATAAAATAGATAGAGTAATAACAAATAAAATAATTATAATTCCTTCTCGAGAAAGGAGGGATTGAAGAATTTGGAATACTGGATAAACCTACAATAATACTACCTCCCATAAATCTTAGGTAAAGACACTAGTACTATTATTACCGAAATAGGCAAAGGCATAATATTCTTCTTTGCAATTCTCGAACTATAGTAGTATAATTAGAAATCTCAATTTCAACATTTTTTTTATTATAGAACGACAATTTAAAAGACCACGTGAGTATTAATCCTATTAAAAATTGTCTTAGCAGAGATTAATTTTGGATTAACGTAAATCGTCAAGGAAGAGAGTAAAAATGCTTCATATGAGAATGTAGATATTATAATTGAACATCATCTATATTATAATTTATTAACCGACATACAATTTTCAGTACCCTAATAAAATATATGATAATTGTAGAATGTTGAATATTGAATATTAACAAATTTCAACCTACGATTTACAATTTGAATTGAATGCACCCTCTTAGTATTACGCTCAATCTAAACAAATTAACATATCAAAAGAACAAAATTGTATTCATATTCTTAGTCAAATTACAACCGGATTCAACTGCAGCCCAACATCTATTTAAAAGGACAACCTCGTAATTGCACAAACAAATATCAATACCAGCAGCCCATAGACGGGTGAAAATCCTCTGTCCCCATTTGTGTGTGTCCCCGTGTCCCCAACCAATCAGAGTTTACTATATAAATATTTGTTTCGATTATATATACAGCATGGTGAATTGTGATTGGTTGAGGGCGAGACACAGCATGAATGAGAGCAGAAGATTTTCTACTCTATAGACTGTACGTTCGTTTGTCCCCGAAACAAACAAACTAACCAACCGAAGGAAGCAAATCCCCCAAATTCCCACAAAGATGGCCACGCTATCGAGCTTCTCCTCACCTCCTCCTCCTTCTTCATTCCCAAACCCTAACCCTAATTCTTCCGAATTCGTATCTCCAATGCTTCAGAAGTATTTAGAACAAGATCAATTGGGGCCTCCTCCGGGTAGCGAAGAAGAAGAAGAAGGAGATAATAATGATCGTCAATCCAATGCTAATAATATTACCCATAATTTAAGCCCTAACCCTAGCGTTGGTTCATCAAATCCCAATTCTTCTAGTGTTGTTTCTTCTATGGATCGATCTCTTCCGAATTTGCTCCATCTCTCGTTTAATCAGGATTACAGTTGCTTTACTACCGGAACCGACCGTGGATTTAGAATCTATAATTGCGATCCTTTTCGCGAGATTTTCCGGCGTGATTTTGATAACGGAGGTGGAATTGGAACCGTTGAGATGTTATTTCGATGTAATATACTAGCTTTAGTTGGCGGCGGAGACAATCCTCAGTATCCTATGAATAAGGTTATGATTTGGGATGATCATCAGGGGAGATGCATCGGTGAGCTGTCATTTCGATCGGAGGTTCGTGGGGTTAGGTTAAGAAGAGACAGAATTGTGGTGGTTCTGGAGCAGAAGATATTTGTTTATCAGTTTAAGGATTTGAAGCTTTTGCATCAGATTGAAACCATATCCAATCCTAAAGGTATCTGTGAGGTTTCGCAGGTTACTGGATCGTTTGTGCTAGTTTGTCCGGGATTGCAGAAGGGGCAGGTTAGAGTTGAGCATTATGCATCGAAGAAGACTAAATTTATTCTCGCTCATGATTCGAGGATTGCTTGTTTTACGCTATCTAAAGACGGGCACTTGTTGGCCACTGCTAGCACCAAAGGCACTTTGGTTCGAATTTTCAATACTCAAGATGGGACTCTAGTGCAGGAGGTATGGTACATTTATGCTTGTTAAGTTTTGGCATTTGTGATGCATATGTTTAAGCTCTTGTTTTGTTTTTAACTCTCTGATACTATGGTTGGTTGAAATTTTGTTTCTTTCTCATTTTTCCTGGTGAAATTGGTTGTGGAGAGGAAAAAGAAGATACCGTCTTTATGTTATTTATTGGGTTAATTTTGTTATGTGATATTTAAATAATAGAGGGATAGATTAATCAGTGAAAGTTGTTTTCTGTTGTATTTCCATAATAACTTATCAAGCAAGATGGAAGAGCTTTTGATGTTTCCTTCTTCTTTGTCTTTGTTTATGCTCCACAAATTGCACAAGTTTGTAAACTCATTATTTATTTGTAGCTCAATGATGTGAACATGGTGGTTAACTATGATTTGATTGTTTCTTTTGCTGTTTCTTAAAATGGACATGGTTTTCTTCTGTTGAATTATTATTGAACCAGGAGTTTGATACATGATTTTCCTCCTTAAAAGACATCATTTAGTTGGGGGTAATGTTCTTGTAGTGTTATCTTGATCAGAGAGAAATGATGAGGGTCATCTAAACTTTTGCATGTTGTCTGGTAATATTTTTAAAATTTAGGCTGTTTTGAAATGAATTTGTGCATAACTAAGTATTCCTCAGGTGTGGGTTTTGGAATATCTTTAGTACTGACATTTGTCAACTTGTTGTACTATCAGGTAAGGCGGGGTGCCGATAGAGCAGAGATATACAGCCTTGCATTCTCTTCTTGTGCTCAATGGCTAGCTGTCTCAAGTGATAAGGGCACTGTTCATGTCTTCGGCCTTAAGATCAATTTGGGGAATTTGAGCAGTGAAAGTTCAAATAGTCCGCCTCATTCTGAACTTTCTAGGACATCATCAAGCTCATCACTTTCTTTTATAAAAGGTGTGCCTTCTTTAAGTTGCTTTCACGGTCTTATGTTTTTGTGAGAAACTTTTAAACTTTTTTCTCACCACTTCCTCTTCCACACACCCTCCACAGGGTGGGGGGGGTGGGGGTAGGTACCTAGTAGCTCTTAGGCATCTAATGTTGGAAGGGAATCCTTTACCTAATTGAGGGGAAAATAATAGGGTTTTTTTTATCTAATGACATGAATTGATTGGAGGAGAAAAAAGTCGATAGATAGAAGTCGAGTGATATAATGAGCATTTCTGTGTGCCTGCTTCTTTCAGTGTGATTTATTAAGGGATATATGCTTTTGTATTGCGTGCTTGTAGATCATTTATCTCGTACCTGGAATGCTTATGTGCTTATTCGTTATGTACTATAGTAATTTGATAGGTGTATAATAAGTCAACTGCAAATAATACACAACACATAGTAAGGCAGTGAAAATTTTCCTGCTGTATAGTTATGGACTTGTTCTAGTTGGCATTTTGGATTTTCTTTTGGTACTAGTATGGGAAAAGTTCGGGAATATGTCTGCATGATAACAATTATTACCATGGAAAATTGGTCAATTTCATCCCTAAACAATTTACAATTAGTGAGCAAGGTCCCTACCACAATTAGGAAAGTGTTATAAGGTCATTCCGTCCAGATCCTAAATTGTTTAGGAATGAAATCGACCAATTTGCCTTATTTCCATACTAAAGGTTCTTTCTTTGGATCTAAGTCATTGCTATTTGATACATTACCAGGAGTGCTGCCCAAGTACTTCAGTTCCGAGTGGTCTGTGGCACAATTTCGTCTGCCTGAAGGATATCAATACATTGTTGCCTTCGGTCATCAAAAGAATACAGTAGTTATACTTGGGTTGGACGGAAGGTGAGTAAAAACTATAAGTTAAAATTTCAAGAGTCAATCACTCGGAGTTTTGCCAAAAAGTTTATATTGTTCTGCTGTAGCTCTATTTCTAACCGTGTCATTGTTTCATATTTCCCTCTCTCTCTCTTTTATGTCTGTGTAGTGAATTTTTTGGTACTGATTCCAGAACTATATGCAGCTTTTACAGATGCAAGTTTGATCCGGCGACGGGTGGGGAGATGACTCAGTTGGAATATCACAATTTTATAAAGCCTGATGATTCTTTCTAGTGATATTTTTGACCTATTTATATCTTTTTCCTTGTTAATATATATGTGTTTCCTCGTCTATTTCTTCCTTTGGTCTTTGTTTCTGGGTTCAAGTCGAAGGGCAGGTGGTGTAAATATGTGAATGGGGTCATCTGTAAGTTATGTTACTAACACAGAAATGGAACAAAGTTGGCATAATTAAAAGGATTGGATATAAAGGACCTTGATTTTTTTTCCTAAGTAAAATGTTAACCATTAATAGAATCCAAATTCGGATTAAAGTTATAAAAAGTTCCTACCCTAGCACTAAGTATAGCAAGCGGAATATCTGCATTTTCAATATAACCTATGACATCAATATAAAGGACCTTGTTGCCACGTTTGTATCATGTAATAATGCAGATTCTCTGTGTATCCCATATTCATCATATTATCCCAATATTCGTCAAGTTAATTTCGTTTTGGAAAATATATTCTGATACTTGAATATTGTCAAATAACTAAATTGAGACCATAACAAAAAAAAAAGTAAGAATTGGGACAACTAAGATGAAATGAAGGGAGTAAATTGTAGGGTGGGTATCCCTTTATAATACCCGATATGATTTCCCTAAACATTAATCCCTAAATAATTTAGTTTGGATTTGAAACTAATTTAAGATTGAGAACAGAAATTAAAGATTGATACTCAATTTAATTATACCCGATATGATTTCGTAAACAAGAATTCTCAAACAAAAATCAAGCTCAATGACACCTAAATGCTTCGCTCATTACAAATTATGCCTATGTGAAAAATATTTCATTCATTCGGGTTATCTTTTAATTGTAATAATCTTTAACTATTTTGTGATTAATGTATAAATTCTTAGTCAGGGAAAAAAATATTTCATTCTTCTATTTTCTTCATCTCTTTTCCCCCTTAATGAAAAAAGAAGCTATTATAATAACATACATTAATAAGGACATTCATAAAAAATAAAAAAAAAAAAAATACAGTAATAAGGACCAAAGCAGTAGTGGAAAAAGTCAAAAGCATGGTTTCAGACGAAACCTCGCAGTCCTAAAATCCTACACGTGCTATAATATAAATCCACCTTCTTCTTCCACAACCACTACAAGCACAGAGAAATCAATCAGAGAAGTAACTAAAAAATGGGAATAAATGTACACGGAAGCATAATATCACCAGCAGTTCTGAGAGTATTTGCTTGCCTCTTTGAGAAAGATGTCCAAGCTGAGTTGGTCAATGTTAACATGGCTGCCGGAGATCACAAAAAGGATCCTTTCCTTACCCTTAACGTCAGCACCCCCCCCCCCCCCAATTCTTAGTATTTTTCTAATTCTTCTGTCTTATATTGTCTGATTGATGTGATTATGCAGCCATTTGGTCAAGTACCAGGTTTTGAAGATGGAGATCTGAAGCTCTTCGGTAAAATGTCTTCCTTACCCCTTTACTGCTCCTTTGTGTGTGTGTGTGTGTGTTTAAATTTGGGGTGAATTTGTTGGCACGGGATCAGATCTTCTGTAACGCTCTTAATTTGTAGTATGATTAGCAGGGACGAAGCCAGGAATTTGATGTTAGGGGGCGAAACTGGTAAAAAAATTCCAAAATTCTTGGAGGGGCGATAAAAAAGGCAAAAAAAAATTCTTGGGGGGGCGAAATTGATAAAATTTTCCAAAATTTTCCAAAATACACATAAAAATTTGATGAATAGTAGTATTTTTAAAAAATCTTGAAGCGCACTCGCCCCTCCCTGTAATCGTCCCTGATGATTAGGGCCTATAATTTATCTTTTACTCCCTTTGTTTTTATAATATGAGGTATTTTAACATTTTAAACTATTTCTGAAATATATGATTTTTTTAAAAAATTTATAGAATAGAGAAAAAAAAGATAAATGATTGGTGAGGGTATAATAGGAAAAATAATTTTTTTGCTTAATCTATCTTGAAATATACCAAGAGTGTTTCTGAATTGGCGTTTTGTTTGAGAATTTTTGTTTTGGAATTAAGAATGTGAATCCTTTGTGAAAGGAGACGTAGAAGTGAGAGTTTTGTGTTAAAAGAATGTACCCTAAAGGCTACTATTATGAAACGGATGGAATAATGTTTGTTTATGTTGTTTAATTAAGAAAAATAAATAAATAAATAAGAGTTTATTCTATAATGTAAGTGTTTTAGTGAGTGGTAAGGAACTGAAATTTGTTGAGGGGTGATGATCTATACTAGTTGTTGTGTGGTGATGGATGCAGAGTCGAGGGCGATTAACAACTATATCACACAAGCTTATGGGGAGAAAGGGACGGAGTTGACGTTGAAGGATCCAAAGAAGAATGCCCTTGTTTACGTATGGGCAGAGGTGGAAGCTCATAAGTTTGACCCTGTTGCTTCAAAACTTGGTTTTGAGCTTCGCATAAAGCCCATGTTAGGGATGGCGACAGACGAGGCCGTGGTGGAAGAGAACAAGGTGAAGCTAGGTGAGGTTCTTGATGTGTACGAGGCTCGATTGAAGCAGTCCAAATACTTGGCCGGCGACACTTTCACCTTAGCCGATTTGAACCATCTCCCTACTATCAATAACATGATGGGGTCTAAGGTTAGTGCTTTGTTCAATGCAAGGCCTCATGTTAAAGCTTGGTGCACTGATATCTTGGCAAGGCCCGCTTGGACTAAGGTACTCGAGTTGCAGAAGCAGTCTTTATAACCTAATTATGTTCTTGAAAGTTGGTTTAAGGAAATCGACAATGTTGTTGGTCTCATCCTAGTAGTGCACTTGATTAATTACCAGAAAGGTCTCACCCTAAAGTGATCCACAATAATGCTCTTTCAGATCATAAAGACTTGTCAAAATGTGAAATTTATGAAATAAAGTTCTTATGTACGTGTGTGCTGATAAATTTTTAAGGTTGTACTTGGCCGTGGAATTAGAACATATCTCCCTCTTTTCAAAAGAATTTGAGCTTCTTAAGAAGGAAAACTTTGTTCTAAAACTGTAGGTTAAAAGTACCTACACTATACAGGACTCAGGTAGCCCAGTGGATGGTTACCCAAGAAACGCTTGGCTCGCCTCGTGTTCGAATCCTGGACCTCCCCACCCTCCTCCCCAAATACCTACAGTATTAAAGTTAATTTTTTTTTTTTAACCTTACGGGGGAGGCGGCCCCACACGGGGCCAAGAAGGGAAATTTATTAAACCCCACAAAAGAAGCGGGTATCGAACCCTCAACCTCCCGATCTTCGGGCAGGCGTCCGCTCCACTGGGATAGAGCACCTTCGATTGAGGAGGTGATCGATTGATTGATCAAGCATCCCATGCAGGATCTCTAGGACTAAAATAAACATTAGAATTGAGAAGTTTGTAAAAGTTAAACGTTTGCGATTTAGTCTAAAAGTAGGATAATATCTTTCATCTTTAAATTTTATAATTATTTATTTAATTTTTTTCACAAATAATTCAATTTTTACAAAACTCACACCAAAATCTCATTTTAAAAATGGTATCCAATTCCAGCCACTGGCGGAGCCAAGGGGGGGCCTAGGGGGGCAAGTGCCCCCCCAGTTTTTTCCAAAAAAAAAAAATTTTTTTTTTATAATTTTAGTATTGTTTTTATAACACCTCGTCCCGTAAACATTTTGAATCGACTTTACGATTTAAAAATTAGATTTTTTAGTTCAGTGAATTATAGGAATCACATGGTCCATATCACAATCACATTGTTTTTGTAATACATTATCCCAGTGAGCATTGTTTATTATAGTAAGTTTAAGTGTGTAAGAGACTATAATATTTATTTAATAAAAAAAAAATTACTATTAGAAAATGGTGAACAAAAGTGTGTATAACTTTAATCTATAACTCAAGGTAATCCCTTTAATGCTTCTTCAATGAAAATGAGGCAAATTTATGGGATTCAAGATTTAAGTAGGAAAAATTTTCTTGATGCAATTTTTTTTTAAGTTTATGAAGCACTGATCAGTAAAGTGAAAAGATTATATTGTCCCTCTCCCAGTTGGTCCCTCAAGCAATAAAAGAACGGTTCTCTCGCACTGACGGAGCCAAGGGCCACTTTTTTCTAAATAATAGTTTTAGTTTTGTTTTTGTAACATCTCGTCCCGTAAACATTGTTTATTTTACTCATTTTGAATCACTTTACGATTTAAAATTAGATTATTTAATTCGTGAATTATAGGAATGACATCACTTATATCTTATTAATTTTGGCTAAAATGTGTATAAATCTAGTCTATAAGATTTCATCAAAAAAAAATTTTTTTGGCTCCATCAAATGTTTATATCTTTTATGAATTTATTTTTATCGATGTTAATTTTCATTTTTCTAAAGAAAATTTTTACATTTCATGCTGATTCCAACTCTTACATTTTCTGACTTATCTTAGCTAATCACCCTTATTGTTCCATTATGTAACTTTTTAATTGGTGTATCCAATTTTAAAAAAGACAAAAAAATAAATTTTAAACCAAAGCAAATTAATTGCTCGGGGTTCTTAATATATGGGTAAATTCGATCTAAATACGAGCTCATGGTTCGGGATAAATTGGGGTGAAACTTGCCGAATAAGACTGGTCCAATCTCCCAACCAACTCACAACTTAGCCCGTTGGCAGGCACTCCGTCTCCTATGCGGAACATACAAAGTTTTGCACTGTAAAGAACAATTTAGACCGTCATATTATAGTTTTGAACGGTCCAGATTTGGAAAGAGGAAATTTTTTATTTTTTTATTTTTAAAGTTCAGCCGCAATTTTTCTTTCTCCGACGATTCAAATTGTTCCGCACTGCAGAATTTTGCCTGTTCTGCATAGGAGCCGGATTGGTTGGCAGGGTGCGACTTTTGTAAGTGGGGCCGAGAGTATATTATTGTGTAGGGGAGGTGGGACCAATCACATTAAATTGGTTTACCTCCTAATTTTTCAATTATCTGGATGGATACACCTAACTGTTTTCCCCTTATTTGGGCCTAAAGTTGGAAGAAAAGACAATTGACGTAGCCCATTTCTTCTTTCTTCAATTATTTGGGTGGAAACTATATAGAAGCCCACTCACGAAGTTACACGGGAACAAGAAAAGTACATGTATTTTTATGTTATTTAGTGAGTAAGTTTAAAAAATTTACATCAAAGATTAATAAATAAAATACGCGTATGTCAAAAATATAAATTTATATGAAAAAAATAATTTTGATCCTATATATATTATATTTATTTGTATTAATATAAATTTTAAACTTACTCAATAACAAAAATAAAACTATTTGACAAGTACACCCCAATGAGCGCTCCCCTCAGCTGTACCTGAGAAAATTCCTAAATTTCCTATTAAAAAAAAAAGAAATTATAAGAAAATACGTTCCTATTATTTTCACACAAAAAAACCCATGAACAGGTTAATTTTGATGGATAGATATCCAGTGGTAACTTGAATAAGTGGCTGCATCCCACGTGTAAACACACCAGATGACACATAAGCAACAATATAGTCAGCAAAGAAGACATTACCAGAAACCATCACTCCACGTGTACACCCTTTCACCGTCTCTTCTCGCCACGTGTTCTTTCTTCCTCCACCATCCTTATCAGTGAGTGAGAAAACAACGCTCCACTCTTTAAATTCCCCCTCAATACACGCTATTTCCTTAATTCCTCCGAACTTCACTCAAACCACTCTCTTAATCCCACAAATTATCATGGTCATGGATTCCGAACTGAAACACAGAACTACTCCTGCAGAAGAAACAAAAGAGAAAGAAATTCCCGTTGATTCCGACAACAAAATGAACAACGTTAAAACAAGAAGACAGAATAAGTCGGCTATGGCCAAACGCGGCCTTAGATCGTTGGGACTCGCGGTGGCTCTTCCGCTTTCTCTTACGATTTTAGACATTGTTTTCTTTGGTTCCAATCTCCACTACGCTACCATGAAGAAGTCGTTTTGGTATCCTCCGCTTTGGGCTTTGCATTTGGCCTGTTTGGGATCGGCTTTCATGATGGGCCTATCGGCCTGGCTTGTATGGGCCGAAGGTGGGTTCCATAAGCAGCCGTCGGCTTTGGGTCTTTACTTGGGCCAGATGGTTTTGGGGCTTGCTTGGGACCCGATTGTGTTTCGGTTTGGAGCGAGTCGGGTGGGTTTGGTAATGTGTGTGGGGTTGTTTGGAGCTCTGGTTGGGTGTGTTAGGATGTTTCGGAGCGTGAATCCAATCGCCGGTGATCTAGTCAAGCCCTGCCTCTTATGGGCTTTGCTTTTGTCTGTTGTAAATCTCAAGCTTGTATACAACTGAAACGTCAGCTTTTTTAATTTGTCTTTTTTTCCTTTTTTCCTTTTTTCCTTTTTTTTTTGGGTAAGGTTTCCTTTTTATTCCATTGTAATATTATCTTCTGTAATTGGAGTACGAAACTCGAGTTAAAACTATAAGCTATTGGTATATGTGAATCTTTAATTATAGGGTGCATTTACATTGGTTTTGGTTTTGATTTTAAGAATTTATGTTGCAACTACTACTAAAATATGAACCAAGTAGTTGGTAAATACTATTATTTCGTCTTAAATTATTTGTCTACGTTTCTTTTTTAATCTTTTCCAAATTATTTGTTCACCTTCTAAATAAATGGTTCATTAATAATAATTTTTTCAATGATACCTCTTACATTAAATCTTGGAGAAAGAAGAATATAGAAAAGAGAAGGTCAAATTAAATTATGACTAAAATTAAATAGGGTCATGTTTAACATTTTATCACATTTCACTATAATAATTGGATTAAATTTTAATTTTTCGTACAAAATAGAAAATTGACAGATAATTTGGGATGAAGAGATCATCTAATTATCACTTAAAAGTTATAAGATTTGTGTCGAAGTTTGGAATGAAAATGTTAGAATTCCACTCAGATTCTATGATTGTATTATTAATTGGCTATGTTGGTATAATGTGGAGTTCTAAGTGCGAATTTGGAGAAATGCTGGTCTATTAACTACAACTTTCATTTTATAATATATACCAGTTGTTTATGACGCGAAAATTAATGACAAAAAATAAAAAGTATTTTTTTAGTTAAAATATTAATATTATTCTTTTAAATAAGTTCTATAAGAAAAAAATATTTAAAAAGTAATATTAATATTTTGACTAAAATGATACTCCCTCTATTCCCTATTAATTGTCGTTTAGGAGATATTTAGGTATCCAAATTAATTGTCGTTTAAGGTTCTTTTATTAGTTGTCAACAATTTATTTCAATTATACCCTCAACATTTTCCTTTCTTTTCTTTATGATGTATTAGTGAGAGAGAGTGAAGGTGGGGTAATATTGAAAGTTTAGGAATGGAGGGAGTATCTTATTTTTTATCCCTTTAATTTTTACTATCTGTAATCACTTATATTATAGAATGAAGGTACTTAATTTTTACTATTTGAAATCACCTAGATTATGAAATGGATTAAATAATATTTTAAAAAAAAAGAATATACAATTAGAACATCTCAAAAAGGAAATGTACTAATGAGGTAGTGTTTTGTTATCAAAAATGTTCCTTAGCCCAGTGGGACAAGGGCCTGAGATCGTGGGTTCGGTTTCCTTTCTCATGCAATGAGGCAAGATTTAATTGTGTCCTTTTGTAGGATTATCTTCTCCTTGTGTGATATGTTTTTCTCTCCCTTTATGGATCAACTGTCCATCCGGTCTTAAAAAAAATAAGTAATGTTTTTGTTAACCATAGAAAAAAAAATTTAAAAAAATGAGTAGGAGGAAATTGGAGTGGGGGGGAGGGGGGAGGCTCTCGAAGGGTGTGCCGGCGGCGATTAGCATATCTGTGTGTGTCATGGAGCCCATGCTCTGTCCGCTCATCCCTTTGGACTACGTGCTCACTAATCCACCTTGTTCACAGTAGGAATTACTAGTTGATTCAGGATGTTTCTGGAATATTTTAATATATTTTAATTATAAATTATCTGTCGAATTTGTGATTTATACGGAATTAATATTTCATCAAAGTAAAATATTATAAAATGTCGAACATTACCCTATTTAATTTTACTTTCACATTTTTTTTCCTCAATTGTTCTTTCTCTCCAACCTTCAATGTTACGAATAGAATTAGAAAATCTATCATTAAAGAGTTTTGTTTATGAAGTGCACAGTTAATTTACAATAAATTAAAAAGAAAATATAAATACATAATTTGAGACAGAGTGAGTTAATAAATACTACTGCTTCCTTCACAAATAGTTTGTTATAGTTGGGGTTTACACTAAAATTATGAAAAATGATTGAGAAATAATTAATATGACAAAAAGGCTTAAATATCCCTCAATTAATGACTGAAAAATAATTATTAGTGGTTAGTTGAGTGAATAAATCAGGGGTATGGTTGGAAAAATAACAATAAATATGCATTAATTTTAAAAACGTGAAATACAATTTTATATATCTAAAAATTGAAACGTTGTAAATAATTTGGGACGGAGGTAATAATAGTAATTGGCAAAAAATCATCTGTCACCATTCCGTGTTATGTTTCTTATCCCAACGAATAAATAATTATTATGTATTTAATTTTCTCATACGAATTTACATTATTTATTTTAAGTTATAAATTGTTTAATTAAAAATTAATACATGTCAATTTCTAATAGTGAAATATAATATGAAAGACAGAACAGAAACAAAAGATTCCTACGCTAGTATTCACAAGGTTGGTTAGATTTAATTTGCCCACACACACAAACGGCAGCCACGAGATCCGGAACCCACCTATAAAATGGGGAGGTTGGTTGCAACAATTTATTTCTCAATCAACTCTCTCCATTCCATTTCTTATTTTATTCTCCATTCGCCATCTAATCTCATTCAGCCCTTCCTCGTATCTAACAAGCTACAATTCCATCTCCTAATTGCCTCTCTTCCCCTCTCTCCAAATTTGTTCCTGAAGTGAACAACTATGGCGGAATCAGACGTCAAACAGCCGCCCACGGAATCGGACGTCAAACAGCCATCGACGGAATCGGACGTCAAACAGCCAACGCAAACGGTTAGTATCAAGCTATTTTTTTTATAGATTCATCCGATCTGGAGCATAATTGGTCGATTAATCGGCTAATTTCGCCTTTATTTAGAGCAAAGTTTGTTTCTCATATATTTCTGTTCAATCTTTTACAATCCAGGTTCAAGTTCAAGAGGAAGAGGCGAAAAAGCTCAAGTACCTTGATTTTGTTCAAGTAGTGGCTCTTTATATCACTGTTTACTTCTCGACGATTTACGAGTACGCCAAGGAGAATTCCGGCCCCCTCAAGCCTGGCGTACTGGCTGTCGAAAGTTCTGTAAAAGCCGTCATCGGACCGGTCTACCAAAAGTTCCACGACGTCCCTTTCGAGCTCCTTCAATTCGTCGATCGCAAGGTACTCCACTAATCTCTCCCTTCGCATTTAACTCCGTTTGTATTTAACTGTCATGTTTTTTTATGAGTATTTAACTGTCGTGTTAAAGCAGATAGTAAAGTCAAGATTAATAAAATGATTGTATTTTACGGTACCTAATTTCATAATAATATAAGTTTTTGGAATATATAATAAAAATTAAGAAAAGAAAAAATAAGTTATTTTTTAATTAAAATATAATTTGTTAAAGATTATACATCGACCAGGATGTGTACATATTTGATTATTACTTATATAGTTTAGGTCTCTATCGATGGATTGAATTAGGTCAGGATTTATTTTTAACATTATATTAGAGTCATCTAATTCGGTATTGACTCTATTATTTTTCACGGTTTAAATGTTTAACCTTCACCCTAAAAAATTGTATTAAAAAATTTGAGATATTAAATTAGAGGAAGTCCATTTTTAACATAAATAAGAGTTGTTTCTCGAGAAAAAACTCAATTAGATCACTCATAAAATGGTAAGTGTACCTTCTATTGCTTCACGTGCTTCTCACGTGAAACTTTATCTTTTAGTTGGCTCACGTGACGTGACCCCGCAGGTGGACGAGTCAATCAACGAGTTGGATCGCCGGATGCCTCTACTAGTGAAGCAAGCTTTAAGCCAAGTGCTTTTGGCGGCTCAAAAAGCTCCCGAAGTGGCTAAAGAAGTAGTTACAGAAGTACAGCGAGACGGCTTGGTGGACGCTACGAAAAATATTGTCGGCACAATTTATGTGAAGTACGAGCCGGTGGCCAAAGACGTTTATTTGAAGTACGAGCCGGTGGCTGAGCATTACGCAGTATCGGCTTGGCGGTCGCTTAATCAGCTCCCTTTATTTCCTCAATTGGCTCAAATTATTGTTCCCACGGCTGCACACTGGTGCGAGAAATATAATGAGACGTTGACTTATGCAGTTGAGAAGGGTTATACGTTGTCGCATTATCTGCCCCTTATTCCAATTGAGAAGATAGCCAAGGTGTTTAAAGGTGCCGAGAAAACGCCCGTTACCGTTACTTCTAACGGTGAGGAATCTCATCCCGTTACAACAGTAGTAAATTAGCATTATCGTATATAACGGAACCGTTTACCGTAATCTGATGTTCCTTGTTTCTGGGTCGTATGAAAAGATTACGGAGGCCGTTACCCTATTACATTTTGTTAATTGCTTTTTACTTTGTTAGTTTTTTTTTCTCCATAAGTTTTGTTTAGCAGGGAACTAAAAAGTAATGTACTTGATGTTTGGAAACAAGGTTGCAAGGGAAGATTGATATTGCTTCCGAAGGTATAAGTTCCAAACTTGAAACCGTGTTTTCTATTGTGAAGTGAAATATTGTTTAAATTAATCGAAATAAAATACAAATTTAAGGATCTAATTGGATAGAGTACTGCTATTCAATTATATTTTAAATGTACCTTAAAATTTTGTATATATTTGGATTTAAGTTATATTTGTGATTATAAATTTTTTGTTTTTTGTAAGGAAAAAGAATAAAATTTTAGAATTGAGATCCAAAATTAAATACACTCGATCATTAAAATGAATAAATATCTAAGGACCGATTTTTTTTCCAGGTCAATTGTAAAGTCGTATCAAAACAAGTAACAAAAAAAATGTGATCATCAAAAGATGTATAATAAATTTAAAAGGAACAACCCATATGAAATTGCTCTAAATGAACATAAGTTAATTAATTAAGTTACTATTTTCAATATTTAAAATAATTTGTAAAGTTATAATCTGCTGCACTAACCTTTAAGCACTTATAGTCATATTAGCTAAAGCATTTTACAATTTACTGTTGCAACATCCATCATCTCACTAACAAATATTCTACTAGAGAGAGATTTAAAATATATTTTGCCAAATCGCAAGGCATGAATTTTGAGCCCCCTTTCTTCTGTTTATTTCGTTTATTTTCTTAAGTAAAATAGTCAATTGTTATATAATACTAGAAAAAAATTACAAATATATCGAGGAGTATTGATCTACTCCCTCCATTCTTAAATATAAGACTCTTTAGACAATTTGAGAAAATTAAGGAAGTTGTCATTTTCACCTAAATTTCCAATATTACCCCACCTTCCCTCTCTCTCACTAATACATCATAAAGAAAAGAAAGTAAAATGTTGATGGTATAATTGAAATAAATTGTTGACAACTAATAAAAGAACCTTAAACGACAATTAATTTGGATACCTAGATATCTCCTAAACGACAATTAATAGGGAATGGAGGGAGTAGTAATTAATGTTAGAACTTCAAATACTAATAGTATTTCATATCATCAACTTGTCCGTTATAGAATTTTATACAACATCAACAACCACAATCAACTATTAATTTCACATAATTAAAGTATTTTATCTGAATCAAATAAATAATTATGTATGATTCAATAATAATCTCATATATTTTAAAAAACATAAAAGAAAATAAATATTCAATAATTTAGAAATATCATGAATTGAAATTCGAACTGTTCTAATGCTTCCTTTATAAGAAGATAAGAAATCATACATTTCCAATGTCACCTCAACATAGTTTATACTTATATAAGCAAGTTATATATTTGTAACATTCATATAGTGTTTAGTGATGAATATATGTTCTTAGAGTTTGAATAATATCCTTTTTATTAATCATTATAGCGATGATAATAATAATGTTACAAAAATGATATCACATGGATTCAAACTCTTGAACTTAATATTATTGTTTAATAAAGACACAAATAAGTTAAATATCAAAACATGGCCAACGATGGGAAAATGCGGGGTGGATCGGTTTATTGTTCTGGTTTCATACTTATGCAAGGACTGGTTAAGTGAGTATGGTGTGAGATCAAAACCAATAAATTAGTCCATCTTCCATTTTTTCCACGAAAGTTAATGTAGGTTGGTTGGCCCACATTTTATTTCTTTAGGTTTATTCGAAAAAAAGTTACAGGTTCGAGTCAAGAGGAAACAACATAAAATAGCATTGTATTTGTCATGTTTTGAATTAATCAACTGAAAAGGAAAACGGAATTAATCGAGTTGATACTCAAACAACTTCAACTTAAAAGAAGTTTAACATAGAACGCTAAAAAAAAAATTCAAACATGTAAAAAGAAAAAAAAAAGATATTGCATCAAAAGACCATAAAGATTAATGAGTCTGCTTATGTTAACCCGTTGAAAACTATAACATAAATCCTAAAACAAGTTGGCAACGATATATATATATATATATATATATATATATATATATATATATATATATATATATATTAGGGGAATGTGGGCAATAATTTCAACACTCTTTTCACAAATTAATCAGAATTTGAAAAAAAAAAATGACGCATAAAAGATCACATTATCATAAAAGAGGTTATAGGATATACTTCACTACAAAAAACTACTCATCTTATTTGTGTAAGTGAACTTTACTCCTTCTATTTTTTGTGTATGATAAATATGTGAAAATGCGTTAGAATAGTTATAGGAAAAAATTATATTTGTGGAACCGAGTTGATTATGTTAGGGGAGTAAAACCTTTCACATTGCAAGACATCTCTAAAGTCGTTGAGATTGCATGATAGGACGTCTCTCATAAAATATCTATTTTGTCATAGAACAAATATTCGTTGCCTGCAAAACAAATTTCATCATTCAAATTATTTGATCCGACGATTGAATTTTTAATTAAATGAACAATTGCTATTCAAATAATTACTCCCTTCATTCTCATTTAATTTTCGTTTAGAAGATATATATATATATATATATTAATTGTGATTTACATGTCTTTTATTAAGTGTCATTAATTTATTCCAATTATACACTCAACATATATTTTATTGGAAAAAATGAAAGAGGAGGAAATAAGGGGTATTATTGAAATTGTAGTGGAAAGATTATTGTTTGTTTGAGTTGCTTAATTTTTTTAAAGTGTCATAAACGACCTATATTGAGGAATGAAGAAAGTACTATTCAGTCTATAAAAAATGTGTTCAGTTTTTTCTTAACCGTTAGATTAAAAAACTAACGATCAAAGTTCTGTTCCACAATGAATGTCGACTGAGTAAAGGGAGGGGTTGAGATTTTATATTTCTGACCCATCGAACCGGAAAATTCCAATATAGAATCGACCTTGTGGACTGGCTCACAGTCTTTTTACATAAGTTGTGGTAAAAATTATTTTGCAGATATGCTTCAATCCAACTCACGAGGGAGGGGCGTGGGATCCATGTCAAAGTGACCCATGGAACCCGTCATTCAAATATTTATTCTTTTAATAATAATTAGTATTATTTTCCACCCCAACAACGCCTATATAAGTGTCCCCCAACCAGTCCTACTTCAGTTTTTCATTCTTTCATTTCATTTCATAAACCCAAGTAACTTTACCCGTTCTTCTTCTCCTCCTCCTCCTCTTAAGAAAATTATATTATTACCATAATTTTCTCTACTGGAGAGAGATCAAGAAGTCGAACTTGATCTATAAGAACCCTAATTTATATTCAGAATTGGTTTTCTCGATTGATCGAGTAATTGATTTTCAAGAAAAAACATGGTTGAAACCAGGCGGAGTTCTTCTTCTTCCAAGCGCTCTCTTTCTTCGTCTCTCCCTAGCGGCAAGCGATCCAAGGTCAGGGTTTCGGTTTTAATTTCAATTTCTCCCACGTGCAGATGATTTTTTAATTTTTTTTCTCGTTTTTATGTTTTAAATATTGAATTTGATTTCAGCCGCCGCCTTCGGGGGCATCATCGTCCACTAACGATGCCTCTCAAGAGGCAATCGTTAAGGAATCTATAGAGCAGGTTAGGTCGGATGTTCTGTTGGATGGATGTGATTTGAAGCTATCTGATGAGGCGGTGCCAGAGAAATCGCCCGAGAGTCAAGTTGAAAGCGAAGGCGGCGAGCCTTTGGTGTCGCCGATGACTCTAGGTATGATCTTTTTGCTTGCATGTGATTTGGCTTTGTTGAAGAGTGAATTTTTCTTGATTTTCTTTTGGATTTCTAGGGGATTCAGCAATTGATGCGGAGAAAGGGATGTCTAATGGGTCGTTGTTGAATCGCGGCAAGAAACTTCAATTGAAATCGAGTGCTGTAGTGCCTTGGGGGAAGCTTCTGTCGCAATGCTCGCAGGTAAACTTGGGTATTTCTGTTATTCCTTCATCTTTTAGTGGGTTTTGAATCTTTGTCTTTGCTTAAAGTTGGCAACTTTACAGGATTTTCAAGCTAATAGTTATGCAAGCAGTTTTTTGTGATGTTTTTCCGAATTTATAACAGTTTAATTTGAGGTGATATTTTGCGTTGGAGGCTATTTGGTGAATGACTACAGCTATACTGGTCACACACTTATCCTTCAAGTAGATAGGATTGGATGAATGTTTTATCGCCTTCTATATCCACTGAGCTATATCGTTACTACTGTTCTAAGCCCGGGCTCTTAGATACCCAGTGTTTGAATTGTACTTTAGCTTAGTGCTTTCTGAAGGCCATAGATGTATAGGTGCAGTCCAAGACTTCCAACGATTTACTTTCTGCACCTGGCCGTAATTGGATTTGGTTCATTGCTTGCGGAATTGGTTTAATTCTTGTATACACATCATATTCAAATTAGTGAAATGCATGCACCTGTTCCATTGAATAAGAGGCAGTGGTCAGCTTGCTTCTTCATTTTTCGTATAATTCATTCACCTAACTCTTATTCACTCATCCTTTTAGTTGTGTGATTTCTGATTCAGCAATTATATTTTGATGAATTCACATGGATATCGAGTTGGTGATGACAACTTTCTGATTCTCTTTCACCCAACTCTTATTCACTCATCCTTTTAGTTGTGTGATTTCTGATTCAGCAATTATATTTTGATGAATTCACATGGATATCGAGTTGGTGATGACAACTTTCTGATTCTCTTTCTTCTTTTCTTTGCACCAGAAACCTCATGTTCCCATGGAACATCCTGTTTTCACTGTTGGTCAAGGCCGGTGTGACTTGCGGGTTGGAGACCCATTGATTAGTAAATCTCTATGTAGATTGAAGCACACACAGAGAGAGGTACGCAGTAAATTATGTTTCTCTTTAGAACATATACCTTGCCACTATAAATTTGTATTCTTGTCATGATTTGCAGATGTCTTGTCTGCTTACGTCTTTCATTTGTTCTATTACCATGACTTAGAAAGGATGTACTGCATTGCTTGAGATTACTGGCAAAAAAGGTTACGTTCAAGTTAATGGCAAGATCTACCCGAAGAATTCAAACGTGGCAATTAATGGAGGTGATGAGCTAGTTTTTGGCTCATCATGTAGCTCATCTGGTAAACATGCATATGTATCCTTGGAAAACTCTCTTTCCTGCTTTTTGTGCTGAAATTTTCTTCTCTTGGGGTTAAATTGTTTATTTGTGCAGAAATTTATAATTTATTGATAGAGTATGGTTCCTTAACATATTATTAGATTTTCCAGCCGCTTAATACTGAAAATTCATCCGCTTCGGGCATTCTACCTTCGGTTGGCATACTAGAATCCCATGATGGATTAATTAAAGGAGTTACTTTTGAGGCAAGGTCAGGAGATTCACCTGCTGTCAGGGTCGCATCAACCCTAGCGTCACTATCTAGTCTTAGGAAAGAGTCATCTCTACTACCTAAATCATCTGGAAATGACGAGGATCCTCAACAAGGTTCTGAAATGCCCCCTCGGCCTTGTACCTGTAAAATGTCAGATAATCTTGGAGGCGATGCTGTAATGAAGGACAGTTCTGATAATGATCAGCCTACCTGGGCTGACAAGTCCAATTTTTCCTCAGATAATGCTCCCAATGAAGACTTGAACCTTGATAGGGTTCAAAGTTCTATTGATCCTGAAGTTGGGAGGACCGGTGCAGCAACTCATGAATCAAGACCGCTTCTGAGGATGTTCACTGCATCTGAGTTTGACTTAAGTGGTAGCATTTCTAAGATTCTTGATGAACAAAGGGAAATCCGGCAACTCCTGAAGAATTTAAACATTCCAATTTCGACACCAACCCGGCAGCAAGCATTTAATGATGCTTTACAGCAAGGACTACTTGATCCCGACAAAATTGATGTCTCGCTTGAAAGTTTTCCATATTATTTGAGGTATTCTCTAATCTCATTGCCAGGCAACTAAGTTCCTCATTGCATTTGGAGTTAATATATATCAATGTTTAATATGATAAAATCGTCTGAGATATCATAAATCTTAAACTTTGTCTTGTGCTTGGCGACAGTGAGACCACAAAGAATGTTCTGATTGCTTCGACCTACATACCATTGAAGTGTAATAAATTTGCAAAGTACACCTCAGAACTCCCCACAGTTTGCCCAAGAATTTTATTATCGGGTCCTGCAGGTAAGACCTACAGTCTCGTGTCTAAATATCAGAATTCATTTTACACTTAATTGTTCTCTGTCCCTGTATCTGTTTCCTTTTTTGATCTTTTAAATTCTCCTGTAGGTTCTGATATATATCAGGAAACTTTGACCAAGGCACTTGCAAAACATTATGGTGCAAAACTTATTGTTGTTGATTCCCTTCTTTTGCCTGGTGTAAGTTCCTCTACGATTGGATTAAAGGGCCTGGGCTGCTATTCTGTGATTTTTGTGACATATTTCATAATTTATCCAGGGGTCAGCAGTGAAGGAAGTCGAAGCTGTAAAAGAGAATATAAAGCCTGAAAAACCACGTGTATTTGCTAAACGGGCTACGCATACTGCTGGCGTAACTCTTAAAAAACCAGCATCAAGCGTTGAGGCTGAAATTACTGGGGGTTCTACCTTAAGCACTCAGGCTCAGCCTAAGCAGGAGGCATCGACCGCGTCTTCAAAGAGCTATATTTTCAAACAAGGTACTGTTGTTTTTTGCCCTATGTTCTACCATAAGTTTGCTAGTGAGACGTTTAATCAAGTTGTGGTTTTACAGGTGACATAGTTAAGTATGTCGGTGGTTTCCCGTCAGGCTTTTCTCCTTCGCAAACTCAAACTCAAACTCCTTTGAGGTAAATGTTCAAGTAATTTGAATGAACTTTTTGTTTGAAACCAAGTTGATAAGTATATCTTCTATCCCAGTGACTAATTTGTGTTTTTTCGGTGATACAATTTTTAAATTAGTATGCATATGTTCTTGAGTCGAGGCTTTGTAAGGCTTTTGAGATGTGTGTATTTTCTAGTATGTATTGCTGGGAGCATGCGAATTTTCCCTTGAAGTTAACCTACACATCTAGGGATGGCAATTTGACCCGTGATCCGTTGATCCGATCCGTCCCGATAGGATTTGGGGCAAATCAGATCTGATCCGTATAGAATTTGGGGCAGATCAGATCTGATCCGCGAACGGAGCAGATCAAATTCGGATTTCATTCCTGCCCCGATCCGCTCCGATACGATCCGTACATTTATAATAATAAGAGGATTTTATGTGCTAATAATTTAATTGCGTTTTTAGTCCACATTATATATACTCTCTTCCACAACCCTAGAACAAAAATTCCCAAATTCTAGCGCCCTCCTTCCACCCGTTTCTCTCAAAAATCCCCAAATTCTAACGCCTCCCCCCCACCGTTTCTCCGTCGGTGGTGAGTCGTCTTCTCTCTTCGGCTCCACCGCCACCTATTTCTACTATCTCCTTCTCTTCGCCTTCTCTCTTCGGCTCCTCGGTCCGCTCTCCTCCACCGCGGCTGTCCTGAAGCTCATCCACCTCTACTTGAATTTTTGCAAAGGTGATAAGGTTTTTAATTTGCACTAGAAAAAATAGATAGTTCTCATTATTAGAGAAGGAAATGGGGAAATACAAGATTTTGGCTTCCATTTTTACAAAACCAGCCTACACAGTGACACACTACAGCAGTTAAAAAAAATTAAAAAAAAAAAAAAAAAAATCAGCCGGATCGGATCGGATCCGCTCCGGAAGGAGCAGATCACGGATCAACAAAATTTGATCCGAGGCGGATCACGGATCGGATCGGATCAGCATGGGGCAATTGCGGAGCAGATCAGATCGCGGACCGATCCGCCCCGATCCACCCCGTTGCCATCCCTATACACATCGCCATTCCTGAGAGTCCAAATGTTACAGTCTGCTAATAAAATTGATTTCTAGCCTAGCTGGAAGATAAGCTTAAGCACCATTGCCCATGCTCTGGTGGACCCGCGAGATCTTTTGTGTTTTGATTGTGTTCTTTCTGTTTATTCAAGAGGCTATTTATCTGTGGTTGGTTATATTTGTAGGGGTCCCTCTTATGGATCTAAAGGCAAAGTTGTTCTGGCATTTGAAGATAACGGTGCTTCAAAAATTGGGGTCAGATTCGATAGGTCAGTTCCAGAAGGCAATGATCTCGGGGGTCTCTGTGAAGAGGACCATGGTTTCTTTAGTGCTGGTAACTACTCCTATGATCTCTAAATTCTTCCCCCTTTCATTTTGGCTAATTAAATATCCTTCTTTCTCACTCAATATCTTTCGTCCCTTGAATTTGGTGTTTGGTTATATACTGTATAACATTTAGCTTTATCACCTGCAGCGGACTTGCTTCATCTGGATGGCTCTGCTGATGATTTTGACAAGCATGCCATTAACCAACTGTTTGAGGTATTGTGGTTGAGGATTGTGGCCTTTTGTATCATGTTTCTTCGTGCAATATATTGATAATTTTTTCTTATTTCCTAATCTGGAATTGCTTAAATATGCAGGTTGCTTTGATAGAAAGCAAACATAGCCCTTTGATTTTGTTTGTAAAAGAAACAGAGAAATCCATGGTGGCTAATTCAGATGCATACGCCGCCTTTAAGAATAAGCTGGAAAACTTGCCAAAGAATGTTGTCGTAATTGCTTCCCATACTCAGTCTGACAATAGAAAGGAGAAAGTATGCAGCTCTGATTCATGTGTGATTCTATTTTTTTATTCATTTCGGCATTTGCCTATGTATCTGATCTTTGAAATTGTAATTTCTAGTCCCACCCTGGCGGACTTCTGTTCACAAAGTTTGGAAGCAATCAAACAGCATTACTGGACCTTGCTTTCCCGGTATGCACAGTGTTAGATCGTTAATTTCTGTTTTGAATATATATTTTTGTTATATGATGCCTGTTTTATGGTTTTTCTTTGGATTCTTTATTCAACCTCTCTTTTTTATGTAGTCATGCATCTAAATATATGTTGGTCCCTTTAATGAGTTGAAAATAGAATTTCATTGAGGGGGATTGAGAGCCACACCACTTATTTTCTTTTCCAGGAGAACTTTGGTAGATTGCATGACAGAAGCAAAGAAACCCCCAAAACGGTGAAGCAGCTTAACCGTCTTTTCCCGAACAAAGTGACCATACAGATTCCTCAGGTAAGTAGTGTCTGCTGCCTGCCTTGTTTGGTTTCCTTTATTTTTCCAAGTGTAAATTGGTGAATTGCTCTTATTGTGGCAGGATGAAGCATTGTTGTCTGAATGGAAGCAGCAGTTGGACCGTGATATTGAAACATTGAAGTCGCAGTCAAACATTGTTAGCATCCGAACAGTAAGCGATTTCTCAACCCTTACCATATTGTTTCACTCTATATCGACTTATCTCTGTTTTTTTAGGAGGGCGGGGCGGGGGGAGTAACTGGCAATCATTTGGAGGCAACCCAATTATTTTATTTTATTATTATTTTCTCTTCTCACCTGAGATAATCATTTCAGGTACTAAACCGAACTGGCCTTCAGTGCCCTGACCTTGATGAAGTATGCATCAAGGACCAAGCATTGACAAATGAAAGTCAGTCTTTCTAAAGCTTGATGCGACTGATATAATACTGTAGAAATTTATTCGACAATTACGCTAACTAATTTTCTTCTTTTGTTTGTAAAAGATGTGGAAAAAATTATTGGCTGGGCTTTAAGCCATCACTTCATGCATTATTCTGAAGCTTCTACAAAAGATCCTAAACTTTCAATTTCTAGTGAGAGGTAAATTTTGATGGATTTACGTTGTACTTGTATTTGTTTTCAATCAGTTTAAAATTGTTTACACAGCTTTTCCTCTGTACTTGCAGTATTAGATATGGCCTGAACATTCTGCAAGGTATTCAATCTGAAACCACGAGTTTGAAGAAATCTCTCAAGGTAGAAGTGGTTATCTTTGTTTAGGGTTATGATGCTCATTCTTTTTTATATTTGCCCTTCACAAACAGTATTTTTTGCAGGATGTGGTTACTGAGAACGAATTTGAGAAGAGACTCCTTGCTGATGTCATTCCACCGACTGATATTGGGGTTACTTTTGATGACATTGGAGCACTGGAAAATGTCAAAGATACATTGAAAGAATTGGTGATGCTACCTCTACAAAGGCCAGAATTATTTTGTAAAGGACAGCTGACAAAGGTTTATTTGATTAAATTTTTCTTTCTTAGCACAAATTATGTTAATTTTCTCCATTGCAAGATGGATAGCATCACCTAATCAATTACTTTGACAGCCTTGTAAAGGAATATTGCTCTTTGGACCACCTGGTACGGGTAAAACAATGCTTGCTAAAGCAGTTGCCACAGAGGCTGGTGCGAACTTTATCAATATATCAATGTCAAGTATCACTTCCAAGGTACTCCCTCCCCCGGATGGCCATTAAAAAAACATTATTTTCTTTTGTTGACATCTATTTTTCTATGGATTTAACCTTCTCCCCACCCTCCTGGGGGGCCTTATTATACAGTGGTTTGGTGAAGGAGAGAAATATGTGAAAGCAGTGTTCTCGCTTGCTAGTAAAATCGCCCCTAGCGTTGTTTTCGTTGATGAGGTGAGTAGATTAAACATTGCATTTGTTAAAAATTTCATAATTCTACTAGTGGGTTTTGCTGTTATCTAGATCATTAGCCATGATTAACTTCTTTAGATATGTCTTTCAAATACCATTTTTGGCATGTACTTTTCTTCACCTTCTTGGGCAACAACCCTCCCCCTCTTTTGGTACGTTTTGGGGGTTGAGTTTTAGGCCCAATCCAATTCTTCAACAACTATATCTTCACAGGAATTATGATTGTTACTGGTCCTCTTTCTCTATCATTTTCTGTTTCTGTGAGTCTTATTTATTTATTTATTTTTAAGTTGTTTATTTTTGTATTGGTAACAAGAACGTAACTTATTTATACCTTGTTGTAGGTTGATAGCATGTTAGGAAGGCGGGAAAATCCTGGAGAACATGAAGCAATGCGCAAAATGAAGAATGAGTTCATGGTAAACTGGGATGGTCTTAGAACAAAAGACAGGGAACGGGTATTGGTGCTTGCTGCAACAAACAGACCTTTTGATCTCGACGAGGCTGTTATAAGGAGGCTTCCCAGAAGGTAAACTTTTCTCTCTCTGTAAGATTTTCTATACTTTGTTCTGTTTGTTAATGATAATGATAGTTTGGATAATGATATTCTTATCCCCTTAATATCTTATGATTCAGGTTGATGGTCAACTTACCAGATGCTTCCAACAGGGAAAAGATCCTAAGAGTAGTATTGGCCAAGGAAGAATTAGGTCTAACCGTTGATCTTGAAACAATTGCTAATATGACTGAAGGTTACTCAGGAAGCGACTTAAAGGTTTGTCTTCAAATTTTACCTTATGATTCTTGGTTTCCGAAACTTAGTGATACCTTTATTGCAAACCTCCTAAAGGTTTGTCCTCATGTCTGCAAGATTGACACTATAAATCTAAGCACAGAATCGATCATGCGCTACTATGAATTCTGGTTTTTTTTACTCTGCTTAACCTTTTCTGGATTCCTTCTTTCAGAATCTGTGTGTGACAGCTGCACATTGTCCCATAAGAGAGATTCTAGAGAAAGAGAAGAAGGTTAGTACATCCATCTCATCTGGCTAAAAGATATTGTTTCCAACTTTGTTCTTTTTTGTTCTTTCTCTTCGTTAAATTAACCTTTTGATTTAGCTAACCAGACCATGTAGGATGCTTTATTCCGTATCTTGATTGTTTTAGTACGAGTGTTCATCATCATCCAAAGTAGGAATATGTGCTTTATATTTCTATTTTGATGCATGTCTTTTGCCCATTCTTCTTTCTTCACCTGTACCTTTTGGTTTTTCTTTTTCTTTTTTGGTTCAAGTTAACCTGTACTGTTTTATTAAATTTCGGAATTGCATGATTCGGTAGGAAAAAGCCACGGCAGTGGCGGAGAACAGACCTTTGCCTGCATTGTCTAGCAGCGCTGATATTCGCCCGTTGAGCATGGATGATTTCAAATATGCACATGAACAGGTATTTGTTCTTCTTTGCATCTCCAGTATCTATGCGTTTTTCCTCCACTCTTTTTTCTCTCTGTATGGTGTCGCAATGACATTGCAATATTTTTGAGTACCTTGGTGAGGTGAAAGTTTGGTCTATTATTTCAAAGAAGATTGGATCAGTAACTAGTTTGTTAATGTGTATCAACAGTATTTGATTTATCTTTGTGGAGTTTATATTCTTGAACTTGGATATCTTTCCTATACCTGAATGCTAGCCGACTGAATATTTCTGGGTAGTTTTTGGAAGTTCTTACCAATATTTCATCCCAAATGCCAGGTTTGTGCTAGTGTGTCATCGGAGTCGTCAAATATGAATGAGCTTCTGCAATGGAATGATTTATACGGAGAAGGTGGATCAAGGAAGAAGAAATCGCTTAGCTACTTCATGTAGAGTATCGGAATTGTATAGCAAGCATACCTTCTTGTGTCCGTTCTCACAGTTAAAATAGATGGTATCATTCTAATTATTGGTGGGAAGCCCCTGTTTAGGGTTCCCCCTTCTGTATCATTATAATTATTTGATATTTAGGTCTCCTGTGTCTGTATAGGAGTTATTAATTTTTAATAAGCTTTTCTCTTTCAATTATTATTAATTATTATTTTTTTTTGGATTTCTCCCTGTTCATACCTTATGTAGAAACTGATTGGAGAATTTTCAAGATTTGATCCTGTGATTGAAAAATTGTAGAAGCATTTTGGCTCTTTTTTGTATTCGGATTTATTAAAGTATATTCTTCTTCAGATAATTGTAAACAAATTCTCTGGCTATTGCAAGTATGAATTATGTTGACTGACCGGAGGGGGCCGCCTTTCAATAGTTTTTTGAATAAATTTAATTTTCATTAATCACAAATAGCCGAAGTCATTACAATCAAAGGAAAATCTGAAAATACAGAAAGTAAAAGTTATACAATGATTTAAAAAATCAACGATAACAGACAAAAGACACACCCAAGAAAACTTGGATGGTTAGGAAAAACAACTAAAAAAATTAGCCAACTAAACAAATACATAATCTTCTCCTTCAAAGCATCTTCATCGCAATCCTCGATCCACGGGGGACGAGGAGAATATCACTTTCAACATCTTCTTTAGAGGGTCGACAATTTATAGGGGACCACGTGGGCGTATCAACCGTCTCTACAAATTGTCTCAGGAAGATGTAAAAAGTTGATAAAGGGCCCATATCTAGTCCGGGTTGAACAAATCCTCCTAGCAACATAGAAAAAAAATCTAGATTTGAGACTCATTTAACCACTGTGTCTTGAATCTTGAAGAAAAAAACTCTGAAAAAGGTTTCATATGATTTGTAGTACAAAATAGAGTAATATAAACGGAACAAAAGGACCAAGATTTGACCATTGGCCGGAGCCAATGGCCAAATCTGGCCAGCAGCAGGGGGAAGGAATGAAGCAGGAAGAAAAAGGGAGAAGAGAGAGAGAAGAAAGAGAAAAAGGGTAAAGGGTAAAGGTTTCAATAGTTCTATCTATATATTTCGGGATGAGTTTTTTATTTTTTTGCCAAGTACTCCCTCCATTCCTAAATATAAGACTCTTTAGACAATTTGAGAAAATTAAAGAAGTTGTCATTTTCACCTAAACTTTCAATATTACCCCATCTCTCCTCTCTCTCTTACTTCTACTTGATAAAGAAAGGAAAATGTTGAGAGTATAATTGGAATAAATTGTTGACAACTAATAAAACAACCTTAAACGACAATTAATTTGGATACCTAGATATCTCCTAAACGACAATTAATAGGGAATGGAGGGAGTATTTCGGATGAGATTGGATGGTACTCTCTCCATTCTCAATTATTTGTCGCCTAGACATACTTTATCAGTTTTTAATTAACTGTCACTTTAAGAAATCATGTATTTTTTTCCAAACTTATCTTTGTCTTTAATTAATTCGGTCAACAACTAATTTTAATTGTCTCAACATAAATGTATTAATTGGAGGAGTAAAAGTGTTTATCTATCTTTAAATTAATGTAACTCAATCATTTTTTTTAATTAAAGTGCACTGTCTAAAATGGGAACGGAGGGAGTATATGGGTTGCTAAAATTTCATCTTGAGTTTCAGGAAATTTAAATTGTTTGTGAGAATGTGGACTTATAATTTGAAGGGTAAAAAGCGCTCACGCCCCCTAAACTATTCAATTTTTTGGGTTTTGACCCTCAACTAAAAAGGGTCAAGTTTTACCCCTTAAACTATTTCGGTTTTTGGTTTTTGACCTTCCATCCATATTCTCTGTTAAATCATAACGGAAGTCCAAAAAATGGGGGCATTTTAGGAAAATCATATCATTCATAATAAATAGAATTAAATTTAAGGGGAAAAAATAGCCTTTTAAGATTTTTTTCAGAGGTTGGAATTTACAGTTGGTGGTTGGAGAAGAGGAGTGGTACCCGGCTTCCGGCTTTTTCTATCACTGTTCTCATCGGTGACTTCTTCTTTCTCGTCAGAATAATAGGTTATTTTTTTTTATAAAAACAAAAAATTTAAGATCTTATACATATTGCCCAAAAATGCCCCCATTTTTTGGACTTCCGTTATGATTTAACAGAGAATATGGATGGAAGGTCAAAATTCAAAAACCGAAATAGTTTAGGGGGTAAAACTTGACCCTTTTTAGTTGAGGGTCAAAAACCAAAAAAGGGAATAATTTAGGGGGCGTCAGCGCTTTTTACCCTAATTTGAAATCTTGTGTCTAGTTTGGGATGAAACTCAAAGTTGAGTCAGGAGTATTATTAATTTAGGTAATATTACTTGTAACACTCTAACCGTCATCGGTTAACATGCAGAACATGTATTTTCGAATATGTAGAACTCTTATCAACCGTTGGATTAAAAGATTTGATGGTTGATATCGTCTATTTCACAACATAAATTATAATTTTTTAATAGGTATTGCGAAGTGATCTCAGTCGCGTTCCACACTCTTATCTTATAATGGTTTACGAAGTGAAGTGTTCTGCGCATGAAATCTAGTGCAGAACATACTTTTCCACACCTGAACATATTTCAGTGTTGGAATTATTCTTAAGTCTTCAAATGAGGTTAAGTCTAAAGAGATTTTAAGTAAAAATGAATGATTGTTCTTGACTGAATAATTGTTATATTTACCATCCTCACTTAATTAATCGTGAATCCCTATAGTAGAGTATCCAAACCAGATTTAGAGATATAGATATACATACCGCTATTGCTACTTATTTGTTATTTTTTTTTTCAAATAAAAAATATATAAATAAAAGAAGGGAACATATATGGTAAACAACAGGAGACGAAGCTTTGAGTTGATAACCGATCTCCCTCAATCATTCACCATTTCTCTCTCTCTCTCTCTCTCTCTCTCTACAACCAGTTTTTGTTATCTTAAAAATTCAATTTTTATTTTTTGGGATCGAACGGAAAATTTAATTATTTGAAGAGAATATGGTTGAAACCAGACGAAGCTCTTCTTCTTCCAAGCGCCCTCTTCCTTCTCCTTCCTCTCCTCTCCCTAGCGGCAAACGATCCAAGGTTAGGGTTAGGGTTAAGGTTTCGGCTTTTAAGTTTGTTTCTTTTTTGGTATTTATGCCAGTTTTATTCTGATTTTTGGCTGGTTTATTATTAGGCTGCGGAGGCATCATCATCTACTAATGATGCGTCGCAGGAGACCGGGAAGAAATCCGGACGGGAATCTTCTGACCAACAGGAGGTTCGGTCTGTTGATCAGGCGGCGGATGCTACTAATTTGAAGCTTTCCGATGCGGCTGTTCCGGAGAAATCGCCGGAGGGTAAGTCTTGGTTATTGCATGTGAGTTTTCTGTATTCAAGTTTGTGAATTTTGCAATTTTTTGGGGGGTTTTTTAATCTTTTTTTTCTTTCTATTTCGTCCTCTTTTAGTAGTGGATTCAGCTACTGATGCGGAGAAAGCCAAGTCTACTGGCGCTGTGTTGACTAGGAGCAAGAAACGGCAATTGAAATCTAATGATGGTATTGCCTGGGGTAGGCTTCTCTCTCAGTGTTCCCAGGTAAAAGCTTGGGCCTTCTTTTATTATTTAAAAAAGATTAAAATTTGGGAACTTGTACCATTGTTTTACCTAATTACACGAATCAGGAATAATTCACTCCACCGTTGATTATGTCTTTGCAACAAGGAGGGAAGATTTGTTGCTTTGAGGTTTTAAAAGACTTTTAAGTATAGCTACATTGCTTAAAGATTTACCCCTTTTTTGATTTCTCACAGTGGTAGAAATAGTTGGTTTAAATGATGCAGAGACCCTTGGACTAAACTCTCTAAGCTAAAGATATATATTGCTTCCATTGTGTAAATTTATAGAGTTTTGAGGAAGAAGTAACAAAATTGTCTTTTCCCAACTAACTGGTAAGTATTGGCTAACATTTAGAGACGGCGAGGACATCTAATAGTGGGCGTATACGTATGGTATAAACTTATCAGTTATTACTTATTAAAGAAATGCATCAGTGAAAAGAAGGAAGAAGTAAGTGTAGGCAAAGATTCTTGCGAATGAAAGAATTAGGATCTAGTTTCTAAATGTGAGGAAATTTTTTACACAATGTTCCCAAGTTTTTGAAACAGCTTACATATGAGAGAAATGAGTGGCTAGTATGAGTATGTGGTTGGTTGGATATTGAAGATCTCTTGAATGTTGAGATAATGTGGCCTTGAGACATCTTCATACTACAGTTCTGGACAACTGTAACTACTTGCTTCTTATTGTGAGAAAGCGCGAAGACAGTATGTAGCAGGCATTCTGCTTTATGAATACTCTTTTCAAACGAACTCAAAACACCCAATAGTCTACTCATAAGCTTTATCAGCAGTTTGTTCTAGTAGGTTTCTTATCATTTCTTTAATTTTTTCTGTGTCGTCTTTTCCACTCCTCTGAACAGAATCCCCATGTTCTTATGAAACGTCCGACATTCACTGTGGGCCAAGCTCAATGCGACTTGTTGATTGCAGATCCATCCATTAGTAAATCTCTTTGCAGGCTGAAACACGAGTCGGGGGTAAGGAGTAAATGTGTTAGGCTTTGTATTGTATATCTTACCCACCATGAATTTGTATTCTCGTTATGATTTGCAGATGTCTCATGTGCTTATTTATTTCATTTATTCTATAACCATGCCTAGAGTGGATGTCCCAGAACAGTACTTGAGATTACTGGGAAAAAAGGTTCTGTCCAAGTAAATGGCAAGTCTTACCCAAAGAATTATACTGTGACACTAAACGGAGGTGATGAGGTGATCTTCAGCTCTTCTGGTAAACATGCATATGTATCCTTGTACTGACACTCCCTTCATTACATTTATCTGTGGTCACTTGGGAAATCTGTTGAGAGAAAAAGTAATATATATATTTACCTTTTTTTTCTTTGGTTTAATCCTTATTTTTGCATGATGATCATGTCTATTCGATTAGAGTAGTCAAGAAGTTACATAACTGATGTTAAGAAAGATTGGGATTTCAGAGTCCAGACATGCATTTTCTGAAGCCTTTATGAGTAACAGACATGCAATCAATGTCCATTAGTTATTTTGATTTAAAATATAATTGTAGCAGTAGTCTTATATCTCTTTCGTCTAGTGATGGAATTTTCGGTCAATCGACCTCGTTTCTCTTCTTTTTGTTTTTTTGGTTGGGTCGGGAAGGTTGTGTTTCCTTTTAAAAGGATATCTCATCTATGCATTTTTATTTTTCTTTGTTCTTCATTTTGATAGTATTTACAAGAAAGACAGTTTCCTTAATGCGTTATTAGATTTTTCAACTACTTTGCAATGGAACTACATCTGCTTCAGCCATTCAACCTTCAATAGGCATACTAGAATCCCATGCTGGACCAATCAAAGGATTGCATTATGAGGCAAGATCCGGGGATTCCTCTGCTGTTGCAGTGGCATCAACCCTAGCATCTTTATCTAATCCTCGGAAGGAGTTATCTGTTCTTTCTCCATCATCTGGAAATGATGATGTGCAACAAGGTTCTGAAATGCCTAAACTTCCTTCTGCTTGTGGAGTGTCAAATAATGATGTTGATGACACAGAAATGAAGGACTCTCCTGATCATAATGATAGGCTGGGTGCGGGTGGGAAAACCAGTGTTCCATCTCCTAATGCTCTCAATGAAAACTTAAATTTTGATAGCGTTAGAGTGGAATCTGTTGATCCGGAAGTTGGGAAGTTAGGGGCATCCACTCATGAACTAAAGGCCATTCCTGAGAGTGCTTGCTGGATCAGCTGCTTCTGAGTTTGATTTACGTGGCAGCATTTCTAAGATTCTCGATGAGCAGAGGGAGATTAGAGAAATACTCAAGGATTTTGATACTCCAGTTTTGGCTTCAAGTTCAACCAGGCGGAAATCATTCAAAGATGTTTTACTGCAAGGTTTACTTGCTCCCGATAACATTGATGTCTCGTTTGAGAAATTTCCTTACTATTTGAGGTGATAACATTGATCTCATTTCTTGGAAACTAATGATTGTCTTATCTTACCTTGGATCCTATTTCTGGTTCTGATGTTATTGATATGTGCATGTGTATTCTTAACTAGAAAAAGTTTGGAATATTTTGCCTTGAAATTTGCTTTGGCCAAATGTGAACCATAACTGAAGCATCGGGTGAAACATTTCTCGCATAGTACCTTGTTATTTTATGTGGAAATCGAACTTTTAAGGCCCTTAAAGTTATGATTACTCTCTCTGGTCCATGCCCTTTCTAACTATACCTATTTAACACACTTGCAAGATCTGAAGAAAATAAAATCCAATAGTATGGAGGATAAGATTGTATTTTCCAAAGGAATGATTTAAACATTCCCTTCGGAGAGAGAACTTATCATCTATGTTATCTATTTAATTGTTGTAAAATTTGTTAAATGTACTCCATTGCAGGATATTGCAGCATCAGGGAACTAACATGTCTAACTAACAAAGTAAGGTCCAGAGTGAGACAATTTTGAAAGTTGGAGGGACTGAAAACTGCATTTTCCGTTGTCTTTTTATGTCCTGCTAAAACAATAGCATCTCTAACTTGAATGATCACCTGGCTTATCTTCTGCGATCCTATACAAAGGGAGAGCTTCAGCCTTTCTGATGGGTTGAAGGTCTTTTGCATTTTACTTTGTTCCTGGGTCTTTTTCATTGTCTGTGGAGTTTGTGTTGATACTTGATAATTTGTGCTTGGTATAACAGCGAGACCACAAAGAATGTTCTGATTGCTTCAACATACATACCTTTGAAGTGTAATAATTTCCCCAAGTACACCGCAGATCTCCCAACTCTGTGCCCAAGAATTTTACTGTGTGGTCCTACAGGTAGTTGCTCCTCTTCATCTTGACTTATCAAATTCGTGCAACTTTGTTTTTTTTTAAATTTTGTTGGTCTTTTTTCCCCCTTTAAATTTAAAAAAAGTTTTTCTTTTTTAAACTATTGCAGGGTCAGATATATATCAAGAGATGTTAACTAAGGCCCTTGCAAAACATTTCGGTGCTAAACTTCTCATTGTGGATTCTCTTATGTTGCCTGGTCCTGGTGTAAGATTCCTGCATGAGCCCATGTGTGTTAGCCTCTGCTATTATGTTACTTGGTCTAAATATTATTTCATGTTTTAACCAGGGATCGACAGGGAAGGAAGTTGATCTTGTAAAAGAGAACTTAAAGCCTGACAGAGCAAGCGTGTTTGCTAAACGCGCTGCACATGCAGCTGCCTCACACCTTAAGAAATCATCTGTGACTGTTGAGGCTGAAATACCAGGGGGGTCTGCCTTAAGCTCTCAGGTGCAGCCTAAGCAGGAGGCATCTACTGCATCCTCAAAAACCTATACTTTCAAGAAAGGTATCTAAAGATGTAGGATACTTGATTTACACTTTGAACAATATGTTTGCTAATTTTGTGCATATTAGTATTTGTTTAGGTTCCCCCCTTCCACGTGGATGTTTATCTGATTTTTGAATAATGATCCAGTATTTCTTTGCTTCAGACCATAATGACCATCATGTAATTTTGTAGGTGACAGAGTTAAGTACGTGGGTTCTTTGCAGTCAGGTTTTTCTACCGTGCAAGCTCCTTTGAGGTAGATGCCCTAGCAACCTGAGTTAACCTCTTTTCTGATTATGCTTCGTAGAAATATATTCTATTAGCCTCCACTTTGCTTTGTGGTTCTGAACTTCGGTGTTTATTCGTACGATGTCTTGGCATTACACGCGTTTTGACTAAGCAGTCTTTGGCTGCCTATGAAGATAGAAGTGCTGTTGCTATAGAATGGAAACCCTCGAGTTTTCATAGTGCATAGAGATCCTGTTTGCGTGTATTCTACATAGATCTATTTCCTGTTTCCAGATATACTGTTATTGATATATCTGTTATGTGCTCATACTTGTATATCTTGGAATATGAACCAAATAATTGCACAAAAGACTGTGTTGCTAACACTTCTATGGGATTTTTTTGAGCTCTATCATTTACACTGTTCTTGCTTCTGTGAGCTAAATGTTGTGCAGTAGTTGTGGGCTCAATGTATGTTACTGTTTTAACCATTGATTAAGGCCTTCTGTTTATTCAAGATGCTACAGTTGTGTACTCCATCTATCTTATTGTAGGGGTCCCGCTTATGGCTACAGAGGCAAAGTAGTTCTCGCGTTTGAGGACAATATTGCTTCCAAAATTGGGGTAAGATTTGATAAATCAATTCCAGATGGGAATGACCTTGGCGGCATCTGCGAGGAGGATCGTGGTTTCTTTGTTGCTGGTAATGTTTTTCAATAATTTTTTCTACTCTTCTCTCTTTCAGCCCCAAAGTGTCCATTAAAAACTTTGTTTTTGGTGACAACATGTTCCCTTGTTCATTTGCAGCTGATTCCCTCCGCCTTGATAGTTCCTCTGACGATATTGATAAGCTTATTATTATTGAACTCTTTGAGGTATTATACTTGATGCCAACTTCAATATTTTCTTCTGAAGATTGTTTCACTATGTATCATATTTATAAGTTCATCCTAATTTTAAACGTGGCCCACTGTAAACTTGTAGGTTGCTGCAAAAGAGAGTAAAAGCTGCCCATTGATTTTATTCGTCAAAGATACTGAGAAGTCCATGACATCCAATTCAGACACATATTCAGTCTTTAAAAGTAAGCTTGAAAATTTGCCGAAGAATGTCGTCGTTATAGCTTCCCATATCCAACCTGACAGTCGAAAGGAGAAAGTAAGCAGAACTGTAGTTTTATTCACTCTTTGTTTAATTTAAACTTGGATTGGTGGCAAAAATACCCTTCAAAATAGACTCATTTAATTGTACCCTCTAATATTTGAAAGTCAACAAACATACCCCTCTGTCTAGAAATTAACAGAACCAGATTTGATAGTCTGACAGGGGATTGGGTGCAACATTGTCTCTAAACAAGACAAGAAAAGCCCTCGCTGGACTTGTCGGGAGAGCTTCAAAACTCAGATGAAGTGTTGTTGAAGGTCTCTGAAGTGGAGACTACTTAGCCACTTTTATTGATAGTGTTCATGGCCTTATCAAAAAGTTAAACCTGGTCATCTGTTAGTTTTTAGATGGAAGGGTATATTTGATGACTTTTAACCATTACGAGGGTATGATCTCATGTTTTTTTAAATGGAGGGGACAACTGCAAAAGGGCATGCTTTTGAAGGGCAATTTTGTCATTCTCTATTTAAACTATTATCTGTGTGTTTGATCCTGAAGTTGTGTATAATTTCCAGTCCCACCCTGGCGGGCTTCTTTTCACGAAGTTCGGAGGAAATCAAACAGCATTACTTGACCTTGCCTTCCCAGTAAGTCGATTATGTTTTTGGCATTCTTTCTGATTTTGTTGTTCCGTCTTCCTCATGCTGGGGCACAGATTCTCTGCAGTAGAAATTGGTCTTGAAATACTTATGTGCTGAGTATTGGCAAATTTCTTGCATTTAGATGTTTGGCATTTTTAGCACCTGCTTTCACGTGACAGTATTTCTGCTGAATATTGTTCTTTGGGACATTTGAAATGATGTACTGAGAATAGTTTAGCTTCCCTTCCCTCTAACCTCCTAATCTTTTGTTGACATGAAGAGTGTATGTTTGCTGCCTCGCACATGGAAGCTAGCTCTGTTACTGATATGACTAATGCCGGTATCTTGTTGGCTGGAGAATGATCTTCCTGCTGCAAGCTTATGTTTCATTATTTCATGTATATAGTTGTTCCTTGAATTGAACTACTCTCCAACTCCAAGAAAGCGAAATAAAAGAAGTTATCTTGGAGTAGAGAAAAATCTTAAGATATGCTTAAGAAGGATCTTTCTGTCATTTTGCCTAGAGAGTTCGAGCATGGCCTCTTGTTCCCATGTACATATACGCTAGAGGCTCAGCGGCAATTCTCTTGTTTTCTTTATCTTCCAGGATAACTTTGGTAGATTGCATGATAGAAGCAAAGAAACCCCAAAGACAATAAAGCAGCTTACTCGCCTTTTCCCAAACAAAGTGGGCATACAGATGCCTCAGGTAATCATTATTAGCAGTGTCAGATGTTATTTTTGTTATTCTTACAATAAAGGCAGACGATTTTATTTATCTAATTGTGGCAGGATGAAGCAGTGTTGTCTGATTGGAAGCAACATTTGGACCGAGACATTGAGACATTGAAGTCACAGTCAAACATTGTTAGCATTCGCTCAGTATGTGTTATTGTCTATTCCTTATTTTGTTTCCATTCTTTGCAGTCTTTTAAGTAATTGCTTCCTCTGTCAGAATCCGAACTTTTTGTAGTTCAGACAGTTCCTATACTTTTCTATTATTCGATTTATCCTCCTACTCCTCTCTCTCTCTCTCTCATAATAACTCTAAACTCTTGTATTTTCAGGTCCTAACTAGAGTTGGACTTGAGTGCCCAGACGTTGATGAATTATGCATTAAAGATCAAGCATTGACAAGTGAAAGTAAGTAGCTTCTCCTAGAACTTGATGTGTCTGGTACTCATATGATTCGTGGTACTTGACAGAGTGAGGCTTATTGATTTCTTTTGCTGCTGTAATAGATGTTGAAAAGATTATTGGCTGGGCTCTGAGTTATCACTTTATGCAATCTTCCGAAGCTTCTCTTAAAGATGCTAAAGTATCAATTTCGAGTGAGAGGTAGGTACTTTCTATATCAGTTGCATTAGTTTTAGTTGGAATCAAGTTGTTCAATGCTATTTGTCTTGGCTAAATTTTCAGCATTCGGTATGGGCTCAACATGTTTTTGGGTATGCAGAACGAAACAAAGAGTTTGAAGAAATCTCTCAAGGTTGATTTATTTGTATTCTCTTAAATTCCAAATTGATCCACTTTTATGACATTTATCACTTTGTTTAACATCATATAGTTTGCAGGACGTTGTTACGGAGAATGAATTTGAGAAAAGACTCCTTGCTGAAGTTATTCCACCCAGTGATATTGGAGTTACTTTTGATGACATTGGAGCATTAGAAAATGTGAAGGATACACTGAAGGAATTAGTGATGCTACCTCTTCAGAGGCCAGAATTGTTCTGCAAGGGACAGTTGACAAAGGTTTACTCTCTAGACTTGCCTGCCTTTATAATATTGTATTTTATTCACTGTATAGGCATGTTTGCATTATTAAATACGTTCTTCTTTGCAGCCTTGCAAGGGAATACTGCTCTTTGGACCTCCGGGTACTGGTAAGACAATGCTTGCTAAAGCCGTTGCCACAGAAGCCGGTGCCAATTTTATTAATATATCAATGTCAAGCATCACTTCTAAGGTATTTTTCCATTTTCTCTGTTTCGTTTATGGGGCTAAAGCTATTGCTTAGGCTTTGCAAATAAATTTTGCTTAATTTTGTTGATTCCAACAATTTTGTTTTTCTCCCATTTATAGTGGTTTGGTGAAGGAGAGAAATATGTCAAAGCCGTCTTCACACTTGCTAGTAAAATTTCTCCTAGCGTTATTTTTGTCGATGAGGTTAGTAGAATTCTTGCACTCATGGTGGTGCCGCCAACCTCCTCCCCGTCCATCCTCCCCTCTCGTTTCTTTCAGGCTTCCTTTTCTTACTGATACATAGAATGACAATTTGTGTGTAGGTTGACAGCATGTTGGGAAGGCGGGAAAATCCTGGAGAACATGAAGCAATGCGCAAGATGAAAAATGAGTTCATGGTGAACTGGGATGGTTTGAGGACAAAAGACAAGGAGCGGGTCTTGGTGCTAGCTGCAACCAATAGACCTTTCGACCTTGATGAGGCTGTTATCAGGAGGCTACCCCGAAGGTTGAATTTTTCCCTCAAGATTTAAATTTTCCTTCTTTGTTATGTACTGGTTGAAATTAGATTGCCCTTATTGCTGAATCCGCTTTTTGTTTCTTTTCCTCTTTTATGGATTCAGGTTGATGGTAAACCTACCAGATGCTCCAAACAGAGCAAAAATTCTTAAAGTAATATTGGCTAAGGAAGAATTGGTTCCTAATATTGATCTAGAAGCAATTGCGAATATGACTGAAGGGTATTCCGGAAGTGATTTAAAGGTTTGTGCATTTTTAAAGCCAGAATTTTTTAGTTGCCTACTTGAGATCTATTTTGTATTTTTCTGTGCATAAAAACCAACAGATTTTTTTTACTTTTCCAATTACTTGATGGTTAAATAAGAAACCTTTTTCCAAACAGTCGATCATTTTTGGTAGCTTGTAGTTTGGTCAACACAAAGACACATCCGTATGGAAGAAACGACATAATAACTTGAATCCATGTGTCGTAGGGGGTGTTTTTTTTATCAATTGCTTGGAACATTTTTTAATAATGAAAAAGATCAACAAGATTCAAGTTGCAGCTGGGCCAATGCTCTTCATGTTTTTTTAGCATTAACTTGAAGGAGACAGCAAAAACTTTGCATCCTTTCTGCCCTTGCATTTAAATCCTGTTAATCAGATGTTTCTGGGACTCCGCAAACCCTCGTAGTAAGTGAAGCTATTATATCATCATGAATCCCCAAGGGATCAAGAAATTGGTACTTGAACTAGCATCCAGAAAATATTACCTGGAGATTTATTTTACAGAAATTGAGATGAGAATTGGGAGGGAGTTGGATGTTATGGGCCCTTGTTTTGTTAGTTCTTGTTAAAACCAAGAACATGCTGAAGACTGGTATTTCTCATGTTTGGAGGATTTCTGAAACAGAAATTGCTACTTTATGTTTTTTTTCCATTTTATTATGTTTAATTTTTAAATTTTTTTTTCAGAATCTTTGTGTGACAGCTGCACATTGCCCCATAAGAGAAATTTTGGAGAGAGAGAAGAAGGTGAGTGGGGTTCGCTTGCTGTATATCTTTCTTCTGTCTAATCGTTATAGTTGCCTACTGTTATTTTCCTGAATCTTGCAGATATATAATTTTTCTCCTTTCTTTTTGCTATTGATATCCATTAACTTCATATTGTGCTTTTGATGTTATTTGCCCTGCCTAAATGAGATATTTACTTCATTTTGCAATATCAGAAATGATCATCGACGTGCTCTATGATATAATAATTGTTTCTGCATTCTTTTTGCTATCTTATTAACATGGAATTGCATGATTTTCTAGGAGAAAACCTTGGCAGTGGCCGAGAACAGACCTTTACCTGTATTGCATAGCGGCGCAGATATTCGTCCCTTGAGCCTGGATGATTTTAAATATGCCCACGAACAGGTTTGTGATATTTTATTTCTGATACTGGTGACTGATCATGGTTATACAATGCTTCTTCTTGAATGTTCTGTGGGTAGGCTATTGAAATAGAATGGGAAAATCTGGTTTGGTGTAATAATGCCGAGCAACCAAGTATTTATGTGTGCAATAATGAGATTTTACTATGGTTCCCACCAATTGCAGGTGTGTGCTAGTGTATCATCGGAGTCTGCAAATATGAACGAACTTAACCAATGGAACGAACTGTATGGAGAAGGTGGCTCAAGGAAGAAAAAATCGCTTAGCTACTTCATGTAGAGTACGATAATAGTATAGCTTTCCTTTGTTGCAATGTTCTTTCCTGCAGTATAAAGATGGTGTTGGGGGCCCTCGTCCTAGTGGGAAGTCCGTTTTCAGGTTCCTCTCTCATTTGAAACCTTTCTCCTGTATGACCTCTCGTGTATACCAAGTTAAATTGATTTTTGGCCACCTGTTAAAAATCTTCGAGATATCTCATAAATTTGTCTTGTTTCTCCCCCAGATATCCATTTTGCCTGTATATAAGCGTCCTGTATTTATTTTTTCCCTCCCTATTCATACCCCTTCTGGAATGTGTACGGAGATCAGTTGCAACATCGGCCCAGCCTCAGAAGACTGCAGAATGCTGAGATTGAAATAGAGTGGTTATTGTTCTATAGTAGTAGAATTTTATAGATTGGTTAGGTTTAGGTTAGGTTTTGTTGAGCTCCATGAGCACAAAGCATTGTATTATGAAAGATGGGCATAAAAAATAAAATGTTAGGAACACAAAATTTCCTCCTCTGTATTTCTTTGATTGAACTATATACATTGATGTTGTTATATTTTAGTATTTAAATGAACATTATACGTTGCCGTTCTCGTTTTAAGATGAAGAAATGTCTAGATGTGAATGTATTCTTTTTTGTTTAGAGTACGTGATATCCTCATCTTGGGTAAGACTAATACGAGTTCTGTCTGTCCTGCATAGCCTACCTCTTTACTCCATGTATGACTTCTTGAGCTCTTCAAGGGTTGGATTTGAGCACTTAGTTTGGTGTCCCGACAGTCAGCTGCGCTGCCTTTGTTGGACCTTGTGGTCAGGAAATGTTTCGTTTTAGTTTTATCTTGTCAACATTATTTGTTGTCATTTTGTGCATCATCTATCGCGTACATTCCCCTCTTTCTATTCAAAACCCAATATAAATAATTGAAATTTTGGACTTCTTATTTTCTCAAAGTATCAATGTTAGGTCTTATAGACTGTTTGAATTGATTGTTTTTTAAAATAATTTTAAAAAAAATAAATTATTTGTAAAAAGAGATATGAGATTTATTTTATAATAATTTTTTTATAATAGTTTATCACAAAGAATGCAAATATAATTAACGGACCTAACATCTCTATACCGTCGATATTTAGTTCATAATAGTTACTCATATCGGGTCACACCTTAAGTCGAAAATTTTCTTTTGGGTCATATTTTTGTGTGAAAATGTTAAAATCTAAGGACAAAATGTATGTATAGTTAATACTTGATAATGTGGCATGAATTAGTTGATTTAGCATGAGCAATTTCTTCGAATCCAAGTGCGTGGCGAGATTAGGGATGACAACGCCCTCCTAAACCAGCCGCTCGAAGCGGGGAATTCCTGGTTCAAATGAAATCGGGGCCAAAAAAATATTTCCACCTTGAGGTTATAAAAACGAAATTATTATTATTATTTCCAAATAAAATCTAATTATTATTTATACTATCTAAAAAAAGAAAAAAAAATAATAATTTTGATTAAATCTAAACGAGGACAGCAGAGATGGGGATATCAGGGGTTCTCCTCCAACGGAGACGAGGGATGGGGGTAGGTGTCGAGGATAAAAATGGAGACCAAAATATCTAATCCCTGTCAACTAAGCTAAACCCTCTTAATTGAAGATTTTACTTATTTGAGCAAAGATATTAAAATTAACAGTCAAACAAAGGCTCGTGTTCTTCTTTATCTCAACTTTCCCACGAAAACTGGAAAATATAGGCCTCGTCGATCTATCATCTTTCCCTCTATATTTCTGTCTCTTAAAACTCAACCAAAACAAAAGGAAAAAAATCATAAATATCTCTCTCTCTCTCTCTCTAAGCTTCAGAGACGGCGCAAATTAGTCAAACAGCCATGGAAGCAGCTATGATCCATTCTTCAACCTTCCTTCTCCCAACAATACCTGCCGACAACGACCTACCTTCTCTAACATACTCACTCGTCATTCTCAATCAACGTCTCCCTCGATTCACTCCTTTGCTCTGGAAGCACGGTAATTCATCTTCTATTTCGCTTTCTGCAACTTTTTCTAGGGCTTTTTTGTGTGTGCTAGGATTTATGGTATTTGTTGATTTATATGAACGGTCTGACCGCCGTGGTTTTGGTGTAGAGCAGCACAACTTCGAATTTGCGCCGACGGTGGAGCAAATCGATTGCATGACGATTTGCCGAACTTCTTTCCTGATGAAGATGTCCTTGCTGTTCGTAACAAGTATGTCAGATTTTTTTATTTTCAGGAAATATCTAGATTTATTAATTGAAATTTCATTGTTTTTAATAAAAATATTAATAGTATCTCTTAAATTAAATTAGTGATATGCAAGTCCTAGTAATATTGATATTTTGACTAACACAATACATTATTTTTAGTTTCCTTAATTTTCGCTACATGTCACTTTATGGCATCTTAGCCTTCTGCTGTGTTCCTAATTCACCCAAACTTGAACCTGCTGACTGAAACTGGGCATAATCTCTTTTAGTCTTACTGTTAAAGTTCATTCCTGGAGATCTTGATGTTTCTGTTTGTCCTGAGATCCAAAAGTCTTGTGTCACATGTAGTCTTGAATTTCAATACGTCCTAGAATCTGTCTGTGTACTATGTTTGCATCATTAATATGTTTTATCTCCAATGGATCACTTGAGCTCTCAATCTTCCTCATAAGGGTTTGTTTCCCAAGAAAATTAGAATATCTGTTGTGTTTATCTTTGTGAATGGTTGATGCTGAAAAATATGTTATCGTGTCTTTCTCGTATGGGAATCTGAATGATGATAGGTACAAGCCAGATGCCATAAAGGGAGATATGGATTCGGTAAGAGATGATGTTCTACATTTCTATTCCAACCTGGTAAGGGGATGATTTTCTTTTGCATTTAGAAGTACTGAGCTTGTAATCATGTTGCAAACTTGCCTCATATAAGAATCTCCTATAAGCACATGAGCTGGATATCCCTTCGCAGTTGGCCATTCTCAAAATTTAAGCAAGAGCATTCATTTTATATCACTGGGGTGTTTCTCTTCCTCATGTAAATAGTCTAAGCTTGATAGAGAGTAGATTTTGAACCCTAACCTAAAAACCTTCCAAAAAGGAAAAGGAACTAGTCTTTTAATCCAAAGAATATAGGAACAGATAAGGAAAGAAGCGACTATAGAAATAACTAAAGCAACAACAATGGAAACACCAAGTTAATATTAAGATTGAATTGAGGCTACTTTCTTTTCCTGCACCATAATGGTTTAGTAACTTAGCCCAGGGTGTGAAAGACCTCAACAGGTTTTATGGTTTCTTTCTCTTGATCATTGTGAAATTTGCTTGTATGTCTCAAGGATCCCAACTGAGTATGTGGATTTGCTGAACCATTGCAGGGAACTGAGGTAGTAGATGCTTCTCATGATCAGGACACCACCGACTTGCATAAGTGTGTTGCCTATATTCATGATTTGACAAATATTGAAAAATCAAATGTAGGTATACTGTCTTGTGTATATCCATTGACCTCTGTATTCATTTCCTGTGTATATCCATTGACCTATGTATTCATCTCCTGTGTATATCCATTGACCTATGTATTCATCTGTGTTATGTATTACTACAGTTGTGCATACTTGTTTTGGGGGCGCTTGGTGGAAGATTTGACCATGAGATTGGGAATATCAATGTTCTATGTCGTTTTCCAACAACACGTATAATTCTTCTCAGTGATGATTGTCTCATCCAACTTCTTCCAACTAATTGTCATCATGAGATTCACATCCAACCCTCTGTTGAGGGCCCTCATTGTGGACTAATTCCTATAGGGATGCCCTCTGGAAGTACCACAACAACTGGCCTCCAGTGGGATTTAAGTGAGTATACTGTACTAACCTCATTCTTTGTTGAATTCTCTGTTTGTGTGCATGTCATTTTGGTGAAAGCAGTAGCAGTGCTTATGTTTCTAATAATGCTCATCGATGCTTGTCATGTGTTTGTCTTGTGTCTCTTTAAGTTGTTGATTTTATTATGTTCTACTGTTAATTCCAAGCTGATTAACTTGTATGAATGATGTCTATTCAGACAATACAGAAATGAGATTTGGTGGTCTAGTTAGTACATCAAATATTGTGAAAGAAAACACCATCACCGTGCGTTCTGAGTCTGATCTTCTTTGGACAATATCCATAAGAAAATGACATGTAGGATACACACTGCAGGCAGATGTCGTGAATTTTGATGACCAACAAGTTGAAAGTCACCCAAAATTCGAAGCAACATACTCTGGAAAGGAACATTCATGGGAAGTTTTTGTCATTACCTTAAATTAGTTATTTCCGTATACACATGCATATACGGTCTAGTTAGGGAAACGTTGTTTATATTTTTTTTGTCATGATAGAAAATGAAAGTTGATAGAATAACTTTATTGTGTACTAGTCTTCCATTCTTTACTTTGGAATGTGTTTATGTTCAAAATTTTCATCCTGCCTCTCAGTAACAGTTTAATAATAATGTATTTTCTTTTGGGAAATGATTTAGAGCTAAGGAGAAATTGGCTATAATTGGCTAAGTGGTGATGAGATGACCATTGTACCCTTTTTTAATTTTTAACCTACTGAAAAAAAAGGAAAATTAAGAATGAAGTGGAAAATTGTAGTTGACATGGCACTTTGGGTGGGATATGATGTAGACCACATGCAATGATGAAAATTTGACTCGAGTATCTTTGGTTGCATGACATGTGATGTCATCTTGGATTTTATGGTGACGGGTGTGCAGTGATTGTAGTGAATAAGAAATTTTTTGTCCAGATTTTGGTGCCAAATTATCGCAAAAATGGCAAAAACAATGTCCAAAAATCTCAAGGTTAATTCTTATGCAAATTTATGTTCTGCGGGGAAAAAGTGTTTAAATTCATGCATTCATGTTGCCAGAATATCCCAAAGTATTTTTTAGTCAAGTTTCTGTTCTGGGCAAATAAATTGTTGGGTTAAATTAATTCATTTATTTTTAAATATTGGCAGAAAATGCACCAAAAAGTAATCTTATGCAAGTTAATTTTATGGGGAAAAAATGTTAGGCGATTTTATTTTAAATTCATTTAGTTTATTAATATTAATTAAAATATTTCTGATTTCTTTCATCCCTCCAGTGAAGGGCACTGATTTTATCCTTTTTTTGTTTGAAGATTGAGTTTTGCATGTTAGTAAGAAATATGAAATAAAACAAGAAACAGAGGCAACATTTTTAATGAAGATAATTTCATTAAAAAAAAAGGAATTTACAGACGCTAATTAAAAATATAAAGTAAACTGCTGAAACCTGGAAAAAAAAGGAAGAACAGAATTTTTTTTTACAGACACCAGAAAAAAAAACAAAAGAAGACCACACCAAAAAGCATCAAGAACCAGCCCATCAACACCCAACACCATTGATTTCAAATGGTCCACACCCAAGGCCTCGTCACGCATCACATACTCCTGGTGAATGCGAATATCAGAAATGTGAAATTCAGCAACTTCGTCGGGGATAGTGTGGAAAACTAATAATGTACCTCTTAGCCCTCTGATTAAAGGCTATGACGCTATCGTATCACCAACCGTCTTTCCAGTACACATCTACGTCATCACTCATTGGCAACCAAGGGCCTTCAAGGATGGTAGCACAAGTTTGAGAAACCTCGGCTCTACCACCTCTAGAAGAGGGGTACTCTTGAACCGATTGTGAAGGGTGTTGTACTGGACCAAAAATCGATCATCCCAAATTGGGTAAACGATTTCGGCTGCATAGTACGATCCCTAACCATGTTTTGAGAAGGGAATAGTAATAAAAGTTTTTTTAAACTCAAATAAAAATAGAAATTATCTGATAGAAAACAATGTGTATTTGAGCCCTTTTATAGGCGATGGAGAGATGCATGTGGATGGGAATTCTGAACGTAGAAGATGAAGGAGTGTATGGGGGGCTGGGTTAATTTAAAGGCGGTGACGTTTAGCTTTTTAGCCTTACCCAATCCAGTGAAACCCTAAATCCCTAACACACGACACCAATAAGATTTGATTATGCCTCAATATCAAGAAAATTAATTGATGGCAGGACCACTAAAGATGATTAAGTATTCTGCAAAGGAAGAATAACATATTCGAATTGCCTAGAAAGAAACGAATTTCAGTTGAAGGAGAATTGTAAGGAAGATGGAAAGCTGGGTTGGTAGGAATAGGTATATGTGGGTATAATCATCATATAGACTTTCTTCATGAACGCACGGTACATTTTCGGACCGTTTGATCTACATTCTAACAACTCAGATTAAAAAAATAACATGACAGGTGATGAGATCGTAATGATCTTAACCGTCCACATAAAGATCCGTTGGCCAGCATTTAATTGGAATCTTGCGGAAAATTAATTAAGTCACACTATACCCATGGAGAAAAAAATCACAAATTGGTAATAAATTTACACCGTTAGATTAGTTTACATGGACGGTTGATATGTAGAACTAGGGTATAACGAGATCTATGACTTGGCAAACCATAACTTGTTTAATTTTGTTACCCTAAGTACTCCTTCTACACACTATTTGCAAACCCTACGTCCATTTACCTTGGGAAATTAACAGAAAAGGTACTTCAAAATGCTGGTTGTTTCTTGTATTATGGTAATTTGGATAGGACCCTTATATTTATTTGTAAATAAAGATTTCACCACATATATTATGATTCACTTGGAAATTTTAATTGATCATTAATCTAAAAGCTTAGTTAAACTGCTGTAACAAGTTTATATATTCGCTCACTTATCGCTGTAACAATTTTCACGTACAACAACTATAGGTACTAGGTTCAATTTGTTATACATGTTTATATATTCGCTCACCTATCGTTGTAACAAGTATTCGTCCTATAGTATTGTCACGTACAACAACTATAGGTAATACATTTAATTTGTTATACATGTTTATATATTCACTCCCTTATCGCTGTAACAAGTATTCGCCCTATAGTATTGTCACGTACAACTATAGGTACTACGTTCAATTTGTTATACATGTTTATATATTCGCTCACTTATCGTTGTAACAAGTATTCGTCCTATAGTATTGTCACGTACAACAACTATATGATTGTCACATACATGAACCTTATGCACTACGTTCAATTTGTTATAATTTAAATAAACAAGTAATATATTATAATTTAATTAATTTTATGCTAATTTAAATTAATATGTAATTTGTTATATTTTAATAAATATTGTGCTAATTGAAATTAATATGTAATTTAATTTACAAGTAATAATAACAATAACATTATTGTGGTTTTATTTTACGAACAATAAATGGTAAACAATTTATTTCCCCATTTTATATTGTACTAAAAATTGCACTAACGTAAAATTAAATTAACCAAAATTTGCATTAACTAAAAAAGATATTGAAAAACATATTTTAATGATGCAGATTAAAATAAAAAAACAAACGAAGAAGAGGATCGAACCAAGTCCTATCAAGAAAAACTAAACCCAAAACAGAGTTAACAAGCCGGCCTTTACAATTCACATCATATGTTGGTAAAACGATGGAAATTGTATATGGCGGTTACAATTTGACAGCGGTTCCAAGGAAAATCGCAGAACACAAGAAGTTGAATTGGGAGTTTCAAGGTAATAAAGTTGCCTCCGCTATAATCATTCCTAGTCTAGGGTTCAATAGCCTGCAAGATGTAGGAAGAATGATGCGGTGTCAAATCCTCCCCAAAGTTCTCTCTTGAGAACCCAAAATCACATCCCATCTCTGAAAGATTTCATCTGTAAATCAAATCGTCCTCTTGTTTTTTTCAGTAGAACACAAAAGCAAACTATAATACATTAACACTAGTTCATCTTTTTCAATATCACACATTTTTTATTCAATTTGTACAGTACAATTTTAAACCCTATAAATATGATTTCATATTATATGTCTAAAAAAATAGAGTTAAATCCTTGCGAAACAGAAAAAGATTTTTCATTGCATAATAATAAATAAAAAAAAATGTCTACATCTGGAAAGAGATCCCGGTCTCCGGCAGACATTCCGACGAGTGAAACATCGTGTCCAACTTTACCGGAGTAAGTGAACCGTCCAACCCAAATGTCACAACCATTGCTATGGTTCAAGAATCCTTATGCAAACGTGAGTTGCGTTTGAGTTTTGGTCTCCTCGTTACACAATTTGGTTTTGAAAATATCAAGAATTGCATGAATATAGACCATACACTTGTAATGGTACACACCATCCTTGACGTAATTGAAGGGGAAACGAGGTTGGTTGCGCCCCAGCAACACCCTAGCAGATTGGATAAAAGGTCCTTACTAGAAAGATTTGTGCGTGTGGGAGAGCCGGCCAGAAGGGGTCGACTAAGGCCCTCTTCAATGTCTTTTCCTATCACACATTCAACAGTCACCCCTCATTAGGATTCTTTCACCACACCTCCCCGTTCCCGACCATTTCGAAATTTGCCCAACAGTTCCTCTGTAATGGTATCTCCCTTACCAGGTTCTTCCTCAAATCTCAGCCCCCAGCGGTTCGCAGTCGTTTCCCAAATCCAAGTGCCCAAACTTGAAATTTTACTGCCCTTCTTGAAGGGTCGCCTTTGAAACCCAATTACTTGTGAATCGGACAACATGGCTACGGTGTTATCACTTGGGAGGCCATATTCCTCGTCCTCGGGTTATGACACCGGGGACGAGGACCACTGGTAAGGTCAGAAGGGAAGTGGTTCTAGTGTTGGATGTTTGCTGCTCAGTTGTTTGTTTTGGGGATGAATGTTCAAGTGTTTTGGGGAATATTGTCTACCTTTTTTCTGCTTGGCTTGGCATCAATGAAGATTTTGACCACTGGGTTCTTTGAAGATGCTGAGTCCAATGTTTTTTTAACGACTAATGTGTATTTTGGTTAGTAATTAGCTCTCGTTTAACAGTCCAAAATGTAAGGAAAATTATATTTTGTATTTTGGTTTAGAAAGCTTAATGACTACTGTGCAATTTCTATTTCAAATATTCTGTCAAGTAATATAACATCCTTGTGCAAATTTTGTTGTTTATCATTCCAATATGTAATCCTTTTTTGGTTAAAGTGTTGAGCTCTTCATGTGTTTCCATTCAACTAATTGCAATCAACAGAAAGGGGAAAATATAGTTTTGCATCCTAAATTTAAACAGAAAATTTCTGGTAAAAATATACAAACAACATAATGCTTTGAAAGAAAAAGAGGGAATGTTTAACATTCAACTAAGCTTTCAGAATCATAAATGTTTCTGGGCATTATCACTGGATAATTGTTTATGGGCATGTTTTCTGGGCATTTTTAACATTCAAGTCAGCTTTCATCATCATAAATGTTTCTGGATATTATCACTGGAGAATTATTTATGTGCATTATCAATGGAAAAATGGAATTTGAGAGGAAAGACAATGATCATGGTGTTGATTTGAAAGGGAAAGGGGGAATGGTGGTTGTCAGAAAATGAGAGAATTGATGGTGTAAAAAAAAATTGTAAATGGAATAAATTTCCATGTTGGATTGATAGGTGGGGACATTCATATATTTTATACTTTTTATTATTCAAAATAAAAGGAAATGTGATAAATAAGTTAATAAAAACTTAAGGGCAAAGTAGTCATTTCGCGTGTCCAATTTGGAAATTTAGCTAATTAATTGGCTAAATTTTAGCTCTTTAGCACTAGTCCTTTTCTTTTATGGAATGGAAACGGCATAAGGTCACATACAAACACAAGAAACTTGTGAAAATTGGAGTTTCACCTATTAGGTTTAAGCATCTAATTCAAGGGGAAGTACTGGACGAAGATGTGAGTGGTAGTGTTGATCCTTCTTAGAACATTTATTTTTTTCTTCTTTCTTTTGATATATGATAAACTTTTACGATTTTCAATTAAAAAAATCAAATCCAAATACAATAAATAGAAGAAGAGACTTTTTTTTACTTGGAGGGAGAAAAATAAGTAGAAAACTATATTTATCAAAATGCCCGCGACTAGCGAAATCTGTCAGGCCCATCAAAGGGTCCTTTTTGGGCAAAGGACAAAAAAAACAAAAAATTTGGCTTCGCCCGGGTTCGAACCGGAGACCTTCAGTGTGTTAGACTGACGTGATAACCAACTACACCACGAAACCATATGATGTGTATAAGGTTCCTTTCTATATCTCTAAGGGTTCTTACCTTTTGATGTCTGTAGGCTCCCCCCGTTTAAATCAGGGGCTTGTCTATGTCCAACCGATTTACATAGGTTTCAAAACATTCGAACTATAATTTTGTATGGAGATAGTGGATCCCCTTGTCTGATACCTCTGGAAGGTTGAAACCACTCAGTCGCCTCGCCATTGATAAGAATCGCCATTTTTGCCGAGCAAACACAATTCATGATAATGGTGATAAGACTAGCGGGAAATTGAAAAAATGAAAGCGCATCTTTAATGAAATCCCACTGTTCTGGAATATTGTTAAACCGTCTGTTGAAGCTTTTGTCAAGAGAACTTTTGATTTGGAACCTATCCCTGAGGATACGAATGCAACTTTTATCTGTTTGATCCCGAAGGTTGCTAATCCTGAGTCGGTCAATCAGTTTCGACCGATTAGCTTGTGTAACACTGTTTACAAACTGATTTCAAAAATTCTAGTCAACCGAATTCGCCCTCTTCTTACTTCCATTATTTCCCTCCATCAGGGTAGTTTCATACCGGGTAGAAGATGCGCTGATAATGTGATTGTTGTCCAAGAAGCAATTTATACAATCACCAAGAAAACGGGTAATCAGGGGGCTGTGGCTATTAAGATAGATTTGGAGAAGGCTTATGATAGACTGGAGTGGGATTTCATTAAAGATGCGCTTTCATTTTTTCAATTTCCCGCTAGTCTTATCACCATTATCATGAATTGTGTTTGCTCGGCAAAAATGGCGATTCTTATCAATGGCGAGGCGACTGAGTGGTTTCAACCTTCCAGAGGTATCAGACAAGGGGATCCACTATCTCCATACATTTTCGTCATTTGTATGGAATATCTGTCAATTAGTATTGAGAAAGCGGTGAGTAAGAAAATATGGAAACCGATCAGAATCGGTAAACAAGGTCCAATCATCTCACATTCTCTTTTTGCTGATGACATTATTCTGTTTAGCATGGCGGAGGACAATTCTATCTTGGAGATTAAAAGGGTTTTGGATGTCTTTAGTGAGAGGTCGGGTCAAAGGATTAATCTTAATAAGTCAAAATTTTGTGCCTCTAATAATCTTTCCCGAGAACGTATTACGGAGATTGAGGACATGCTCCAAATTCACTCTACTACAAATTTAGGGAAATATCTTGGTTTTCCTATATTCCAAAAAAGGGCGAAGTGTTCTGATTTTCAATTTATCATTGATAAGGTACGTCACAAACTTTCGGGTTGGAAGTCCAACCTTCTTTCTCTTGCAGGCCGGCGTGCAATTATTTAGAGTTCTTCTTCGCAAATTTTGACTTATTACTCTCAATGCCTACCTCTACCTATCTCGGTTTGCGACAAGATTGATAAAGACCAAAGAGACTTTCTTTGGGGAAACTCGGGGGAAAAAAGGAAACTTCATCTTGTGAATTGGGATAGAGTAGCAAAACCGAAGAAAAAGGGTGGATTAGGAATTAGGAAAGCCATTCATATCAACCGGGTAGGGCTTGCTAATTTGGTGTGGAGACTAAATAGAGATAAAACTAGCAATTGGGCTACTAGTCTTAATAAGAAATATATCAAGAGTGGTACGGAGCCTATTGTGGAATTAAAGAAAAAGAATGGGTCGATTAATCTGAAAGCCATTAAGTGTGGAATCGATCTTTTTCATGAGGCGTTTGCTTGGATACCGGGGAATGGTCAAACTATCAGATTATGGTTTGATGATTGGACGGGTTTGGGTCCTTTAAGAAAGGAAGTTATTGGAACTTTCGACAAACGGGAAATTAACTTCAAATTAGAAAAAATCATGGGGGTTAATGGAACGTGGGATTTGAGTCAAGTTTCTTTTCAATTACCTATCCATATTATTAATTGCATCATAGCCATACCTAGAAGAGAGAGATCTAATGCTATGGATCAAAGGAGATGGAGAAATACTGAGAGTGGGAAATTTGGTTCTAAGGAAACTCATGATATCATTCATAATATTGTGGATGAGCAGGTGGATTGCAAGAATTGGGATTGGATTTGGACGGTGAATTGTAGTCAAAGAATCAAGACGTTTATGTGGTTGTGCAATCATAACCGTCTTGCTACAAAAGATCTACTTTTCAAAAGAAGGATTACTGATTCACCTTTTTGTCCATTTTGCTTGAATAAGGTAGAATCGATTGATCATGTCCTTAGAGAGTGTGAAGTGGCAAAAAAACTTGTGGGAGAACTTGAAATTGTACCATGCTCTACCTCGGCTTAGACATGAAGATTTTAACTCTTGGATCATGAAAGGTGCTAAGGCCGGGGGATTTCTAAATGGCACAATATGCCGTGGGGGGTAGTTTTTAGCACGGCATGTTGGGTACTTTGGATTACAAGGAATGATAAAGTTTTCTCTCCGGGAAAGGCTACTGTGAAGCCTTTGGATAATACTAATTATGAAATCCTTGGAATTCTTTGCACTTGGGCCGAACAAAGCTAAAACTATAAGCGGGGAGGACTATTGTGGTTTCTTGGAAAAAACCTCCTCTTGGATGGATGAAACTTAATGTAGATGGTTCATCTTTTGGCAACCCGGGAAGGGGGGGTAGTGGTGGCATTATTCGTAATCACAAGGGTGAATGGATTAAAGGCTTCGTAAGAAGCTTGGGTGTTTGTTCGAATAATGTCGCGGAGATGTGGGGGACTTAGAGATGGTTTGAAGATGGCTATTGATCTTAATATCTCTCAATTAGAAGTGGAACTTGATGCGAAACTAGTTATTCATCTTATCTTACATGCGGATATACTGACTCATCCTTTATCTACTATTATTCATGATTGCAGGGAGCTATTAGGGATGATTCGGGAGACTAGGGTGTCACACATATACAGGGAGGCAAATGCGTGTGCGGATTGTCTCGCAAAATGGGGATCTGCTTCCTCTTCTTTTGTATTTACTGCTTTCCAATCTACCCCCCTTTTTGTTAGCCAACTAGTGGCGGGGGATGCCCGTGGGGCGTACTTTAGTAGGAATGTTTGTAATGAACCTTATTGCCCTTTAGGGCCTTTTGACTAATGTATGCTAGGATCTGTTTCATACCAAAAAAAAAAAAAAACTATAATTTTGTTCACAAAAAAAATAAAGAAAAAAACATTTGGTCTATAATGAATGAAATATGCCAATATTCATCCAAAAAAAAAAAAAAATGAAATACACCAATTATGGGCCTAACCAGTAAAAAAACTTCCCTGTCAATGAAGGCTAACCTAAGATAGGTCCAAATTTGACAAATTTGCCCGACAATAGTAATATTTAAAAAAAAAAAAAAAACACTTAACATTTTAATGAAGACAATTTTGTCCTGAAAGTAGTTTATACCAACTTGCAGAATATTACCATAAACAAGGATTCATCCAAAAAAGAAGAAAAAAAACAGATATTTCATTGCTTATTGACACGTTGAAGTTTGCTTTTAGAGGAATACCCATGATGGCCCTCCATCATCAACCTTACAAAGCCGAGGATGTGCTAGGTTTGGGAGTATCTTTTTTCTTTTTTTTTTGAAAGCGCTATGGTTTGGAGTTGACGATCACAGAATAATGCCACGTCAATTAGGACAGCTTCCCAGACACCCCACGATTACCATGACCTTGGAGGATTGCCTTCTGCTTTTACAGAATTCATTAGAAAGTTCATTGCGGCATCAATCTTAAAGTGAGAAAAAAAATAGAAAAATCAATGAATTACAGAAGCATTATCACATAAAAGCATAGTAACGATTCTGCCATCCAACCATAATATCAGCCACACTATGTTTCGAATCATCATATCTAGAAATGGCTACAAGTTCAGTACCACAAGCTTAGAAACAGAAATAGTTCCTGCCCTCCGATGAAAAATCACAAGTTAGTTGATACAAAATCTGGATCAAAGTTACCCTTACTTCAATAAGAAAGCATGTTAATTGATCACCCGGCAGGAAAATACACGGCATAGAAGATGCCTTATGTGCTTGGTTTAGCATCTGAAGGGGACTCCTTTTCAGCAGCCTTCGACTCTTCTGTCTTGCCAGCTGCTTTCTCAGTAGGCATTGTGACCTCTTCACCTGAAGTGAAAAAGAGGCAATAATACCCTTTAGAATACAGCAAGGAACCACATCTAAGAAAGACTACTGGCTCAAAGAATATCCCAGCACACCGCACCTCACCAGCCTACTCGTATTGATACAATTTCGTAGGCACTAAATAAGCCTACTAAAATGAAATCACCCGAGACTAAAATTAAACATCTCCATCATACTAGCTGCTACATCATCTCATCTGTCTCCCCCACAATTCACATCTTATATAATAAAAATTGTTCATAAAATTTGGAAACATTAGGTCATCATGTCAAGCAAGATAAACAAGTCATCGAAGCCGATAACTTCCTGAATAGCATTCACCGTACAAATGTGGCTTGAAGAAAAAGCATTTCTCAGATCAAGCAATACAGTACACATAGGGTTATGTCTTCATATGATCAAGTTACGTAGGGAGAAAGTATTTGCACGTCAAACTAATACCACCCAAAGCACATTATTTAAAAGCTGAGTTCATTACCTTCACCATCGCTCTCATCATCACCCATGTCACCCATGCCACCAAAGCCACCCATGCCTTCCAGGCCGCCCATACCACCAAGGCCGCCCATGCCACCAAGGCCGCCCATGCCTCCCATGCCACCAAGGCCGCCCATGCCACCAAGGCCGCCCATGCCCCCCATGCCACCAAGGCCGCCCATGCCTCCCATGCCTCCAAGGCCGCCCATGTCTCCCATGCCGCTCATATCACCAAATTTCTGCCATCATAAATGGTACATGTCAGAAAATGTTTGTTAAAATTATTCTAGATAAATGGTTTTAGGGGAAGGAATTAAAAGGTACTTACTGAAAAGTCCATTCCACCCGTATCCACATCCGCAGGACCTAAAAAGAAATGGGTGAAGAAGTTAGTGCCTTTAGTTTAATTACATTTGCAGAACATATTCATAATATTTACTCTGTCTTACAATACAAGGGCTTTGGCCATTTTTTAGAAGAGTAAAGAGGAAAATAAGTGACATTTTCCTATTATACCCTTTAAAAACGAAAAAAATTGTATTTACTGGTGAGGATCACTTTAGAAAAACAATCCTTTATATTTATTTTTGGGAAGAGATAACAGAGGGAATATATCATACCTGCGTTGTCATCTTCATCTACCCATTTATCCCAATCTACTTTCACGTAGTGTGGTGTCTTCTCACCATCACGTAATAGTTTCGTCCACCATTTATGCTCTGCTTTCTCCAAAACACAGAATATACTTCTCACCCCAATATTTATTTTGCTTTCCTATGGAAAGGAACATAGAGGAATAACATTTAGTTCTAAAAATTAGTTAACAGAAAGCATGCAGTGAATGGCATATGCACCCATTTTAAGCCCCATCAGCACCACCCCCCCCAACCCTGTACTGAAGACTAACTGTAGCAGTAATTGGAATGTGAAGAGTTTATGCCGAAACCTGATCTATTCTATTTTTCATATGCTAAGGTTCCAGCAATAGCATCATTATCCTAAACAAAGAACAACTCTCAATAAATTAGACCTGCAGACTAAATGTTATACCAGTACAAAATGCCCCTTACCTCTACATTAACTTTATCGTGAAGATTAAGTTTCAGCTCATAGAGATTGTTATCGGTCCCCGCTGTCCCAGAGAATGTAAAAACTCCTTCTGGTTCGAGATTGACCTTCGGATCTTTGGCATCAGGCAACAGAACTGTAAGAAAAACCTTGTCCTCCCTTTCGGCCCACTTCACCTCAGGATGTCGGCTACAAAACGCAAAAACCTTTCAGTATTAGCTCATCACTAAAGAGTCCATATCTTGAATTTGCAAACATTTATTTATGTGCACATACATGTATATGTACAAAATAAGAAATATACATACTCGTAACTAAGGAAAGTTACAAAATGCAGTCATTATTGCGAGTAAAATGCTGCAAAAACTTAAAGCTTAAAACTTCAATCTTCCACCCTCCAAATAAGCATACACAACACCGACACCACCACTTTCTTGTTCACATAGCTGGATAACTAACATATACTTCTTCATCAATGTCTTACCATTTCGGAAATTCTTAGACATCTATTCCAGTTAAAATTCACAAAAATCCCCAAGCTTAAATTCCACAAGTAGAACTACCAAATCAGAAAAAAGTAACAAAAGAGCAACCATTTCGTAGCTCTAAATGAATCACCGGTATCATAACATAACACGACAAATTACAACCTATTCTCTAAAAAAAAATTCGCAAGCAGTAACAAATTTAGCAATTAACTTGACCTAGTTGGCAGTGAAACCCATAGTACACCACTCGAAAACGAAAATTGCAATCGATTTAATAGATTTATTTTCCATGAATTTCAACTCTCAAAGTAGGTATCAAATTCTACAAAAAAAAGCAATCTAAACGGTGAGCAAGCAGATAAAATGAAAATCAAAACAAAAAATCTAAAAGCTTCGAGAGGAAAAATATGCAAATCAAAAGCCCTAAAGTTACCTCATCTCAGATTTTGATTTGCTTATGGAAGAAGATTAAAAAAAAGGAGAGAACGGAAAAGGAAAACCCTAGAAACTAAGTAACAGAGAAAAAAAGTGAGAGACTGCTAGAAAACTCGTTTACTCTTAAAAACCTCAGTGGGTAATGTTCGGGTGTGTGCGTCCACACGCAACAAATGTTTGGGATTGCCACGTAGAAATTTTAACTTCAGGCCCGGAACGAGAATGTCCTTTTTGTTTGGGCCTTGTGAGTGAAGCCCAGATTTTAAAACTGTATCCTCTGCCAATTTCATTTCTCTTTTTTACCTATTACAACTCAACTAATCCGATAAGATATGCAATATGAAGTTTCTAAATTATTCGAATTTGCGATTTTACTATATAAAAAAAACCTTTAAGAATCATATGTAAGGCTATTACATTATTGAACTTTGTTTTCTTCATATTTTTTTTACCGAATCCTGAATTTATAATGTCTTTTAAATAGAAAAAATTATGCAAGGACGGAATGAGATACTCCATTTGTTTCTTAATTGAGGTCTAGTTTAACAGTGAGACAACAAACATTTTTACCAAGAACTTATACTATCACCACATCAATGGACCATAGTACCAAGGAATTTCCAGATAAATTGATTCATAATGAGATTGTTGTATACTATTATTTGTCCATATATGTATTACAGAAGCATGATACACCTTTCTGGACTTCGTATATAAATTCTGTATGAATAAAAGAAACATTCTCTAGTTGAAGTGAAAACTTTGATAAGAGCTATATTACTAGTCGAAGATTTGCAGTAATCGAAACATCATCTTCTTCCGGTTGCCAATGCATACATTATCGATACCTTTCTTGATGGAAAGAGTATTTCCATATTATTGCTATGTTGATGGGGGGTGCTACTGAGAAGCTTTGGTTATATTGAAGAAACAGATCTGTACTTTTCGGGTTCTATCACGTCACAAGGCCAGATGCTTCTTCCTCCCTTAAGGAAATTAGAGTAACAGTTTGCAGAAAGCTTTGGGTACCTTGTTAATTTCTGGTCATCCAAATCAACATAGTACAACCCGAATCCTGATTCATATCCATTCAACAACTCAAAACCATCCAGGAAGGACCACATAATGTATCCTCTAGCGTTTGATCCATTTCTTCAACCATTTCACAAACAGAAAAGAAGAAAGATTTCAATAAGAACACAAAGTAAGAGGTAAAAGATGCCCCGCCAAAAAAAAAATACTCAGAATTGGTTTTGGATAGGCTAACCTGATAGCATCAAGTAGACTCCCAATATAAGCATGCATAAATTTTACCCTTGGTATATCAATTAGTGTTCCATTCCGTTTTTCCATATTACCTGTCAAATGAGCCATACCGAGACAATATTTAAAAGCTTTATCTCGAGTTAAAAGGAGAGGAGAAAAGATCGCATAATAGATAAGTGTAAACCAAGTTGAAGAGAATATGTAGAATCTGTTATGAGAACATAAATTATGTTACGCAAAATAAGAGAACTAGGAATCTTAGATATTGAAATGAAAAGCCAAGTCAGAGTATAGTTGAAGCATCTCATTGCTCATCCTGATAAGGTCAAGAATCGAATTCTTCAGATAAGATGCCCTATATCTACATGCAAATGAAGAGAGAGAGAGAGAGAGAGAGAGAGAGAGAGAGAGAGAAAACCCATTTTCATGAATATAAACAGGCGGATTTCCATAAGCTTGCTTGATATACTCCAGAAGATTGTAAAGACCTACTCCTGTAAAATCATCCTGAACAAACAAAAATTTGCTATTAAGCAAAGCCACAAAATGATAATTAAACACCGCCGAATATATTCATTGGAAGCTTACCTGATCTGGTGGTACGTAACTTGGTATAACTGCAAAAACCAAAAGAAGTGAGATTAATTAGTTAATAGAATTTATACCCGATTAAAATACAAATTCATTTTCATCCTACAGTGGGGCAAAATTCTTACAACCGATGCTCAGTGCCATGTCACCATTTACGTCCCTGCCCTGCATTTCAAGGACACTAGAATTGTCCTTAACATAGAATATGGAATAATGATTCACCCCTATAAAGTCAAATGCACCAGTGACCAGCTTTGATTCATCTGGTGTGAAGGCTGGAATTCTTGCACCGGCATTCTTTTTTACTGTGTCAGGGTAGTCTCCAAACACCAGCGGATGAATAAGCCTGCAGCAGAGATTGCTCATGAATATAAAATCAGCAAATCTTGGACACAGATGATTGAAGAAGAACGAGAAGGCATTACTTTTCTAGTCATTCGACTTACCAACCAATGTAAAAATCAATGGCTCTTTGAGCTGCAATAGCATCTTCTGTAGTATTAGTGTCGGGAAGGAACCAAGGAGCGTAGATATTTATTCCCACAAAACCATGTTGCTTCTCCTGCACCGGGATCATATCATATCAGTAAATCTCTTTGACTGTAATTCAAAAAGTTTCGAGAAACTAGAATTAATCCCCACACTCAAATTTTGATTTTCTACTCAGATAGAACTCATAAGCGATAAACAAAGTCCGGGTAGATAATACCTTGTACTTTTTCCTGTAAAGTTTTACAGCAAGTGAATGTGCTAGCAGGAGGTTATGAGCAGCAATATATGGCTCAGTGGAGGAGTTACCCTGGCTACAAACCCTGCCAAAGCCATACGGTGAAGAACACCGTCCAGGGGCAATGAGTCCATTGTCATATCCACCAATTGCGAATATATTAGGTTCATTTATGGTGGTCCAGTGTGAAACTCTATCACCAAATTCCTTGAAACAAACATCAGCATATGCAACAAAATCTTTCCTGAATAACCCAAAAAAGGAGAAAAAAACATATTTTCATGTTATCAAGTGCAGACCATGTAAAACTATCTAACACGTGAATACAATTTAAAAATAGCAAACTGCATACACCATTTTCCGACTAAGCCACCCCCCGTACTCATCTTCAAGAGTCTGTGGATTATCCATGTGAACCAATGTCACGTGTGGTTCAATTTCTGCATTATTGAAAAAAATAACATGGAACTTCAGTAGGGTGAGACATAAACATAGAATGATCGCATAATGCTTAATCAATTGAAAGGGAATTTACCATGAGCGATTAGTTCATTAATGAGATTGTTGTAATATTCTAATCCTTTTGGGTTGACAGACCCTCTTCCATCTGAAGAAAGATAGGTTCCAAGTATGAGACGCGAAATGTTTAGAAAACATTTGAAAGGCATGAAATACAGAGAAAGAGACATACTGTGAATAAGTCTAGACCATGAAATAGAGAACCTGTATGCCTCCAAACCTGTTTCAGCCATTAGTTTTACATCCTCCTGAAACAAAATATCCAGTAACAGATTATCTTTAAGGAGAATCTATGATATATAACCTATTTCTTAAATTGAACGTCCGCTTTCTTGTTTATCTGTAACCTTAAATTATAGCAGTTGCATTAAAATTTGTTATTTGACCATGTAAGACATCGATTATTCGTAAACGAGAAAGACAGAAATGGGTGAGTGAGTGTTTACTTTGTATTTGTGATATTGATCGCATGCTATATCTCCGTTGCCTGTTCCCATATAACCTGAAGATATGGAGGAGCCCTCTATGAGATTGATCATTAATAAATCCACCCATGGTTTCAAAGATAATCATGAAGCTCAAAACCAAGATTGATCAATCAAGTGATACTTGTGCTAGTGGGGAAGCTATCTGATCGGCACCACGCATCTTAGTTAGACATAGTCGTGAGTGACAAATATCGCATATTTACAAAAATTTCAGACAAGTAGGCCGGATTTTAATATAAGTAATAGGCCGAGTCATAATGTCTGAACACTGATATTAAAAACATAAAAAGTAGTACTATCTTCATTTCGTAATATAAGTCTTTAGTATATTTATTGAAAATTAAGTAATCAACAACAAAATATCAATATTACCCTCTGAAATAAGACTTGTATACTGCTAATTTTATTTAAGATTAATAATAATATTTTAGTTAAAAATCACATTATTATTTACTTTTTTAATTTTCACTACACGTTCTAAACAATTTATATTGCGGAATTGATGGAGTTGAAATGAGAAAAAAACGAACCGGCATGAGCGAAGGTATCCCAAATACTAGGTGTTCTGCCGTCTTCAAAAGCTGCCCCCTCCACCTATCATAATTCAAAACAAAATTACAAGAAACATTCATCATAATATCATGTGTGGTTCATTAACATTAAAATTTATATGATGTGAGCAGACTTGATATGCGGAAGCTCCGGCACCGAAGACAAAGTCGGCGGGAAATTCATCTCTAGTAAAATCATCAAAACTGAATACAAGTATCCCCCAAAATGGTACTATAAAAATCAGACGCATCATCCACATTAAATTCCTCGAACGCTGCGGAATCGACATCTTTCTTCGTCCTTGGCAACGAACGGCTGAACTTACGAGGTAGATATATATTGGGAGGAGTTATTTTTAATTTGAGCGGCTCTTTTTCTTCTTCATAGTATTAAATTACTGTATAAGGCTAAGCAGGCCAGGATTTCTCCGTTAAGGCAAATTCCTTTTTTGGAAGTATTAAGGAAAACTAGAGGAAATATCTGGGTGAACTCAGCTCTTACGTATTTGTCATTGTAGATTTTATTATTATTGTTATTTATTTTAAGGGAATTTATTTTTAAAAAATTCCAGAAAGAATCTATTGTAATATACAATATCACACTTCAAATGTCTTATTTAGAAAGAAAAATAACAAAATAAATCCAAACTTCATTGTCATGTGGGAATATGCAAAGCTTTGGAAAAGCCGGGAAGAGATTACTTCTTGTTGCGTTTTTTATGGTTGTACAATCACCACTTTATTATGTGATTCAAATTTATTAATATCAGTATAAATATTTTTTTTAAATATTTTTTTAAAAGATGTAGATAAATTTATACCACGTTCATTAGAGCATTATCCTTGTCAAAAAAAATCATGTTCGGATTTTGTGAAGCATATAAATCTGAATATAATTCGAGCGGATGGCAATAATTTATGCCAACAAGCTGTTTCAAGTAATGGGAATCGGGTAGCTCAAGTGGTAAGACTACTCGAACACGGGGCGGAGGTCCCGTGTTCGATTCCTATATCTCCCCATAATGGGGCAAATAATTTCTCCTCCTTATGAGGCTTATCTTCCCTCCCCCGCGCATGAGGGCATGCTTCAATCTTCCCTATCTAGTGATTTCTCCGCCTCTTCCCCTCGGCAATCGCCTTCGGGCGCTCAAAAAAAAATAAAAAAAAAGCTGTTTCAAGTATGATTTTATTAGTCCTCGGTGCACATTTGGGATCCCATTACAGTGTTGAGTGTTATTTTTCTGTGCAAATGCTCATAAATCTAAACGTTTAAACTTCAATTTAATTGTGTAATAATACTAATGTTTTCTTTGAAATAATTATTATTACGAAATAATTATTTTGAAATTTACAAAGTAGATTGATCTGCTCCGAAAGCTAATAATCAATCAAAATGTGCTGAAAAACTTGACACATAGCTTCTGCAGACTCTCAAGGAAGAATGGCCACTAGGAATGAATTGAGGATGAAAAAACAAAAGGAAATGTACCAATATCAGTAAGGAACCACATTGTACTAGTATGCCCATGACAAATTATCAAAGATCATCCACCAAATTTTAGCTGTGAAAAAAGAAGGAAAGAAAAGAACATAACATTCCTAAGAGCATCTTTACTTGCAGACACCAAGGCATTTCCAGGACAAGTATAATCACATATACACAAAAACCCTGTACTCCTCCTAGTTGATTAAAGATTCAAGCTTGTAAATTGAAATACTAGTAGTATCATTATAATTCTGAAACTTTTTTTTCTCTGATTTCTTTTCGCCGTTAACAGCACCTAGAATTTTTTATTTTATTTTTTTCAGATAAGATGTAAGATACAAATGCTCTGCATTACAAGATACAAACACGCCCTACATAACATATCCTTCCCAGCAATGCACAAGGCTCCAACAATGGGAAAGGGCTAGATGTACACGGGCAAAATCTTGAAAACAAAGAAGGCTATTTGATTGTAAACTCGCTGACCTTCTATGCCCTCAAGTGAACATTTCCTATTTTACTATCTCCATGTCATATGATCAACAAATAATCATAAATAGATACCATCACATGAAGCATACTTTTAATTAGCTTCTATGTGACTAACTTTACAAATTTATTCAACCCATGACCAAAAATTTGGGTAATGCAGCTGCATCTTACAAATCTTTATCTCATAGTTCTGAGCAACTAAACACCCAGGGCATGCTAGTTTTGTGAAATTATGATGATTTTCATTTGCAGGATATAATCCAAGAACCAAAAAATAAACAAGTAAGGGAAATTACAGCAACTGGAAATCTAGGATCATATAAACATCAGATCAGATCATTCAAACAAAGCCTATTCCATGCTCTCGCACAGAAGCAGAAAATAAGTTCTACGACACAAGGAACTTCATTTTTCTTTGTATATAAGCATCTCTAAACAAACTTCAACAACACAATTCAAACAATCTGGCAGACGAAGGCTAAGCTCATGGAAACCAGCAACAGAACAAGTATTGAAGCCAACAAACCAACATATAGTACCAATTCCAGTGTATGCAATAATACCATAAGAGAATATGACATGTAACAAAATAATTTGTTCAATGTATCGGCGAATTAAACATAATCATAAGACATTATATGTGTCATAAAGAAGTACTTGTGCAAGACCTATAAAAGTGCAATGTAATCATTTGTTAAGTGTAGAGAGGCCAATCAGTCCATGCCCCAGAAACATGGCCATTCTCACAGACATAAGCTCGAACCGCAGGTTCACCATCATCATGATACCCAAAGTGTCTCCTTAAGCAGAAAGCAGTTTGCAAATCCCAAGTCTGATCACAAGAACAAAAGGCACAATTAAGCTCAATCTTGCTCCTCCTATTCCCATCATTTATAGTCCTCCAAACCCTTGATTGTTTGAAGTTCTTGAAAATCCCTCTGAAAAGCATGTAATTTCTCTTCTCTTCACTGTGAAGACAACCAGGCCAATCACAAATGTACAAGCAATCTCCTTTAAATCGACTAGCAAGCAATTTATTCCCTTGCTCCCTACTCAAATTCCAGCTACCAGAAGCCACGTGAGATTTTAACAACCTACATATTTTCCCTCTCTTGTTACAAGCCTTGGAATTATCTACATCATTTTCTGGATCCTCCTCCTCCTCGACCACGGCCACGGCCACTTGCTGGCCTTCTTCAGAAGATTCAGAAGTATCATAAACAGTATCAAACATTAGATCATCATATAAAGACCAAGAACAACCGGCCGTGGCGGCAGAGACATTATTTACTTCTCCATTTTCGTTGTTGCAGGAGGAACAGGACGGCGTCGTTTCAGGTTTATGCCTCAATTTGAATAACCTAGAAGAAGATTTATCATCCTGTTGGTAATTCTGGTCGGGACCGAGTTCACGTTCGAGACCAAAATCGGAATTTTCCAACAGGACGCCAGCATGGAGGAGGCCAGGGCAGGAAACGGAGAGCTTGTAAAGTGAAGCCCAGCCACCGGGAGGCTCATCCGAAGAGCCGGAGAGGAGATCGTTAAGGAGGGAAGGTATGATCTGTGAGCACCAAGATTTACAGCAAACGGTACGGATCAGAGATGAGAATTTGGTGGAAACGCAAGCTAATCGAGACCAGCTCTGGGGATCGTCTTGTAATTTGAAGAAAACTTTGAGAACTATATCTTCCGGTAGCCTTGAGAACCCATTTTCCGACATCATCGTCAAATCAAAAAAAGAAAAGAGGAAAATGGTATATGTGGGTTTTTTTTTTTAATATTCAATTAGACCCCTGAGGTTTTGCTACATTTCATTAATCGTCACACGAACAGACCTTGAAAAGGTAAATCATCATAGAAAGAGTGAGACTGAAAAAGGTTCGAGGGAGGGAGGGAGGGAGGTGAAGCAGACCGACTCGCTTTATTTGGTTGCTGTTGTGAATGGTTTTACTATTTTATCCTCTAAAGAACCACTCCACCTCCACCACAAGTTTTCTTTTTTGGTTTTTCTTTTATTTTTTCCCTTTCTTGCTTTCTTCTTCGGTAGGCCAGAATCTCAGGATACTTCAACAACAAAAAAAAAAAAAAAAAATCTTGCTAGGCTACTATAATGATTGTCTAAAAGATTGACTAAAATAGTTTTTTGGACCGTTCTGCCTTTATAGTTGGATGAATCCCTTATACCAGTAGGGGTGAAATAGTCATTTAACACTCTCAATTTGGGAGTTTAGGGTTTATATCCCCAAAATTCTAGGAGTAAATCATTTTTAAAAAAAAATTGAGTCCAATCCTAAGGACCTTCACTTTGAGGTTATTGAAAGATTTAAATTGCAATATTTTTTTTTTGCTGAATATAGGTTTAAACTATCATTTAACTTGGCATTTATATCAACAACTTAGAAAGATTTCACTCTCTAAAAAGACAAAAATAACACAACACTATTCTTGATAGAGTTGTGTCGGGCTCGTGATCTTTGAAGTATAGGTACTTCAAAGATCATCACCAGTTAGCAGCCAATAGTTTTTTGTTTTTGTTTTTGTTTTGGGGTTCTATCATGAATAAAAAACTTCATCAGTTTTATGTGGTTACCTTAAAGAAAATTGGATATGCATCTTCACAATAGAATATGTTAATTTTTTTAAACAGAAATATGTGGAATTTTAATTTGGATTTAAACTCTTAAAGATGGTCCTAAAAAACATGTTTTTACAATGTAAAATTTATTTTTATTTATAAATGGTCCCGAATTGGGATCATGAATTTTTATTACTATAAAAAATTTATTATTATATAGAGTATTATTGTATAGAGATTTTATTGTAATAATTTAATAATATAAAAAAAAACATGTTAGCGATTGAAACCTCAAACAATAATGCATTAAAAATTAATTTGAATTTGATATTGAAAAAAACAAATTCAAACTAAAATTCAATCAAATTGTACCAGTACCAATAGAGTAGTAGGTTGATTAAGGCTCTTACGTGGTTATGTTTATCTCCTCATAAGTTATATATAACCATTGAAGATATGGCATGCATCGCATTCTTTTAAGGATAATTCGATATGGGACTAGCGCTCTGATTCACTTGGCCAGTAAACCCATCACGTCGCTCCTCCAAAAAAAAATTTTTTTTTCCGAGCTATGCTTAAAATACAAAAAAGATTGTTCTGATATGGACACAGTTAAAAGTAAAAAAATTGTACAAATTTGTCACATCACTATAAAATGAGGAGAGAGACAATTTTTTACTTTTAACTCGTGTCCCATATCGTAACAATCTTTTTTGTATTTTTAATCATGATCGGTAGAAAAAAAATTTGGAGGGAAGCGACGTGGCCAAATTGTTGCTAGTGTGACTGCGGCTCTACCATGACTCTGATCCCATATCGAATTTTTCCTTCTTTTAATCGGTAGCACCAACTTTTTTTATATGAATAAATTCGGAAGTGCCAAACACTACACACGAAATGAAGGAATTTTAGAAGGCAAGCCACAGAATATGAAGGATAGCGTTGTTCCTACTGTAGATGACGGACCTATCGCAATTAGACCTGTCAAATGAGCATATTCAGTATAAATAATTGGGTACAGACTAAACTCAATAAATTGAAACCTAAGTTAAATTTCTATTAGATTGAGTCTAAATCTTTTCAACTAGAATCCAAACTCAACTACACTAGATTCTGAATCTAATTTGTGGGGCCAAGGAAACTAACACTGATTAGGGAGAAAGCACATAACATGGCACCGAATTTTTTGGGGATAACATTTCAGTCCAAAACGGAAGATCCAATTCCGTCACGGACACGTGGCATAAGGCGCGTGGGGGACTTGGCGGTCGGCTGAAAACGGATTGAGGCGCGTTGGTTTGACGTGGCGTTAATTGAAAACTAAGTGTGACTTGGTTTCTAGAGTGAAAACTAAGTCCCACTTCGCTTTTCAATAGGCAGTGTGTTTTTTTTAAAAAAAAATTTGCCTTCTAAATGGAAAAGAATAGTAACACATTTTTTGCCATTTATTTTTTGCCCTGGATTTTTTACTAAAATAGACTACGAAATAGATACTTTATAAATAAAATAAAGACAACTGAAATAACAAAAAAATCGTAATACATAAAAAGGTATGAAAATGTTTACAAAGATAAAAAATAAATCCTATCTAAGGGGCTCCCGAAGGGGTGTATTTACGAATTTGTCTTGGGTTAACCCGGAGATAGTACATGCGGTCGTCCCTTGTCCGCACTGCACTACCCTCCGGGGCCTGGATGAATTCCGCCCCTTCGGTGTCGACCACTAGCGCCTCCTATGGGGAATGGGCCTGCATCTGTGGCGTATGCTCCTGAGTCGGGTCAAGGCCAAGGCTGAGGGATGGCGCACCAAAGTACACTTCCCGTTCTCCCCGGCGCAAGAAGGTCCTGCTCTCTGCGCCGCGAACACGGATGAAGGATGCTCGAACTCCGGGCCCTCGCGAAGCCTCCTGCGAGGTTGCCTCTCCTGCACCGCGTTGTCTCATGCGCCTAGCCATGTTCTGCTCCTGAGTGGCCTGGCGGGTCCTGCGGGTGCCCTGCCGACCAACTACCACCCTCCCCTGAACAGGATCCTTGGGACGGACGGAAGGCTGCTGGACGGGGGGCGCCACTACGTCGGGAGCCCGCGACTCGCAAAAACATGCCTTTCCCTAAGCAGAGAAGGCATTCTTGAGCGTCTCGCGAGGCCCTGTGCAACCAGGGGACTCGTGACTCGGGCAACAGTGCGGTTGCTCGGCTTGTCGAACTCTTCAATTAGTAAATTGCCCGTGTCCTCCCTCGCAACAAAACATAAAAAGTTATTACGCTCGTGGGAAAATAATCACAATCACATAAATAAAAAAAATCAAAACTTACCATAAACAAGTCTCATTGTGGTGACTGGTCTCAATACCCGCGGGAGTGGCCCTGGGATCCCTGGGCTTTGGGGGGTTCGTCAGTGCCGAACCCAGTAATGGTATTGTACCAACCCATGTACTCACGGGTTGGTGCAATAACAATGATCGATCGCTTCCTCGCCGCCCACCGTGGCATCGACCCCGGTTGTCCCACATTTTGATGTAGGTACCGTGCTTTTTCTCCCAATCCATGGTCGCGTTAACCCTAACAATGTGGGACGCCCTTGCCCCTAGCACAATGCCCTCTCAGAATCAGCGTGGATCGGAACCACTCGCTGGAAGCCAAATCGCGCATCACCCTCTCGGGCAGTGGTACTCTACCACTCGAAATAGATAAGAGGGGTGCGCGCCCAAGCACGTACTTATAAACCCCTTCATCTCGCAAACACCCTCGCTGCTAGGGACAGAATCGGGGTAGGGCCTCCAATGTAACCGCATAATACGCAACAAAATTCTCATTAAACCTAAACATAACACATTCGGACTTGAATAAAATGCAAATAAATCTACTCACCCCTCCCCCGTGTCTCGGTAATCAAATCCAAACTGCTCACGAAACAAATTTAGTTGCCCCTTTCGGGGGCGTCGCGAAGCTTCGGGGGATGTTCCACTGCCCCCGCTGGGGCCTAGGGCCGCCGATAAAGTCCGAACTCCGGCCTCGGCTAGGGTGGATCTGAGCGATGAAATACGCTCCCACGCCCACAATCTGTTGAAGACGTAACAACCGATGAATAAGCAATTAATTCACAAATAAAGAATGAAATGTAAGTAAATTTAATTAATAGGGGACAAACTCGAATGAGAAGGCAACAACCGGCGATGTCCTTTCGAGTCGACCATGCACGACACGCACATATGGTGATACAAATGTGCGAGGACACCGCCGCCCAAGAGCGCTCAACAAACTCCAGCTGGGTCACTGCGCAAGAGGAGGAGAGGTCGCATGCTCGCTTTTATTCCCCGACATGTCTGGGAATAAAAATGTAGCCATCAAGAAAAAAGCCGTGGCCTTAGCCCTCTCGCTCTACCTCGCGGTCACCGGCATCACCAGGAAAGTGGGCACGGCGATATGGGCAAATACCTCTCTAACGAGCAAAATGTGGTCGAAATTCCTTCCAGCGTGGGTCTGAATCCAAGCACTTCGAACACGATGTCCATCCACTCACCGGGGAAAAATCATATCTCGCCGCCAAAGGACACCACGTCACCCCCTAGTGGGCGGCCCCAAAATGCACCCTACGTCCCTCTAGGGTGATGGTCGCCTCCCCGCACGCGTAGGTGAAATGTGTGGGTCTCCGGGCGCCATCTCTCTACTAATGCAGTCACGAGCGCGTGATCTACATTCATTGCGCCAAGTCTACAACAATTGCCTAAGCCCAAGAAGTCGATGAGTTCTAGGACTCTAGGGTTCGTCTCCGATGAATACGCTTGGTAAAAATGTCCTGAACTACTAATAACCTTCGTAGGGACGTTAAGGCTCGATTCCCCGTGCCATATACCTAACGACTCTATGGGGACCGTTGTTTGTTCAACAAACCGGAATCGACCGTCCCCGATGAAGATAAAGCGGGATTGGCCATCTACACAAAATAAATTCGAAAAACAATTTACACACACAATTCAAAATGTAGCCAATTTCACAATTAAACGCTCAGTTTCACAATTAAACACTCAATTTCACAATTCCAATTTCAATTAAACCCTAAATTTCACAATTCCACCAATTAAACCCTTAATTTCAAAAGACACAATATTCTCACAATCAAAAAACTTGCATTTCATATTAAACAACAATTTAATTTCATATCAATGAACAATTTAACAATTTTTCCAAAAAAAAATCAATTTAGAGAATTATACCTCACAAAAGGCAAAGGAGTGTGAAGGAGAAAGGCTTTGTTGGTGAGGAAGGTGGGCAGCGGCGTGAGGGGGCCGGCGGGAGGAGGGGAGGACTTGGGGGAGCATTCGCCTTTTTTTTTGCTTCGGAATTGATACTTCCGTTTGGGGGAGGAGAGCAGGGAAGATGAAGGGGTTTTTTTTTAACACGGAAGTCCCACTTCCGTTTTCATTTGATAACGGGAGTTGGACTTCGCTTTTCACTGACCGCTAAGTCCCCCACGCGCCTTTATGCCACGTGTCCATGACGGAATTGGATCTTCCGTTTTGGGCGAAAACGGAAGTTGGACTTCCGTTTTGGACTGAAATGTTATCCCCAAAAAATTCGGTGCCATGTTATGGGCTTTCTCCCTAATCAGTGTTAGTCTAATCCTTGGCCCTAATTTGTGCCCGCTCATTAATTTTACCTATAATTTTATTTACACTCATTTTTATCGATCGAAACGTGAATATTTTTTAAATAAAATAAATAACAATTATTAACAAAATATTTTGTGAAAAAAATATACACTGTTCATTAACATCATATCATTGGGTTCTTATAAAAAAACAATCTTAATTGGGTCTTAAAGTCCTTGAATCTCCTGGGCCTATACAATTATAATTTAGACCCACAACTCTTGAGTCTCATACTTGGCTTGAATCTTACCCATGTAAATCAAAACTCAATCTAAATTTGAGTATAAAAAAACCTATCTAGACCCAAATTAGATCTTATGAACTCTGGATATAAAGTCCAATTGATGAGCCTAATTGCGATGATTTTAATATATTAATACTGGTGACAAGGAATACTGCTTCACATTCCCAAATTGGATAGGCTTTGAGTTTTGGTCTCAGTCTCACACTCGAACCAGATTTCATTCTCATACTCGATCCAAAGCCTATTTAGGTTTGAATTTGAGACTCAAACAAAAAACAAAACTCAGAGCCTATACCAAATTTCGAACAAATTTCCCCACCCACGATAATTCAACTTTTTCGTAACTCAAAGAACATTTTACTTCCGTACCAACCACTATCCAAACCATCTTAAAGAGAACATGTTGAGGCCTTCCCTATTGTCGGGAAAAAAGTATTATGGAAAAATATAAACCACATATTTAGCCCCGCAGGCCAAGGCCAGACCCACGCCCGCATGCAGATGCCATTCCCTGTCCAAAGATAATATACCCACTGGCTCCCAAACAAAAAAAGGCCATTAGCAGCACAAACCAAAGCTGAAATTTCAGATGTACCTTTCATTTTAGTTCAATTTTGTACGAATAACAGATACTACAACCAAATTCGAATATCACACAACTACTTGTTTCAGATTAACACAGATAATATGTTTAATCAAATGTACTGAAATAAACATGTCCATAATCATCATAGACGACAACTTCTTTTCAGGAGAGCACCCCCTCCACCCCCCATCAGCAGAATCAGCTATATCACTGCTGAACCTTTTTACCTGGGCATTGAACAACTCTATCTGGTAAAAAATAAATCAAAATCATGCATAGCTCAGGAGGAAGTTTTTAACTCTTCCGATTTATATAAATAAAAAGTTACGAAAAAACAACCTGGATGCACTCTTGCTCCTACTTCTGCTCCTGCTTTTACTAGGGCTGCGCCTCTTTGGACTTTTGCTTACAGGCTTCTGGCGCTAAAATCAATCAATCAGCTTTATTAACAAACTAAACATAAAATGAAAATCCAGTTTTCATCTATATATTTAAGATCAAGTGGCAAGAATTATCTACCAAAACATGATTCCAGATTTCAAAGATTCAAATACAACTTAAACTTACAGATGGCACTGGGGATCTGGATCTTGATGGAGATCTGCAAAAGTTCCAGAACAACCGAATTTAATATCTACATGTTCCTCTTAACAACTCTGATCCAAGAGCCTTGAATTCCATTTCCACATCAGAGTTGGCACAATCAAAATGGACAAGGAAAAATATGCAAAAATTTAGCATTCATTCTAAACAACTTGTCACCTTAAAAAATGATCTAATTAAGTTAAAGAGTAAGAACCTTCAAAAAGCCAACAGCCTTTAGAGAGCAACCACCACGAAATCACAAGATTAATATTTTGGACAGGATGTGTTATTAGCTGGACGGCTAAAAATGTTTCTACCGCAAATAGATTGTAGGCCAAAAATTCAAATCGCAATTAGTTCACAGTCCATGTTCACCATGATAGTCCATGATCCTCCTGTTCCATCTATAACGCATGGACATTTTAGAAGAACAGAGACACCATACCTCCACAAGCATAAAGAGTTTTAGGAAATTGAACCATATCCCATCAAGATCCTAATATGAAAATCCCAGATATGAAATCCCCAGATCGCTGCATATATCCGAATCTAAAAAGACAAAAGAGGATATTCATATTTGAAAAGGAGAGCAAAAATATGAAGACGATCGGAGATATAGGACTTTTTTCCTTGAAAACCAGTCTCTTGTAGCAAATAAGGTAAGGACAAAGAAAGATGGGAAATAATGGATCGGCTAGTAAAAAGCAGCAAAATGCAAACCCAAAAGAGAACCCTTTGTAAATGGAATGATTGATTGTCCACAATAACTTCATCCAACCCCCGGCATTCCATAAATCCTCCCACAAAAATTGGAAGGCTACTGAAGACTACGCTCTAACCAGAAGTTACACATTTATCAGGACAAACTTGATTTTTAGCAGTAAATGTTAATATCATAGACAATTGAAAAAACGCAGGACCAAAATGAGCCAATGATAGACAAATGAGGATGGAAACACCAAAATGCACATGTAAAGTGCAGAAATAATACATGAAATAACTGCAAGCAAATCCGCTGTCAAAAAATGTAGACCTTTCTTTTCTTTTCTTTTGTTCAAAAAGCAGCACCAATGATAAGAAATACCAGAAACAAACATGCATTAAAATAAATAAATAAATAAATAAATAAAAACCCTATGGGCTACGAGGAAGAAGATTTAGTCAGCATCGGAATAGTTTTCAAATACTTACGATCTTGATGTGCAATCACTTCTAGTTCATAACACAAAATAAAATAAGAAATGAATACTCAAAAAAAGAAGACCAAAAATAAGGTTAACTACCAAAGGATTGTTACCTTGACAAAGAATTTTGTCTGGACCTAGAGCGAGATCGTGAAGCCACAGACCTTGAACGAGATCTTGAACGACGAGAAGATTTAGCTTTGGGAGACTTGCTGCAATGAAATAAACCAATTTCATGTACTCATAAGTGGGCAAAAGGAGAAAAAGGAGTGGATTAAATATATAAATACATCCACAATCTTATCCAACCTTCTACTCCTACTTCGACTGTTACTCGGGCTACGACTTCCATTCCTTCCCCTTGAAGGAGAACGGCTAGGGCTGCGACTGCGACTCCTAGATCTACTTGATTCATACGCCTTCACCTGGATGACAGTGAACAAAAACAAAACCTGAATTCACATGTTTATATGTGCAAAGTAGTATGGGCAATTAATCACTGTTTTTTCAAAAAATAGTCTTGTGTTCGAGTCTTAACACGAATTGTTGAACGAGAAAAGGAATTCCGAAACTCAGAGTCGTCAAGCTTTCTGATCTGCAAGATTGTGAAAAGCATGAATTGCCATATTGCTGTTGCGCAACATTAAATAAAATGGAAGCTGTGGAAGAAAGGCAAATAAGAGAACCAACAGCATATTTCAAGTCATCATATGAGGTATAATCCACAATTCCTGTTGTACCTGCAAATCATTAACCGCTGAAAATAAATAAAAAATATATATAAAAAAATAAAGGACTAATAGTAGTAGCAAAATATCCAGGAATCAGAACAAACCTCCTTTTTTGTTTGGGGGTGGGGGAGGGGAGGTAAAGGTAAGGGAGGGGGAGAGCTCCAAAAAGATTTAACAATCTTTCGTGGATTTTTCAAATAGAATTGCTTAACCACCCTGGTTCACCAATTCAAAAGATTCTCATAGCCCCTTGATGTTGTACACTCTTCCTTGCTATTTTTTTCCTCAAAGAATGTGCGAAGGAAGATAAATCTCTAGAAAATACAGCTATATCTCACATATTTCAAACAAGAACCAAAAATGAATAACTAACAATTTAACATGTAGGACAACATATGCAAACAGAGCAGAATATATACCTTTATACGAATGCACCTCAAGCATATTATTCAATTAAAATAGCCCAACATTAACATTAAGAACACACATACTTCAAACAGTAAGAATTTGAAGTGCACGACAATTTTCCCCTGGGGCAGTGGAACATAATACAATTTGAAAAGCATTCATAAAGATTACCTAGCGAATTTGCAATTCAATCCCATTACATTTCAACAGTTTCCAATCTTTTTTTTATCTGGCTCAGGATAAGATTATTTTAATATCTTTTAAAGCAAAACGCATCTTCAGGAGTTGACAGCAATTGCAGATGCAAAGCAATATGAGAACCCTTACCCAAAAACCACTTAAGAAAAGGGATATCTTAAACCATATAAATGAATTGAAATCAAACACTAAAAACCTGAACAAAAATGCACAGTTTCTATAAAAAAAAATTGAATTTTTATTACCACTGCCCTCACGGAAAACTTGGGAAAAACATACATCCCCTGCCCTGCGCATGTGATCCTACATAAGAAGTATGGAAAAGAATACAAATTAGACTATACGTGCTTTTGTGCATATACTTAAAGATAAAACAAAAAGGTAGATTTTGACATTCAAATATTTAAAGGCTGTGGAGAGCACATGCACCAAAAGAGAATACATTAATGTATCTACAAACCTTGAGATCTTGCCATGAAGCAGAAGGCGGCAATCCGGTGACAAGCACTGAAAAAAACCCAAAGAAGATGAATTAGTAATCAGAGGCGGTATAGAGATGTCCACAAAGACAACTACATACCCCGATAATCAGAACGCCTAGACACTCCACCACGAGGTCCTCTGCCTTGGGTACTGTGACGATCAGCCGAAGATGAGTTACCACGGCCACCATGTGCTAGCTCAACCTGCATAGATCAAATGTAGTTATAGAACTTACCAGTACAAAATGACATGGAAACAGATGGCACAGGTAAGTTCTTTTTTAAATGTATCCAAAGTACACAACGAACCCGTAACCGATGTCCATCAAAATCATAACCATCGCGACCTCGAATAGCATCTTCAGCATCACGAACCTCTTCAAACTGTAAACAAACAAGAGGATAAGTAGTGCATATGAAGTAAATGAAACTTTAATTCATTCAAAGTTACTTCAGGCTCACCTCCACAAAAGCATAACCAGGAGGCCTTGGTGGAATTTTCAAATCAATGCGTGCTATTGGTCCATACTGCAATTTAAAGCCGGTCATTAGAAAGAGATCTTGGTGGAAAATTGGAAGTAGTAAGCCATGCCAGCGGCCCAGTACCAACAACAGAATTACCTTGTGAAAGAGATCTTCGACTTCCCGCTCACGAGTATCACCAGGAAGATTGCCAACATACAGGGATCGGCTTGCGCGACTCATCCTATGTCCTGACAGGATGAAATTCAACCATCAGTTAACTACAATAACTTAAAACATCATGAAAAATATATTAGATTTGCAATATCAAGCAAAAAATTCAACAAACAAAACGGTCCTCAAACATGATTACAAGGACGAGAACAACTATTTTTCCATGTACTACACAGAGTGATACAGAAATCTGGCCAGAGATCAACAAAATTAAAAACCAAAGACAGGAACAAGAGGGATAGTCACTTGTTTTGAAAATATGCCTCCCTCCCAAAAAAATCCAAAAACCCCTATATATATTAGGGTTCCCTGAAGGTAAAGTTCTAATTCGTCTATGTTGCACTAGAAACCTAAATTCAAGGGAAAATTTTCACCACAAAAAAAATTGTCACAGAAACCTAAAAACCATCGGACTAATTCTATAAAGAAATTACAGCAATTCCAGAATTTAGAGAGCAGTGCATATAATAGCACTGTATAATCAAGAGCCGGGAAATTAAACAAATAATATTGTCGGAAGCAACAAAGAAAAACACATTTTCATCGTCCTAAACAATGTCGAAACAGTAGAAAAGTGAATACGTGAGATTAAGACAGTCATAATTCTTGAGGAATACCAAAAAGTTTACCTGCGTAGGGTTGCAATTGCGCCGACGACGACACTTAGGAGAGAACTAAGATTAGGGTTTCAATTGGGGGAAGAGCTATATGAGGAACTTGCAGGAGTACGAAGGTCCACATACGATGTCGTAGTAAGGTTGGGCTTTTTTTTCCCCTAAAAGAAAGAGTTGGGCTTTTTTTTTTCTTCCGAAAACTTTTTTGTTCCATTAAAACATATTCTTTTCTCTATACTTTCTTCTTTTTTTACAGGTAAATTACAATTGAATACTACTCCCTCCATTCCTAAATATAAGACTCTTTAGACAATTTGAGAAAATTAAGGAAGTTATCATTTTCACCTAAACTTCTAATATTACCCCACCTTCCCTCTCTCTCACTATTACATCATAAAGAAAATAAAGGAAAATGTTGAGGGTATAATTGAAATAAATTGTTGACAACTAATAAAAGAACCTTAAACGACAATTAATTTGGATACCTAGATATCTCCTAAACGAAAATTAATAGGGAATGAAGAGAGTATTACTCATAAATTATTTTGTATTTCACATCGTATGTATGTATCTTTTTTTTTTCTTTTTTTATTTATTTATTGGGGAGGTAGCTATCTATTAGAAGAAATTGGGGAATTCAAGAAGCGGAGAGGAATTCGAACTCATTACATCTGCGTCATGGAGCTTCATCCAAGACCAATGCTTGGCAATTTATCTATTTATTTAGCAATATAATATTCGTCTTGGATTGTCAAAGTTTATCTTTTCTCTCAACATAAATGAGCCAATTTTCATTATTGTAAATGTTTCAAGGGAGTGATTTATCAAGTTTATTTTTAACTTATATTCCTCTTCTTTTTATTTTTATTGTTTGTAGAGGAAACTTATATCCCTCTTATTTCCTTACAAAATGAAAATACACCATTACTCAAATAAGAACGCTTCTGATATGGACCGGGTCCACTGGACCATGCGGTTCAAATTTGGCCACATCACTGCATTTCCTTCTCTCTCCTCATTCTGCAGGGATGTGGCCAAATCTGTACCACATGGTCCAAATTAGAAATTTCCCTCAAATAAACTCAACAAATGTGGCTCTAACACTACTCCCAAAACATGAGTACAATTATTGTAAATGAACGGAAAAAATTACGAAATAAAGTAAAATAATAGTGAAAAAAATGATATATGTATTCAAGCTTTCAAAGATAATCAGTGCTTGTGATTGTAATGTAGTAGTTTATGAGTAAGAGTTGGACTTTGTTATTGCTTATTCGAGCTCATATATCAGTCTTACTGAGATTAGTATATTGGGTACTTTAAACAAAAATAAATACACTATACAAGATCTCTTGTTCGAGCTCATGTTAGTCTTACCAAGGTTAGGATACTAGGTGCTTTGAACAAAAATAAGTACAAATACAAGATCTGCTTGTTCACGAGGCAAGTGATCATTCCGGATATTATAAGTGAACTTAGGTGCAAAATATCTAACTCGGATGGATCGTCGATCCCACTCGATCACTGATGCTACTTAGAATCTAACACGTAATACTCCTTAAAACTCTAGGATCATACGGTCATACGAGTCAACTCACGAGTTTGATTGTTTTGAATCTTATTGTATACTCTCAAAATATAAGTCTTTTAAAAAGTTATTTTTTGTTGCAAAATAGAATTTTTTTTACAAGAATTGTGCCTTTATTGGTTAATTTATCCTTACATTATTTATTTACTATATTTTTTTTGGGTCAAAATGTGTAGTTCTCATTCAACTCTCTATTTATTTCTTTGTTCGATTGAGTATTAATTATGGATACTTTAGTCATTCTGATTAGTATCTTAATTTGTGTGAAAACATTTAAAAAACTTATATTTTAAATCGGGAGAGTAATATTTATAAGTAATAAATTATTACAAAATTATAACTAATCAGTTTAAGAAAAGTCTCTCAATGAGTACAACTCAGGTTGAATGCTCACCGGTCGAAAGCGAAAAGTTCGCCATCTACTTGTCAAAAAGAATTATAACTAATCAATCCTAGAGTATATTATGCATATTGTCTTCTTATATTATGAATGGAAAAAGTTTAACGGTTAAGTAACATTGGCTATAATTTGCTAAAAATCTAAATTAAACACTATTTATTCCTGTTAGTATAAGCAATTTATCAAATTATTTACTATTTTGCCACTAATTTAATTAATTAATTGACTAAATTTTAACTCCCTAGCAATATGCATTACAAATTACTCATACCCGTCATTTTCTTATATTACACGCCGGTCTAAATTTCTTTCGAAATTGGGAATTTTAAATAATAATTATTACAAACTAACCATCATAGACAGCATTACAATATAAGAGGGTAGATTTTGTTTGAATACTATTTTCTATTGTCTTTATTGGTGCGGTGCTAACATTTTGATTTTGATGAAAATGAGCGTCCAAAACACTCAAAGGTTTTCTACCAAATATGCTTTTACTCTTCAATTTTATTTATGTACTATTTTATGTTTGTTGGGTGTCTTTTGGTTAGGAAGGTTGTTAGCAAGAAGTTTATATCAATGCTTTAGACTCTTTATTTTTATTAGTTAATTTGGGACGGAATAAATATGATTAAGGTTTTGAACTAGATTTATAAAGTGTTGAAACGTGGTTGTAAAAAAATATATTTTTTCATTATTTTTCTTTAATAAAGTGAGTGGTAAATTTGTTTTAATGTTTATATCTTCTTTATCATGACTAAGGTTTTGAATTCAATTCAGTTGAATTGTCTTTGTTAGATTTTCTTTTTTCAATTAAAAGAAAATATAAAAAATGTTAGAAAGGTAAGCTTTTGAAGCAAAATTAAAGAGTCTGCTGAATTTTTACAATGAGATGTCACAATAGTTTTTGAAGCTTGATTGAGCGGTTGCCCCATATAGGAGAGAGAACTACCTCAGACGAGGAAGAGATAGCCTTAGAAAGAGAGATTAAAGTTTGCCGCACGCAGACGGAAAGTATCGAATTCATGATCTTAAAGTCGTGGGCAGACATCTGCCCTACTGAGTTAGAACACCTTTGATGATGTCACAATAGTTAATGAGGATTAGTCAAGTCATAAAGGATGCTGCCAAATTGTCAAACACCCTGATTTGGAAAAGTATAGAGAAATCTTATTACATGAAGGGGATGGCATTAGCACTTGAATTCATACCCAAAAAAAAAGTCAAAAGGATTTTTTTTAGTTCATACCAAGTGTCTCATTACAAAATAATATTTCTGAAAAACTAAGAAAATAATAGTAAGTATAACATCTTACTAATACATTAACATTAATCATTAATTTCATAATTTAAGTAGTTTAGAATATATAGCAAAAATTAAATAAATAAAAAAAAAGATATTTTTTAATTAAAATGTCAAATTTACTACTTTAAATAGAATTAGTGGTATATAAATTCTTTTTAAGAAAGTAATATTGATATTTTAACTAACAAAGCAACTTGTTTTTTGCTTCATTAATTTTCGTTGCATGTTTTAAACGACTTATATTATATAATAAAGATAATATTATTTTAGTGATAGTATTTTTGTATAAATAATAGATACATGAGTTTTTTTGTGATACGAATCCAGCACATTTACAAATTGCAATTGCCATTCTTAAGAAATATTGGACAATCGTCAACCATTAAAATTGACTAGCATTTACCATGTTAAAATAGTAAGTCTCTATTTGACATTCTTAGTTATAATAATGAGTTTATTTATTCACAAAAAAAAGATTTATCCATTTTAATTTAGTTTATATAAATACAAATTTAATAAACCCAACCGCTAAATTATTGTTGTTAAATATGATGCACGGGATTCGCATAGATGGTTATGCAATTATGACAATCCATCATTGTATAATTTTTTTTTCCTTCTATGTTCATATTTTTTTTTAATTGTAATAATTTCGAATATTTTATAATTAATAAAAAAAATCCTTATTTCAATGTGTGCGACTATAATGCTCAAGTAACACCCTTCTTTTAGGAGAGTAATTAACCTCTTTTCTTAAAACATAGTATCTAGATTTTAAAACTCCTATTTAAAAATCTACAAGTAAAATATTTAATGATTGTAATTTATTGGCCGAATGCTTAACATTATATAAAAAAAATTATTTAATGTTTTTGTTTGGGTGGAAAGTATTTAATGGTTTAATTATTACTACAACTGGATTTTTATATCTTGTCGGTGTTTTTATACTTAAAAAACTAATTATTACTTGCTAGACAATTTATTCTTATGTTTCAAATTATTTATCGCGTAATTTTCATTTTCTCGTTCTAAATTACCGTACCAAATAGTAAGACTCTATTTGACATTCTTAGTTATAATAATAAGTTTATTTATTCACAAAAAAAAGATTTATCCATTTTAATTTAGTTTATATAAATACAAATTTAATAAACCCAACCGCTAAATTATTGTTGTTAAATATGATGCACGGGATTCGCATAGATGGTTATGCAATTATGACAATCCATCATTGTATAACTTTTTTTTTTCTTCTATGTTCATATTTTTCTTTAATTGTAATAATTTCGAATATTTTATAATTAATAAAAAAATCCTTATTCATAAAATAAAAAAAAATAAAAAATAGGACAACCCATCAAATTATTTTCCTACCCCTTAATTTAACAACAAGCGAGGTTAATTCCGTAATACCATTTCAAAGCAAGCCCATATAAAAAGTCCTTCCAACCTCAACACATTCTCCATTTCCATTCCATCATTTCCCGGCGCCATTTCCTTTCCCCAGCCACCATCCCCTTTCTCCCTCACGATATATATAATCCTCATACAAAGTCTTCTCTGAATCGTCTATACTACTTCAGCTAAGCTACTTGAACAATTCCTCGTATAAATTATTAGCCGGAGGAGAATTTAGAGAGAGATAAAATGGGTTCGGAGTTGATCTACAGGGGACACGAGTCCCAACCGATGACCGACTCGTACTCACCGAAGCCACGGTTAGCCGTGATTCGTCCTATTCATTACATCCTCCGGGAGCAGCGACTAATCTTCGTATTCGTCGGCATTGCAATCGCCACGCTCTTTTTCGCCGTCCTTCCGTCTTATCGTCCGCCTTATCCTGCTGTCGATTACAGTAGTCACATCCACAGCGCGCTCTCGACGAATTCGTACTTGCCAGCCGACGAATCCGGTGCTCATACTCGTTTTAGCTTGCAGAGCAATCGGGTCGGGTTTTCGGGCGGGAAAATTCCGTTAGGTCTAAAAAGGAAGGGAATGAGGATTGTGGTGACTGGTGGGGCCGGATTTGTTGGGAGTCATTTGGTTGATCGATTGATGGAAAGAGGGGATAGTGTGATTGTAGTTGATAATTTCTTCACTGGAAGGAAGGAGAACTTGATGCACCACTTTGGTAACCCCAGATTTGAGCTCATTAGACACGACGTCGTTGAGCCACTTTTGCTTGAGGTTGACCAGATCTATCACTTGGCCTGTCCCGCTTCTCCCGTTCATTACAAACATAACCCCGTCAAGACCATCATATCCTTTTGTCCGGTCCGGACCACCTTTCATTTATTTATGTATTTAATTATTTTGAGTAAGAATTATTACGCTAATTTGAATTTCTTAATTAATTGGGGGAATTTACAAGACAAATGTGGTGGGGACACTAAACATGCTTGGATTGGCGAAGAGAGTGGGTGCGCGGTTTTTGCTAACGAGCACCAGTGAGGTGTACGGTGATCCTCTGCAACATCCACAGGTTGAGACTTACTGGGGAAATGTAAATCCCATCGGTACGTTTTTTCTTTTTTTTTTTGGTTTTCTGAATAAATTATTATTTTATTTTCCTAGTGCTCTTCCACCGGACAGGTGTGTTTGGATGACTTTTAGACTAACACGGAAGTCGTGCTTTTCTTGGTTTGGTGTTATATAGGTGGTGTTGTCCAAATGTCCGACTACTTGTTAGAGACTTAGGTAGATCTGTTCCGTGATTTTCGGGTCCACTTATTTGTTTTTTTCCTTTTCTTTTCTATTTAGCGATATACCCGCGAATTACTAAGGGCATACTCACTAAACTTAGGTGTATTCAATCTAGATAAAAAAGTCTTTAGTTATTTAATTTAAATTTTAAAAAGTCTAATGAAAGTTAGAGGTATTCAATTTAGATTTTTAAAATTCCATTAAAATATTGAGGTATTCAATTTAGATTTTAAAAAGTCCATTAAAATTTAGAGGTATTCAAAACTCTATAGATTCTCATAGATTTCATTAAATATAGGATTTTGATGGATTTTTTAGGCTTAAATATGTATTTGTGAAATCTCTTTTTTCTCCTCAAAATTTTGATTTTCTCTCATTAATATTAAAATTAAATGTCTTTGATAATTTTATCTTTAGATTACAATTTTTGTAGTGATCTCATTTCTTTAAAATTATAAGAAAATAAATAAATATCCAAGAATTTTTTTAACATCGTTAGAAAACTCAATATGAAATGTTTATTTCCCAAAAACAAGATATATTGTCATAATATCCAAACAATTTCTTCTTGATCATCTTCAAAAAAGAAATTAAAGAAAAGCAAACAATTTATTCTCTATTTAACCACAAATTTCTATTTTTCAAACATGAATTTCATTTATCTAAAAGAGAAAATCAAAGGAAAAAAAAGAGTTCAAATAAAACTCATCACAAAACATATCTTAATTAAACTAAAGAAAAAAATATCAGTACGTAAATTATATAAACCTTGAACAAATAAATTAAAAAAACCTGCAGTTACGTGATTTAAAAAAAATCAAAGACCATCACCAAATTTTTTAAATTTTTAACAAAATGATTTAATTCAAAAAAAATTAAAAATTGATAAACATATGTTGACTTTGAAAATTCAACATTGCTGAATCTGTATGATATACCACTGAATAAGTCTTTTCTCTATAGACTTTATAAAAAAAAATCCTAATAAATCAATCTGATGGAATCTGCGTAAAACAATACATAAAGTTAGCAGAATCCATAGACTTTTGAAAATCAGTTAAAATCTTTTAAAATCCGGATTGAATACACCCTTTAGTCATTGATTACTACATTTAATAATATAAGTCGTATATAACATATATTAAAAATTAAATAAACAAAAACAAATAGTTCGTTAGTCTAAATATCAATATTACTCTTAAATAGAAATTATATACCACTAATTCTATTTAGTTCGTTAGTCGAAATATCAATATTACTCTTAAATAGGAATTATATACTACTAATTCTATTTAAGATATTGATTTTTTAATTCTTTTAATGTTCTAGATGACTTTGTGTTATGAAAGGGAGGTACTAACATTTTTGTTGTTTGGTTTTTAAAATTGAGGGGAAGGGGGAGTTTCGGTTCTGGACGGGAGACTTGCCAGTTGCCACCATTGGGGGTGCACGTTTTCTGTGCTTCTTTCGGTTTTGTTGCTAAATTCTTTACAAATTTTAATTCTTAAATATCTGTCGTTTTAAAGTATCAATTTGTTTCGTACCATCTATTGCAGCTGTATTATTTGAATTTCCATGTTTACCAAGGCTACATAGCCATCTTAATAAAATAAAGAGTTGGTGGGGTGCGCATGAAAAATGTGGAAAAGAGAGATCTGACTAATGAGAAAATGACAGGTGTGCGAAGTTGCTACGATGAGGGGAAGCGTACAGCTGAAACGTTGACGATGGACTACCACAGAGGTGCTGGTGTTGAGGTTTCGTTCACTTCATATCTCACCCACTTTCACTTACTATTCAAATGGCTTCTAATAATACTTACTACTTGTACAATTAAATCATAAATAATGCTCCTGCTAACTGTAAATTAGCATTTATTTTATTTTGTACTATGGAAATAAATAAATGCATGGACAGGTGAGGATCGCTAGGATATTCAACACATATGGACCCCGAATGTGTATCGATGATGGACGTGTTGTTAGCAATTTTGTTGCTCAGGTATAATCAATTATTCCTCTATGGGTGGGGTTAAAATGCGACAGAATGTGTTTAATTTTGACCTCCATTTTTGTTGCAGGCCTTAAGGAAAGAGCCAATGACAGTCTATGGCGACGGCAAACAGACTAGAAGTTTCCAATACGTTTCAGATTTGGTATGATATTTCCTACTACCACCACTCTCACCAATCTTTTGCTACTTCATTCGGTGGTTGCTTAAAAAATTATCAGCTAGACAAATGTGGGTTTAGTACTTTAGTTGGCTTCTTTTGTTGAATGGCAACAGGCTGGTATATATTCGTCCATTATAATTGAAATGTTGTTTTAATTAAAAAAAAATCTGGTGACCTTAAAAGGTTGAGGGTCTTATGCGGTTGATGGAGGGAGAACATGTGGGACCTTTCAATCTTGGAAACCCTGGTGAATTCACCATGCTTGAACTTGCTCAGGTATGTCGGTTGGTTATTTTCTGTCTATTAACATCATGCTTCGTTCTAGAGAGACTGAGGATTCAGTTTTCTCTCCATGATGATACACTACTATTGAATAAACTTTCCTGTTAAGCATATGAGGATTGAACTACAATTATGTATTGTCGAATACCAGGTTGTCCAAGAAACTATCGATCCAAATGCTAAGATCGTGTTCAGGCCAAACACCGAGGATGATCCACACAAGAGAAAACCTGATATCACAAAGGCCAAGGATATGCTGGGGTGGGAGCCTAAAGTTCCTCTTCGCAAAGGTCTGCCAATGATGGTTACAGATTTTAGGCAACGCATTTTTGGTGATCACAAAGATGGGACCTTGGCGTCCACTGTGTAACTAGGCTACCTACGTTATACTTCTTTTTTAGCTTGAGAGGTATGGTTTTCTTGGTAGGGGCATAGCAGCAGAAGGGCAACCACCCTTGTTTCTACCCTTACCATATATAGGCTCTTGCATTTTGCCCCTCCCAGAAATTTTCTTGTCAATTTTGTGTTCTCGGCGTTCCTATTGTAGACTATAAACATAGCAATTACATTATATTAATAGCTTCTGTATTTTTTCATAAATTGGCAATTGCGTTAGCTCTCCCCCTATCTCTCACACCATGTGTTAGTATCACCAAGTACGAAAAATTGTTGGAGATCTTCTACGTTACACTAGTCTAGTACCAAGGAAGAAATCCAAAGTTTTGATGGAATCCACTCTTGCATGTTGTATTCTAAAAAGATATATGAATTGTTTCCAAAAAAAAAAACAGAAATTGTGTTTAAAAATTGCATTTCTTAGAATATATAGTTTCAAATTTAGATATATCTATCATTTATATTGGTATGATGAATAAACCAAGAACTTTTAGAAGCAAATAGTTCCATACACTTGAAATCTACTCCAATAACAAACATCTCCAAAGGGTTTATTAGTATTAATCAAGAAAGAAAGAGCACATAAAACCATTTCTTTTCTTGGGAAAGGATGACCAGGACTCGTTCTTCCAAAACGTATTAAATAACTAAAGTGAGGCGAAAAGCGAAGCAGAAGTATAGAAGCAAGGAGATCTGTGGGTGGGTGGGATAAATAAAGGAAAGCATCACAGACATGAAGGCAATCAACTGATCCCACTTGAAAAAAACAAGTACCACGCTTCCAGCTATTTCCGATTACTAAAAACCGAAGAATTAACAAAGATAAATGGTATGAACACAAACACACCGAAGTTGAAAGGTCTTAACATTACACTGCTCTGCAATATCTCTAACCAAAGAAAAGTTCCCACGGTCACAGAAGGCACTAACTTCTGGCAATATCCTCCAAAGTCTAAACCATCTAGTTAACTAATAAGCCCAGGCAGAATATCTCAAGTAATATATCTCATCAACTAAGTAGTAAGATAAGTACAAGAGACTACTGTCACGAGTAGGAAGATTTCTAAAACAGGACAAGGACCATGGATCATGTGAACTTCCCAGATACCAACGCCTGCAAAACAAAATTAATGTAAGCCAAAGCGATTGAAGAATAAATTAAGAAGACATTCCAGCTTGTGGCACTAGAAAAAACAAAAAAGAAAGCAACACCGGGATAAGTTATGCTCTTCAAATGCACCCTGGCCTTATTTTCTAAAAGCACACTCCTTAGATTTCAACTCATTGTGTCATGATTAGGGCTGTTAACGAGCCGAACCGAGCCGGTTTTGGGCCAAATCGGTTCGGATCGTTAAGAAAACCGAATCGATCGTTAATCGGTTCGTTAGTCAACCGATTCGGTTGTTCAATTCGTAATCGGTTCGAAATAAAATCGTACAAAACCGGTTCGTTAATCGAACCGTATCAAATCGCGCAAAACCCGGTTCGCTAATCGGATCGAAAATCGTAATTCGGTCGTTAATCGGATCATACTATTACAAAACTAGGGCTGTTGGCGAACCGGTTAACTCGCAAATCGCTCGTTAATCGGTTCGCTAACTCGCTAAAATCGGTTAACTCATAAATCGCTCGTTAATCGGTTCGTTAAAATCGGCTCGCTAACTCGCTAAAATCGGTAGAATATTATTAACCGGTTTAACGAGCGATTTAAAACGATTTACGAGCCATTTTACTGAATCGTAACCGGTTCGTTAACGAGCCGAGCGAGTTAGCGAGCCGATTTTAACGAACCGATTAACGAGCGATTTGCGATTTAATCGGCTCGCTAACAGCCCTAGTCATGATTAATCAGGTACCCTTCTCAAGGACCAGAAGATAAACAAAGTATTTCACAGATAAAAGTACTGTGGGATGTGGTGATTTTCCTTGACCAGGAACAAACTAGAGAGACACTTTGGATGACAGTTGAGAAAGATCAAGTGCATGAATCACTATCATGAGTGCATTAAAGTTTACAAGCAGGAGTGTGAGAGAGAAAAGTGAACTGCAATTGCCCAATAGACCATTAAAATATGAAAATGATATGAACAGTGAGCTACTAGTCTATGCTTAGCTTAGGACAGTTTCTATTGGAGAGTATGCATATCCAACATGAAGCAGATATATCAGATAAGGAGGATACAAGAGATGAAGTCCAAGTGAAATACCTCTTATTTGGGGTTTCTGAGGACAATAATCACAGAATCCCCTCGAAGAAACATCTTTGCTAATAAACCTGTCTTTGTTGACAGGTAGAGCTTTCTTCTTTCCTTTCCCAGTCTTGGGCACCTGAACAGGATTGTAACAGAAGAATGTAAGTACGAAACAACAGATGAAAGTGCCAAAGACAGCAATGTTATAGTTCATGGATAAACTTTACCTCAGTCCACATTTCTCTAACATTCTCCAGCACCATGTTGCAGTGACGATCAAAAGCTCTCACACGGCCTAGAAGCTTTCTGTTGTTCCTGCAGTTTATGAGAACCTGTAGCAACAAAAAATTACATGTTCAATACCACTACTGCTACCCATACTCCAAGCAAATCCAAGACAAAAGCTCCGAACCCAAAATCTAAGACCTCTCCTTCAAATAGACAACGAAGGTCAATAAAATATTGTAGCTATTCCATCAGCCAATTCTCATGCAGAATTACGAACATTAGTAAGTTAAGAGTATCATACCTGTGTATTATTTTTTACACTCATCATCAGAATAGATAGAGGGCCTGTGTTGAACTCCTCTTCCTCATTTTTCCCCTGCAAAAAATGTTAAGAAGCATAAGCAAATTTAGATAGAAGTACTAAGGGTGGTCATCATTCGTCATCTCACAAGAAGAATAAATTCATGAACAACCACAATCAAAAGGTAAGGCTGAATAAAACCTTACCAGTAATATAGCGAACAGTTTTTGCCTTTCAAAAGTACAAGTCAAAATAAATAATACTCCCTCCGTTTCATAATATAAGTTGTTTAGGACATGTAGCGAAAATTAAGGAGGCAAAGGTAAAGTTCTTTGTTAGTCAAATTATCAATATAACGCTCCTAGTTAGGACTTATATTCTACTAATTCTGTGATGAAAGGCATATATGAGTAACACAAAACATACGCCATTACACAAAGTTATGAAACAACAGTATAAGAAGAATCACTGAATCAGCATAAAATAAAAGAGATCCATCAGAAATACGAAGACTTACAGGGACATCTTCTTCCATTGGCCGACTGTAAAAAATATAAAAAATAAAAACTTAATAAAGTAGCAAAATCAAAAAAAAAAAATTCAGAAAAACAGAAGGAGGGAAGCAAGAGCATTACTAACCTCATCTCGATTCGAAAAGCTGAAATTCGAAGATTAGAGGACCTGCAAAAGGAGCTATGAGAAATTGATTTTGTAAATTAACAAATTAGGGTTCGAAACTAAGGATAAAAAATTCATAAATCGACCCGAATCTGAGAGAAGAACTACAAAATCAGAGGATCTGGAGAAGATAGTAGAAGTAACCGATTAGGGTTTTCACTGCACAAGTCCAAGGCCCAGTAGAAACGGGAAAGGAGTTTTGTTCTTTTGTTTTCTTTTCCCTCTTCTAGCTTATGAACGAACGGGATGTCCGAGGCGATGAAATTTTACTCTTTTTATTTTATTTTTGTATATTTTTTAGGCTAATTTGTCATTATTGTCCCTAAATAATTTATGAATCAGGTATAAGGTCCCTACCGAATTTTTCTGGACATTAAAATCTACAAAACAATTTACGATTGGTGTGTAAAGTCATTTCGTTAAAAAATTTGTTGGTCAACTGTTAATTTAATTTTTTTACTGGGTCAACGGAAACATATTAAGAGTATAATTGGTATATCACAATCTTTTACATTACCATTACCACTACTACAATATCCCAACCATCCCTCACCCTTCCCCACCATCTTCGGCCACCACCAAATATTTTCATTGACTCATTTTTTTTTCAAAATTTGTGTTGACCCGTCACTTTTTTGACAAAAGGACCTTACACACCAATCGTAAAGTGTTTGAGGATTTTAATGTCCAGAAAACTTCGATAGGGACATTATACCTGATTCATAAATTGTTTAGGGACAATAACGACCAATTTGCCTATTTTTTACTTACTAATTCAGTTAAGATAATCAAAGCAGGCGCATGCCCACGACCTTGAGGTCGTGGGTTCGATACCCTCTGCCTGCGTGCAACAAAGCTTTAATCTCCCTTTCTAAGACTATCTCCTCCTAATCTGAGGCAGTTCTCTCTCCCTTATATGAGACACCCGCCCAATCGAGCTTAAAAAAAAAATTCAGTTAAGATAATAAATAAAGGGTTTTAATCAACTTGGAAAGCCCGGACTGAATCTAAGATACATTATCTCAAGTACATCACTTTTTTTGCTAAGATAAGTATAACTCCATAGCATTTTTTTGTTTTGTTGAGAAAATAAAAGTGTTTAACTGTATAAAATTGCTCAAAATAAAGTTGATATATGCCACCAAATCAAAATTTTGACGGACTAAATTTTTTTAAGCAAATTGTGTTGTGATTTTATAACACAAATATCACCTATCACTATAATATCGGTTTAAAAATTTGTAAGGCATGTCAAAAACGTCACTTTTTTGTTGGGGGGGGGGTTTAAAATAAACAATTAAGCATTAAGTAAAACCAAGAGCATTGTAAATGCTACAATTAATATCATTACACACCGATCTCGCAAAATAAGCTCCATGGACATCACTCTTTTTTTTTACTATAACTGCGGCATCGGTTCAATATTAATAAATGTTTGTTGAATGGTCTTACTATTTTTTTTAACGGAGAATAGTCTTACCTTTGTCCCAGGGCTATGTGAATCGAATACGGTGGGGACCGGGAGGTAACATTTTATCGGAGGCTTATATTGGAAAATATATTTTGAAAATTTTAAAGAATTTTTATTTTTTATTTTTCGGATGTAAAATTATTTATTAAAGTTTTATATTCAATATGTTCTAATAAATTTTTTTTTAATAGATAATAAATCTAATCCATTTAATCTTTCTTGTAACATAGTTGATATTAAATAAAATTTTATTAGTTTTAATTTTGAAAAACTTTTTTCAGCAGAGATATATTTCTTCTTCTTTTATTTGTTTACCATAATGACTTCAAGAATTTGTTTATATTGAGATAGAGTAATGAGAATAAAATACTCCAAGTTTGTAAGAATAAAATATGATGGAAGATAGAAAGCCATCGAGTTTTTATACTCTGAAATTGAGTTTTAATGGGCTTAGGCTAACCCTATGTTTAATGGGGAATGTGTGGGATGTAATTATATGGGGCTTCTCTTTTTTTTCTTCTTTTTTCTTGAAGTGAAGTTTTAGTTAAAATAAATAAAATTTGGGGCTTTTATTTTGCGGGGGTCTCGAGACAATGATCTAAATTGCCTCATGGCTGACACGACTCTTCTTTGTCCAGCTATTAAAAGTTTTACAAATCAATATCAATGATTAAATATCATGTTATTGTCTAAACATTTTTATATTGCATTATCATAAAAGTTTAGAATATTATGATGATTAATTAGCAAAAGAAAATTAGTGTAATCCATATATGAAAGGTATTTATGTATGTATCATAAAGATTTAGTATATTAATTATATCGAATAGAGGAGATTAATTCCAAAATAAATGCAAAATATGTTCACGTTTATATATATATATATATTTTGAAGAAACACGTTTATAAATATATTAATTATTAAGATATCCTAAGATAAAAATGCTTTTAGGAAAAAGAACACAACTTTCCCGAAAATAAGAAATAAACAAGCATCAGATTGAGATAGGAAAAAAATGTTTTTGAAACTAAATTAATTAAGCACAATAGTAGTAGTAACTAGTAACCCCATGATTTCATTTACAATATTGTTCATATATTAGCAAAACAGTAGAGAAAAACCAGTTATTTAAATTTGCCATCAAACCATCTACATTGCCGAGTGATGGAGCATACGACGTCCCTTCCACCCACAAAAGTAATTCCTCTGCGACCGTTTTTTATACAGACTTCTTAACGATTCTAATTTCGCCGGCGATTTCCACAGTGTTCAAGTTTTCTAAGACCGGAGTCGAGGGTTGCACCACCTCTCCAAAGGTATGTTGAGTAGCATTGGCTTCTTCTTCTCCGGATCGCTTGTCGAGCCATGCTATGATGTCCGAAAAGACAATCTCGATATTGGAATCCGGTTCACCGAACGTCAAACCGTGCCACATTCCTTTATAGAGTTTGATTGTTTTGTCTCTGCTGCCGGCTTGTTCGTACAATGCCTTACTCACTTCTGGATCCGTCACTATATCTGCTTCACCGTGCAACACAAAGAACGGTAGAGTAATCTGGAGGACACAAAACATCCATTTAATAAGATTATTAATAACAACATTATTAATAACAACATTGCACTTTTGATTACTTTAATTTATACGTTATATTGGATATGAGGTCGTGACAGTCAATTTTCTATATGCACTTCTCAGTGCACTTGAAACTATAGTGTATAGTGCACTCGAAACTATAGTGTATAGTGTACTAACATAATGAAATATTTGGAAGCTCTAAATCCAATCGTAATTATTAAAGAGGAAGAAATATATTACCTCATTCAAATTGGTCTCAAGGTTCATGCTAGTCCTGAGCATTTCCAGAGCCGTTTTCAACCTGGGTTTCTCTTGATATATCAACTTGTTTTCGCGTATCTGCCAAATAATCAAAATAACTATTTAAAAATTTTACTAATATCATTCTTACACTTTTAAGTATGATTAGTCCGTGGATTATCAATTGAAATTTACTTAGTACCTCTTCTCGTTTTACTGGATCTTTAAAAGCAGAATCAATAACATCTTTGGTAGGAACAATTTTCCATCTGGGGATAATATCTTCCACTCTCGTCAATAGACTTATGACCAGCGGATGTGGTTTCACCTTTTCTGAGATCTGACTATTTTTAAGAATTGGTTAGAACCCAATTATATTGAAAATAAGATTTTAAATTTAGTTAGATAACATTTAAATTTGAAATAAAACGTTTTAAATTGCGTAAAAATAAATTACTTGTGAAAAGAGATTTCGATCTACTTAATGATAAGATCGGGAAATTACCTTGCACATTGGTGCAACCAGAACAGCACCGTGCCAAAACGCATGGTCTTTCTTGTGTATTAGTAGGGAGACGGCCCCTCCCATTGATTCACCATACAAAAATCTTTTTTGGTTTTCTATATTCTTCCCGGACTGTAAAAATTTTCAATTAGTTAATTATTTGTAAAATAGTTAAAGATTAAGAATGTAATGTTTCGGCAAAAAATATAAGTCTTTGACTCTTTTTTTATAGAGTAAAGAAGAGAAGAAAAATTATTTGACCGGAAATGGATTTGAAGAAGTTACTGCAGTCATTGACAATATTGTCAAACCTCCTAATGTAACATCGGGCACCCATGGATCTTCCATGACCCTCATAATCAATTCCGAACACTGCATAACCGTAGCTTGCTAGCTTTAACCCAACACCTAAACCCAAGAACAAGAATATGTTAAGACATATCTTTTTCTTTTTCTTTTTCAAGACATTATTTTATATATAGGTTTGCATTTCATAAAATTTAGAAAAAATTATAAGAGAAAACGTGGCCCTCAAAATTCAAATTTTGTATTTCAAGCTAGATGTAATATTATTCACACCTTTAAAAAAAATAAATCACGATAAGATACAAAGTACTAGTCCTTCAATCATGAATTTTCTTTTTTTGGATTAAATTAAATAATGAACACACTATATACTAACATTTTTCTAATTTGTTTGGATGATTTATTATCAAGCATGAATAACTTGTTAAATAAACATTTCGTGTTGGCTAACCTAATCAACCGGCCAATACCAATAAGTCTGAATAATTAGCCACTTTGATCATCAACGTTTTTTCGTCTAGCCACTTTGGTCAAAATTCAAGTTTTTTAACTTATTTCATCATTAAACATTTTTTGGCCTGCCATTTTGGTCAAAAATCATTTTTTTAACTTTTTTCATCACTAAAGTTTTTTCATTCTGCCATTTTGGTCACTAAAGTTATTTCGGTCTGCCATTTTGGTCAAAAATTTTAGTGACCTAAATGGCAGAATGAAAATACTTTAGTGAGCAAAATGGAAGAATGAAAAAACTTTAGTGATCAAAATGGAAGATAGAAAAAACTTTAGTGATGAAAAAAGTTAAAAAAATCATTTATGACCAAAATGGCAGGCCGAAAAATGTTTAATGATGAAATAAGTTAAAAAACTTGAATTTTGACCAAAGTGGCTAGGCGAAAAAACGTTGATGATCAAAGTGGCTAATAATTCCAATAAGTCTTCTTAATGACACAGTCATATAGAGGAAAGTAGTGATTGATGCTCAATATTTTTTAAAAGTTACATTTTTTAGAAAAAATATATTCCCTCCATTCCCTATTAATTGTCATTTAGGAGATATCTAGGTATCCAAATTAATTGTCGTTTAAGGTTCTTTTATTAGTTGTCAACAATTTATTCCAATTATACCATCAACATTTTATTTTCTTTATGACGTAGAAGTGAGAGAGACGGAGGGTGGAGGTAATATTGGAAGTTTAGGTGGAAATGATAACTTCCTTAATTTTATCAAATTGTCTAAAGAGTCTTATATTTAGGAATGGAGGGAGTACATTTTAGTATCTCACTTCGTTCTACCAAATTTTAAAAAATGTACTATATTGCCAATAATATAAAATTTTAAATCCGCTCCGAGAGGAAAGTACCAAAAGATCTAATATTACGAGTGGAAAAAATTTACTCCATTAACATAAGCTATTTATTTAAAAGTGTCATATAAAAGTCTAGACATAAGCCATATATTTAAGTATCCACGCCATTGACCACAATTGATTGTCTAGATTTGTTATTGTAAGCGACCTATAGTTATTAGGGCCTGCTCTAATCCGTGGTGATAAACGGAGTCGAACCAAACAAAACCAAACTTTTTTCAAAAAAAAAAAAAAAAACTCGCGAGGCATCACATCACATATAGAGCATTGACTAGAATTTGTCTTTGCTGAATAACTAGACTAGAATTTGTCTCGAAGTAAGGCGATGGGTTTTTCCACCAAGAGAAATTTGTTTAAAGTAGTTTAACAAACACTCTTTAACATTTCAAATTCAGACGTACCTGCCTTTTAATGGACAATTTCAGCCAATTCGATCACTTCATAAACAACTACTACTTTTCTATTAGAGTTTGTCTAAGGAGTGCACCAATTAATTCGAATAAAGAGAATTATATATGACAATTAAAATTATCTGAAATTTTATAAATTTCTTACTTGTAAAATTGTTATCATTAATCAATCACTTACGTATATTTATTTTCCCTAAAAAGAATTCGCTAATCAATCCATTCGAATATGGCTACATTTTAGTTCAATGAACTCAGAGAAAGGCCAATAAGATGACTCATAAGATAAGTAAAAATAATTTGAGTGGTTTTCTTGGCTGATTTTGGGGTGAAGAGTTGTCCACATGTAGAGAAGTGACGAGGCCCCCCCAGTGCGTGATGGAGGTGATGCAATAGTGAGAAGTGATGAGGGTAGAGTGGATCTGACACAGGGAATGGGCACATATCGATGCCATACCCCGTTACACATACGGATATGCACACGTCTTTTTTAAAATTAATTTTGAGTAAATTGTGCACGTGCAAAAGTTACCTTATTCCCTAGAGCAACAACGTGCCATACCGCCTTTCTTATCGGGGTGAATCTTAAGATTTATAATCATTATTAAAAATAAACAATCAACAAAAATTCATTTAATGACTTGCTAAATCATGAAACATAGGGCTTACTTGGATTGGGTTTGGTTTGGGTTTTGAGACCAAAACCCAGTCTCAAATCAGCTTTGGATTGAGTCTGGGTTTGGGCGGGAAAGGCTAAAAAACGGGCGGGAACTATTCAAATTCAATTTTTTTTTTCAAATAATCGTCCAATTTCAAAGTTTGGCTTCACAAATTTGGAATTTGAACATTTCCCGCTAATTTAAGAGCTAAAATTTTTGAATTTAACAATTATTTGAATAAAAAATTTTGAATTTGAATAGTTCCCGCCCGTTTTTTTAGCCTTTCCCGCCCAAACCCAAACTCAAACCCAAACTCAAACCCAGACTCAATCCAAAGCTGGTTTGGGACTGGATTTGAGACCAAAACCCAAACCAAACCCAATCCAAGTAAGCCCATAATGTACATTGTTATAGTCTACTGTCAAATACTCATATCTTAAGCTTAAACAATTTGAACTTCTAAATCCAATGTAATAAAAACATGGATTTGGGTTCATAGATAGAATTCTAAATTATGAGCAATCTTTATAGACAAAAAAGGGTTAAAGTTTAGGAACATTATATGAAAATATATAGTTATGAACATTATATGAGGGATTCACCCAACTATTTACCATTTTGCCATCAAATTTTAGCTCCCTAACAATGTCCATAAATAAATAACTCCGAAAAAGATATAGTCAAAAGCTAAAAAGTGGAAAAAAAAACATTTAAAAGAGAAGAAAATGCATTCATGAATCTGGACAAAGTTTTCAAAAACAAAGGGAAACAGCTCATAACGCAGAATATTTATTACCTTTCATGAAACCACTGCATTCCATACCGTAACCTGCAAAAACCATTTAAATCGTTATTGACTAAAATGTCTATATTTATTACCTTCCATACTATACAACCATCCATCAAAACAAAATTATTATCGGAATGGAAGCTCGTGATTAAGTGTTATTATTAAAATAAAAAAAACCATCATTATTAGAAGAAGAATAAAAATGCTACACCAATTGCGCTATTAAGAACGTGAAGAAAGACTGACCGTGGCAAAGAAATACAAGAGCTTTGGGCGAAGAAAACGGCAACCACCGGCAAGTAAAAAGCTGGACGCCTCGTGAGTTCCTGATATACTCCTAATGTCATCACCGGAAAACCGTTTCAATACAATATCAACGGACATTAATCTCAAATAATTGGGGGTCCGCTATATGAATTACAGTTAGAAGAAAATAATATAATACAGAAAGAATGAAAAAAAAACTCACCTCATGATATTCAACATCCATCTTCCTTCTTCACAAGAAACAGAGGAAAATCTAACTAAACAATGAGGAATAATAACATAGTCTATAATATAATATAGATCTAATAAGAGACGAAATTTGCAGGGAAAGACCAGAGAGGAGAAAACAGGAGAGCCCAGAGAGATAGGCTTTTCTAAATATAGGGCCGAGTTTTGGAGACCTTTTTTTAATTATAGAAAGATAAATAAGAAAAAATAGAGAAAGAAATAACAGAGTAATTGAGTCGTGGGGAATGGGGGTTTTAGAGATGGCGATGATACAGAAAGTTCCAATAAACAAATAGTGACGAGGTTGTTGTGGGCCCAACCATCATGGATATAGATAGAGACGATGATGCAGGTAAATGGAGTTCATTATTATGGTCACAGTTATAACGTTAAACGAAAATAAAAAGGAAAATAATATATTGAACATTTTTATAGGTGTTATAATTTTTAGATATGTATTATATTTATGTAATAAATGTTATTTTCTGATTAACATTTGTTTGAATACACATGTAACACATCTTTTTACGTTATATTTATTATAAAATTACAACACAATTTTGCTTCAATAAAATTTGCATTGCTACATTTTTTATATAATAAAAAACATAAATATGTATTGAATTTTTTTCAATTTAGCACCTAGCCGACCGCATTATTATGCACCATTCGTTGGAGATATGTGCCTCGGAGATTCTTCTTCAATATTTTTACCGCAAATCCCAACAATATTAACCAACCTTAGAATATATCTCCACAAGTTTCGGGACTTCATTTCAATTCAATCTGACTGTGTATTGGATTCTGTTTATATTCCGGGATTTTTGTTTTTAATTTCTTTTAAGAGTGGATTGTTTTATATATTGACAAGGTTAATTGCAGTCCGTAGATTTAAAGGATAAAATCAGTTTAACTTTTTTTATGGTTAATTAAAATTACTTTAACATACAATATTATATATTGAGCAATTATAATTTAATTATAAAAATTTGTCAAAAATACCATAAATCAAGCACTTTAGTCTAGCCATTAAAGCAGGTCAAAAACTACAATGGTGCTCAATAATGATATATTTCTCAATTTAGGTGAAGTTGATTTTTTTATGCTGAAATATTTTTAAAATAATTTACAAACAATTCATTTTAATTACTTTTTCAATCTCGAATAGAATTTTAAAAAAAAAAAAAAAAAGTCATAAAGGGGACCCCCCCCCAGCCCATAAAAATCCAATTAATGTACTTAACAAAAGCCCATAAAATGATGATGGAAAACTTCATGGGCTCATTACACCAAAGAAGCCCAATTGAAATTAAACCCTAAACCTAGCTCCTATTGTTATCCCCAGCAAGGAAAAGAAGTTCCAATTCCAGTCTCTCTCTTCATACGCACCTTCAATCAGAGTCAGCCCCGGCGGAGCGTAGACTACTAGGTACGGCAGATCAGCTCAGAACTCCCCGAGAACCACCGTATGCGGTGGATTATTTTTACTTCCGATATTGTTTTGATATTATTTCCGTCGCCTTGTTCAAAAATTGCAGAGAAAATGAGTCGAGGAGCAGGAGCAGCTGGAACCAAGGGTGGGAAGAAGAAGGGAGCAACGTTCGTGATCGATTGTGCTAAGCCAGTTGAAGATAAGATCATGGAAATTGCATCGCTTGAAAAGTTTTTGCAAGAGAGAATCAAAGTTGGAGGCAAAGCTGGTGCTCTCGGTGATTCCGTTAACGTTACCCGTGACAAGAGCAAGATCACCGTCACCTCTGACTCCACTTTTTCCAAGAGGTCTTATTTTTGCTTGTATTTTAATTTATTAATTTTGATTTATACTACTGGATTTCTTCATTTGAATGTAGAAGAATATATTTCTGTATGACATCAATACATTTTTTTTTGAAATCTGTCTTACTGGAAGTTGTTCAACCTAATCTGAAGTGTCTTCCCTCCATATCTTGAGTTTTTGCTTCTTTAATTTTGTTAGAACTTTCTGCATTTACTGTTTGTATTGTTTATGGGGCAATAGCTGCAAGATAAGTGCAATTCAAAAGTTGGTAGATCAAAAAAATTGAAATGTTTTTCGATTTGCACTTATCTTGCTTGCGGCTTTTGCAAATGTTACCATGCTGAACTTTTGACTACCACTTTGCAACATGATTCAACTGAAAGGAAAGGCATTATAGTTTCTACTAGCCTCTTTTAATAAGTTTAGCTTGAACTAATAGATCAAATAAATTGAAATGTTTTTCGAGTTGTTATCTTGCGGCTTTTGCAAATGTTACCTCTAATCATCTCCATAGACTTATTATATGCATGCACAAGAAATAATTCCTTTCTATATGTATACTTCAGTCTGCTTTTTGGTATGCTTTCTTCTGTTTATTGTCTCTATAACATCTTATTTTACCTTACTTTTCGTCTCCAGGTATCTCAAGTACCTAACAAAGAAATACTTGAAGAAGCACAATGTCAGAGATTGGCTTCGTGTGATTTCTTCAAACAAAGACAGAAATGTGTATGAACTCCGATATTTTAACATTGCCGAGGGTGAAGGCGAAGAAGAAGATTAAAGCTACAATGAATGTGATTTTTATGCTTCTGTTAGCTGTGGTTTAAGTTTTCGCAAATGTCATTTTGCTTATTTCAATCTCTATCAACCTCCTGGAGTTATTTTTGTTGTTTTATCGATCTTATGATTTTTGTTTACTTGCAAAAGGAACTTGTAGTTGAATAGTATATCCTTTGTTCTCAGAATCAAGTCTGGAGAGTAATGACCTATTGCAGTCTTAATGTGGTTTCTTTCTACTGTCTCCCAGAGTACATCAGTAATTTGGAAGAATGGTTATTTGTTTATTTATCTTGGTCTGCAGTAGCTATTTTTTACAAGAAAAATTAACTGTATTCCAAGTGAAAATAGTTATTTTTTTTCTATTGTTGGATAGAAGATTAACGGGTGAGAATGATTTGTTTCATTTTTGAAGTTTAGCTGATTTTCTTTTAGATGTTTTCTGTTACGTATTTGAACCAAGGTTGGAAACTGATGCACCTTCTTCCCATTGGTGTGTTGTTGGAGGAAACAATCTAATACTAGTGGTTGTTCGCCTTTCGTGATTCTAACTAGAGAATCCTTCATTGTTTAACTTGTTTATCTTGCAGCAAGGCCAATAAACAGGATTTTGGTTATGACATCTGTTGATTATGAAAGTCCTATGAAAAAGTATCAATAATCTTCGCAGGCGAGTGAATGATACGTCCGGGGAGATGACTGATTATGAAGTTGACGAAATTATGTCGGCAATTGAATACTTCCACTTTACTTGTACCAAAGAATATGAAAGTAAATGGTTTTGTTCCCCTCTTTTCCCCTCCACTCGCGATTTTCAGTTCATCTTCCGTAAAATGATTTTCACAGCTCGACCACTTGTTTTTCATTTTTTGGGCCACTTGGGTTAGTGCTGTTAATGATCTTTGTAAGCAAAGTTCGTTATCAAAACATTAACAGCCGAGTGCTTTTCGAGGCAATCAAATCATTGGTATGACAACAATACTTTTCTTCCTTTTTATCAATGTGTTCATTATGGGTAGACGTAACTAAATTATTTCCCGCGTGAACTATCTAAAGAAATAAATAATTGATTACAAAATCAATTCGAATTATGTCAATGTTTCCAGTGATATAAAGTTTTATTTATAAAATTTAGACTAAAATGAGTATATATCTTAAAAATAAATTGATAACTCTAATAGTGTGAACTAATATAATTAAGAAATATCCAAAGAGTTTCACACATTATCCGTGTACTACCAAACGTGCTAGGTTGCCATGGACGGGATCGATGCACGTTAAAGCTTACCTTTACAGAAATGTTAAAGGCTAAGAAGCCATCGTCAATAGTCATAACTACTCACGAACTCCCAGAAAATTCCCAAAAGTTGACGCCAAATCGCTATTCTCTAACTTCAACTCTTTAAATGGATTAATGAATGATCTATGTGCTTCTTTAGCTCTCCGGCAATCTCCAGATCTCGTCGGCCGGAGGTTCTTCGTCTTACTTAAGCAATTCGTCATCCTTCCGTGAGTCATTTTTTCCTCGTTAATCTATTTTTTTTTTTATGAATTTGACATTCCTTCTCCGACATCCATCAAACTAATTCTAGAATTTAAGGTGGTTCCAAGATATGTGGAAATCAGGTTTCAGCTATGAATTTTTTTTTGGATTTTTCTAATTGCATCAATCATTAGAGTATAATCGATTAAAAGAGGCTAAGATTATACTATAACGAATTACTCAATTAAATTTTTTATTTTAATTTTTTTAATACCATTATCCACTCATTATCGGTTGGAATTTGAGGACACTCTGGCCGACACATGAATTTCTGCCTTAGCAATAGCAAAAGCAAAAGCAAGAATTTTATAGGCTAGTTTGCATTCAAATTGATTTATCTGATATTAGCATTTTTACATGTTTTTCAGGTATATGTTGCTTCGGCAGGATTATCCGTAAATTGTGCCGGAGCAGAAATTTCTGAACTAGATAGATGACTTCACTTCATGACCATACTGTAGTTGAGAGGATCTCAGGAGCTCTCAACATCCTCGGGCGCGAAAAATGCAACTCATATTTGATTTTTTACCACGAAACTGCCTTAGGAGATGGTTTCAGGGCATTCTTATATTTTGTTGGTCTTGCCTATTGTTTTGTTGGGCTTTCAGCTATAACGGCTAGATTTTTTCGATCAATGGAAAATGTTGTTAAGCATACACGGGAGGTTGTGGAGATTGATCCTCGTACAGGGGCTAAAACCGTTAGACACGAAAAGGTGTGGAACTATACGCTTGCAGACATCACTCTACTGGCATTTGGGACTAGCTTTCCTCAGATATCTTTAGCTACAATTGATGCCTTACAAAATCTTGGGAACCTATATGCTGGAGGTTTGTTTCACCTCTTTCCAAAGATTATTGAGTTTGTAAGAGTCCATATTTAGGGAACAGTGGATGCTACTATACCTTACTTTTTCTTTTGACAAGTCATAGAACTGACTGATGGATTCTTAGAATTACAATACACAAGTTCATGCTAATTGGTAATGTGAATTCATTTGCAAAGTTACTACTTACACATTGTTGCCTTATGTTTTCTAAAATTTTCTGTTCAGTCTGTGACCTTTGGGTTATTTCCTAAATAATGCATTCTAACATCTGCTTAAATATTAGGGTTGGGTCCTGGCACACTTGTTGGTTCTGCTGCTTTCGATCTATTTCCTATACATGCTGTTTGTGTTGTGGTTCCTAAAGCTGGAGAATTAAAGAAGATATCAGATCTGGGTGTCTGGTTGGTGGAACTCTTTTGGTCATTCTGGGCTTACATCTGGCTTTACATTATCTTGGAGGTGATTTCATTTTTGTATCAGGCATCTATTGTGCCTGCATGATCCAGCTCTTAAGAAAATATGCCGCATGTTCTAATAAATTCATTAAAAATAACAGTTCATGTTGGCTTGTTAGCTATTTGATTAGGGGTCGAGTTTCTTGCTTGTAACTTTGGAGGTTTACCGTCCAATTCTTGTGTTCACCCTTCCTCCCCCCAAAGGGTTAAAAATAAAAGATCAATTCATGTAGAATTACATGATTGATAAATTTATGGTAAGATTTAGATCACGTGTCATGGAATAATTCTATTACCTTTGCAGGTATGGACTCCAAATGTCATCACATTGTGGGAGTCTTTATTAACAGTACTGCAATATGGGTTATTGCTTGTGCATGCATATGCACAGGACAAGCGTTGGCCCTATTTGTCCCTGCCTCTGTAAGTTTCTGATTCATGTCTTGATTCTTTCTTTGCTAACCATTATTTTGCCTGCGGAATCTAATGAAACTCTCTCTTTGTAGAAGTTTCACCGCTTAAATTTTTGTTATTTGTCCAGATGAAAAAAGAAAATGCTTTTAAATTTTTTTTGGTTTTTCAGAGGAAGAGGAGAAAGGCCAGAGGATTGGGTGCCAGCTGAGGCTGTTTCCTCCAGGCAAGTGAACAAGGTTGATGAATATTCTGAAATACTTGAAGCTGGAGATGGGGAAGTTGTGGACATTTTCTCAATCCATTCAGGGAGTGGGTCGGGTAACTTCTTTTACAAGTCCTGCTTCTGACTTTTCTTTTAAGTATTGGTGACAAGTAGGTCTTGATTATTGTAGAGTGGAAAGGCCGTGGTTAGGATTTTTCAGACCATAGAACTTTAAACTAGATTTACCAGGTATTTTTCGTCAGAAGACTTAAACTAGAGAGCTGAATGTCTTTAGAGGAGCAAGGGGAAATTTTCTCTCTGCAATATTGGTACAACAAAAGAACCACAAAAAAGAAACAGTTTTAGGAGAGCTTAGTTAGATGCCTGGTATATTTAGTTCTGAGTATTGCGAGGAAGGCTAATTTTAGATGTTAAAATATTGGTTTTCCATGTTTCACGTGCTATTATCTTTTTTTGCCCCTTTCATTTTTCTAAAAGTACTGAAACGAATCTCTTGCAACATATAACTCGCAGGTCCATTATATCACAATTTGCCTGCTACTGATGCGTCTGAGACATCCACTGATCATTTGGATAGCAACGCCATTCTTGAAGAATCTTGTATATTCTCAATATGGAAGCAGCAATTTGTAGATGCGCTTACGGTACTCCTTTTCATGCATCAACATCTCTCTGTTTGTTTAGACATAGTTCCTATTGAAATTGTTGCCACCCTGTTTGTGAAATCATCTAAGTTTCTGAATGAAAAATGTATTGTTAACTTCGTACTTGCATTCCAAAATTGGCTGTATTGATGCTTATCTCCGCATTGGTAGTAACCTATGCTTCTCTTAATAAATCCCTTCTTTAACAATGACCTTGCTGGAAAATGTGTTGCACGGAAGAAAATATAGATATGTTTTCTAGGTAGATTGCCTTCAGCCTTAAAAAACTTCTTTTATTCTTGAACAGTTGGAAAGCAGACAGTCGAAAAAGTCGAACAGCATGCTTTTGCGCATAGCAAGCATTTTTTGGCAGTCTCTTCTTGCGCCATGGAGACTCTTGTTTGCCTTTGTTCCTCCCTATCAGATTGCTCATGGATGGATTGCTTTCATTTGCTCACTACTCTTCATTAGTGGAATAGCTTATGTAGTAACAAAGCTCACAGAAATGATAAGCTGTACAACAGGTTTTTATTATTCTTGTGGTTCAGTTTATATGCTCAGTGTTTACTTTATAATTGAAAGCTCTTGTCAATCTCATTATTTATGGAATTATGACCTAATGGGACTATGATTCTATGTAATTTATTGGATTTGAACTTGATTCTTATGCTAAGGAAGCAAATGCGTAAAACACTTTCATTGTACTTTGGCTGCAGGAATAAATCCCTATGTTATAGCTTTCACAGCGTTGGCTGGTGGGACCTCATGGCCTGATTTAGTGGCAAGCAAGATTGCTGCTGAGCGGCAGATAACAGCTGATTCTGCCATTGCCAACATTACTTGCAGGTTTATTCACTGACCATCCAATTCTTTCAGTGACCTTTTATTAGATGTATAACATAGCATTTTAGATGTCTTATCCTGCCAATTATGTTTCCTACAAGTCATGTATAACCTTCTACTTTTGGACTTAGTTGTGATGAGATATATTTTTCTTGGATCTTAAGGAGCCATCTTAACTAATTACTGCTTTCATTTTTATTTGCTAGTTCTTCCTTTCTATTCTTGGCCATGTTACGGTTTTGAGGCTTATGCTCTTTATATTCCTTGTCCTAAATTACTACTACTTTTTTCCTCCAATTATTGTGACTGCCTTTATGTTAAACCGTTTACGGTCCATTAGATAGTTTTGTACTAATTTTACATAAAACACTGGAAAAACAAGATTAGCTTCTGGAAATGCTACTCTGGTGTGCTATGGTTTTGCTTAGGGGCGAATATTGGAAACTCATATAATTGTGTTAACTTTTCTTGCAGCAATTCAGTGAACATCTATGTGGGCATTGGCGTTCCATGGCTCATCAATACATTGTACAACTTTATTGCATACAGGGAACCACTTCGACTAGAGAATGCAAATGGACTCAGTTTCTCTTTGCTTGTTTTCTTCTCAACTTCTGTAGGCTGTATTGGAGTTTTGGTACTCAGGCGTTTAATATTAGGGGCAGAGCTAGGAGGGCCAAGACTTTGGGCATGGCTTACTAGTATATTTTTTATGTTTCTATGGCTTATATTTGTAGTTTTGTCCTCCCTCAGAGTTTCTGGCATCATATGAGGGCTTTTCTTCAATCTTTTTCCCTTTTATTTCTCTCATAGTTCTATCAGGATGCATAATCATTTGCCATTTTCTCATTTTTCTTATATTCATGGGTTTATATTTGTACCAAAATGAAATATTACTTCATGGGCTGATAAATATTCAAAATTTTATTTTACCAATGCATATATATTCAAAATTTCAGTTATTATTTGTAGCTTTTACCTTGTGTTAGTCAACACTAAGTGTTTGCGAGCCAAAAGTATATCTTTAGTGCAATTGCTCGCTTGTATATTTCTACTGCTTCCGGAAAGAGACCCCTTCCTAATAAAGGAGTAAAGGACGAAGGATTAGTACATAGTCTAGTACAATGACGAAATTACTCCACATCCCAATTTATGGGCTTGAGCCAACCAAATTGCTTTATATGTTAGTTTCATTAATATATTAGACAATATGCAGTTTATTTCTTTGTAAGAGTGATGAATTGCCTCCATAGTGTACTACGCAATATAGTGTACAGGGAGTTTGACTTCTTATTGAACTCCTGAAGATAATCAAATGTAACAGATCCTTTTACACCAGGAACTAATATGCAGAGATATGAAACGAGTATTCTAAACCGTAAACTAATATGCAGAGATATGACTTAGATGAAGAACCCCAAAAGATATTTCTATAAAAGGCTACTTCCATACCACTACTTTCTTGTAACTTCTCACGATGAACGATTAAGCTCACGGGAAAATGAAAAGATGGAGTAATTCTTAAATGCAAATTTACATGATATGCAGGAAGGACTTTCCATCCAATATCTGTCAGTTACATCCTTACACCAGAAGGATTGGAAAGAGATTTAGAACCGAGAACCTCGGTTATTTGTTCTAGTTCCACACTACTTTCATTGCTCGCTTGGCTCTCAATCTTCCAGCAGAATTGCAAGCTAAGTCTCATTATTCCATCTAAAATCCTTGATACAGAACCGATGTCCAAAAAAGATTGTGATATTAAGGCCGATAAGTACCTGCATTACAAGTAGTAGACCTTCAATTTCGTAGAAATGACAAACAATTTACTATACAAACCATGAAGATCACTTATATGTGAGCAGTAATTTACTATAGAAACCATGTTTTATACTCACTCTTGATGAAAGCCCACCAGTTCTGTGAAATCATGAGAATTTTGAATGTGGGACTGCAAAAGATTCCACTGGGATTCAATTACATCTACCTGTGGTTTGCAAATTGCCAGGAAAGATAAGAGAAAGAAGAAAGATTAAAGAACCATAACTAGGCTTATCAGTAACAATTGCACTACTCAACCAGTTTCGGTAAGAAGACTTCCCTTTTCTTTTTTTTATTAACAGGCTTACTCTAAAGGGAAAAAAAAAGACTCAGTTTGGAAACCACCAGAGAATGTATCAAGGCAATACGAAGGTAAGGTCTACACGTATGGATTATTATAGTTTCGTCTACTAGGTGAAGTCTGTATATTACATCCCACTTTAAACTATAATGTCCTTCTTTTTTTCTATAACTCGATCTTTTCTCTTGTTATCAATGCTAAATTACAAGATACAACACGTTCGCTTTTTACAGCACGGTTGCTCATATGTGCACCTGTATGTAAAATTGAAGGTTCCTGATTAGGAAGGCCATATGTTCTCTAACTCGCCACATTGGCCTAAAGCACTGTCGCCGCTGCTGGGATATTGAGCTCCTCTGGTTATTAAGGAGCTTGGCAAACTCGGAATGATCTTGATTCATAGCATTGATTTCATAGATCAGAATGAGAACAAAGTTGTCTAGATCGGACAAGTGTCTTACTTAGAAAGTACTTCCTGCGTAAAGGACAATTACAACAGAATATTCCAGGGTAATACCATCCCTCCCAGCCATCTAAGGACATCTCTAGGGAAGTCTCTGAATCTCCATTGCCATAAACTTTTGTTTTTGATGAATCTACTCGAGAGGATTTAACAGAAACACCAAAAGAAGGCATCCTGAAAATGGTCAAGGACAAAGATAAATAATGTTATTTTCCTGTCCTCAAACATTTGCCTTAAATAATTGACCAATCAAATAAGACATTTGATCTTAACGTCAATATTTGTCTTCGTCTCCAATAGTCTTTAATGCAGCCTAGGATGCGAGAATTTTATCTTAACGTCAAGGTGGTCATAAAAACTATATGGAAAATGATTTGCTACTAGAATTATTGGATAGGAATTGGCTAAAATTCAAATTAACACTATTCACCCCTGCTGGTACAAGGGTCAAGGTACCCAAAAAACACTCACTTTCACTAATAATGGATCCTCTTTACCATTATTAAAAAAACTAAAAGGAAATATGCATTCTTTTTTTCTAATTGAAAAAAAAAATGCGGTTGGTCAATAATATGATTGTAAAAACGTACTTCTTCAAGGCTAAATAAGTAATTCATTACATATTCTCCATTCAATGGCAACAAAAATATACAGAGCTCTTAATATTTTTATTATCTTGATTGGATGCACTAAAGGTGTTTGTTGAATTGTCCCATGAAATCACTTGAACTTTGAGTCGTATGTTTTGAAGTTTTTCTTCTGCCAACTACCCAATATTGTCATTGATTTTGCCGTCAGTTTGAGCTTTTGGCGTTCTTGGTGCATTCATCTGCAGAAGATGGATGGATTTCTTTAGTTTTTTAATTTTGATTTTCATGGTCAAACATGAGTAGATAATTGTTTTCCGTTTCTTGCAGTTCCGTAAGCTGCTACTTGCCTTTGTATCGGTTGTGGGTACCTCAAAGTTTGATTACCAAAGATATACATGGCTGAAAGGCAATCTCTTGATGTGCTTGATTCACAGTCTCCTTCTGCATTAAAGGATGATATGATTAGTTGTGTAATGGCAGTGGAGGCTGCTTTGTTGCCATGCTTGCCTGCAAGAGAACTCCAATCAATTGACCGTTCCCCTCACCCTTATCATCAGAGTTTGTATACTTAACTAGATACTCCTATACTAACACACAATATCGAATGCCTTAGGATACCTGTATCAATTGGGAAATTTTACTTGAAATGCAACTTTACGTGAATCCATATGTTGAAAGCTTGCTTAATCTATTTAGCAAATAAATATGAGTGAATATCAAGATTTATTTATAGCCATATGCAGCATTAATATGGTTAACATCAGAATTTAACAGTATTTCCTTCATCCTAATCTTCTCCTTGTTATTTTTCCTTTTGGGAATTGACCTTGACAGAATCTTGGAATGTGACTTTGGTGCTTTGCTTAGGAGTTAAATATTTTGTTACATATTCTGGTTTATTAGTTATAGATGTAGTTGCTATACATACTATACAGTGATCTTCAAAAAAAAAAGTGGTTCAAGTAAATACCTGGACTCATTCCTTCTTGCTTCTCCAAGTTTTGTGCATGTGTATTTTGAGTGGTAATAGTAGACCATGGTCATGCTTTTTGTTTAGAAGATAATATTTCGTTGGTCTTCTTCCAGTTGATGTGGAAAGACATGCTAGAGATTTCATGGAGGCTGCAAAAAGGCTTCAGCTTCATTTTATTAGTTTGCAGCGTGAAGATCAGCCTACCAAAGTAGAAATGCTTCGAAAGGTAATGAGCAGACTCTTAACATTACTGAAGTGTACTAATTTGTAGACCCCGAATTTGCTTTGTTTCTCTCGCTCTGAAAATGGTTTCTGATTGTCATCTATTTGTAGGATATTGCTAAGATGGAAGAGGAGCTCAAGATGAAAAACGACCTCATTAATCAGCAAGACAAACTAATCCAAGGATGGAAGGAGGAGTTGAAGGATCAGCTAGACAAGCATAATGCTGAGCTCTTAAGGGTATAGTTGGTGGAGATTTATCCTCGATATTTTGATTTTCTGGGTTAATGCTGTACAACAACTGGTTTGTGATGAATAGACAAACCTTTGACTATTACTAGTTCTGGTTACTTGTCCAAGTTTACCTGCTGCTCATTTTATGCTCGTTTGTGTTTTGGCCTCAATAATATAAAGGGACTCTAGGCATGTAGCTAGAAATATAAAATTGGCAAACAGTAACACCAAAGAGATTCAAGACCAGATAGTTTGATAAAGCTACTTATACCGATGCATTTCCATGACAATCTTTTAAATCAAGTAAAGAGTACAAATTATAAGCTCACTGTAAATGTAATCTAAACCAGTCTAACAGCTGGGAGAAGAGTTTTGTTATACTGAGAATTGGTTACCAAATAGCTTTGTTCTTGAGTAGGAGCTATATAAAAGAATCACTTCTGTTTCTATCAAAGAATAACAATGTGAAGGTACTCAAAATAGACGTCCCTAGAAAGGTATAGAGTAAATAAACGTGCCACTGTTAAAATTAACTAAGAACCAGCGCCAGGTCTCACCTAGACATTTGCAGTTAGACAACAAGTTGACAGCCACCGAACAAACAAAGAGCAAGCTCACATTTTAAGGTAATTACACCAAAATTACAGAGCTAAAGCTAAATACCTAAGGATGTCCAAGTAAAAATGTCAGACATGACGGTTTACATTTAATGTTAAGCTCAGCATCCTTTCACAAAGATGATGGGAAAAAAAGAAATAAAAATAACTCGTCCATCTACTTCTTTGCATAAGTAATCAGCATAGGATTCTCTGGGGTTATCTTGAATCCTTGGAGCCCTTGCATGGAGACGGTTGATTGCATCTCATTTTCATATTCTACAAAAGCAATTCCTGGTTTTGCTTCAATCATCCTAACTTCTTTAAACCCAGGATATTGACAAAATAGCATCTGCAGCATCATTGGAGTTGTCTGGTGAGGAAGATTCTGGATAAATAGTATGTTGTTGGGAGGCGCAGGAGCCTCAGGCAGAGCAGCTTTTGCACCACCCATGTATGGTATCTGTGACAACTGCAACACAGGGGAAGTGAGTGAGTTGCAGAGTAGTTTTAAAACAACTAAAAGCATGTTAACACAATTAGCATGGAATACAATCTTGCATGAACTGCAAAACCGACTCAAGAAAACATTAAAATGTTAAGAGGAGATTGTGATCCAGGAAAGATGAGAAGTTTTAGCAGATGTTTCCATGAGAGTCAGCCGACCATAGTCTATTGATCATTGAAAAAGTAAAGAATAGCGTATTCTCAATAGGTCTCTGAAGCAAGTGTATGCAGCCTAGATATTCTAGAAGTCCTTTCCGCTCTCTCTCTCTCTCTAATCTAATACTTTCCTTAAAGAAATCATTTGAAACGCCATATTTAATGTTCTCAACTTGATTCTCTAGCTTTTGAAGCATGGATTGTCAACTTATTACTCTAATCAGAGGGGACAACCTTTTAGTTTAATAACAATATGCTTGTTTAATAAATGCAAATGTGTGCCTTTCATCAGAAATGGTCAATCTGATATTGAAAGACAAACCTAGCATATAAAGCTCCCACGGTTTGAGAGGAAAACATAAAATACTCAACTCTGACCCATAAGGAGGAACTCTGCATTTCTAGTCTAGCTGATGGGATGCTCAAGGCTGATATGAATTTGACAGCAAAGCAATATTGTATTTGTCATCCTAATGGAAAATTTCTTTAATAATGCAAGGATCAAGTTTATGCTAATATTCTAGCATATCCCATGAGGAACTACATTCCTAGCCAGGGTGCTGGGATAGAAAACATTGGCCTAAGGATGTGCATGTATTTGTCAACTGAATCAACAACAGAAGTATCTGTGTTGGCATCTTAATGCAAAATATCTATAACATGCAATGATCCAGATCATAGTAATATTAAATTGTCTCTTTGTGGCAATTCCAAAGGAACTAATCATGTTTAAGTATAACAATAAATATGAACCAGACAAAAACAAACAAGTTTATCCTCAAACAAAATGCTTACAGGAGGTGCTGCACCAAAGGGGCCACCATATGCTGGATTAAGACCAACCACAGCTTGATTTGGGTCGTGCTGTTCTTTTTTCTTCTTCCCTATAGCACCAAAGAAGCACAAATTAGAAACTCACGAAGTAAGATTGGCCCCCGAGAGGTGCAAGTACCGTCGCCAAGAGACTGCATTTAGTTTGAATATTTGTTTTGAACATGGTGTCTACCTCTATCATCATGCTTCTTTTTTTTCTCTCTAGGTACAAAAGTACCATCTGCCTTTGCTATGACATCAGACTTAGTCTTTGCATACTGTATTCTCTGTAAGAATTATAAAAAAGCCCTTCATCAAATGTTAAGCAAAGAAAAGATGCAGTGTATACTTGAGTAATGCTAACGTTACAAAACCAAAGTACTAGTGAGTTTCTGATATTTTCTCTTTATTTCATGGATGAAATTTTGCTGGATTAAATTGTTAATCTAGTGCCTTAAATAGTTCCTAGTTACCGAAGAAGACCACATAAAACAAACTTAAATCATCCTAGGACCAGGCCCCCCCAAGATTTTTAAAAATACTACTATTTATCGAAATTTTATGTGTATTTTGGAAAATTTTATCAATTTGCCCCCCCAAAGAATTTTTTTTTGCCTTTTTTATCGCCCCCAATAATTTTTTTTACCAGTTTCGCCCCCCAACACCAAATTCCTGGCTTCGTCCCTGCCTAGGACGTAGAAAATCAAGTTCAAATAATCATAGATAAATGAGAATGCATTATGGAAAACTATAGTTCAGAGGCAATAGGAAGTACCATAGGCTTATCATAGAATGGGAAGCCTTGCATTTGCCGAATCGCGTTAGACGCAGAAGAAGCGTCTTCGAACACAACCCAAGCTTGTCCTTTGTGTTTTAGGGTTTTGAATGCTAAAACTTCCAGAATCTTCCCGAATTGTGAGAACACAGCGTGTAGAGATTTCTTCAACTCTGAAAACAAATTTTCATCAGTTCCATTCAACAAAAAACAGAAAACCCATGGAGAATAAACAAACCAGTGTGAAATTGAATCCACGGAAAAAAAACAATATGATAAGAAATTACCGTTGAGATTAACTCGATCCTTGAGATTGTTGATGTAAATAGTCTGATTTGTTGGAGAAATATCATTCCCCGGCGTAACGTTCACCTCCGCCATGGACAGAAACCGAGTAATTGAGAGCTAATCGCTGAAGCCGGAAGCTGCCTCCGATGGGGCCGAACGAAAGTAGAAATCTAAAATCCAATTTGGATCGAGGTTAGAGGGAAGTTTGGGAGGGGTATAATTTAGATGGGCTTGGGGGGGTGGGGAGGGGGGTGCAAATTGATTCGTTCGACTGGACTATTATAGATATTGGACTCCAATTTTAATAAGCTTGACCTAAAAGTACAAACATGGGCCACCATGATAAAGCCCACTAAATCTCCGGGCCTATTATAGCTTTTCCTATTTGCATCAACTCAGAACTTTACCTAGGCCGACCCGCTGCAAGAGTGGGAATTAGTCTGGCATAATCTCTTAAATATCAGAGTCAATTATGACACCTCCTGTCAAGACAAAAAAAAAACTGAACTCAAATCAATTTTTTCTCTACTTTTTTGTTGAAGGAAATAACTCATTCAATTTCTTGTGACGTGATAGGTTTAGTATCACCCTAGTCTCGCTCCTTTCGTTTTGAATTCAACTCATAACGTATGTTTTTGTACATGTGGAACTTATTTAAAATCATTGAGTTTTAATTTAATGATTGAGAAAACTCATTATTATATATTGCTATTAACAGTACTAAATGTGCAGAACATGTGTTCATATTGACAATAAACACGTAGTTGTCGAATCAATTAATACGTTGATTGAGATGTGTTTTACATGTGCAGTAAGAACATGGGTTTCGTATTGGATCGAAAATCAACTTTTTTATACACAAGGCAAAAAGAAAACCTTTTTTTTATTTTATTTTTTGTGGACAGCTATTTTTGAGTTTATTGTTTTTGTCTAAAGATTAAGATATTGTGATTCTGTTAACACGCCAATTATTCATCTGATTTCACACTTGTATAGATAACCTGTCAAAACACTTGGGGCAAAAAAATATCAAAATGTGTGTCTATAAATTGTTCACCTTTTATTAAAACCGCAGTGTCCATGAATATTCGCAAAAGAATTATTACCTTAAAAAAAGGAAAAAGGAAAAAGGAAAAAGGAAAAAGAAAAAAGATCTTTTTAGTTTCATCATTATTCTAGTGATGCGTCTTTATTCTTTCTTTGTAATAAAATAAAGTGAGGTATTAGAGTAATTTGGCTCAAATTCAGGATCAAACGACTGATGCCTCTTCACAGTCTAGAGAGCCGGTCTAAGGAACAACTTGCATTATCACAAGGTCCATAGCCCCTGCCCACGATTGTGAGGTCGTGGGTTCAATACCCTCCCCATAAATAGGGCATGTTTTAGATTTCCCTTTCTAAGGTTCTCACCTCCTTTTGTGAGACACTTTTATCTCTCTTTCATTTAAAGCAACCGCATGACGGGCTACAGAAAAAGGAACAACTTGCATTTAGGGCATAGGTCCATCATTAGCAGATGTTTTTTTTTTTTTTTGCTAAATAAAAATTATTTATTAATCATAAAATAGGTGAAGCCATTACAATCAAAAGATAAAAAAAAAATACAAGAAAATAAAAGTTTTACAATGGTGTAGACCACCATGATAACAGATAAAAGTCCACACTCCGAACTGGGTAAACACTACAAATAATAAAAAATTAAATACATAATAAAATTGTCCGCAGGATCTTCTCCAAAATCCTTGAACAGCAGTAACAATCTCAGTTCCAACACCTTTCTTACAAATCAACAATTTACGAGACAATGGGCGTATTAACCGTCACATAAATTATCTCGAAAAGATGAAGAAAACTGAGGAAGGACTCAGAATAACTCTGGGTTTAGAGGGAAACTTCATATCTGAAAGGATCTGAAGTAGATTTTGTATCTAAGTCTTGAATCTTGAATAACAATGCGTTGAAAAAATTCCATCACGATTTACAATAAAATAAGAGGGTGAATACACAATAAGTGAACAAAAGCAGATAACTGGTCAATGGCCAAATCTGGTCAACGGCAGAAGAGAGAGAGAGAGAGAGAGAGAAAAGGGGGGGAAAAGGTTTCTTCTTCTTCTTTTCAAAAGACCACATTAGCAGATGATGTTTTATTTTCTTCTTTTTAATAAAGAATTTATAGTGACAATTCAAATGTGTTCACTGAATAAATTTTATTTCGTGCAAATAGTCTGCAAGTTATACAAGCTATGTACAATGAAAATAGACAATATTAATGTAATAAAAAATGGTTAAATTTTGACAGTTCAAACAAAATCTTCCTTTCATCATCCACCTCTAGTAGCAGCACATTTATGTCCACTTCCACAAAATTCAACTCATTATAAAGATTCTCCTTTTTTTAATTTTGCTTATTTCAATTAAGTTTGCATTCCTATATACAAAATAATACTCCCTCCATTCCCTATTAATTGTCGTTTAGGAGATATCTAGGTATCCAAATTAATTGTTGTTTAAGGTTCTTTTATTAGTTGTCAACAATTTATTTCAATTATACCCTCAACATTTTCCTTTCTTTTCTTTATGATGTATTAGTGAGAGAGAGGGAAGGTGGGGTAATATTGGAAGTTTAGGTGAAAATGACAAGTTCCTTAATTTTCTCAAATTGTCTAAAGAGTCTTATATTTAGGATGGAGGGAGTAATAATTAAGTATGCGTTCAAAGATAATACTTTATTGTCTAGTACTATTAATTGGAGTTAGAAATTGCCGGAAGGACAAGCAAAAAATGAATTAAGGGTAAGGATAAGATACATCATAATAGGTCGCGGTTAAGAAAAAACAGAGATAGTTTAAATTGGACCTTTTTTTTTATGAATAGTTTAAATTGGATTTGGTATGGTGGTATCAATTATTAGATTACTTGACCAAAAATCTTTATACAAGTTTTCTGTTGTTTGTAAAACAACTAACAAGTGTCGACTAGAGAGAATCCAAATAATAGGAGTGACAAATTTAATATATTATCGTCTATATTTGGGTCAAAATAAACAAAGAAATCACTAAATTTAGAAAAGGTATAGTGTATAAATTAGTATTAAATTTATTTCATAATATAAGTTGTTTAGAAAATATAACGAAAATTTAAAAAAAAATAAAGTATTTTATCAGGCAAAATATTAATATTTTAATTAAAAAAACTTAATTTTAAAATTTTATTATATATATATATATATATATATATAATAAACGACTTATATTATTAAATTAAACGTACAAAAGGTAAAGAGTAGTTTGTGGGTGAAAACCCTCTGCCCATCCCTGTTTCCAACCAATTAAAATTTACTATATAAATATTTTTTCTAATTATATATAAATATGATAAATTGTGATTGGCTGAGGACGGAACGAGGACAGAAGATTTTTTGCCGTAGTTTGGGAGCATATACACGAACCTGACGTCTAGCTTTTAGGACATTAAAAATAAAAATAAAAAAAATCATGAAGAGCATGTGACTCACCCATGCATTCTTGGGTCAGAATCAACAGTCCCAGCTCTGCATGCGAGCGCCTTAAATTCACGCGCGTGCGGGAGACACAATAGTAGTTGATTTCATTTTTTAAGAGGATCAATGGTTGAGATTTAAAAGAGAGGTAAAAGGATATATATGTAATTTTATTAGAGGTGAGAGAAAAATTGCGGCTGAAAAGTCAAAAAGGTGGGTTACCGAGGAGAGAGAAAAGTTGCGGCTGAAAAGTAAAATAGGTATATTTCTACAAGAATGCATGTTCTCTGTTAGAGAACACACGTTCTTTTATATTTTGAACACATTTTTTGTTAGAAAACGCACGTTCTTTATTAGAAAACACATTTTTTTGTTAGAGAACGCACATTCTCTGTCAGTGAACACATTTTTTTGTTAGAGAACGCACATTTTTTATTAGTGAACGCATGTTCTTGATTATTGAACATGTGTTCTCCGGCGAGTAAGTACATGTTCTCCGTCGGGAGAACGCATGTTTTTATTAGTGAATGCGTATTGCTTGATTATTGAACACTCGAGTTAAAAGTAAAAAGAGAAAAAAGAGCTCAAAGTTTATCTCTAAAAATACCCCCGTTTTTTATACAACCGTTGGATCAAAAAAGTCATAATCCGATGCGTGACAAGACGTATCCCCAGTATATACTGAATTTTCTGCATTCGAAAGATAGGAGTCAGTGGTACAGAATCAAACACCTTCCTTCGCTGGTATGGAAGAACTATTATTCGTGGTTATCCTTCTCATTATCTTTTTCTTATGTCCAAAAGCCAGGGGTAAAAAGAGTTTCTTAAATAATTTTAAAAAATGTAGTGTTTATTAGATCAAGCGGGGATCACAAGGCATAGGACAATGTTAAAATTAATAATAATTTTGATTGTATACTTTTTTATTTAGATTTGATTTAATACTCATGATTGAACAATTAGTGTTATTAAAACAGTGGCCATTCAAAGTTCAAAGTACATTATATTCTTTGTAAATATAGTGAATTAAATTTCATTCTAAACTTTATCCAAATTCAATAATATAAAATTTATAATCTTCTAATACATTTTCTAAATTTTGGGCAAAAAATCCTCTGTCCCCATTTATGTGTGTCCCCGTGTCCCCAACCAATCACAATTCACCATGTGTATATATAATTGAAACAAATATTTATATAGTAAATTCTGATTGGTTGGGGACACGGGGACACACACAAATGGGGACAGAGGATTTTCACCCTAAATTTTGTCTAATATATCAATAATATCATAGTAAATCTATTACGTTACTCTACCTACTAAACAATGTACTATAACATTCAAAGTCAAAACGATTTAATTTCACACCAAACAATCATGGGTCTTTTACAAAAATTATTATATTTTTAAAAAATTATTAAAATGTTGCAAGTTTTAATAGTTTTCCAAAATATGATAAAAGTCAATACCAGTAGCTCTTTTATCCTCATTTCATTATTATTCAGTTGAAGAGTATGGCTAAACTATTCTAGAGTTATAAATTATTTTTTCCTTGGAATAATCCCGTTTAGTTCTCCAACTAAATAATAATAAAATAAAATTAAAATAGCAAATGACAGTTACTCTTATCATATTCTGAAAAAACTGTTAAAATTCAGAATAATATAATTATTTAATTTAAAAAAACATAATATTTTAATTTTAAAAAAAAATAAACTACTCCGAATTTCACATTAATATTTTCTCAATAGAAAACAACATGATGTCGAATCAAAGTGACATAATCAAAACTACGTAAAATTCAATAGATATGAGGAGAAAGGAGAAGGAAAGAAAACAGAAGCACGAACCGAAAGTGCGAGAAGGAAGAAAAAAGCAAATGCAAGTTGGGGGTGGATTCTATTGACCATTGACTCAGCTGGAGTATGGCTGGACCCTACCGTTTCTTAAACCTCAAATCGAATCCTGATTCCAGAAACCTAGAAAAGTAAAGGAACCCGCCGCCTACGTGCTTCCACGTTTTCCGACACGTGGACGGCCGAATCTCATAGCATCGTCGATATTATTATTAACGGCTCTGAATCTCCAGTCCGGCTCCTATGCGGAACAGGGAAAATTCCGCACTGTGCACACCAATCTGAGCTGTCAGATGATAGTTTTAATGGTTCAAATTTGAAGAGAGAAAAATGTTGCGGCTGAATTTAAAAAATAAAAAATAAACTTTTCTCTATTCAAATCTGAACCGTTCAAATCTATCATCCGCAGTGGCGGAGCCAGAAACTTTTCTTTGGGGGCACAATTAACATTGACAAAATAAATTCATAAAAGCATAGAAACATTGGCGGAGCAAAAAAAAATTTTTTTTATGAAATCTTATAGACTAGAGTTGTTCACATTTTGTTCACCCTTTTCACTCTACTGATCAGTGATTCATAAACCTCCAAATCCTCTGGCTTAAAAAAAAAAATGGCAAAGCTCACTATGGCAAAATTGGGCTTTGGTGGCACTTAGCTTGTGGCACTTATAATATATGTCATTTATTTACGGCACTTATGTGAAAATGCCATTTTTTTGTGACACTTTATAAGAAGTGCCACAAAATTTAAGATATTTTTTTAATTGCCTCGTGAAGTGCCACAAAATTATGGCAATTATGAGAAAATGTCGTATTTTCGTGGCACTTTTTAACAAGTGTCACAAAACATTGTGGCATTTATTCAACTGCCACATAAAGTGCTACCAAATTTATGACAATTTTGAAAAAATATCACGTTTTAGTGGCACTCTTTAACAAGTGCTACAAAAATTTGTGACATTTGTTCAATTTCCATAACAAGTGCTACCAAATTTACGATAATATATCAAAATGTTAAATTTTAGTGGTATTTTTCAAATAGTACCTTAAAATTTGTGGCAATTACAGTAAAATTGTCAAATAATATTCCATTAGATATTTAACTAGTTAATTTCATAAATGTAAATTAAACATTATAAATAAAATTTGTATTAAAATTAATTTAAAGAAAAACATTGATATTACTATTTGAGTATTTCATTATTAAAAGTTACAAAGATATATATTTATTAATGATAATAAATAATTATAATTAATTGAAAATAAAATTAATTAATTTTTTCCATTTAAAAATTATTAAAAATTCTGTTAGATGAAATAAAAAAAAACTCACACTCTACGAAATTCATATATTCTATATTCTACATTTCTTATATAAATTTTATAACATTTTCAAGCTTTACAAAAGAAATGACTAGTCATTGAATTTCATTTATCAAATTTTAAATAGAAAATATAGTAAATCAACTTATCTATAATTCTTATGATGTTAAGATTAAATTTTGTATCTAGTTTTCATTTAAATTATTTCTACTCAGATTTTGTTTTAAAGGAGTTTTATTTCTAGTTGGTTGTTGTTAATAAACAGTAATAAATATAAACATCAAACTTAAAAGTACTTAAATAAAATTTATTATTATGTTATATAAATAAATTTGGTCAGAATAAAAACAAAAGTCTTTGTGGTACATTGGTTAGAGCGTTAGTGTTTGCAACGAGAGGTCGATGGTTCAAATCTCACGAACCACAAATATTAAATAGTAGATAAGGGGTGATTATAGATAATGTTTAAGGATCCTCGACCGATTATTATTTTTATTTTTAAATAAAATAATTTTTATTTCTATGCTTTTTTTTAAAAATAATTAAATTATTTTCGCGGCATTTATCAAAAAGTGCCGCAAAATATGTCATATTTTCAATGTGTTTGTGGCATTTAAAAAGTGCCACTAATTGTGCCACCAATTTATTTGTGGCACTTATAAAGTGCCTTAAAAAAAGCGACACCACTTGTGGGGGCACTTAGGAAAAGTGTCGCACAAGTGCCACAAAACCTATTTTATGGCACTTAAATAGCTTTTCGTGGCATTTTTTCAGTGCCACGAAAGGTCAAATATGCCATAGTGGCTACAAGGTTTTCATTGTCATTAACGTGCATTGCACATCAAAGAGAAGGACTCTCGAGAAGAAAAAATAAATGTTTACTATGGAAATTAAAATATATATCATGTTTGATTATTGAATCCAAAAAGAACAAGTTTGAATAAAAAGGCCCCAAAGACCTTTTTTATATGATTAGACCAAAATAAAAGGCCATTTAGAAATATTAGGGGTATTAGAGATGAAGTTAGAGGAAATATGGAGAGCTTATTATTAATGTGAACGAATATTGATCATACGGTCCACACCACATAGTCTAATGAACCGTAATTAATATAAAAAATTTTCAACTTAAATCTTGAATTCCATAAATTTGCCTCATTTTCAAAAGCCAATGTCAAAAGCCACTTGTAGTCTATAAGACTATAACTTGTAGACTTTTTTTTTTTTTTTTTGTTGATAAAATCTTATATTATAATCTATTAGTAATTATGAACTTTTTGATGAAATCTTATAAATATTATAGTCTCTTACACACTTAACTTTGTTACAATTTTAACCAAAATTGTTAAGATATAAGTGGTGTCATTCCTATAATTCACGAATTAAAAAATCGAATTTTTAATCGTAAAGTGAATCAAAATGTTCACGGGACGAGGTGTTATAAAAACAAAACTAAAATTATAATTTTTTTTTTTTTTTTGGGGAAAAAAACTAGGGGGGGCAACCCCACTGGCTCCGCCAATTTGTAGCAAGAGGACGGGTTCATTTAAATATATTTTGATTAAATTTTTGTTTACTTATGGGAGGAGTATAGTTAAAATTCTTCATAAGAGAATTATAAAATTATAAAGTGAAAATTTTGTATTAAATATAATACGAGTCGATATATGTCATAATACGTAATTTATTTTATAATATTAGATTTTGAAATATTGATCACAATCTTAAAAGCATGATGATTCTTATTCAACAAATGAAAAATGATTGCTTATGAAGAGATGTTAATCTCTTCTATACGTATTATGAAACACAGAGAGTATAAACTATAAAACTATCACGCATTAGGACTTATATAATTGATAATGTAATTATATCTAATAGCGTGTCATTGAAATTGTCATGCTTCGTGTTTACTGAGTTCCAAACGAGATTCAGGGTGTAACACTCACAATAATCTACTCTCTCCGTCCCAAATTATATGTCCACTATTTTTTTTTTAATTTGTTCTAAATTATTTGTCAACTTTCTAAATTAAAGGCTCATTAATGAGATTTTTTCAATCACACCTCTTACATTAAATTGTGAATAAAGAAGAATAGAGAGAGAGAAAAAAGATATAATTAATTTGAGGTAAAATTAAGGATATATTTAACATTTTACCATATAATTTAAGACCGAGGGAGTAGTTATAACTAAACTCGATATGCTAAAATAGATAGTGTGATATTAAGAATTTAAGTTAATACTAATATAATATTTAAACATTTCATACTTTTCCAACATAGGATAATGGGGTATTACATAGCCCTTTTCCTTTATCTTTTGACAAATTAAATTCCTTAATCTCAAAATAGAAAAACAAAAAAGAAGTTTCAATTGAAATAGTAAAGCGAGATTAGCTTTTTCTTAAAAAAAAAAAAAAGCGAGATTAGCTTTAAAAAGTCTTTTAATTTGAAATTTTAGTAAAAACTGAATTATTTATAAATACCTTGATTACTCCATAAACCACTTACTTTAAACGTGAAAGTATTTAGTACAAAAAAACGGTCAACGTGAAAGTTGAAACGACTCTACCTGCCCGTGACCAGGTGTCCATCAACTAGAGGACCTTTGGTGCAATTAGAAGCCGACTTTGACTCGGCCCCGATTAAAGCCCATTGCCCCGAGCCTTCCTTTTTTTAATAGCCAACTGGCCTCACACGGCCCTCCCTTCTCTCTATATATAGGGTAGACTTCCCCGTGTTTTTCTTCACATTACAATCAACCCTAGCGAGCCAAGCAAAGAAAAGAAGAAGAGCCAACTTTCGAGATACTCGCCGCTGCTGCATAAGTTTTGTGTTCGATATCAGAAAAACTTTCTGCAGTAGCGTTTTTATAGAGTTGGCATTTCTTCAAACACCTTACAGACATTCTAAAAATTATGGCTCGCTTTGGTTCCAACGCTAAGCTTATCTCTGCTTTTGTTGTGGAGAGAATCTCTCTTGTTCGTGGATACGCTGCTGCATCTCAGGGTGCGGTTTCTAGCGGAGGAGGTGCTGCAAGGACCAATATGATGTTGAAGAAAGCAGGGGAAGAATCAACCAAGACAAACTCATGGGTGCCAGATCCCGTTACTGGTTATTACAGACCGGAGAACAAGGCAGCCAAGGAGATCGACGCGGCTGAGTTGCGCCGGATTCTCTTGAAGCACAAGAACTAAGGATTTTCTGGAGGCTATTCAGAAGATTTTGGTTTTCCCTTTCTTCTTAAAGGGTGATGCTTGGGGGGTGTTATTTTTAGAGATTAAAGATTATACTACTAGTTTTTTTATTTTATTTTAAATATGAGCCTTTGGTAACAGCTTCTTTTCGTTCATGGATAATAATATCAGATATTTTGCATTCAATAAGTTCTCTGTCTTCTTAATTTCTTTCGTACATGAGCTTTAATGTTCTTCTTCAAAATTACACCCTTGATAGATAGACGAAAGCAACTCAACATAAAAATCTTTTATGTATACTGATTTTTTAGTCAGTTGAATTATTTATATAATATATATATATATATATATATATATATATATATATTTCCATAATTTCCAAATTTGTGTTTCCTCACATGTTGAAGCAAAAACCTCAAGTTATAAATCTTAAACTCAATCCCTTTCATTACATTTAGATGTTTGGCTTGGTCTGTTCTCAAACTCAAATTCCCAAACCTAAATAAAATTTGGATAAAGACTCGAGAAATTTAGATATAATTCATATTTTTTGACTCAATAATATTTGAATAGAGACTCAAAATCAAATATTTTTTATGTAATGAAAAACGTGTTCAGCACTATAGTCGTGATCCATGTAGCTTCGATTGCCAAGTGACGTAGCCACTTTAGAAAATTGTTTTGTTGAGAAACTCACAAATTTGTACCCCCTTCTACGTATCCCCGGTGTGCCTAAAACTTTACCATATTATAGAGCTGTGCAATTCCATTACATTCAATTCACATAAAAAAAATCCCATTACATTCCATTTTGATTTCGGCACAAAGGGGCCACATTCACCCTATACCATAAACAAAATTTAAACTACTAAACGCGGTTTTATTATATCGTTAATAGGTAGGAAGGGACCAATATTGTTGCACTCAAGTAGGGCCACTCTTGTATTGTGTTATTATATTATTGGGATATTTTTTATATGAACCACTTTCATTGGATCATGTGGTTTACAACTGGTCACATAACTAAAAAGTGAGGAGAAAGATAATTTTGTGATGACGTGGCTAATTGTGTACTACAAGGTCCATATCAATATTATATGCATGAACGAACGCTAATTAGCTTGTGACAACTGCCCAGTTGTCTAACTATGATAATATCTAAAATCAGCATTTTAATACGAGGAAGTTAGCACAAGCTAGACGCGGCGGATACATTGAATGTTTCATCATCGACCTAATTAAGAGTATCTTCTAGCAGTAGACAAGGACAGCCAACAAACGTTTCCACAATAGATGCATTAATTCTCCATCTATTATTGCTCTAGGAGTACTATAGTATATAACATTATATAAAGTGGGTTCAGTTTATTTGGCTAAATTTCGGTCACTAATTTATGAACCCTTTATTTTTTTAGAGAATATCAGAATTAGATAATGACCCACATGGAAAAAAAACTATCAGAATAAGATGTGTTGGATACTAGTGTATCTAATGGAAGAACATTCTTCCTTATGGCATTTGTAAGACTATAGGCAAACAGTGAATTCCCTTCCACAACAAAATAGAATCGACTTAAGAGCATGAGTAAGATTAATCTCTTCACCAATTTCAAAACATAAAATCAATCAAAGATGTGCAATACAAAGTTGTGCCAAAAGTTGTAACATTAATTGAGGAATCTATTGGAACAAAACAAAGAGGAACTGAGTTTATTCACCCAAAAAAAAGAAAAAAAGAAGAGGAACTGAGTTCACATGTTTAAGTTGTACAAGTCAAGTAAATGTATACAACATATAAACTCCTCTATAAATTATCCATCAAATAATTCAGAGAAATTTAGCAGAGTTGATGAATCATCTACTTTTAAATGTGTATGTAAACATGTCTAGATGCCTTCGCAAATTTCCAAATAATAGTGGTGTATTACAAGGAAAAACCAAATGAAATGAAATAGTTAATTGCCACCAGCAGGGACGAAGCCAGGAATTTAGTGTTGGGGGACGAAACTGGTAAAAAATTCCAAAATTCTTGGGGGGCGATAAAAAAGGCAAAAAAAAATTCTTGGGAGGCGATATTGATAAAATTTTCCAAAATACACATAAAATTTCGATAAATAATATTATTTTTAAAAATTTTAGGGGCGGCTCCCTGTCTTCGTCCCTGGCCACCAGGAACACTTAATTTGTTCTAACGAAAAGAGCATTCGCTACAATTTATCATCTCCTCTTTCAAAATAAGTAAAATAAATAAAATGTAACATCCCCTAAAGAAAAAGGAACATGCAACAGAAGTAGTAAAGAAAGAAAGAAGTAATAATGTAATATCACCCAAAACATGAAACTAACCTACTGTGAGCAAAGTTAAATTGAAGAAACAGAAGGATTACTGGAATTGCAATCCAATCCACACCTACATTGAGGACTAATACAGAAATTTTCAATTGGAAAATCGGCGGACGAAATTCCAACAGAGAATTCGATAATTCCCCCATTTCTTCTAACCTCCACAATGTTAAGCCACATTATCAGAATCTTAACGCTAATGCCGCTTAGTTTCGTTAATTTGCCTTTAGCAATTCGTCCACTGATCTTAGATCTATAACTTAATTGGTATGAACCTTCCAATGTGAATGTGCACGATCCATTCAGATAAGCATTGAATTTTCCGCTGCCTTCGTCTATGACGTATCCGGTCACGCCTTTCGGAAGGAGTCCTACCGGAAAGTCATATGATTGCAATACTTGATAGGCCGTGGAGTCGCCGGCATTTACGACGTAGAAAGGCGGAAATAGGTGAGAAAGGAAGATAAGAGAGACTGCCAGATGAATCATTGCTCTGATTTCTGCCATTGTTGGATTCGAGCGGTATGGATTTTGCTTCAGAATCTGGTATTTTGTATTCTTGTACGCGGTGAAAATTTCTTTTCAACAAATCAAAATTTATTATATAAATATTTTTTTCAATTATATATATGCACGATGTATTGTGATTAGTTGAAAATATGGATGGGACAGACAATTTTTTTTGCCCTTGTACGGATGGAACTGGATTCATATATCGCTAGAAGAAATGAACATTTCTTATAATTTCCATGTGTGCAGTCGGTTTCTTTTAGGAATATCGTTGGTTAAAGCAATTTTTTTTTTTTTTTTTTTTGTCATTTAACTCAAAAGTAATTTTCTTCAAAAAAAAAAACCTCAAAAGTAATTCGTATATTTGTATTGGGGAATATTAATCTTTTCACGGTAGAGGTATTTTTTATTTTTCTTTTAATTATATAATTTTGCTGATGTTTCAAATAAATTAGAAATTGAATTGAATTACACGTCAATTCCATAATTTTACCAAAAAGTTCAATTACTTGAAATTATAATTTTTTAGTATTCTAATTTTTAAAATTTCATAGAATTAGAAAATCTTAGAATTTTAATTTCATGTAATTTCATATAATTGGAATTCCAATTCCAAAATCAATTACAAGAAACAAAAACACCCTTAGCTAGGTTATAGATCGGTCTCTGCAAATCAGAGTTCGCCATTTTATTAGCATTTTAGCTCAGGTAAGCAAAATAGACAAAACAGAGTAAAACTATAGAAGAGAAATGCACAAGTCAAGTCAGATATTATTATTCCGTACCTGGAACATACTACATAGAATCAGACAGGGGAAGAAGCTGATACATTCACATTTCATAGTAATAGCAGTTCTATCTAGCTAAGATTTAAGTTACTCTGAAATTAGAAAATACTACTGCGGCATTTAATCAAAGGAGCTCAAAAGGAAGCTCAACGTATAATTAACTGACCTAATTAAAAAGGAATCTTCAATAAGCAGATACAAGACGCTTCCAATTAAACTTAGCATAACTCTTTTCCCCCAAATCATTGCAATCAAAACCACATCCACACTGAGGACTCTCCAAAAAATTATCAACCGTAAAATCAGCAGATGCGATTCCGACGGAGAAATCAAGCTCGTTACCGTCACAAGTAACTTCTCCAATATTCAACCACAGAAACAGAACCTGAACTTGAACACCGCTCAATTTTTTTAAGGCTCGTTCACTAATAACTCCGGTAATCTTACTCTTACACTTGAGTTGATAGCCTTCGATGCTGAAGCTACAAGTTTTGTTAAAGTGAACAGTGAATTTTCCGGTAGCTATGTCTGATTCGTAGCTCGTTACGCCTTTTGGAAGAATTCCGACCGGAAAATCGTATTGTTGAAGTACTTCGTATGCTGTTAGCGTCTCATTGGCGGCGGCGGTGGTCGGAGATGGTGAAAAGAGGGTTAGGAGAAAAATGAAGAAGAAGATGGAGAAGATAGGTGTGGGAGACATTGGGGGAAGAGTAGAGAGGAGACGGGAGAGGTTTGACCAAGAGAAGGGTAGTCTGAGATATCTGTTAGATAATGGTTTTGTTTTGTTCTTATGAGTAGGAGATTTTGTACTATTTTTTTAAATACGCGTACTAATTTCTTGGTACCGGTGAATTTTATTGTAGTTCTCAGATTAGTTGATTTAATGTATATAATTAAAATTAATTATTTTACATTAATTGTTATTTTTAATTTTAAAAATAATTATATTCAATTGTGGATTGAGTAAATTGGACTGTTTGATTCAGCACATACAAAATACAATTGAACGTGTGACATCTTTTTAAATAAGTGTTTTTTTTTATGATTAACACATGTCCTAATTAATATAACACCTATTTTAGCACAATAGTTTTTTCTGAACGTTACAAAAGATGTTAGTTAGCTCAAAAAAGTCTCAACCATTAAATTTTGAATTTGACTGTCAAATTTTATTAGGACGTACGATTTTTTGAGTGAATCCAACTTGAAGGGATTCTTTTTTATTTGTTTGGTCACGAGGTGTCTTTGCTGATTTGGACCTTTTAACTTGCTTCGATATTTAAAATATTATATTATACTAATCTCTTCTCGCACCAAATCGGTTTACAAAGAAGTAAAAAATTAACCAAAATATCCGTTTCATAGGTGAGTAGAAATTGATTATATGATTTCTCTTAAAAAAGCGAAACTACGCAAACAACTTTGGATACTTGAAGGTATTTCATGGTATATGTTAGGGAGAAACCACAATATCTCCCAAGCAACCGAACAAACAAGATCAAATATGCTTGACAAAATATCTCCCAAGCAACCGAACAAACAAGATCAAATATGCTTGACAAAATATCTCCCAAGCTTGAATAAACACGTAGGACACCAAACAATAATTTCAAAGCCCCTAGATGACAATGCGAATGCAGCGGAATAACAATAACGGAGCAAATGAATGAAAGATAAATCAAGCAAACACAACACCAAGAATTTTACGTGGAAAACCTCTTCAAATCGAAGAGTAAAAACCACGGGACCTTCGGGTCCACTCCAAAAGCTTCACTATAAATCAAGAGAGGTTACAAAAGAGTATCTACACCAATATGTGTAAACTCAAACCAACAAAGAAGCTAAAACTTCATCAACAACATAAAAGAGATGAGAATAGAGAAAAATCACCCCTGAAAACAGGACACTGTTCGGACTGCTATAACTCAGAATCAGCAAGCTGAAATCCGAAACCCACCGTCCAGAATGTAGTCCTATCAGTCTTCTACCTCCAGTTAAAATTTGAGAGCATTCCGACAAGAATTGACCGTCCGATCGAAAGAAGTCCCAAAACTGTGTTGACAGAAAAAAGCTGCGGAAATCTCCCTTTTCTCCCAAAAACTCTCTGCCTCTCTTTTTCTTGAATGAATAATGAAGACCAACAATTGGTAGGGTTTTATAACACTTTTGGGCTTAGACCTTGGGCTATTTTTCAAGACCCACATAGGAGAAGAAAACATTATGGCCCAACAGTATAGTCCGACGTTATTGGTAATAATTGTGCAAGTGGACTCTGGGGTTTTATTTTCAGTTTGTGGTGAAAACTAGATGGGCCTAGTCTTACAGAATTTACATTTTGCACCGTTTCTGGACTGAAGTATCAGTGCCACTAAAGCCTAGAGCCACCTGGAAAATAACTCCTGAATCATACAAATTTTGGTTACCATTTTAGCAGGATCATCAATACAAATATTACATTCACAACTAATTTTTCAAGACAAACAAACCAATTCAAATACACCCCAGACTGATCACATATAATATCACACAATTATAAAATAATTTATCAGCAGATCACATTGTCTATTCGATCCACCTATACCGGTAAAAAGGAAAAAAATTACATTATCGAATTGCAGAAAATAAGACGAGGGAGGAAACTCCAAAGAAAAGGGCCTGAAAATGAACAAGATCTTCGGACAAAACTAAGAAGAAGATAAAAAATGGTTGATAACTCTGCTACTATTGCATTTAAATCCACATCCACATTGCGGAGACTCCTCAAAGCTGCTAACAGGAAATTTAGCAGAAGTAACTCCAACAGAGAATTCGAGATGATCACCGTCCTTCTTTACCTCCTTAATCTTAAACCAAACCTTAACCACTTTAACGCTGATGCCGGATAGTTTCTTAAGGTGATCCTTAGATATCACACCTGATATGGTTGTCTGGTACCGGAGCTTGTATCGATTCGATAAAGAGAAGCTACAACTGCTGGCGTTCAAATAGGCTGAGAATTTGCCGGAAAAAGGATTCAAAGTGTACCCTATTGCGCCTTGAGGAAGAAGACCAATTGGGAGATCATACTTCTCAAGAGCTTCATAAGCAGATGAGGAGGCCTTTTCATACTCATTGCCAGAAGAGCCAATTAGGAAGAATTGGAAGAGGCATATTATCAAACACTTCCAAGACATGGATCTTGGTTCTAGGAATTGATATTTGGTTTTACTGATTTGAGCTCTCTAGTTCTTCTCCCTAGCTGATTTTGACATTTTCATCATGTTCTCACCTCAAGAAATGCCGGATAAAATGGCAAAGATGCGAATCTTTGGGACACACAATTTTAGAAAATAGTACAAGCTTAATCAAATTAAGCTTGTATTATTTTCTAAGTAATAGAACTGACACATTACTACAAAATGAGGAGAAAGACAATTCTGTAATTATATGGTTAATTCTATACCACGAGGTCAATGTGTAACCTGTTCAATATCAGAATTTTCTAATAATAAAACAATCATGGATGTTTTGTGGCCAATGGAGGAATGACCAAAGTAAAAGTTTGCAGCTATTGCTGGTGATCATTGGTGCTAAAAAAAGCGGTCCGGATGTTGAACACTCAAAATTCAATATATACTGAATATTTTTTGAATTGTTAGATAAAAAATTGATGATCGAGATTTGTTTAGATCGAACATGTGTTGTAAATTTCACATGTTCGTACAACAAATATTACATGAATAAAGAGAGAACATCTATTATATAAATGTAACATTTGTCTGAAAAGTTTGTAACCCTTATAAAAATTGTTTAATATGTATTGAATTTTTTATATTTTGAGATGCTTTCCAATCAATAAAAGCTTATGTCACATCTCTCATTCAATAGTATTCTATTATGAAAAAAATACAATTTAAAATTTACATATAGTTTTAAAAAATAATTTAATTTACTCATTGTTAAAATATTTTTTGTAAAATTATTATGTGAGTCAAAACGTAAAAATTCAATTTGGTACCGATGTAATATTCAAATAGAAACGGATGCACCAATAATCTAATGCCGGGCCCGGCACCAGATTTTTACAGGCAAGTAAGTATTCCCCAGCAAAAGGCTAATAAAGCAAGCAAAGCAGATGCTAATGACCCCGTGAATATACACCATTGAAGTAACATAATATAACTAACTCAAGTAAGCCCAGATACAGTAACTAACTCTGCAACCGGGGCTCGGGGTCTCCTAAGAAGCAAATTCTCGAATTAATAGCCAAATTAGTCATCAAATAACTTTCGTCCTGCCACTTTCATCATTTTCAAGTTTTTTAAACTTTTTATCCTTTTCTAAAGTTGTACAGATCAACTTTTCCGTATTCCCACCGTAAGGTCGTCCTTTCAATCATCCCTCTTCCTTTGTTCATCTTCCGTCCTCAATATTAGTGTACGTACAAATCCAGCTCGAGTTGCGATTCTACTCAAATAAACAAGGTACAGCAAGGTTATTAATACCTAGTGAGCTGGCTTTTGCATCTCCTGTATGTTACAGATGTATGTGGACTTGTGACACACTTCCATTGTAAAGTTGTATTCAGTGTTGGATATGGACAGAAGGGAACCAAATTTTAACGCCAACACTTGTTTTTTTAAAAGTTTCCGGTACTTAATAGTGATGTTTGCAACTCATTGTACTGGTTAGTCCATGGATCTAATATCTGGAGCCTTTAGAAAAGTTGTATTGTTTAGGGATTCAAGATAGTTGGAGGACACATAATTTGTATTTACTAATGTGGCTTACATAATGCAGGTTCTCCTTAGAGGTCCTAAGAATGGTCGTGAAGCTGTGAAGCACTTTGGCCCAGCTCCTGGTGTTCCTCACAGCCACACCAAGCCATATGTTAGGGCTAAGGGAAGGAAATTCGAGCGAGCTAGAGGAAGAAGAAAAAGCAGAGGTTTCAAGGTTTAAGCTGCTATGGATGGCTGAAAGCATAGTAGTCTATAAGAATATGTGTGTGGAAGTTGATTCTAGCCTGTTGGTTTTCAGTCTCTCATCTTTGAATTTTTTGTACGAGACCCTCTCATAGACAATACAGTTATCTTGCAACGAGTTTCAATCCATGGATCTTGTACTATGACAAAGGTGGGGGGTAACATTTGAAGCACACTTTTACATGTTTCTGAGTCAGTTGATTTTGTCACTTGGAAATTTTACATTTATATCAATTTGATCTTTTAGCAACACGGAAGGATCGGATATCGTATGTGATTTGAATTTTTTGTTCTTTGATATAATCTTTCTGTGTGATTCATCATATTGCACAAAACAAACAAATTCTGGGTCTGGGTTTTGAATTACTAATGTTGGCGGGTTGGCCGGAAATCTGGTTTCATATATTTAGTTACATCACAGGGTCTAAACATGTCAATCGTAAATTGTAATTGCTGTTATGTTAAGGACAAATGTATAGCTTGTAGATCCATTTTGTAAAGCCAGAACAAATAGTCTAAAATTGCTATTCTTTTTGTTTATCATTGAAATGAAAATTACACAACTATTTATTTCTATTACCTTCAAACATTTTTCACCCATCAACTCCAAGAACCAAGATACCTTTTTATTTGGAGTGTGCTAGCAAGTCCAACAATGCAACATGTAGAAATAAACACCAGAAAACAGGTTCAACTTTAATACTTGAGGAAGAAATCATAAATGTGGGAATTGATTTCATCAGGCTTCTCTTGGTTGATGAAATGAGCTGCCCCTTCTATTACAATTGCTTCTTCCAAGCCTGGAACATCATTCTTGAAGCCACCCTTGTGAATGTAGTCCTTTGTACCAGGGAAATGATAAGCTAGATCCAGGTCCCCTAATATAAATTTTACCGGCAATTCTATCTTTGCTCCACTCCATGCTGCCGTTAGCTCCCAGTTCCTAGTACCAATTATCATTTTAGAAGGCTCAAAGCTTTCAGCAAACATTAGGGTTGTTTTAAAACTTTCATGTTTCGTTTTGGAAAAGAACAATATCTATCTAATTGGGCCCTAAAACTAAAATGTACGAATTAGAAATGTCCGTTTTTCTATTAAAAAAATGATCCACATTCTGATTCTGGTACTGATTGATATTCAATGCAGAGTGACCGAACAATATTATTTGGTAAGCATTTTGATGAACAAATCTTGTATGTCGTACTGAGATAGCTACATTCAGGAACAGCTCCGAGATTGGTTGTTCCTAAATAGTTGTATCAAACGTCAACGGTCCAAATTGATTAAACTATGTTGTCAGTACCAAAATCGTACTGAAAATGAACAGGAAAACTTGCGTTTAATTTGGAATGGAAGTATCAAGCAGAGAGAGGACTTACGGGTCTAGATTCCTGTAATAGTTGAGTCCTCCGGAGAAACCTGTCTTGCTGAGTTTGGTGGCATAGTAATTGATGTCCTCTTCTGTAAGCCAGGCAGGTAATTCAGGTGCGGCACCAAAAATCATCTTATCAAAACCGATCTCCTTAGGAATACATGGCGGTTTCGTTTCCCTACTAGTTAAAAATGCCCTCACCAGTGGTGCAGTATCCACCCTAGAAAACTCCTCTTCCACCACCCCTGCTTCCTGCAATTACAAGTATTTTTTTTTTATCGACTTTCCATTCGAGAATTTCTATATGTCAGAGATCAAAGCGCGAAAATTCTCCATGAATCAATTTTAATTTCGGTGCTTATGAAAAAAATCTAAACTCTAAATTGAATTAGTCGAGTCAAATACTTTTTTTTGGCCTGCTAATCACGGTGCTTATGAAAAAATCGGATGCAGAATACCAAGAGTGTGGTTGGCTAATCAGATTCTATTACTTTCAAACATGTTTTACTATCTAATTCGTCAAAACTTTAATTCTTCGTGTATTTGTCATTTAATTCGTTAAAACCATATATTCGTTAAAAGAGGGGAATTAGTTGGGAAGGAATATACCTGAAATCTGCACATGTAAAAATCATCTCCAATCGATTGACGCAAGATCTCAATGGGTTTCTTGGTAGGATGTCTACGCTGGAAGATAACACTAAGATTAACCAAGGCCTTGATTCTATCAGGCCTAAACATACAAAAAAACCAGCAAATCTTGGCACCCCAATCATGGCCCACCAAGTAAACCTTATCAAGGCCCAAAGCATTTAGAAGACAAACAAGATCTCCAACAATGTGGAAAGCAGTGTAACTGGTGGCGTTTGGCGGCGCGTCGGTATCCCCGAATCCTCGGAGGTCCGGCGCGATTGCTCTGTAGCCTTTGGAAGCAAGATAAAGCATTTGGTGGCGCCAAGAATACCAAAGCTCCGGGAAGCCATGTACGAATAAGACTGCCGGACCTTCTCCGATCTCGGCCACGTGCATATTTATGCCGTTGACCAAAAGGGTTTGGTGCTTGATTTTCTCCATCTCTGATTCTTTATCTGATTTGTTTTTCTTCACAAGTGCAGCACTTATAATCGATATTGGCCTTCAGAAAAAGAAAAAAAAAACAAAGAAATGTATAGACGACAGAGTGGCCAGTGGGACACGGGAAGATCTGGCATTGGATCCGCCCCACATTCCTCTCACATAAATTTAGACGGGACTCATTTATAGGATGGGTCCCGCAATCTTTCATGTCTTATAGGTACCCATAAAGTCTGCCCCACAGCGAATTCTTCCGTGGGACACTTGTGATTTTCTCTGATGGTTCTTACTTTCGATCAATTTCGCACATGGGATCAGGCCCTACTAAAGTGGGACGTGGGACCACTTAGTCACATTCAGTACATCATCACGTTTTGATTAAAATAATAAAAATATTCCCCCTTTTGGTGCATTGTTTGAGGTGTTTTTATTGTTTTTTAATCAAAAGAGGGGATGTGGTTAATTGTAAACCAAGTGGTCTATGTCTCCACTTGTAGACTAGGTCTATATCAGAATTTTTCCTTACTTCTTGTCCTAATGGGTTAGAAATCTTTTTCATTATTCTCGTACGTATTCCCACAAATTAAAATTTGATATTTGTACATTTTTTATAATTTTATACATATAAAAGCACATACGATATTTTGCCATTCTAATCTAACTATGGTATCAAAGGTTTCTTAGCCCAGTGGGGCAGGTCGTGGGTTCGATACCCTCCCCGCGCATGGAGCATGTATAGAAAATGGATTTGGGCTTTAACTCATTCCCTCAAAAGGTACCTTGAGAGGGGGAGAATTACCCAATCCTTATAAAGAACAAATTTGTTCACTAGTTAGTCGATGTGGGATTTCAACACACCCCCTCACGGCCAGGGTTGGACATCTGGAAGAAAAAACTCATTTTGTATTGAATGATTTAAACTCTACAATACATCACCTATATGTACTAATTATATCTATGTAATAAAGGAAAGAAATATATAATTAATCAATTATAATAAATTACAATCAATCACAATCAATCAAGATAATAATCATAGGAGAAAATCACTCGATTAATTAATTGTGATTGATTGTAATTGATTAATTATATATTTCTTTTCTTTATTACACACATATATATATATATATATATATATATATATATATATATATATATATATAGGTGATGTATTTAGAGTTTAAATCATTCAATACAAAATGAGTTCTTTCTCCCATTTAATCTTTATACTTTTCTACAACATGCTCTAATTTGACTTCTCTGGTGAGGCAATTCTATCTCCCCGCTCATGAGGCATCGCCCAACTAGCGTGAAAAAAAAAAATCTAACTATGGTTCAGGACATTAAATTATCCATGTACCAAACAAATTGGGATTGTTAAATGTAAAATTGGAATGATTGGGATTTTTTTAATGAGATCACTTCTTTTTTTAGAATGCAAAAAAATAAAATAAAAATAGTGTTCCCTTAAATAAATTTTGATCGTCAAATTTTATAACCGACAACCTTAATTTAATTCGTACATAAAACTTATGATGTTCTAGTGTTCTACATTAAAAACCGTGAATTTCTTAAAACACTCACAATAGACGAGCCTAACAAGCCTAAAAGACAAGTTTTTCACCATTTCTCATATAAAAGCCCACTACAAAAGAAAGATGCCAAGTAAAAAAAGAAGGTACAAGTGATGGTGACCAATACCTCTCGCTACCTCATGTTTGGACTATCGTGTTCATCAGTGAAATATCAGATTTAACTAAACAACCAACGCAAATATTGGCCCCATCAAAGTAGCACCAACAAGAGAAAAGTATAATCCTAGAAGGCGACATCACCAACCAAAATTCAAACTAATGACCTCGGTTTTATCAAATCACTTGAGAGTAAGTTTGAAATCACTAGACCATCACCCTTGTTTATAAATAAAATAATAATTTGAACCTCGGTAAACAAAAGCCTCTAATTCTATGCCTTGAACTCAGTCATCTCTATTATATAGTGATTATGCCCCAAACTCAAGTGAATAGAGAATAATTCATATTACTATTAATAGTATGTTAATAGATTATCGAACGGTGTGATTAATCAATTTATACTTTAATTAGAAAAAATTTGATATATATAAGATCTACATAAACTTCGTGTACAGAATTAGACATATATATATATATATATATATATATATATATATATATATATATATATATATATTTTTAATTTTTTTTAACCTCACAAGAGGAGGAGGAGAAGCCTCACCAGCAAGGAGGAGTAGTTATAGGCACACCAGAGGAGGAGATATTATTGCCCCATGAAGGGGAGATACAGGAATCGAACTCTGGACCTATGACCCAAGGGAGAATAGCCTTACCCACTTGGCTATTTGATTCCTATTATTAATAATGATCTCTCTCTTTATCATTAGTACTGTGGCAAGTTCTGTATTATGATAGATTTTTGTTGCAACATGATTTTGAATGAAGGATTGGAAGCGGACGTTCTGTTCGTATCTGGCATGATCACTGGCCAATTATCTTGCGCGGGTTTCAGCTGATCTCCCCTCCTATTTTTATGGGTTATGAAAGTTTGCAGTCAAAAGCTCTAGCATGTGTGGAAGGCTTCTGGTTTGCACGTGACTCCGAGTTTGCTTTTAATTTTTTTGAGTCTGGTTGTACGGTCGTAAAATTTTGTACTATAGGGCACTTATTCTTTAATTTTTTCTATGACCGTGAGTCTTATAATGTTCTGGCTCATTAGTTAGCTGAAATTTTTCCTAAGGCTTGATGCCTCATTTCAAAGAGTAGGAGATCCATTAGAATTCCGCTTCTCTCATGTAGTTCCTGATATCAATTAATGATATTATTTATTTTAAAAAAAAAAAAAAATTATGTATCATAAGGTCCAATATATATAATCCATATCAGAACAATTTTTTTTTATCATAACGGCGGGCTAAGTGGAAGAAAATGCCCATGGTAAAAGCTCATATTGTGTGGATTTTTTGAGTGCGGTTGGTCATGCAACCCTATTACTCCCTCCATTCTTAAATATAAGACTCTTTAGACAATTTGAGAAAATTAAGGAAGTTGTCATTTCCACCTAAACTTCCAATATTACCCCACCTCTCCTCTCTCTCTCTCTCTCTCTCTCTCTTACTTCTACTTCATAAAGAAAGGAAAATGTTGAGGGTATAATTGGAATAAATTATTGACAACTAATAAAACAACCTTAAACGACAATTAATTTGGATACCTAGATATCTCCTAAACGACAATTGATAGGGAATGGAGGGAGTATCTACTAAGAATTATCTTTTTTATTTTATTTTTATTTTGTTGGGGGGAAAACAAAATTAACATAAATAATTCTAAATTTCCTAATACATATTTTTAGTACATTTTCTAACATATTAATTATATGATTAGGTCAAACTTATCAATTCAACCGTCCACCTTTATCCTACCCAAAAAAAGAAGTCTTTTATGACAAGATTGATCAGGTGAACAAGTAAACCACTTCTGATAGAATAACAATAATTCTCCATAAACCAAATTATGTACTAACAACACATATTTTGGGAGAGATTTCGTTATTAAAAATAGGAAAGGACCCACATAATGTTAACATGTTTTTTTGTTAAATAAGAAATTTTTCATTAATTACAAAATAGTCGAAACTATTACAATTAAAAAAAAATTAAAAAAATAAAAATTATACAATAATGTTAACATGACTTTTGCCAAAATATTACGAAACCTGACTTTTGCGGAGAGTTATATGCGGACCTCATACAATGAACATGCATCCAAAACCCATCTAAATTAACAAACCATAGTATTTCGGTTTTCTTTTCTAATCGCCTTTTTGTTTTCCTCTGGTCCTGCTATTCCACGACCGTACTTATAAATTTAGATTGTTAAATTATTTGATTCAACGTTTTATATATATATATATATACCTTCATTTTATATATAAATGAAATATAAATTAATATATATTTAAAAATTATAAATAACATGTGCCAGTTTTTAAGAAATATAAATTCATTTTACATGATTAATTCTTGTGAACTTAATTTAAATTGTCGAAAAAATAATTTAAGGGTATTTTTTGTACAAACACATAATTATAAACGACTATAAATATATTATTCGGATCTCTTGTGCATAAGGGTAGGTAGTTTTTAACAGTTTGATGGATTTGATGCACCTCGACTGTTTGTTTCTCTTTTAGCATTCTTTTTTTTGTTTGTTTTTGAAGTCCGGCTGGGCGATTGTCCCACGAAGGGACGAAGGGGAGAGAGAACTGCCTCACAGGAGGAGGAAAAAGCCCTAGAAGGAGAGTGTCGAACCCGGGATCTCTAGGTCACGAGTCGAGACTTATCCCACTGTGCTGCGGCCTCTTTTAGCATTCCTTTTGCACTTCTAATTGAAGTTTGAAACAGTTATTTATTAATATTATTTAATATTATATTGACCCATATGTGTTCTCTTAAACATTCTATCTTTTGACCTATTATTTCAATAAGAATATTTAGTTGTTGAGAAACATCTTTTAGTCATACTATCTCTAACATAAGAGGCATTACAAGCCATTTTAGGTAAGTGGTGAGCCACTATATTACATTATCTTAGTATAAATTTGACCTCTCGACATGAGAATTCATTAAAAAAATGTCTGATATAGTGTATGAATTATGTTTTTAACGGATTTTTTTTTTCTGTGAGTAAATTCGTTTGAACACTGAGAGGCAATTTGACTTCAAAGTGAAAATAAAAAACTTCGATTTTTCTCGAAAAAAGAAAAAGAAAGAGAGTTGTGCAGATCACATGACAAAGAACTGGGGAATATATTGGTTTGGGTGGAGCTGTCAATGTTTACACTATTGATAAAATATTTCCTATTAGTTACTAAACTGGAAAGCGAAAGTTTCTGAAGTTTTTTTTGGTAGAAAAAAGATATTATAAAAGTCTCTCAAGTTGCAATTGCATGATGTTGTTCAATTATAAAATAATTAAGAGAACATAAAATAAATAAGTTGTTTAAGTGTTAGCAACCAGAGTTGGTCCAAATAGAAGGAGTTCGAAAAACGTCGACATTTATTTGGTATATCAGTGATTCAAGTTCACCGACTAATATATTTGAGATACACGGAGAATAAATTTGAAAATCTAAAATAAAATCATTTTTTAAATTCAAACTCGTAGTTTTAATAGGGATAAATTCTTGTGAATCAAATGTGAAACTAGTTAAATTGAGCTTGCTTGTCAAAATGTTTGCGGTATACAAAGAGCCCGACCTAAAAGGTTTATTGTAGGCCCAAAACAAAAATGTTTGCGGTAAACAGATTAAGTGGTATATCTAAAGAATGATAAAGGTTAAGCAAATGAGAATAATCCTATTTATACAGAAATTTTTGCTTTTACTAAAATTACTTTTCTGAACAGTTTTTTTTTAAGGAATAGAGAATATATCCAATATCTACTGAAAAAGGAAAAAAGAAATTTCTTTGAGTTCCAGTTCGAAATACTTTTCTTTTTTTTTTGATGAATAGTTCCAGTCAAAATACACTTGAAGCTTATTTTGGATTTGGATTCATTGTGAAATAGATGGAAAAAATAATATTTGGACACATTTTTATCACGTGATAATACATAAAATCTCCACAAGAAGCTTGAAGTAGTGAAGGATTAATTTGTTTTATCAAGCTTATGCTTCTAGACATGGAATCTGTACTCATAGGAGGAAAAATCAATTACTTTTCATAACCAAGGTTGTTAAAATCGGGATTCTACGTAGAATCGGTGGAGGGGTAGAAAATTGTAAAATCGAGATTTTACGTAGAATCGTAAAATCGTACCAAAAAAATAAAATATATATTTTATATAAAAATAACAATAATTAACATATAAATCATTTCATATGGTTTAACAATATGCGAAAATTCATAAAACATAATTTCACAAATTTTTTAAAAATATAAAAACGCTACAAAACATAATTTTTATCTTATAAATATTTCAAAACATCAAAATAAAATAAACCACAAAAATATCAGACCACCGATTCTGTAAATAAGCAACAAATATGAACACCAAGATGTTATTAAAATATGAAACTTAGAGAACTGAACAAATAATTTTGACCTTATTAACGAGTAATTGAAATCTGCTTGGAAATAGCAAATTTCTGTCTGGAAATAGCAAATTTCTGTCTGGAAATAGCCGAAATCCGCCTGAAAATAGCAAATTTCTGCCTGGAAATAGCCAAAATCCGCTTGGAAATAGCAAATTTGTGGAATCGGTAAAATCGTACGATTTTACACTCCGATTATACGATTCTACTCCGATTCTACCAGATTTCGATTTTACTACCGATTCAAATCGTTTTCCTTTCGTAGAATCGTAAAACCGTAGATTTTATGATTTAAATCGGGATTTTAACAACATTGTTCATAACAAGATTTGTATTCTATAGTTTTCATTTTAATTAGCCAGAAGTGGATATATACTTTCAAATTTAACATTTGTAATTGCATACATTAGTACGATGAGACTCAAAACTACTGCGAATTGCCTTGAGGTTGCACTAAAGTTTGGAACAAAAAATCATTTACAACCAAGACCTTTGCGTTGAATCTCCTTCTCTTCCGGAATTTTAATGAAAGAGAATTTCATTTAACATTCTATGGCTAAGCGTATATTACAAAAAAAAATGACCCAATCCTTGGACTTAATATATACCATTCAATCTTCAAAATAATCCCCAAAACTCTCCAACATTTATTTAAAAACTCACGGCTTCTTAACCACTTTCATCAATCTACTCAAGAAAAAAAAACAAGAATATGAACGCAATAATGTCTCATTTCTTTTTATCATTTATTTTATTTCTTGGCCTCTGCCTAAGGCTCCAAGCCCAGCAGCATTCAACAGCACCATATCTTCCAAAACGACCAAATCCTATAGGCACAAATCTAATTGAAATGGCCTGTAGGAATGCACCTGATAAAAGCTTTTGTATGAGTATCCTACAAGCCGACAAGACCAGTCCTAAGGCAGACATGAAAGGCCTTGCTTTCATTGCCCTAAGGGCTGCCGAGAGAAAAGCCTACGGAACCACACTTTTCCTTAAAATAACGTTGGACCAGCAGCAATTGGACAACCAGCCTGGGGTCGAAGACGCCATCAACAATTGTAATGAACATTACTTGACAGCCATTGAATTGATCGAATATGCTATAAATGCATTGGTTTCGGATGCACCAAATGATGTTAATAATTTAATGGGAGCTGCTGTTGCTGATATTGAGGCTTGCGATATGAGTGTAAAGGGACAGCCAGGTGCTGCTGCGAATGTGGTCGATAGGAACCTTGCTCTTCGCAGGATTATTGCCAACGCTAGGGCTGTTTTCCTTGTTTCTCAATCACATAAATGATCCTATTTAATCACTCTCTTCTTCTAGACTATACATTTCTTTTTCTTTTTTTCAACCAACACTAGTCAGTTTGTAAGATTTGTCACGTCCTTACAAAGGTTAAATTTTAAATTCCCGCTGCCAACGTGAGAACTATGTTGGTGGGTGATCTATAAGTAACCTTGTAAGAGACATATGATCCCTAGGGTTTGCCCTGAACGTGGTGGTGACCAAAACCCAACCCACCCAATTTTTTTTTTACCAAAAAAATAATTACATTTCTTTTTCTTTCTTTTTTAACAATTAATCTATTTCATGTTTTAATTGTTTGAACGTGCATGTTATCATATATATGAGTAATATTGCTTTCTTTTTGCCAATACTATTTTTACTTGATTAAATTTCTTGAACGGTATGAACAAATTTACTGTCATTTTCTGCACGCCTTACTCACATTATATATTTTTAGGCTCAGTCACACACACACACACACACACACACACATATATATATATATATATATAAACTGATTTAAAAATCTAACAACATTCATAATGAACTACTTCATATATGTCTCGATATAACAAAATTGATATTCCATGTAAGTAGCTAGGATCAAACTTATGTACATTAGTATTTAGTCATTCTTCCACATGGAATGATACAAGTATTCCTATTTGGTTTTTTCCCCCCTTATAAGAATAGTTTTCTTTCTTGGCTGGTCCATCCAACTTCGACATTTGGGAAGAAAGCTATGCTATTGAGCATGTGCTAAAATTATGGTTAAGCTTAGATATGGGCAATTACATGGCTAGAATCTTATGTCTCCGTTTGGTGTCCTATTCCATATTCCAACTAATAAGAAATTGACACGTGTTAATTTTCTAGTTAAAAAAATTATAACATAAAAGAAATAGTAAAACCCGTAAGATTAAAATGAACACGTGACAAATATTTATTCATGGGGACATAGAACAAGACACAGAATGAGGACGAGGATTTCCCCCCCAATTACAGGGAGCAAGCACATGGAGCATTTGGCTACAGTGTTGATGAAGGAGATTTTCAACACAATCAACACATTTTTTGGGTAATTGGATTACAACATTTTAGATCTAATGGATGTATGGTATGCGGGTGTCACTGGAAGCCGCCCACACTGGATAATTCCGCAATCAAGGATTCAATTTCACGCGATTTCACTGGAAGCCGCCGGTTATTTTTTTGACGGAAATTCCTTAATTTCAGTCAGTCAATCGTGATTTTCTCTCATCAATTTCGGCCTCTTTCCACAATTTCACTCATATCTTGTAGATATTTACCAAATCTTTAAAATTTCTCCCATATATTTACCCAAATCTCCAAAATTTATCCGATATCTTTTTAGATATTTCCATAATCTCCAAAATTTCTCCATCTCAGATTGGGATTTTTTTCAAATTCCTTAATTTTCTCCACCAAAGATGATGAAAATATTATTGCAAATTTCGTCAAAATAAAAGAGAAAAAAAAAATTTGAAGACAAAGGAACCAAAATAAGTTTCCGTGATTTTGAACTTGTAAATCAATTCAAGTTGTATAATTTAAAATTATAATATTTTAAATTGTAGACTGGTTTTGGTTCTGGTTCTGAATCTGTTATCTCATTGTTAATATCCACTCTTACAGTTGTTAGAAAAAAAATTAACATCTTTTAGGACAAATAATATCTACCACAATTCTCACAATCTTCCATAACTGTAAAAAAAACTTACAAACTTGTTAATGTCTACAACATGATGACCAGAATAACTATTTAGTTATTGAAGAATCATTGTAATTTTTTCTAGGTTTTGCAATTTGTTATCACGGATTGGGGTTACGCCTTCAATTTATATAATTGGAGAAATTGATATTGTTTTAATGGTGAAAATCGTGTTGTTCAGTTCGTGGGCAATAATTATTGAGCAGGAGGAAGGTGGGGATTGTAGGTAAGATTCCATAAATTTTGGGGATCGTGGATTACAATTATGGTGAAGAGGAGTTATAGTGATTTAGGGTATGAATTTTGGAGGGAAATCAGATTGAAGGCGCAGTGAAAATGACGACGGCGTGGGGGGGGGGGGGGTTGTACAAATGTCCTAATTCGATGTGGCGCGCCTTTAAAATATTTGTTGGGCCGCGCTATTTTTGTATTCTTTGGATCTGTGTCTTTATAATCTAATAGCTAGGAACATGTTCAACGGGTGTTGAACATTAGGGTGTTCAGCACCCTAGCCGAGTCAGCACAAGGAACCAAAAGTGCCAAGTTTACTGCAGTTTCACAAAAAAAAGAAAGATTAATCATATGATCATCACACTCTGGAAGATTTTGATTCCTCTAAGCAACTATATATTTCTGCTAGCTTAGATTCATAAGCTGGTATTATCAGGGACGAAAGACGGGTGACTGCCCTCGAGATTTTTAAAAATACTCTTAGGTATAGTAAATTTTATATGTAATTTGAAATTTTTTATCAGTTTTGGCCCTCCAAAATTTTGTTTTCACCGTTTTTATATGTAGTTCGGCATACTGTTATAGTTTCGCCCCAACACCGAATTCTTGGCTTCGTCCCTGGGTATTATAAATAATGCACGAGAATATTGAAACCTAAATTTTAAGTTATGAACACCGAAAGAATCTATTTAACAGCGGAATTCACAGTTGACTCGGAAACAATTGGTAGTATAAATTAATTAACCAAAGTATAAAGAACAAAAGAACAATATCCAAGTCATGGACCCGCAGAAGTGGTAGATCCAAAATTAAACACTATTGTATGGAACTCCAGTCTGCGGTAACCAATCATCTCCAAGTAAGAATCTATCGACATTGAAATTAGCAGCATCAGTAACATTAATTGTTTGGATCGCCGGCCAGATAACTCTACCGGTTGCATTGGATCCGGGCCCTGTATTATTATACTCGGCATAGTACGAAGTGTTGAGGGCAAAATCGCCATTCCACGCGATCCAGCCCGATGGATGAATCAAACTATCCATATTAGTTTGCATGAAAATGGTCCTCGAATACTCCTTCCATGGCCTCCCTAAATACGTTCTAAATGTAACGTTGCTCGTGGCCAAATCATCTGCAGCTCTTACGTTACATCTCTGCATAGAAATTCCGGTGTTTTGGTTCGGATCTGTTCTACCTTGAGCTGTAATTGCATTGAATTGATTATCCAATGGCCGTCGCGGATAGAAGTTGCAATTTTGAAAGACTACGGCAGCATTGCCGAATACAAAGTCTACGGTGCCATAAATGTCGCATTCTCTATAAAATTGCCGAAAAGAATGTGTATATAATGTATCTTGATATCCTTCAAAACTGCACCTATAGAACGTAGACAAATCGGCGCCGCTTCGCACTGCTACAGCCTGGTGCTTGATGGCCCCAGCAGTGTTACGGAACGTCATGTTAACCGCTACAAATCCTAGTCCCACCACAGCTGCATGAATAACATTGAAATTTAGAACATGAAAGCAAATAACTTTTTCTTTTCATCATTACGACTTAATGTCATCAATCTTTTAGTATCTTTACATTATTACGCTTATTAAATTAATTATTGTGTACGATTAGGGACGGAGCTACAACATCACCAGTGGGGTCACATGACCCCACTGAAATTTATAAAATAAAATATTAATAGTATATGCATTTATGATTTAGCCCATTAATTTTACTAAACTAGTTACACCACATGAAAATCTTTGTGCCCCCACCACCCAAATAAAATTGCACAAACTCCTTCATAGAAAATTTCTATGACGTTTTTCAAAATGTTTGAGGGCGGTCGCCCTTTAAATCCGCCATTGTAGGTGTCCCTAACATTTTCATAAACGACGAATTTTCTATAAGAAAATTTTAATTTATTTTCAGACTTCGTCTTTAGACGAGTGCCCCATTATTCCTATATCCTGGATACGTCACACTGTGTACGATGATATAATGTGTTAAAATGTCGTTAGAAAATGATACGTACCAAAAGTTGGAGAGTTGAAAGTGGTCCAGCCATCAACGAAGCTATGATTACCGGTGATGATAGTCTGATTGATACCATCTCCGATCATCATCAGATATCTTTTGTTCTTGGGAATAGAAACATATTCCTCGTACAAACCGGCCGTGACATATATCAAAAAGTATCCATCAGTACCATCCGTCTTGTTCGGAGCAGCCGCCACAGCATCATTAATATTAGTAAAATTTGCAGTTCCATCTTGGCTAACAATAACGATATCCTTAACGAGAACTTGATCATCATCATCATCATTGGATTGAAGTAATTTTCTCCGGCTAATTGTCTCGTAAACTTTTCGGTTATGTTGAGACATTTTCAAAGGTAAACGGCCGTTACTAAATGCTAGCTGCCTCTTGTTGGGATGAGGTGGAATATTTTTCTTTTTCGGGACCCATCCTTTTGTAAAGAGTGCTAAAGAAACACTGAAAATCTTAGTATCGTTTGCGAGAGGAGCTGTGAGACCGTTCCCGGCACTCCACGTGGAAGCGATTGCTTGTAGGCCATCTAAGCAAGTTTGAGTATTGGTCAAAATAGCACTAAGCATGGTTTGAACATCTTCAGCTTCCAATGTGGAAAGTGCTTTTGAAGTTCCGTTGACTGTTTGGAATGAACTTTTGAGGAAATCCATGTTAAGACCGGCTAGAAATTTGCAATCTTCGAGTGCACGAACGGCGGTTAAGGTTAGATCTTTGGAATTACGAAGAATTTTTTCGATTAGGGACAAGAGTTGATTAGCGTCAGAGAGAGATCGCCTGACCGAAAAACGGCCGTAGTCATAGACATTGGCAGTGGAGTTGTCCTTAGGAAGGACAGATCTGCAGAAAGAAGGGTAGGGAGTGGTTTTACAAATGTTTGTGATTGATTGCGGGTTTGATGGGATCGGAATATCGTCAGCAGAAGAAGAGAGGTAATAGAAGCATGAAATGAGGATGAAAATGCATGAAAAGAAAAGCTTAGGAGAAGCCATATTGGACGTGGCTTAAAGGGAAAAAGATGAAATGATTAATTGAGCTGGGAAATCTAGCTTGTTCTATATAAAGGGCAAGTTTTACAACTGAACAATTCTGATATAGACCTGGACTATCAAGCGGTCGACCACTTGGTACACATTCAGTCACATCACAATTTTGATTAAAATAATAAAAATACTCCCCCTTTTGATGGACTTTTTGAGGTGTTTTTATTTATTTTTAATCAAAAAAGGTAATATGGTTGATTGTGGAGGAAGTGGTCCACAACCCCACATATAACCCAGGTCTATATCAGAATTTTTCTTTACAACTATAGTAAAGCTACATGTCATTGAAATAATTTAACACGCGATTAAATTGTCGGAGAAAGAAAAGACCATGATATTTTTTCAAAGTAACGCGTTCGATCTACGGCCGCTAACGACTTTTCTTTTCTTTTTTGAACGTACCAATCTACCGACTTGAGATGCAGTTCGGTTCCTATGCGGAATAGCTTTTTTTCCGTATGTGCGGAACAATCCCAACCGTGGGATGAAATTTTGAACGGTCCAGATCTAAAGAGAGAAAAGTTGCGGCTGGACTTAAAAATAAAAAAATTCTCTCTCCAGATCTGAACCGTTAGAAAATCTCATTCGACGGCTTAGATCGTGTCCCGCAGTGCGGAACAAAAAGCTGTTCCGCATAGGAGCCGGGACGCTTGAGATGTTTTCCAGAAGAGGAAAAACAATACTCCCTCACAAGTTAAATATATTAACTGATCACAATCTGAGTAAGTATAAATATTCGCATATAGTTAAAAGAAATTTAGTGTTGTTGATGCAAAACTTTAAATTAATCTCTCTCCGATAATAAAAACTTTTAAAAGAAAACGATAAATAGAAATAACACATATTTCGTTTGACAAAATAATTTGGATTTTATTTTTCCTTTTAAGGTAGAAATTTTAAAGGGAAAACCAATGCAAATATAATTCTCTAGCTCGAGTATGTTTTAACTCAGTGATGTTTCTACACAAAAACCCAGTGATGTCAACCAGTTAGCACATGGCAAGTGGAAACCAGTCCGGCTCCTATGCGGGACATGTGGAACAATCTCAGCCGTCGGATGGATGATAGTTTGAACGGTCCAGATCTGGAGAAAGAAGAGTTGCGGCTGACTTAAAAAATAAAATAAAAAACTTTTCTCTCTCCAGATCTGAGCCGTTAAAAATCTCATATGACAGCTGGAATGGTGTCCCACGTGTCCCGTACCAAAGCTGCAGGAGCCGGGAGCAGTGGAAACACGCTCAGTCTTTTTTTTCTACTAAAAGAACAAATGCGGGAAAGGCTCCATTTTTTTTTTAACTCTATGAAAGGTAGAATATTCATAGCATATGAACTGTAAAATTTATTAGATTGGGAAATGTCAAAGGATATACTGTTCTGCCCTGGAGTTAGGTGGTTTTGCAATGGAGAGATGGAATAGAATGAAAAGTGTGTACTCTCCCGTGCTCGTGGGTTCAGAACGCGATTCATAATTTTAAAATCACTCATGATCACTTATTTTATAAACGAACTCGTTATGTCAAAATCAATATCATGAGGTGATAGTAAATATTTTAACCCATTTTTATATATCAGTTAGAATTTTAGAGTTATCTTATGTGGCATTATGGTTCACAATATAACTTTAATTATGGTTCTATTTGGATTGGGTTTGGGTTTGAGACCCAAACCTAGATTTAGGTTTGGATTTTGGCGGGAGAGACTAAAAAGTGGGCGGAAAATATTCAAATTCAATTTTTTTTTCAAATAATCGGTCAATTCCAAATTTTTTTCTCAAAAAATTGAAATTTGAACATCTCCCGCCAATTTTAGAGGCCAAAATATGAATTTTTATGATTATTTGAAGAAAAAATTTGAATTTGAATATTTCCCGCCCACTTTTTAGCCTCTCCCGCCAAAACTCAAACCTATATCTTGGTTTGAGTCTCAAACCCAAACCCAATCCAAATAGACCCTATAATTATTAGGAGTACAAATTTTCTTTTTCTTTTTGAGTAAATTTGGAGTACAAAGTACCGGTTTGATTTTTTGGTTAAATTATTTCCAGAGCTACCTAATTTCTGTACCATATTATTCAGAGCTAGACCAGTTGGAGGGAAAAATTCGGCATGGGACGGATCCAATGGGTACGGTCCCACACTCCTCTCACATAAATTAAAGAGGACTCACCTAATTGACCTGCGAGACATATCCTGCAGGTGGGTCCTGTCTAAATTTATGTGAGAGGAGTGTGAGGCCAGACCCATGCCAGACTTACCCCAGTTGGAGGCACCAAACGTGTTGACAAAATTGGCATTACAAAACTCTCTAGTTTAATTGCTGTCGCCCTAATATTCCATTCACTGTCCAACATTGACCGCTACAATTCCTGACTGAATTCCTTGCTCCATAGTCAAGACCTTCAGGTTTATATTGAAATTGAATAAAGTTTCTTTGAAGTGAAATGTTTATACGAGTAAATATTTGTATTAAATAGAAACTTTTGTACTTTAATTTAGTGTAATAGATTATAACAGACTATTCAGTATATTATTTTGATAATGTCAATCGATACTAAAGTCTAATTATGACAGTAATTTTCACTAACTTCAGCTTTCATAAATTACCTCTTAAATTTCGGTAAAGGATCTTCTAGAATTTTTATTCGCTGGAAAAAAGTTTAATATTTAAGTTTTTCTCTAACGATGTCAAAGTCGTCTCAAGTCACACACGGCGTTTAGGTAAGATGTTAGGCGTCACGACTACGGCCAACATAGAAAACGGCGATTTTAATTTTAAAAAAAATATTTTGTGAGAAGGGTTCACAGGTTGGCAATTAGAATTGTTTGTCTTTTGGAAGATTTCAATGTGTAAAGAGTCAAAGGACTCTACCCTTAACTCCCTACCACCGACTCTTCCAATTGGTCAATATTACTACTCCTTTTTTCCTTTTTCTTTTTTCTTTTTTCTATTTTTTTTAAAAAAAATACTCCCTCCATTCCTTATTAATTGTCGTTTAGGAGATATATAAGTATCCAAATTAATTATCGTTTAAGGTTGTTTTATTAGTTGTCTACAATTTATTCTAATTATACCCCCATCATTTTCCTTTTTTTATGACAAAGAAGTGAGAGAGAGGGAGGGAGGGAGGGTGGGGGATAATATTGGAAGTTTAGGTAAAAATGACAACTTCCTTAATTTTCTCAAATTGTCTAAAGAGTCTTATATTTAGGAATGGAGGGAGTAATAAAAAGTCGATAGGTCAATGCTTAATAACTATTACTGCATGCAAACATCAAAGCATATGACCAGGTATTGGGAAAATTTCAATTTTAGTATAGTGCTTGTAGGTTTGTTCTCACACATCATCATATTATATTAATGTGAGTTTTTCGCTGCCCAACTGCTGATATCAGAGCGCGAGATTTCAAGACTGTGAGGAGTCAAGTTCGATTCAGTTGAGGAGTTCGAGTCATGGGAGAAGCGCATATCTTAAAAGAAGGCGCTAGACTCGTAACTGATGTGATGAAAGGAAAGAAGCATTCCATGAGCTAACATCAAGGAAGTAAACGGAGACGAAATAGTGAAGAAAACCAAGAGAATACCTAGTGTTAGGATTTTTCTATTTTGATTGTAATTTGGGAACTTGAGAAAATGGAGGATTTGTTAGAGATTTTTAAGATCCCAATAGAGATAGATTTTCTTATTTTGTTTCATATGTAATTTGGAATATTGAGAAAATGGAGGATATGTTGGAGTTTCTCCTAAATCCCACATCAGATGTGATGGAAACTAGCTAGAGAATAACTCCTTATAAATAAAGATTTCCTATGTTAGTATTATTGGTGTGTGCCGCGTTGGGCGCCACCAACTCATATGGTGAGTTTCATGAATTTGGTTTGCGAGAGAGTTTGTAATTTTGTTCTGTCCTAAAATTACACAGTGAAAGCTTTTACCCTTCGGGGTCGTGAATGTAGGTATGCGCCGTTGAGACCGAACCACGTTAAAAATATTGGTGTTTTTCGTGTTGATTTAGTTATTCTTCTTTTTATCTCCATAGTATCTGCGTGTTTGCTGACTGTAAAGTCAATTCTGCACGAACGGTCATAGGATTGGTACTATCAAACGGACCGAAAGTTCGTGGACCAGTGCGTAATCCGCACTAAATGGACTGGGTATGGACTTGAAAATAATAGTCCATTTAAATGCGGGTATTTTGAGTTGGACCTGTTTGGATCAGTACTTTGCGGACCGGACTAGTTTGCGGATTAGTCCGCAAAGTTGTAGTCTAAAAACGGACCCAGACTTTGCGGACTGAATCCGTACTCATCAGTGGATCAATCCAGTATATATAATTTCTTTTATTTTTTATATATCAACATCAAGGATTAAAAGTTTTCCAACTCAAATCTACTCAAAATCCAAATCCCCTATTCTCCCTCCCTCTCTCTCGACTCTCTTAGTCTCGTACACTCTCAATCTCTCAACTCTAGCCGGCATTCACCTCTATCCCATTTCCGTCTCTATCATCGAACAGTTCTAATCGATTCGATTAGAAATTGATTAATTGTTGATGGGTACAATAATTCAATGGGGTTTGTTACTTTGTTTGTGAACTAACACACATTAATTAGTTGCATAATTTCTATTAAAAAAATTGTTCAAGAGTTGTTGGGTATCTTTTTCTTGTAAGGAAGAGGAAGAGATCTGAAACTTGGAAAAGTGGGAAATGTAACCTAACAAAAAAAAATTACAATTCGTTTACCTTTTTCTTTAAATTTCATGCTTTTGGCGCCCTGAGGGCGATTGCCCCCGAGGGGGAAGAGCGGAGAGTACCCTAGACCAGGGAGATTGTAGCATGCCCCATGCCTGGGGAGGGAGCTTAACCTCATAAAGAGGAGAATATTATTGCCTCATTATGCGGGGAGAAGGTGTCGAACTTGGGACCTTTCAGTCTCAAGCCAAAGGCTTACCCACTGGGCCAAACCTTTTGTTGACTCCATGCTTTTTACCTAACAACTCTTGAACAATTTTTTTAATAGAAATTATGCAACTAATTAATGTGTGTTAGTTCACAAACAAAGTAACAAACCCCATTGAATTATTGTACCCATCAACAATTAATCAATTTCTAATCGAATCAATTAGAACTGTTCGATGAAAGAGACGGAAATGGGATAGAGGTGAATGCCGGCTAGAGTTGAGATATTGAGAGTGTACGAGACTAAGAGAGTCGAGAGAGAGAGAGGGAGAAGAGGGGATTTGGATTTTGAGTAGATTTGAGTTGGAAAACTTTTAATCCTTGATGTTGATATATAAAAAATAAAAGAAATTATATATATTGGATTGATCCACTGATGAGTACGGATTCAGTCCGCAAAGTCTGGGTCCGTTTTTAGACTACAACTTTGCGGACTAATCCGCAAACTAGTCCGGTCCGCAAAGTACTGATCCATACAGGTCCAACTCAAAATACCCGCATTTAAATGGACTATTATTTTCAAGTCCATACCCAGTCCATTTAGTGCGGATTACGCACTGGTCCACGAACTTTCGGTCCGTTTGATAGTACCAATCCTATGACCGTTCGTGTAGAATTGACTTTACAGTCAGCAAACACGCAGATAATATGGAGATGAAAAGAAGAATAAATTTCATGCTTAACATCTCATGACATCACACTAATTAAGTTTTATAAAATCAATTAATTGTATGTATCTTGATTTTGTCATTTACTAGCTACATGGATGCTGAGTTTAATTGGGATTTAGACTAGTATTGAGTTGCTACTTTCTTGTACTTTGATATGATGAATTTTTCATTATTGACTTTAGGTCATTTCGTAGTTTATTGGGATATAATATATTAGCTATTTTCATTTTTCATTTACTAGTAAAAAAAGTTGATAAAGTCCGTGGATTGTGTATGAACTTACCATTTTGAGGTCCGTAAAATAAAAAATGAATTAAATATGTTCTGATCTGTTTAAGGTGTGTGTGTTATGAATTTGGACCGGACTGAACTTGACCGATCCATTTGAGAGTGCTAGGTACATATAGATTCGTGGTAGTTAAAATATTCATGAAGAAACTAAAAAAAAAAAAAAAAAATAGAAGACGTAGCCTGGCCCATTAGTTACGGAGACTTCTCTTTCTTATTGTATCTCTTTAGGTAATCATAATAATGGTAGGCTTTGATCATCGAAGTTCTCTTCTCAGCCGATTAGGCATTAGTTAAGTTTAGTGACTAAGGTTGTAGTCTAAAAACGTAGAGATCTTGAATTTCAATTTACACCCTGCTTATTATGTGTTTATTTTTTTTAATTATTATTATTATTTTTTAAATGTTCTCTTGTCTTGGCTAGGCATTTATAATTCAATTAATAAATATTTTCCACATTAGACATTTCCTTTTCTTTTTATGGATAAAAAAAGTTTCGGTGGTTTCGGCTCCGGTCATCACCACGGGTCATGGCAGACTTTAGGGACTATAAGTCGTTTACAAGTGTACTTACAGGCCACCCACCAACACAGCCCTCACGTCGACAGCAGAAATTGAACACTTAACTTTTATAAAGACGTGTCAAATATTTATCAATTGAGCCAACTTGTGCTGGTAGACATTTCCATATGAACACATATTTTTCTTTCATGTTAATAGGGAGCGAGGGAACCAGGCCTTAAGGTAGTATCGCTATGAGAATGATATTATGAGCCCTTTTAAATTTGGGCCAGGGCCTCTCTACCCACCTAGTAAAATTCCAATAATAAGAGGCCGATTGAATGGACCACACGTACATTTATTAGGACCACGCTCTAACGTAGTGCCCCTGTGATGATAAACAGGCTCACTGGAAAACTGGAAGTGGAGATACATCCAAAATAATATCTAACGCAGCAGCAGCATTACGCATTTGGTTTTATGTCGGTGGGTCCACTTCGTCGGAACTTGTGGCTCAGAATGCATTGTGTCATGGCATAGTAGAGAGAGAAAAAAATATTTTTCGACTCTGATTAATAATTATCTTCAATAATAAATTCTAAATCATAGGTTAATGTGTGAGGATATGAATCAAGTTCATGTCAAAAAAATTAGTTTGTGGGAGAGGAATCTCTTTGGGTTCAATTAGATTAGAAGTTCCCATGTTGTTGGAGTTTCATCATTTCCAAGTTAGGTATTGTCCGAAAGATTGGTTCCATGATTGAGGGATGCTGGTAGAGACGAACTCAGGACTTTTAGGTTGGGGCAAAAAACTATATGCTGCACAAAATATTGGGGAGGGGGAGATTTGATCAAATAGTCTGAAATACATATAAAATTTACTATATCTATTAGTATTTTTAAAAATTTCGGAGGCGACTGCTCCACCCGACACTGTCTTCGTCACTGGATGGTGGACAGAAGGTAGAGATTCTTTCAACTTTTCTTTTTTCTCATGCACGCTGCCTTAAAACTTACACTAGAAATTTGTTCAAGAAAGAGGAAAAGGGAGAGGTTCATCTGGTCCTCTTCTTGTATGTCTGGAGAAGAGGCAGGAGGGAGCACTATTCACTAGAGAGGAAAGTAAAATAGACAAGTGCAGTTAATATTATACTTTTAACTTAAAATAATAAACTTTCGATTTGATATCCTACTTCAATAATAATAAATATAGTTTTTTTTTTTTTTAAATGATCCTAAGACAAATCAAACCACATTTTTATGGCAAAAAATCCTCTATCCCCGTTCCTCTCCCCATCCCTATCCCCAGCCAATCACAATTTACCATGTGCATATATAATTGAAAAAAATGTTTATATAGTAAATTCTGATTAATTGGGGACAGAAATGGATGGGGACAGGAATGAGGATAGAGGATTTTCACCCCATTTTGTCATTTTTACGCTTACCCTTCAAATAAGGAACCTATAAAGTGAACACAAGAAACAAGGAGTGAAGGCTACACATTATCGTCCCGACTTCTACTTCTGTTACTGATGGTTTCAATATCGTGATTTTGTGCGTTATATTATGTCTGGTATCTGAGCTATACATGATATTAGGTTAAGCACTTAATTGGCAATTTATAGTCATCCTTTTTCTTATTGTCTTTAATGTTACACTACTATCTCGACCTTGCAAACTCTGCCTTATGAGAAAAAGAAAAAAAACTCTAGTTTTCTTTTTTAATTTCTTTGTGTATGTACAAAAAATACCATTTGAATAGTTCCGGAAAACATAAGACAAAAAATACCAATCGCATTCTAGCAATCTGAACCGACTCACTGAAATTGGTAAAAAAAATAAGTTGTTGGCTGAAATAAGGAAGAAAAAACCTGGCATAAAAGAATAAGCGTACCTCTTTGAGCATGTGACAGATTGGGGAAAAATAAGTAGGCATTCTGACTTCACTTGCCTCTACTTTTCATGGCAAGCATACAAGTATAGTTTAGTGGGATTTACTTCTAAAGAACGGAACTCTTCTTTTTTTCATCTCCCTTCGACGTCTCTTAACCTGATGAGCTCAGTTGACTCTATACATGTATTTTTTTTAAATCTTATCTACTTGTTCTCCACTATAAATAAAAAATTTGTAAGTCCTATATCATCTTAATATTGAGGAAGAACAAGAATACTTTTAAGTTATGTAATTTTTTTTTAAAAAAAAATGTTAATATTTGGACTAACGAATATTTAATAAAATTTTATTCTTTTTTCTAACCACTATTTCAAGTTTTAAGAAGTAATTTGTAGGGACATATTGTTCTTTTAGCTTTGACTCTTATTATTTTTAAGAATTTATTAATCTGTATAAAAATTTAAATGTTAACATTATTTTGTGATAAAAGTGTATATCCTTTAATTTTATTTATTTTTGGTTGCTGAATTATTATTATTTGGATCTAGATCTTTGCCACCTAGGGAGATACATATTACTGTATTTAATTGGATTCGTAGTTGCCCCATACCTGTTCTATATCATGTCATGTGGGGGATCATGTCCTCCTGCGAACAGCCTTCTCCAAACTTGGCCCAAAAAAATTAAAAAACAGGCATCTTCTGACTGACAAAAAAAAAAAAAGGGTCTAAAAATCTTTTGTCTCCATTCCCTATTCTCACTAATAAAAAATTGATATATGTTAATTTTTTATTTAAAAATTTATAACCTAAAAGAGATAGTTGTATCCGTAAAAAAAATGAATACGTGACACAAAACAAGGGACGCAGAATGTAAACATTCTCTTCTTTTCTTTTTTATTTTCTTTTTGCATTTATCTGAATATTAAATCGATTAATTTGAAAATTCTACTTTTTTTTTTTATGGATAATTTGAAAATGGAAAATTCTGATATGGACCGGGCCCATGTGGACCATGTGTTCCAGATTTGGCCACATCCCTACAAAATGAGGAGAGAGAAGAAAATGCAGTGATGTGGCCAAATCTGAACCGCATAGTCCAGTAGACCCGATCCATATCAGAAGTGTTCATTGAATATTCTACTTAGCAACCATGTGCTAGACATTGACTTGTTGAAATTCAAGTAAGACAGCTATAACCAACTGTTCTAAGTTCTAACAAAGATAAATTGGAAAACTATTAGATTCATGTCCTATACTGCTACAAAAATTCCTCTAACTATTTAATATTACAACGTTATAACTCAATCAATCTTCCTTAAACAAGAGAGTATGTTGTAGTAATTTAATTTCTGTGTTTTGAAAAAAAATAAAAATACATCATTACCATTTATAACTTTATAACTAATACATGATATCAGGATTTCCATAATTAATTTCAATGAAAAAGAAACCTAATTGAATAACAATTTCGTGTAAAAGAATTTATAATTTTTTTCATCATAACATCTCTACTTCTTTTCCTTATATGTTATTTTTAAGATTCTTGTCAAACATTTCTCTTATTATATAGAGAAATGTGAGAAAATGACCTTTGATAATAAACTAAATTAATTATGAGTAAAATGGTAAAAATATTTGTTGTCTTTTTTCTTTAATATGAGGTCATGTGTTCGATACCCTCCCCGTGCAATGGGGCAAGCTTTAATTGTCTCCCTTTTTAGGGCTATCTTCTCCTCTTGTGAGGCGCTTCTCTCTCCCCTTATGGAGCAATCGCCTATGCGGGCTTAAAAAAAAACTATTTAAAAATGCATGTATTAAGAACTATTGTAGTATTTGATATGCCTGATATTTTTTGGTCTAAAGTCATGTATTAAGATAACGCTATCCTTTAGTGCAAGAATTAGGGATATTATTATTGAAATACATGACATTAGAAAAATTCGTTTTTTTTAAAAAACCCTAGAGAACTTTCTTTCTATTTTGCCTCTGTTGAGGCTTAGACTATGTCGGACTATCTCCCTAAAATTTTAGGGTTCTCTCTGTTGCTATTGCGTGAGTTTTCTAACCGAACGATGGACACTATCGTCGGCCTTATTATTTATACCCTGATGTCGCCAATTTTTTATGATTATGATGCATCGAAACTTGGGGGCAGGGGACTGAAGCACACTTATGTTTGTTTCTGGACACAATTGGAAAGAAAATGTCTTGATTTTTGGCTGTTCGGAAAATGAAGTATGGTTGTGTAAACTGAGATTGGAGTTCAAAGACGATAAGAAGTTGAGGCCACTGGCAATGATGTCCAGCTGGCATCATGTCTTGGGTTGTGGACTAGAGATTTGCAAGTCGTCGAAGACTGTGTGGTTGTTGGGCTCCGGCTGATTTGGCTGTGCGTCTGAAACCTCGTCGATGGAGGAGAAGTCGGGCGTTGATGTTTGTGGATTTTCGGTAGCGGGTTGCAGATAGGAGGTTTGGGGTGGGTCGGGCTGTGGAGAAGAGGATTGGAGTTGGCTAGATTATGGTGGGTTGGGTCTCAGACCAGTGTTTGGGTCAGGCGGACTGTCATCAGTCCAGAGGGGCGGGCAAATGAGTTGGATGCTTTCGGACCAGATTGTCGGGCCATGTTTTTTATACTATGAGCATGGTTCAATATATTCTACTTAATGGGTTGTTTGCAATTTCTTTAGCTGTGCTGTTTTAGGTCTTTTTGGCTGGGATGCTTGAGACTGTGACACTGGTTTTGGATGAAAACATGGACCAGATGCAAACTCCCCAATTTGGAAGTTAAAAATTGACAACGATGACGATGCGGAGGTCGCATATCGGCCCGCCTGGGCCCATGAGTTGTCTGCTCTAGAATTATCCGGGACTTAGCAACTCCTACACAATTTAAGTCTTAGTGCGCCTCAAAATAGCTCACATTTCTAGTAGTTTTTTTTTTTTTTATAATAAAGTCTTTTGTAGACTTCATGATCAATATCATAGTAGTATTAGTTTTAAATTAGGATTTACTTTAAGTTTCTATGTAAGCAAACAATGGGGGCGACGGTCTCAAATTTGGAGAAGCATATCTCACTGAAGAGATTTGTTGCAACATGGTTTCGAATGGATGATAGGGAGCGAACGTTCTGTTCGTATATGGTGTGGTCGTTGGCTAACTGTCTAACACAATTTTCAGCTGATCTCCCCTCATAATTTTATTTGTTATGAAAGTTTACAGACAAGAACTCTTACAATTGTGGAAAACATCTTGTTTGAACGTGACTCCGGGTTTGTGCTTTTGGTTATAGAGTCTGTTTGTAAGGGTATAATAATACGTATCTTATGGATTATGTTCATTATAATTTTCTATGCCCACTAGTCAAGTATTGTTCTGGCTCACTTGTTGGCTGAATATCTTCTAAGGCTTACCGCCTCATTTCAAAGGGCAGAGAATCCTTTGGAATTTCACCTCCCTCATGTAATTTCTGATATCAATTAATGATATTCATTTTCCTTCAACAACAAAAAAGAAAGAAAAATTCGTTTTTTTTGGTAAATAAAAGTTTGGGTGGGTTCGGCCTCCGGTCACTACCATGGGTCAGAGCAGACCCTAGGGACCATAGGTCACTTACAAGGTTACTACAGATCACCCATCAACATAGCCCTCACATCGGCAGCGAAAATTGAACACTTGATATTTATAAAGACGTGTCAAATCCTTACAAAATAAACTTATTCAACTTAACTAAATAAATCAAATTTTATTTTTGCCACTTTTGTTACTATATACATCTTACTACTATTTATCCCTGTGAAGTCAACCGTCGACCCTACTCCATTATTGTAAAGTCCATTAAACATGCCAAGTATAACAACCCGGCTACGACCGTGCATAACATTTGGTTATGGTTAAATCAAGAATTTTACGGCTGCGTTATTTTGAAATTGTAGAGTTAATTTTTTTTTAAAAGTATTTTACTCAAATAAATCAGTCGTCAGATTCTTAATTTAACGGCCAAAAAAAACTTCACACGGTGCTAAATATTTTAGTGTTCTCTATAACCGATTTGTAACGGTAAGAAATACAATCATACAATTTATTAAATCCCTAATAATTAGAGTTATGAACGAATATAAATATGAGAGATAATTAACATTTGATAATAAATGCACATAGTTACTGTTTTCATAATACAACTAAACAGAAAAAATTTGAGATTTATTTAATATTTGTCAATAAATGTTCAAAATAGCTGCTTACATAATAAACTAAAATAGTTATACCATCACGTTTGTTACTGAGTAATTGTATCTAATCAAAGTCAAGAAGTATAAGATAAAATAAAGTAGGTCCAATGATTATTTTGATTTATATTCACATTACCACGATTCTTTCATTAAGAACTTAGAATTTGGTTAATTTTTATATCCAGAACTTTATGTTTGGAGGACTTTCAAGATTTGGACTGACCACAAGTATTTTGTGCATAAGGTATTGTATATCAGAATTAGCCTGAATAATTTATTTATTTATTTATTTATTAAAAGAGTGAACATATTTATTATAAAAAATTAAATAATTCAAAAAGCGGAAAAAGGATTAAAACTAATGACGCCTCACCCTGGTCAAACATGAATAATTAAACATGGATAAACCTGAGATCTCCCATCATTCTGCATATATAAAATCCCTCCTCCCCCTCGTTTCTTTACCTCACAATACTCCAAAAAAAACTACACACAAAAATGCATATCCCAAGTAGTAGTAGTAGTAGCAAAGCTCAAATCCTCCCAACTCTCCTAGCCTTCTCTGCTCTTACTCTCTTCGCTCTGTTTTCCTTTCCTAACTTCTTTCTAAAACTCTCCGAAACCTCAGTCTCAGAGGTTTCATTACAGCATATACATGTCCAAAAACACATCCAACTAGTCCAACTCGCCCACTCAACATGCCAAGACACACTCTACCCAGACCTTTGCGTTTCTACTATCTCCACTTTCCCAGATCTCCACAAAAAATCACTCCCCGACATTATCTCCGCCATTATTAACACCACCGTCGCCGAAGTACGAGACTCCGCTTCAAATTGCACTCACATTAGAAAAAAACTCAAAAATCTCGACCCCCTCGATAAACGTGCACTCGAAGATTGCCTCGAACTCCTCTCCGACACCGTTTTGGAGCTCAAATCCGCCATGTCCGATCTCTCATCCATCAAATCTTCCGTCAAACATTATAAAGACCTTCAAACGTTGTTCAGTGCCGCCATGACGAACCAAAATACTTGTCTCGACGGATTCGCTTATAGCAAGAAAAACGTACGACGTTACATCGAACGTCGCCTTCGGAAAATCTCTCGACACGTCAGCAATTCGTTAGCCTTGCTCAAGAAAGTAAAGAAGAAGAAAAAGCATTCTCCGTCTAATTCGGGAAAAGAGTCCGAAGTTTTCGCGGAATACGGGTCGGTGGAAAACGGGTTTCCGAAGTGGTTAAAAAGGAGAGACAGGGCTTTATTACAGGCCCCGGTGAATCGGACGAGAATTGATGTTACTGTGGCTAAGGATGGGAGTGGGAATTTTAGTACAATTAATGAGGCATTACAAGCAGCTCCGAATAATAGTGATAGTAGATTTGTAATATATATAAAGACGGGGGCTTATTATGAATATATTGAAGTTGAAAGGAGGAAGAGGATGATTATGTTTTTGGGAGATGGGATTGGAAGGACTCTGATCAAAGGTAACCGGAGTGTCGTTGATGGATGGACCACTTTCCGTTCTTCTACCGTCGGTAAGCTCAATCTATCCATATCCTTAATTTACTCTCTCTCTCTCTCTCTCTCTCTCTCTCTCTCTATATATATATATAATTCAAGCGCTACCGTTATGTACCACGCTAACTACTTTAATTGGCAAATGTTATGATTATGAGTCTTACAAAAAATAGGAGGAGAAGGTGAGATATATAAATTTTTTGATATAAAACATGCCCACATGAATCTCGTATTTTGTAATTAGTTAAATAATTATAAAATTATCTATCACATTATTTTACAATTATGTAAGTAATTATGAACCATAATGTCAAATAAATCTGGTACATATTAAAATTATCCGTGAGATATATGGCATCTTCAATCATTCTGACCTTATTCATTACTCATTATGTACTCCATAAGTGAAGCCTCAATCTACATGTATAGTTATCTAATTATGTGATTGGGAGTCAAACTTGAACCGATATCAATGAATCGGTCCATCTCCTATTCTTCGAGATAGGAATGTACGGGGAATAATTTTGATATGTATCTGGTCTATCACTTGGTCATGGACTATTTAGTTCAGAATTAGCTACATCACAGTTTTGATTAAAATAATAAAAATATGTGGGGCCTTATGAGAATTTTTTTTTAATTAAAAAAGGTGATGTGATTAATTCTGAACCAAATGGTCTATAACTAAGTGGTAGGCCAGGTCTATATCAAAATTTTGCGTGTACGAGCCACCCGTTAGACTTTTGTTTTACTTTAGAGTAGTTGCTACTATTCCTTACTCTACTTGATTTGACTCGTAGCACTTGTAGATAGATCTGTTAATTGGACTAAAGAATTCAGATCCAAACTCAAATTTATAAGACCCAATTTAGGTCTAGATAGATTTTTTATATTCAGATTTTGATTTAGTCTGAACTTATATGTGTAGGATCTAAGTTAAATATGAGACCTAGAGTAACGAATTTAAATTATAATTGTATACATTCAAAAGATCAAAAGACCCAATTAAGATTATTTTTTATTTTGTTTTTATAAGAACACAAGGATATGATGCTAGTGTTAATGTACAAAGCATATCTTTTTCACAAAATATTTCTCTAATAATCATTATTTATTTTATTTAAAACAATATTAACGTTTTGATTGATAAAATTGAGTAACAACAAAATTATAAGTAAGATTAATGAGCGGACCCAAATTAGTTTCAAGACTCAATGTGGTTGAGTGCGGATTCTAGTTGAAAATATCTAAACACAATCCAATGGAAATCCAACTTGGGTGTCAATTTAGTGGGTATGAGTCTGGACCCAATATTTTAAACTCAATAGGCTCAATTAACAGCCTACTTGCGGTACTCCCGCTATTTTGTCCTGAATTTTTTTAGTCAAGAGGTGCTAGGCGGAAATTACATAGTTTTATGATCCAGCAGAAAAAAAAAACGATCCAACAAAATTCAGGACTAAAAACAAATGCACGGCCACATTGTGGCATACTTCTGCTACTTATTCTTCAATAGATTATCAAAATTTTGTTTTTGGATTAGAGTATTTTCTAGTTCTAGAATAAAACGTATAGGCAGCGGTAAAGTAATAGAGAAAATGACCATTAATTATTTATTCTTTGTCATAAAATGTTTTTTTTTTTTCAAATATTTTTATCCCAATTAGGATCTGAAAAAGTGAGTAGAATGAAAATAATTTTGAGATAAAAATAATTGGGAAAAATTTGTGACTAAATAGTCAGTTTCTCTAAAGTTATAATTCAATTTTGATTAGAAGTATTTTTTTGCTAGGTGCCCTTTAGGCGATAAATAGTGGTTTGAATAAAATTAGAGCCCTCCAATGAAAAATGAAAAAAGAAAAAATGTAAAGAAATGTGATAGGTTAGAAATCTGTCGGCGCAAGCTGTTTTGCAGCAGCCCTGATTCTATGTGAAACAATATATTTTTTGCACATACGAATCACATATTCTGCAGAATAAGTGTATTGAATCAGGATATACATTTAATTTTAAATCAATTTTGACCGTCAGAATTTGAATATGACGACCGAGAATAACATTTTTAACTTGAGGCGCTGCGGTTCATTTTTAACTTGAGGCGCTGCGGTTTTGCAGAGTTGCCCATTACGCTTGCTTATACCACTATAGCTTGTGACATTAAAGAACACTAATTAGCTGTAACGGTCCGTAAGTATATATGGCGTCGCTGGATAGTAAATGCACTATCTGCAGTCAGCGTGAGTATTTATGAGAATAAGATTTTGTGCCCGAGTAGATAGGATTAGCCGATTAGGGATCTAGCTATAGTATAGGACTGACTGTAATTATTTAATATGTATTCTTTTTTTATAAATACGTGTCCTAAATTATATAAGATTTGTATTATGCAATATGTATTATAAAATCACAATATGCGTTTGTTTAAAAAAAAAAATTGACCATAAAAAATTTTATTCGTCAACCAAAAAATATTCAGTATATATTAAATTTTTTGTGATTGGTGTTTAAGTTATTATGAAGGGAGATCCATATTCAAATAGAGGTTTTAAAATTTTAGTACGATGTCAACATTGGATGGTTGTGGAGTGATAAAGTATTTCTAAACCAACATGGGGGATGTTAAACAATTTTTTTGTTACTAGGTATGTTTTGGACATCCTCGACAGTCGAACTTCATCTCGGGGAGTGTTTTTTTAACTCGGTAAACCGTCATGGATTCCCAAATGTTGTTAGGGTTAGGGAAAAGCCATTCCGACTCTTATGCAGAACAGGAAAAATTTCGTATCGTGCGGAACAATTTGGGTCGTCGAATAATAAATTTGAACGGTTTAAATTTGGAGAGAGAAAAGTTATTGTTGAATTTAGAAAAAAAAATTTCTCTCTAAATCTGGACCGTTAAAACTATTATTTGACGGTTCAGATTATTTTGCACGATGTGAAATTTTTCATGTTCTGCATAAGAGGCGGACTAGGGAAAAGCATATCATGTGGAAAACAATAATCAAACATTGATTTTTGCGTCTCTGTCACTTGCTAGGCTCAAAATCTTTGAAAAATCTTGTGAAGACGATAATGTTAACAGTAACCCAAAAAATGTATATTTTTTGGGTGTTTCATTTTATAAATATGTGTACTTTTTTATTAATATTTGATTTATAACATGTAACAAATATTTAATAAAAAATTTGGATTATTAAACTGCTAAAAAATATTTCTTATGAAATTCAATAAAAATAGTCGAATCGCAAAAAGTGAATAAGAAGTGGAGTTTGCATGTACATTGTACATAGGAGCCAAAATTGGATGATTACTATAAAAGATATTCCCTCTCAAGTTATTTTCGTGAATCATTAAATGGACCCCAAGGCGCACTTACGAGATTTATAACACAGGTTATGAACTTAATAATTGTGATGAGTAAATAGCTCAATGAGAAAGTGATACGTTTGAATTCAAAATTTGTTAATTCAATTTAGTTTTATTAAGTAAATTACTGCCCCCTTGTGATTTAATAAGGAATGTCCATTGTATTTTTATTTCTCCATTATAATGAGAGTATGCCCCCGTCAGTTGACCGAATCACGTAAATCATTGTGTCTCATTTACTGTTTTCCTTGTTGATATTTGCTTGTGAACTAGAATTGGAGAAGATTAATTTCCTAACACACCAAGCGTGTCCTAAGGGATGGCGGAACCGTGTCATAGGATACTATGTCGGACATTGGTTTTTTTACCAGAAAATGTCTCTCAACGTGTTCATAGTCGTTTTTTTTTAAATATATATTTTTCTGATAAATTGTGTTTATCTGAAAAAATTTGCAGCTGTGGTCGGACCTGGATTTATAGCCAGAGGAATCACATTCGAAAACTATGCTGGTCCTAGCAAACACCAAGCAGTGGCACTAAGGAGTGGTTCAGACCTCTCCGCCTTTTATAACTGCAGCTTTGTTGCCTACCAAGATACACTTTACGTACATTCTCTACGTCAATTTTATCGCAATTGTGATGTTTACGGAACAGTTGATTTCATCTTTGGTAATGCTGCCGTTGTTTTCCAAAACTGCAATTTATATGCTCGAAGACCAGATCCGAACCAACGCAACATTTTCACAGCTCAAGGAAGAGAAGATCCTAATCAAAACACAGGCATTTCAATTATGAACAGCAAAATTGCCGCGGGTTCTGATTTGATTCCTGTTCAATCGTCATTTCGGAATTATCTTGGACGTCCCTGGAGAGAGTATTCGAGGACTGTTATTCTTTATTCGAACATTGGCGACTTGATCGCGCCTGCTGGTTGGTTGGAATGGAACGGTACTTTTGCATTGAGTACTCTTTACTACGGTGAGTATATGAATAGAGGTCCGGGTTCAAATACCAGTGGTAGGGTAAATTGGCCTGGTTATAGAGTTATTAATAGCTCGACCGAAGCAAGTCAGTTTACCGTGGCCAATTTTATACAAGGGACGGAATGGTTGCCGGCTACGGAAGTCCCATTTTATCCCAATTTAACTGCCACTTGAACTTCGTTTTGTTATATGGGGTAGGCAACCAACATTTAATTGTTGTAGTAATTTGTAATCAAATTAAGCTCAAGTGTGGAAATTCTCTGTTTCCATTCTAATTGTACCCATTATTTGGATTGTATCTTATATTGAGATTCTGATCTCTCTCTCAAACTCAACTAGATTTTAAATGATTCAATACTTCAATTTTCATTTTTAGATTCATTCCAAATAGAGTTTGAGTTTCAAACTCAATCCAAATACGCTCTTAGATATTTGCAGAATATTCAATTCTATACGGTAAATTTGTTTGTTTTTCTTTTTTTTCGGACTTAGAAACTGGAACACGAATATTTTCAAATTTTGGTAAAGCTAATATGAGCTTGAACATATGACTCCGTTTTATCATCAACAGTTGCTTATAAAATGTCAAGTTAATTGGTTAAACTAATTCTGCTTCACTGACATATTGCTGCGACATTAATGGCGTAATACTGCTCTTTTTTATTTCTTATTTTGGGGTCTTTGAGTTATTATTAGTAGTTGTAGAAAACACGTGCTCTTTGCTGGCGACCATTATGGTATCAGACAAGAAGAAATGGGTGAAAATCCTCTCTTTCCCTATTCTTTTTTTATATATGTCCCTAATAAATCAGAATTTACTATATAAATATTTTTTCAAATTATATATATAGGGTGAATTGTGATTGGTTAGAGAGAAATAAGAAAAGAAATGGGGATAGAGGATTTTTTGCCGAAGAAATGCCATGCAAAAATGAAAAAGATAGGTAGTAAAAGCTGCATCATGGGCCACGAGACCCAGTAGGAAAGACGTGGTGGATCATGATGAAACATGCGGATGAAATAGACTACTTTGTCGGTTGGAATTTCTATACAGAAATTTAAAAAACGGAGAGGGGGAGAGGGTATTTGAAATCATGAAACAGAGGTGATATTCAAATTTATAACTTTTACATTACAATGTCTCAACTTTAACCAGTAGAGCAATGTTTTATAGACTAATAAAAAGTATGTTATAAATTCAATCTATATCTTTACACATTGACTTTTTTTATTTTCAGGATTTACCATTACAAATAAATAATTGAGTATCAATTTCATTGGTATATTTGTATTCGGATACAACTCGATTAATTGAGTAAATATGTGTAAGATAAAATTGATAATGTAATATAAATCACTTTTAGCCTCCCGAGGCACTGGCTAGCTGGCAAACCTGAAATGATGTGGGTTTAGCGACACCGGCAACGCAGATTCGAATGCCGTATGAGGTTGATATTTGGTTGGCTCTCTCCCCTAAGTTAGGCCAACCATTCGTGCAAATCCTGCAATTTAAATCCCACTCGTCTAAGAGGCCTCGGGTTGGGGTGGGGGTAAAAAAAAAAATCATTTTTTGGGTGGGCAAATCATTGAGATAAAAAAAATGAGACCAGCTGAAAAGAATTCGAGTATCATAATTATCAATTTCTTCTCTTATTTTTTGGGTGGAAATGTGCTTTGTTTTGGTCCAAAGGTGCACATATATATATTTGGAGAGTGGCTTTGCTTTTTGGACTTGTATTGGAGTAAATGGGCTCTAACCAACAATTTAGGAATTATTGCAGGCCAGATTTATTTGGATCAATCCAACAATTTAGGGCCTCGGGGTATTATGATGTTCATTTGAAGGACATTGACCATTGAAACGACTAGCCCCAATATACATTATCAACCTCCAGAGTCCAGATCATAATCCAGCTCGAATCAAATTCCACTCCAATATATGTAAAGAGAATACAAAAATAAAAAGTGTGAATGTGAATGTGATTTTCTTTTCTTTTTAATTTATTAACAAGAAAAGTCATAATGCTATCAAATAGTACCCACAACGTAAATCTTGCAGTACCTTCATTATTTAATATAAATTTTTTAGAATATTTAGCGAAAATTGAGATTTAAAATATCAACAATACTCTATTAAATAGAATTAATGTTATACAAGATATATTTAAAAGAGTAATATTAATATTTTGATTAACAAAATACCTTACTTTTACTCCCTACTGCGTCTTCAAACATTTGTTGTAGAAGGAAGGGGACTTGCCTTGAGATCCTCTCCCGCCTTAACAACCCGGGTATGGATTACTCCAATTTGGAAGCTGTGTTTGACTTAGCTAAAGCGATCATTCACTCATTTGTTTTAGTTAATGTTTTCTTTGTTAAGCACCCTGGTAACCAAGTGCCTCATTGTCTTACTCAACAAGGGCATTACTTTCCCTTCATGTTATGAGATCGTTACTTCCCACTCCTGTAATAGCTGCAATATCATAGGATTGTTTTTTGATTTAATAAAGTGCACCCATTTGAATTTTAAAAAAAAAATACCTTACTTTTTTATTTTTTTTTCATTTTTGATAAATACCCTGAAAGTTAACTAACAAAGAGAGTATAAAACAATAGAAACTTACAAGAAAGTAACACGTAATAAACAAGTTCTATGCAACAAGCTCATGTTGTTGGTGAAGTTTTAACCGGAGTTGGGATAGAGAGTTTCACGCATTCCCGCTCAACCTTCTCCAATTGACAATGTGACTAATTTATGACCTTCATTTGTAAGCGCAAAAAATCACTTTTGTTCATTTTCTTCAAAATGATTGATCTACAACTTCAAGGGCCTTTATTTTTCGTCTTACAGTAAGGTAAGTGAATGATTTAAATCGCAAGATATACTATAATTGTGTCCATCTAATTTATGTATACTAATAACTTAGAATGAGTTGACTTCGGCACTTGATAGAAATCGAACTCTTACCATCTAATCGAAGACAAGACTAACACAACACTACCTTTGATGGTTTGGTCAGTTTAGCTCGAGTGAGCGTCCTTGTCTTCAAGTTCCTATATACTTTTGCTATCAAATATAGGCTGGCATTTTACTGCTTTTCCAATTTTCCTTAAAATATGTCCTTAGCTCATCCATGGAAAAATTTGTCAATAAAGTTGGAAATGTCAGTTAATAATGGTAAGGTCTATAGGTATAGGAAAATTGCAAATCAATCAAAGTTCTGCCCTTTTGCATGTGAGAAAGAGTAGTGATTTCAGAAAGAGCACATGATAAATAACATGAAGATGCCACAAGAACAAACATGCCTTCTCATGTCTACTCTGGACCCTCCTTTCCCTCACTTGCTCTCCAATACCTCCGGTTCTTCAAGCTGATCTAGTGTGAACAATTATTTTTCTGCACATGCGAGTGAACATTCATTCGACTGTTAATTTTTTATTTAATGATTAAAACTACTTATTTTTCGTTACATTTATATTGTGTGTTCATTTTTTATGTCAAACTCAAATATTTTCAACAAGATAACAAAGTTACTAGTCTAATTTTAGGGTACATGCCTATATCCATTTCTGTAAACTTTATGCCTCACATTTCAAGTCTTGACCGTGAGAAGTATATATTGAGTTAACACTTTTGACCTCTCTCTGAACTCAAGATTCAAACCCTTAGCCCTTAACCCATTGGCTCTTCTTGTTTGCCTTTATCCGACAACAGCCTTCATCTTCTTCACCACGGCTCCAGTGCGGGAAAAGTTCCGCACGTACTAAACTTTTCTCGTTCGTTAAATTAAAATTTTGACGTATTAAAATTGATTTAAAAAAACATATATTTTGATTTTCTGAATACTTGTTCGGGCGAACACCTATTTTTAAAGCTAAAAACACATTTTTTTAAAGTATTCTGTGCATACTGAAAAAATCATGTTCCGCATAAGAGCTAGCCGGACTGCATCTTCTTACTGCATTCCTTACTAACATTTGACTGTAATTCTTTCAATGTTTGACTGTAATTTTTAATATTTTGTTAACCCTTCTTCCGAAGAAATGGGAATATACTTCCATTTGCAACTGACAACAAGGAAAAAAAAAAATAATGCATCCATTTTCTTAACACCTCTCATTGACCGCATATATTGGACTATACTAAATACTTGTTTAGGACCATTTTTTATTTGGAATGACGAAACAAGCAATTAAAAACCCAGATTCATAAGTATCATAGCCAAAGTAACTAGAGATTGAATCAGTTCAATAAATCTGATTTGAACTCTTATACAAATAAATTCAATTTTGACTTCATTTATAATAAATAAAATCATATCTGCTAACGAGAAAAATCTGAATTTATTAATATGAAAGATGAGACTGGATATATTGGATTGGTTCCACTTCCTATCCATGTTTCTCATAGCCGAACGGGGAACGGCAGTGGCAAATGTAAATCATTATCATTGTAGTTACGTGATCCCCTAAAGCATAAAATTTTGTTAGTAAATAGGGGTATATTTTTTTACTCTATTTAAATAATAAATTTATAAATAATTTCACACAAATATGATGAATTTATAAGTATCTCACTTCGCTCAAGTCCTAAATCCGCCAATGCGAATGGGATGGTGACCTTTTAAAAATCTCCTTAAAATTGGGGGAGAAAAAAAAAGAAAAAAAAATCCTCCTTAAAAAGATATGAAGTGAAACGGGAACTTCCACGTGAAGGTGGGACATTGGTAACAAAAGTAGTCCGCTAGCCCCCACTGTACTTCCCACAGTCATAAACATCCGGAATCGACCTCGTGGAGAATCAGGTCGCATTTCATACCTCGTTTGGTACCAAGTCTAATTGAATTAAGTATCAATTAAGATTTTTTTTCATTTTAATTTTAAACTAATTCCAAATTTAAATTAATTTTTTTAATGATTTAATACCACTATTTCATTCAAATGCTCAATTTAAAAGGTCTTTGAGTTTTATTTTGAGTTTCAAAATCAAACAATCTTAGTTTACCTTATAATTACTACTGCAGCTAGCATATAGAAATTAATGTGTTCATTCATCTAAAAATCACTGACAACATTGATCAAATTTGCCGTAATTTTTTATGGGGCTCCTCTTCTGATAGGAAAAAAATTACACCTCATTTCTTGAAATAAAGTATGTTAACATCTGCTAGTGGTGGGTTACAACTTAAAAATGCTAAGTTGCATAATTTAGCTCTCCTTGATGGGTTAGCTTGGAGATGCTTCTTTGCTAATAAAAATGATCTTTGGACTGTCACTATTATAGCTAAATTCATTCATAACAAAGATTTAAACAACCTTAACCCTCACTATGCACCTTCGCCTATCTGGCAAAGTATCCTAGCTGGATGGGACATTTGTAAAAATCCCATTAAGTGGAAAGTGGGGGAATGGTAAATCAATCTCAGTCTATTATGATAACTGGTCCCTTTTTGGAGATCCTCCGGTCTAATTTCATAGGACCTCTTAACAAAATGGATGTTACTCTTACTGTTAATGACACTATTAAAAATAACTCAATCTGTACTAATGACCTCTCCTTCCCCTGCTCCTATTCCTTTGATAAGATTATCAAATCCACAACCATTCCTCTTTCTGGCAGGAATAGTAACTATACTGATCATCCAACCTGGTCTCTTACAGAAACTAATTCCTTCACTGTTGCTTCTGTTTATAAACATCTTCAGGATTCTCATCTGATTAGCACCCCTACTAACTGGAACTGGATCTGAAAAATTGCAACCCTACCTAAAATTAGATTCTTCTTGTGGCTCTGCTGCAAAGATAGACTTCCTCATGCTCCCTTACATCATAAAAGAAATATACTTGGCTCTAATCTTTGTGGTATCTGCCATTCATATATAGAAAATACTGAGCATATTCTTCGTCATTGCACTCAAGCTAGGAAATTTTGGAGTTGTCTGTCTAAGCTTTTGGATGTCAATATTATTCACATGCTTTTCTATCCTTCTTCTCTCAATGCTTGGCTTAAAAGCTAATAGCACTTCAACACTTAGTCGCCACACAAGAATACCTTGGGCTACTACTTTCACATTTGCTTGTTGGGGATTATGGCTAAATCGTAACACTATTATCTTTAGTAAGAATACAGCCTTATACAGTTGCGTCCATATCATCAATAGAAGTATAGAATTTGTTTATGCTAACAATGCTTTCTATAAGACACTTACTATCTTTACACTTTAATATCAAATGGAATCCACCATTGGTCCCCTTTTTCATGCTTAACACTGATGGTGCATGTTGCAACAACTCTGGACGAGGGGGAGCAGGAGGAATTATCAGGAATCCTAAAGGGGACTAGATCTCTGGGTTCAGTTTGCAAATTCCTCAAACTACTTTCAATGAAGTTGAGCTGATAGCACTTCGATTTGGGCTAATTTTAGCCAAAATGAAGGAATCACTCACCTCCACATTGGAGTAGACTCCAAACTTGTTTTGGATATGCTTATCACTAATGCTAATCTTAAATTTACTAACTTAATACTTGAATGCAGATCTCTGACTTCAACCTTCCAAGAACACAAAACCGATCATATATTTCTGGGAGGGGAGCCAAGTGGCTGATACAATGGCCAAGCATGCAATTTTCCCTGTCTTTGAACGAAAGCCAAATTTTCAGGGCAGTTTTAGATTTCACTATCCATCCATGGCAGAATGATAAGGCAGGGAAAAAATTTTTTGAAGATCAAAAGAGTTTTAAGTTTTAGTTTTGTATTAAGTTTTTCAATTTGTAACATGTTTTGTGTTGTATTTCTTCGTTTCTTCCTGTTTCTCCATGTTTCCTTTCTGTTATGTACTTGAAACTTCTTTCTCTTTTAATACATCTCTAATTCTACCCCCAAAAAAAATAACTGTTCAAAGAAGTAAAAATTGATTACCACCTTCGGCAGAAAATATGTATTCACTACAAGAAATAGTAAAAAGATAGAAGAAAAAATGTAATATTACTATATTCTTTTCAATATGTATAGTATGTACAAGAATGGTGTTGAAATAAATAAAATTTTGAAAGTGTAAGTACTATTTTAGAAGGGATAAAATGATGTTATCATTGAAAAAATATGTAACAATAAAATATGTAAAAATGCATTGCAGAGCTCGGTTCAAGAAGTCCATTTTACATTGCAAAATAAAAATGCATTGTATAGGCATTGTAGAACACTAATTATATTTAATAAAGTAATATTAATATTTTAATTAAAAAATACGTTAATTTTTTATTTAATTTATCTGTCTTATATTAAATAATGGATATAGTATTAGACAAAAATACAACCACGGATAAATGTACCTTCAAAATGATCATATATCATGCACTGATCATTAACTGTTAAAGTTAATGGTAAAAATGAATGAAAGTGTTACAATATATATATATATATATATATATATATATATATATATATATATATATATATATATATATATATAAAGGTAAAAAAGCGCTCACGCCCTAAACTATTCTCGTTTTTTTGGTTTTTGACCCTCAACTAAAAAGCGGTTAAGTTTTACCCCTTAAACTATTTCGTTTTTTGGTTTTTGACCTTCCATCCATATTCTCCATCCATATTCTCCGTTACATCATATCAGAAGTCCAAAAAATGGGGGCATTTTTGGACAATCTGTATAAGATCCTAAAATTTTTATTTTTATAAAAAAAAAAACCTATTATTCTGACGAGAAAGAAGAAGTCGTCGGTGAGAACAGTGACAGAAGAAGTCGGAAGTCGGGTACCAATCCTCTTCTCCAACCACCAACTGTAAATTCCAACCTCTAAAAAAAAATCTTAAAAGACCATTTTTTCCCTTAAATTTAATTCTATTTATTATGAATGATATGATTTTCCCAAAATGCCCCCATTTTTTGGACTTCCGTTATGATGTAACAGAGAATATGGATGGAAGGTCAAAAACCAAAAACCGAAATAGTTTAGGGGGTAAAACTTGACCGTTTTTAGTTGAGGGTCAAAAACAAAAAAAATGAATAGTTTAGGGGGCGTCAGCGCATTTTACCCTATATATAATGTTAAGTGTCAAAATTTTATAAAATTTAATTTAAATATTAAAATAAATAATTGCTAAAATTTCATTCATTTGCCAATATAAATAGAGTAGTTTTATTTTGGTTAGTGAATAAATTTAAAACATTTATCTCCAAACAAATATTGTTTTTATTAATCTGTATATAACTCACTAACCAAGATAAAATTTCTCATATAAATACAATACAAGAGAGCCTCTGGTTCCCCTTAGCAGCTTTACGGTTGGACTGTTTCAGCTGGTGGCGATTTATTCGGGGTTTGTTTGGCTGTGGGACGGCGTCCGTAATTCACTTTCAAAAAATGGCTTCATTTACTACCTCGCTCTTCATACTACTGTCTCTTTTTTCCTTGTCTACCTTTCTACTTCTATGCAATGCCAAACCCTGCCCCTAAAAAACACTACCCCATTTGGCCATCATCGCCACCCTCGTTTTGCTTCTCATAACTATAGAGATGCTCTCACCAAATCTATTTTGTTCTTTGAAGGCCAAAGGTCTGGAAAACTCCCTCCTAACCAAAGAATCACTTGGAGGAAAGATTCTGGTCTTTCTGATGGCTCTGCAATGCATGTATGTACCCTTTTCTTAAAAAATAATTAACCAAAATGCTTCAAAATTAGTCCATTTTTAGTGATTTTGGGTAAAAAAAGTGATGGAAGACTTTAAGTGGGGTTTTCTTGTTGTGGCCCTGCAATGCACTTATACTTCAAATTTAGTCCATTTTTTTTAGAGCTTTCTTGACTAAAGAATTGGAAGATTTAAACTGGGGGTTTCTTGGATTTGTTTGGCCTAAATGCTTCAAAAATAGTCAAATTTTAGTGTTTTCTGGGTTGAAAATTGGAAGATTTTTAAGTGGGTTTTGATTATTTTGGGTTGTATTTGACAATGCAGGTTGATTTGGTTGGTGGGTATTATGATGCTGGTGATAATGTCAAGTTTGGATTTCCTATGGCATTCACCACCACAATGCTCTCATGGAGTGTTATTGAATTTGGTGGGCTCATGAAAGGAGAGCTTCAAAATGCTAGAGAAGCCATTCGCTGGGCTACTGATTATCTCCTCAAAGCCACTGCCCAACCAGGCACCATTTATGTTCAGGTTAGAGACGCAAATCTAGAACTTATATATCGGGCTGACTCAAATTATTAAAAAAAAATATATGATTTTATAATTTTTTTGGGGTGATAAATTGTAGGTTGGGGATGCAAACAAGGACCATGCTTGTTGGGAGAGGCCTGAGGATATGGACACACCAAGAAGTGTGTTCAAGATAGACAAAAACACTCCTGGGACTGAGGTGGCAGCTGAAACAGCAGCAGCTCTAGCATCTGCTTCTTTGGTCTTTAGAAGAAGTGACCCCACTTACTCCAAGCTCCTAGCCAGAAGGGCTATCAGGGTATTCTTAGAATTTCTAATTATTTTCTCATAATTGTTAGTAATAAAATAACATATAAAATCTGACTATTTCTGTGTCTTTATAATTCAAATATAAAGGTGTTCCAGTTTGCTGATAAGTACAGAGGTCTTTATAGCAATAGACTCAAGCCTTATGTTTGCCCCTTCTATTGCGATTTTTCTGGTTATCAGGTGATTTTTTTTAATGTTAAATAAATCCCTCATTTGTTATCATTAAAATTTCCAGAATTTGTCAATTGACCTTTTTTTTATTTTTTTTATTTGATTAATGTAGGATGAGCTATTGTGGGGTGCGGCTTGGTTGCATAAAGCCACCAGGAATCCAACTTATCTAAAGTACATTCAAGCTAATGGACCGACCCTTGGAGCAGACGAGACCGATAACACATTCGGATGGGATAATAAACATGTTGGAGCCAGAATTCTTCTTTCCAAGGTTCCAAAATACTACCCTTTCCCTCATTTCTTACCAGTGATTCATTCTTTGTTTAGCAGATTTTAAGATTTCTTGGTAATTTTGGCAGGCATTTCTTGTCCAAAAAGTACAATCTCTTCATGATTACAAAGGTCATGCTGATAACTTCATATGCTCTCTTATACCGGGAGCCGCCCCCTCGTCTCATGCTCAGTACACCCCAGGTCTTAATTTTCTCCATTCAATTTCTCTCTGTATTGTATATAAATTAAGTACTTCTTGAAATAAAAATGGTTTCTTTTGTAATTAATTATTCAGGTGGGCTGTTGTTTAAGATGAATGACAGTAATATGCAGTATGTGACTTCCACTTCATTCCTTTTGGTCACTTATGCCAAATACTTGACCTCTGCTCGCAATGTTGTCAAATGTGGTGGAACCTTTGTTACCCCTAAGAGGCTTAGAACCATTGCCAAAAGACAGGTAAAAAGGGTACATTATTTTCGCTCGGAATCATTCGTAACATTCCTAATATATGTAGTAGTATTATTCATGTTTAGCATTTGTTTAGTCTATTATAAGTAGAGAAAATATTGCGTCAAGTGTATAGTGTTTCTTTTACAAGACTGATAACTTTGGTTGTTAATTATATATGTATCAGGTGGACTATTTATTAGGAGATAATCCATTGAAAATGTCATTCATGGTGGGATATGGAGCAAGGTATCCCCCTAAGAATCCACCACAGGGGATCATCCCTACCATCAAAAGCAGTACATCCAGCAAAGATACAATGCTCCTCTGGTTTCAGTGTGATGAATTCTCAGGCCCCTAATCCTAATATCTTAGTAGGTGCCGTTGTGGGAGGGCCAGATCAGAATGACCGTTTCCCGGACCAACGGTCCGATTACGAGCAATCAGAGCCAGCCACGTACATTAACGCACCCCTCGTTGGAGCTCTAACCTATCTGGCGCACTCATTTGGCCAACTTTGAAAGGAGTCAAGTCCATGGCCTGTTACTAAAAAGCTTTTAGCCATTGTCGTTTATATACTATATAGTATTATTTCTGGTTATGCTTCTAATTAAATTGTTTAGGTCTAAAGTATGTATGTTCTCCGGGGTGTGTGGCCGAGACCTAAAAAGGCTCGAGCCTCCTTCTCTTATTAATTCATGTGCACAACAGCCTATGCTTTATATTACTGTTATTAATTAGGCTGCTGGTGTTTGTATGAATAGAAGATTAGCTTAATCAAAACATTATAATTTGTAATGCTAAGTACGGCTTATTGTGCCTGCAACGGGGCCCATATTTCAGAAAAGGCATTTGATATCAATTGTTCTGTTTCCCACGTCTCATACGACATGAATCAACGTGTAGTAATTTCGTGTGTTTATTAATATGAATTTTTTTTTCCTTCTCTTTCTATCTAACACTATACTCTCGTCCAAAAATAAAATTTTGATGTTAGATTCTAAAATAGAAAACCATTCATATACACCTTTAGCATGTTACTTGCGTGGAGATAATCCTAAAAGACGATTCTACCCAAACCATTCTTTATGGTTTGGTTGAGGATATTTGAGAAGAAGCTCTAACAGCTTCTTTGGCAACAATGCCGCTGAATATGGAGTGAAAATTCTCTGTCCCGTTCCTATCCCCAACCAATCAGAATTTCTATATAAATATTTTTTTCAATTATAAATACACAAGGTGAATTGTGATTGGCTTGGAACAGGGATGTGGACAGGAACGGGGACAGATGATTTTTGTCCATGAAAATGAGTGGCAAAGGTCAGAGAAGTTCTGGTTGACCGGTATTCAAGTATCAACTTGATTAATCTAGTAAAAATTCGTGTAAATAAATTTGATAATACGATATAAAGTTTCTCTAAAAAATACTTGATTCGTGACATGATAATGGATAATTCTTTAGAGATTAAAAGTGAAGCCGTTTTAATTAAGTTCACTTGTCAATAGGGGGCAGTTCTAACAAATTGATATTGAAAGTGCGGGTTTGCATTATTCGGGGAGGCAAAACTTAATATTTCAAAGATTTTTTACTAATTTTTTTCTTTTTAAAATTAAAAAATATAATATTTAATTTTGAAGCGGTCGCAACCCCAATCCAGAATTCACATATACTTATCAAGTAAATATGATTTTTTAAAGGATAAGATCGGTGAAGAGAAGATCGCCTTTCAAATAAAGGCCCTTTAGTCAGATGTGATTTAAATTGAGGTAATGTGCGAATTGGTAAAAACTTTGAAGGTGATAACCAAACATATACGATCTCAAGTTTATGAATATTGTACCGTTAGGGGGGTATGTCACGGGTCGCACGAATATAGCATCTCTCAGCGACCGTGACACTGTTCGGCACCCTAAGTCGTTGCATGAAGTTACCATGTGGTGTGCGCCCCAACAACGTGCACTTCGCATGGCAGCCATGCCCCATCAGCGTGCACCAGCGGGCAGCAACGTGCCCCAACCGCCCATCAGCGTGCACCAGCCAGCCGCCCAGTAGCTAGCACTGTCAAATGGTCCGCGGGCCGGCCCGCGGTCCGCAAAAAATGGACGGATTTGGGTCATATATAAGCTGGTCCGTTTAGATGCGGGCCAATACAGCCCGCTCCTTTTGGACTGCGGACCAATGCGGACCGGACCGGGTTGAACGCGGGCCAACCCGTATACTAAATAGACTAACCCAAACCCAGACCCACCCTGGACCCAAAGAACACCATATTCACTATATATATCTACTTTACATTTTAACCTAAACATAAACCCTACACACATTTCCTCTCTCTCAGTCCTCTGCCCGCCACACACCACCCGCAGACACCACCAAGGCACAACCCTACATCTCTACCGCCTGCCACCACCGCCCGCCACCACCACCCGCAGACACCAACTCGAGCAGCCTCTCTCCCTTCCCTCTCTTCATTCTTTTTCTTCTCATTTCTTTCTTCTTTCTCCTTTCTCTCTTTCCTTCTTCCCTTCATTTCTTTTCTCCGCCGCTGGACCCCGTCTCGGCGACCATCTTCCTCCTGCGGCTTATCCCTCTCCGGCTACAGGTACGATTTCTTTTCTTTGTTTTCTCTTTTTCTTTTAATTCTTTATTTTATGTTTTATTATACTTATTGTTCTATTTTGTTTTCTTCTCAGATCTGCTTATCCGCCGACTCTCCGGCCGTGCTCCGGCGAAGGTAACGCTTTCTCCTCTCTGTCGCGGATCATTGCCGCCGCCTCCCTCATTTATTTTTTCTCAGGTGACTCGCCGCCGTTTACTCACCACTTCATTTATTTCCATTATTATTATTACTGTAATTTTTATATTTTTCATTATTGCTCTCAAATCTGCCGCCGCTGACCACCTCCATTACAGGTAGAGACTGCTGCTTCTTTTTATTCTTTTCTATTTTCTCTGTTTTCCTTTTCTTTATTTTCTATTTCTATTTCTGTTTTTCTTTTTATTTTTGTTTCTTCACCTTAAGTAATTATTTTAACTTTATTTTTTTTTCCTTCTTAGACCAGCCTTGCTACCGCCTCTGAGACGCCGCCGCCGAATGGCAACTGGCAAGTCAAAATGTTGTTGATCTTGAACTTGATGGAGATGAAAATTTTCCATTAAAAAAAATAAGCGTGAAAAGTGTTCAGTCCGTGGGCGACCCGTTAGCCCGCGAACTTCAACCGGACGGGCTTGGACCATCATTTCGTTGGTCCGCAAAAATTGGTCCAAATCCGTCCGGTCCGCTTTTAGGGTAATCCGAGTGATGGGTCGGGCCGAGTGGCCGTTTGCTTGATAGCTGCTACCGAGTAGATCCCTGTCAAAAGTGAGCCGAGCTCAGCGAGTGGTCCGGTCCGCAAAAGAATGGACCGGGTATGGGCTTAGGAATTGTAAATCCGTCAAAATGCGGGCTTTTTAAGTCCGGTCCGCAAGGCCCGCGACCCGTGCGGGGCGGATCAAGCGGGCTGCGGGCCGCCCGCGGGTTTTTTTAAAAAAAAAAAATTAAGTATAATATATAAATACTATATTACTTTGGCTGAGGGGAAAAACATCCATATATATATATATATAAAAATTTAATTGTGCCCTAAAAATCCATTCTATTCTATCGTCTTCTCTTCTCACTGAGTACTTAGCGCCGCTGGAAGGAAGGAACACTGTGCCCTTAGCTGTCTCCGGTGACGCGCCGCTGGAAACCACTGTGCCTCTATTTCCCTCCAGTCTCCGGTAAGTCACCTTAGTTGCCTATCTGCGGTCTCCGAGACCCTTTTTGCCGATTTGTTTAAATTAAAAAATCCAATCTATCAATTAAAACATATAGAACTTCATGGATGTTAGTTACTGCTCTTGTCTTCTTAAGAGCCGGTAGAGCAAATGTGTAGTTAGGCTTTGCTAATCTTACTTTTGTCCATTGTAGGTTGTAGTTAATGTTTAGTTTGTACAGTTCAGTTAAAAAAAAAACCAGTAAGTAATACATTCTTCATTCAGAATTCAAGTCCTTCTCTTCTCAGATATCCTCTGTTTGTGGAAAATGGCATTCTTCTCACAGCAGTACTAATATATATGTTTCATTTTGATCGAAATTGAAGAAGATGGTTCAGTTTCTTTATGTCTTCTACAAGTTCCGATTTTATATATATATTTTTTCAAAAGGTTGTGTTGATACTAGTCGACCATCACGGACTTTCAGGTGGACTAGAGTAAGCTCGGCTAACTCAACCAGATTAAAAAATTCCTAACTCACTGAAGATTGGTTCATGATTTTAAAATTTTATATTTGTTAATCTTGCTTCGTGCATGATTTTTTTTATGTGGTATTTGTTTTCTTTACTTGTTAATTTTGTCTTAATAAAGTATGGAGAATCAAGATGCCATTGATATTGATGAAGGTGAAATTGAAAGTGATTTGCCAACCCAAAATACTTTGGAGAGTGAAAATCAGTCAAATGTCAAACCTCAAAAGAAGAAGTCTAGGATAAGTTCAAATGTGTGGGAATATTTTGAAAACCTCGGTATAGTCAATGATAAGCCGAGAGCAAAGTGTAATGGATGCGCAAAAAAGTTTTGTGCAGGAGGGAATAAATATGGAGTCTCTAGCCTTCGTCGTCACATGGGAATTTGCCTTCACTTAAAAAACAAATTTCAAGATATTGGTGAATCTTTCCGCGACAACGAAGGGAAGGCAAGAAATCAACCCTTGAATCAAAAGGTTCTTCGAGAAAAAATAGCTATGGCTATCGTTAGACATGATCTACCATTATCATTTGTTGAGTATGATGGAATTTGGGATGTCCTTAATTATTGCAATCCAAGTGTGAAAAGATTTTCTAGGGGGTACTTCTACAACAGATATTCATAAGCTTTATTTGGATAAGAAAGAAAACTTAAAAAAAACTCTTTCCAATTTGCCTAGTCGAATTTGTTTAATTTCTGATTGTTGGACTGCTTGCACCTCTGAAGGGTATATTTCTTTGACGGCTCATTTTATTGATGTTCAATGGAGACTTAATAGCCTTATACTTTGTTTTGCTGATTTTCCTCCTCCACATAATGGTGTTGAATTAGCTCAAAAGGTTTTTGGTATGTTAAGAGAATGTGGGATAGACAAGAAAATATTTTCTATAACCTTAGACAATGCTTCTTCTAATGACAACATGCAAGTTATTTTGCGTCAAAAGTTAAATTTGCAAGATAGCTTGTTATGTAAAGGTGAATTTTTTTCATATTCGTTGCTCGGCACATATATTGAATCTAATTGTGCAAGAGGGTTTGAAGGTGGCTTGTGGTGCTTTGCATAAGATTAGAGATAGTGTCAAATATGTTAAATCATCGGAAGCAAGAACAAGAGCTTTTGATTCATGTGTAGAGCAAGTTGGACTTGAAAAAGGGGTTCATTTGAAAATAGATGTAATCACTAGGTGGAATTCTACATACTTGATGCTTAATAGTGCTTTGAAATATCAACGTGCATTTGATTGTCTTTCTTTGAGCGATAGAATTATAGACATTGTCCATCAACTGAAGATTGGTCAAGAGGGGAAAAGATGTGTGAATTTCTTCGTCCCTTTTTTAATATTACTAAGTTGATGTCCGGGTCTTCTTATCCCACTTCTAACTTGTATTTTATGCAAGTTTGGAAAATTGAAAAACTGTTGGTGGATAATGAGAATAGTGAAGATGATGTCGTAAAGGACATGGTTAAGAAAATGAAGAAAATTTTGACAAGTATTGGAAAGAGTATAGTGTTATTCTTGCACTAGGTGCTGTTCTTGATCCTCGCATCAAATTATCACTCTTTGAGTCATGTTACGAGAAGCTTGAACTTGAAAAAACAGAGGAGAGCGAAAAGCGGATTGCGAAAAAGGTTGAGATTGTGAAGACAAATTTGATTAAGTTGTTTCAACAATATTCCAAACCCTCGTCAAGTTCCTCAAGTGAACATGGCTCTCATGTTCCAAGTCAAAGTGGATTGGAAAAGGATTTGGATGCTTCAACTCCTGATCTGGTAATAATATTTTTCTTCAATTGAAATATTTTAATACTTTTAAAATGCATGACAGATTTTTTATGTACAACATATATATGTTTGTCTTATTAGGACTTTTTAATGTTTGCGGGTCAAGTTGCTACCAAAACTGGAAAATCTCAATTGGATATATACCTAGAAGAGTCAACACTTCAATGGAATCACTTTGTGAATTTGGATGTCTTACAATTTTGGAACAAAAACACCTATAGGTTTCCCGAATTAGCTTTGATGGCTTCTGATATATTGAGCATTCCCATTACTACAGTGGCTTCAGAATCTGCATTTAGTATTGGTAGTCGAATTCTAACCAGGTATAGGAGTTGTCTTCTCCCTAAAAATGTACAAGCTGCAATATGTTTACGTAACTGGAACCACGGCTTTATCGCTGAAGGTAATTCATAACTCATAACAATTTTGTTCAAATTTAATGTTCCAGAATCGTTTGCTTCACTTTCTAACTTACACTTTGTTTCATGTATGAAGATGATGATGAGGATAGCACACCAATTGCAACCGTGTCTAGGGCGGATTCAAATTCATACGAGGATGGTCTACAAGAAGCTGATGAACGTTGAAGTGGAATAGTTGATGTATTTGATATGTTGTCTTTTTATTTAAATTTGGATCTTGGTTGTTTAAATTTGAATTTTTGTTATTTTGGATGCTAGAAGCCTAGAACTTTGAATTGTGATTTGTGAACAGCAGATTTTTTTTTTGATGGAAAAGTGAATAGCAGATTAGAACTTTGAATTATGATTATGTAAATGTGGCAGTTGCATAACTTGCATTATACTTGGTAGTTACTGAGAAGATATCCTCTGCTTGTGCCATGTAAATGTGGTAGGCAGTCCGCAGTAGTTGGTACTTGGTAGGCAGTCCGCAGTAGGCACATTTAACAGGAGAAAAGGTCAGAAGCAAATTTCCATTAAAAATTAGGATGGGCCCGCGGGCATTGCGCGGTGCGGGTATGGGCATGTGTTTCATTGATCCGCAAAAATTGGGCCTGCCCCGTTTTGAAATAAGCCCGCGCTGGCCGGCCCGCCCCGCACCGGGCCGGCCCGTTTGACAGTACTAGCTACCAGTAGCGTGCCCCAGCATGCACCAGCCAGCTGCCCAGCAGCGTGCCCCAGCCAGTCGCCCAGCAGCGGCACTGTAGCTGCGCCCCAACCAGCCGCCCAGCGTGCAACAGAATGCAGCGGCAGCGCACATCAGGCCAACAACTTGGCACTTGCCGTTTCGCATCCGGATGAACTCCAAATGAGCCCAAACTTGGTGGGTCACCTTTTGACAACATGTAGAAGATAATGCACGAGCTAGTTTGTAATTATCATGTGTATAGCATAAGTTATAGTTTTCCTACTTCCTCGGAAATAAGTGCTATACTCTTGTCATATGGGCAAATGCTTTTTAAGCACCTATAGGGGAGGAATAAAAATCTACACACAAGCAAGCAAGCAATTGTAATCTCATGCAAACGACTCCTCCCCCTCGTCGTATTGTACATTCAAACTCTGTAAATTTGCATTCAATTCAATGAAGTGATTTTCGTGCAAATTGTCTCGTGCCATTTATTTTGTGTTTATTTACGAATTTTCCATTGTGAAGCGTTTGTCCCTTTTCGATTATTTCAAAAGTCGGGAGTGACTTGGGGTTAGGATCCAAGGTCATGCGTCTAAAAACCTCAAGAGACGACCGTGCCAAAATGTTGACCGTGAAAAAGTCTATACAAACGGAATAGCTGGAAAAGGCGGGAAATCCCAGATGGCTAAAGTGTAGTAGTATCCCGTGAGACGAGAAAGCGAGAGGAGGAGATTGTGTATCACGTGGTTCATCAGAAAGGCTGCAACTTGCACATGTGTCGGAATTTCCAGGAATTAGGACTATTACGGTTTTGGACTTTGATGATGGACTTCCGGATCAAACCGGAACCGCTTTCTCATGTACCACTACAAAGCCCACCAACATTCTCCTCCTCTTTTTTTTTTCCCGCTCGTTTGATAACCGGTGTCCACCGTAAATGGATAACTAATTCGGGTTCTGTAAGACAGTTGATTAGTAGCGTGATCATTAAACGGAGCAGAGTATAACTCTTCTTTATATAGAGTCCATCAACCGCGAGAAAATCTCATAATAGTCGATGTTCACCAAAAAATTTGAACACTCGTCATGGATAATATATATAACAGCTCCAATCAGTTTCTCCAAAATTCGGGTTAAACCCACCAACATTCTCACCAAAAAGAAGAAGGATAAATTATTAAACTGTGAAAAAAAATTGTGAATTTAGAAATGAAATTTGTATGCAAAAATGAATCCAAATATTTGAAATTTTAATGCAAAATTACATTTAGATACAAGTTTTCTCTATCAGATATCTCAACCGTTGGATTATGACCAAATTGAAATGCACTTGCAGCGATATCCAAACCCGGACACGGACCGAAGGTCCCCAACTCAGATGGTGTATTTTGGTCTAAATTTCATAAAATTAAATTGTTTACACGAGAAATACGAGTATGAAATTGAAACATCAACTGAATGAATACACCCCAAAATTATACAATAACAAGAAAACATGCAGCTAGTGCTTCATTATATGTTAGTATTCATTACAAGGAATCAAAACAACATTCCTAAACATATCTTTCCGTACCATACTTCAGCTACAGACAACAGTACAATAGAACCGCCTAGGTAACTTAGAATCCCATTGTCCAACTGCCAAGTTTTCATACAGCATTCCATTTGAAATTTATATGCCTCAAAAGACTATTATTACATCAACATTACAATAAACAGGCTATTTATTACATCAGCATTCCATTTGAAAGTTCCAAGCAAGGCATGAAACATTATTATTTAACCCTATACAAAACACATGAAATCAAAACCTTGCATTATTCTTCAACATCCTCTTACTGATGATCTTCAATGGCCAATGGAACAGATTTTACCTGAAATAAGAAAGGGAGGAGAAAAGATTAAGAAAAGAGCTCTCAAAATAGTTGCTATAATATTGATGCATACAAATATATCTTCAATTCAATAGCTTACCAACTCGCGGAACTTTAGAATGTAGAACATCTCAAGATATCGCCTTGTTTCACGCCTATCAAGCTTCGAAACATATTTCCAGAATCCGTAGACTCCAGCCAACGTCATCAGCCTATCGGAGTATATTTTCCATGTATACCTGCAAGTTCAGAAGAACTTTAATAAAGCCCCCACACACAAAAGTAGGCGTTATATAGATATTTACTTCCAAGATATTTAGACCTCTCATAAATCCTTCGAAGAGCTGCTTCAGAGATTTTATCCCAGCGACTTGGATCTTCCTTGCTCTTTTCAAAGAAATCCACCATTAGAGCAGACATCTTATCGGGGTGATATGGATCAATATGGAACCCAGATACACCATTTTCTATGATCTCCATTGGACCACCGTGACAAGTTGCAAATGTAGGAAGGCCACAAGTCATGGCCTCCACAACAGTAAGCCCAAAAGCTTCGTAAAATGCAGGCTATAGGGCAAATATGAGAGTTAGACTCGGAGAGGATAAGCACTCAAACGTAAAACAAATATATGTATTTCTACCTGAACAAAGATCCCCCTCTTGTCTGCAATGTAGCGGTAGAGCTCACCATTACGTGCTCGATTTGTTTGCGCTGATAACCATCGTAATTGGCCATCCAAATTATATTCTTTGATAAGAGCGTGCATCTTCTCAATTTCCGCAATTTCTTCCCTATCATTAGACTTTTTAACATCATTGTAACCAGCTACTACCACGAGGTTTGCTAATTCACGCAGTTTGGCATTTTTAGAATAGCTCTCTACCAGCCCCGTGATGTTTTTAACACGATCAAGCCTTGCCATGGAGAAAATGATGGGCTTTGATTTGTCACTCAAAGTACCACTGCATTAAGTAAAATGGAAGATGAACATAGTTTTCTGCCAGTTTCTTATTGTTCATTTATTTACATTGTGACAAGAATGAAATAAAGCACAAACGTTCGCCAAAATAAGAATATATGCGAATATGCTCAGTGACTGAAAGAAAAGAGACTTACATGTGCTCTTCAGTCTGCTCGGGATCAAATAACAATTTTTCAATAAAACCGTGAAGAGAAGTCAATCTCTTTTCCTTGTCCGAATAGGGGAAGTAAATTGTCATATCTGCTCCAGGAGAAACAATATTGAATTTCGGATCAAAAACATCAATTCCATGGACGACTCGGTAGAGGCCTGGGAGGGTGAAAGCTGTATGACTCTCATACTGACCGACAGTATTTTTCCTGTAAACAAACATTACAACAAGCTCAGCTAATGATATGACCGATCATCTTTAGCAAGGAAAAAGAGAAATAAAAGGATTTGAGTCCTATAAGGATTTGGAAGGTATCAACGCCTATAAAAAGGTGAATTGCTCAACTTCATAAACAATCCCCTGTACATACCTAAAATCATTGTATATACCATTCTCGGCTAGGCTTGGGTAGAGAATCAAGACGAGCTTGGAGCTCGTGGATCGTTTCGTCATCAGGCTACTTCTTTTATTTTTATTTATGTTTATTTTTAGCTAGTTTTGTTGTGACTAAGACCTTCTTTGAAGGTCGAAACTTTGATGGATATATTTGATTTTTATTAATTTATATTTCTCGACAATATGGTTAATTGTTATTATTTAATTTTAATGCTTGCGATTTTCTGATCAACTATTGCATGAATCTAAATTAATTGTAGAGGCTGAGAAGTTCTATATTTAATTGGATCACGGATAATAACAACATGACATAAAATTGACTAGAGATAGATTCGATTTTCTTGTGTGGTTTCTAGCGAGTAGGAAACAAAAGCTAGGGAAAGTCCAAAGAGTTTTATGCGGTTTTAGGTCTTAAAATCACGTAGAGATACGACTGATTTATTCTCTAAGGCTAGGAGCTTTTCGCCAAGAGATTGGGTCGAGCTTATATTCGGGAATTTCTACCATTAACCTAGTTGATACTTAAATTAAGGAATCATTTATTTTACATAAAAGGAGTAGACTGGATTAGAGGTGTCTTAGTCCATTCGTTACATATATTTTATTCTCTTTTAAATGCATGTTTACTTTATTTTAATTATTTTTCATAATTAGTTTTTAATTAATTCATTCATCCTTATTTTATTTTAAGTTAGGTTATAAGTAATATAATTTTCCAGTTAGATAAACAATCCTCGTTGGGAGCGATCTTGTACTTACTACTTTATTACTTGTTGATATTTGTGCACTTGCAAATTTCCCATCAGCAAAGTTACCATACAATTCAAACTAAGAAAATAATCAATTTGCGCATAATCATGAAGTGAAAAAACAATATATGTAAACTTGACAAGAAGACTTACGTTCCAGCAATCTCTTGATATGTACTGGTGATTATAAAATCTGAATGATTCATTGCAAGTACATCAGCAGTAAATTGACATGCAAAATGATATTTCTCGTCAAAATTTCTCCAATATATATCTGAATCGGGATATTTTGTCTTTTCCAAAGCGTGAGCAATAGTGCACTGCCACCAAAAACACAAAAAGTGTATGAAATTTATTTCATGCAACAACAACATAACCCAGAAGTCCTCAATAGTTGGGGGTATGGGCGGTGGATGGATAGGAGACATACCTAACCTTTGGCAATAAATGCACAAAGTGGCTGCTCCTAAAAAATTTCAATTTCATGAGAATATTTAAATTCAAAGACAATCTACTACATTTCAAACCTGTGTAACTCCCAGCTTGTGAGCTAATAAAGATGCAACCAAATTTCCATCACTGTAGTTACCAATAATCAGATCCGGCACACCTTGCAACTCGGCAGCAATTTCACTTGCCGCATCCTAATGAGATAAAGGAGAATATTTACATTCAAAGCAAGTTCTACATAGTGCCAATTATTTGGCCGAGGAATTTAAGGTAGCCTTTCATTTATGCACTTGTAAAATGTGTAGCTCGAATTCTTCCATGATTTAGTCAAACAAAACCAAGCATTAAAATTCCCTAGTAAAAAGATTACAATATAGTTATCAAATCTAACAAGTAAAGATAGATATTGTTCAAAGAATCTTATCTTACCTCTGTATAAGTTTCCAAGTACGGCCACACATCAAACCTTGAAATCCATTTGCGAAGAATTCCTTTCTCAGTCCTAAAAGGAACTCGTAAAATATGTGTGTACTCAGTACCACTTACTCTTTCCAGCCTCTGGTTGCATGTCGTACCTTTTGCGTCTGGAATTAATCGAGTGACCTAGTAATCATGTCACATATGTTATATCGGTGCTGAAATTTTTATAGAATCTAAACCTGAAAAACTTTATGGCCATTAAGAAAGACATCTCACAATCAAAATCCTAGGAGTGACACTCAGTCCTTGCTGCTTTATTCTGATAAGCATCTCCTGCTCCAAGGCCCGGACTTGATCCAGGATATAAACAATCTACATATTCAACAAGGGAAAAAGATATCTGAGGCTTGCTGTTGGTGGAAGAAAAAATCCTAAATGAAGTAGAAACAATAGTCTTTCGGCAAACAATACCTGACCACCGGTGTCGGGCAAGCCCAAGACGTTTGCTTGGCCAAAGTATCCGTGAACAGACAAAATGACAACATTAAAAACCATAGGTATTCGACTAAGGAAAGTCTCCAAGGTAGCAGGGTCCGGAGCTTGAAGGATGTCAGAGAGAAGCATCATCATCTCAAGAACCCGTGCTGCAGTGTCACCCCATCCTCTCTCGAAACCCAGCTCTTGCAATCTGGACAACCATGATTTCGCATAACTTTAATATCATCTTTATTAAAAAAAAAAAAGACTATTATTATGGAACTTGGCCCTGTCATCGGAGAAACTCACACATATTCAAACTCAGAATAAGGTGTATCTGATGGAAGTTTAGAAAGATAATCCTCTGCATTAGCTAAAGAAGATTCAAGCCTGGATATGCGTTGAATTCTATCATTCAACATCAACATCTACATAGAAACATGACAGATTAAACATGAGATCATTATATATGATAAACATAAATACTATCAAAAAACATTTCCAGAGGCAAGCAAGTTAAGACATATTCAAATAGACCTCTTAGTTCAGTGCAACTTACATGTCCTTTATGTCTGTGAGCACGAAGGAAATCGAGTAATGGCTCTAGAGAGTCTTTGTTACTGAACATGATTGAAGAGAGGTGACGATTGAGGAATTGAACTCCATTACCAATGGATGAGGATCGAGTTGGGCGAGGAAAATTTGCATAAAATGGCTCAAAATCCAGCTCAAGAACAAAAGGGTCCTCCACCCTAATCAAATCAACAATTCAGAAACATTTGAATTTGCTCAACCTGTGGGAATAAGGCTTTGCAAGATTAACATAATATGACTAAATAACTTACCGGCCATCAACAAGTTCTTCCTTGAAGTGCAGATATTCCGAGACTGTCAACTGATCAACACTAAGTTCGTAGACGTTAACACGAACATACTCCCAAACACCAGGCCTTGGACGGACAGCGATAGCAACAAATGGTGGTAAAACTATGGCTTCCTGTCATTAAAGATGAAAGTTCAAGAAATTTATATACATTAAAATTGCAATGATGTTGAGCAAAATCAGCCATACAAGCAGCATAAGCAAGTTGAGAGAAAGGAAAAACTTAAGGAATGAAGAAAGAAATGCTCTGTTTCTCAGTCCAGACAATGTACTCGGTACTCCCTTAGTCTCAGTCTCAAATTACTTGTCACAAAAAGAACTTTTTCTGGTCTGAAATTAGCTGTCATTTTGCGAATTCAAGACAATATTATTCAGAAAAATTTCCAACCTTACCCTCAAAGGTTCAACAAACACAACATTAATTTGTAATTGTATTCAAAGGTTCAATATGACTAAAAAATACTAACCCAACTAACCATTCTCCTAATCTGCGCGAAAATTAGTTTCGGGACAACTAATTTGCGCGGAGGGAGTAATACTACCCAAATAACAAAATTGAATTCTGCATATCTTGGGTAAATCCATATATACAGGTAAAGGTAAAAAAACTAAGAAGATCTTACTAATGCGTAATTACAAAAGTAATTAGAAGAATTGAGTACTCCCCCAATTCCATAATATATGTAGCGAAAATTAAGAAAATAAAAATGCAAAAAGGTATACAAATTCGAGAGAAATATTGATATTTTGACTAACAAAGTATTTTGTTTTTTTGATTCATGTCCTAAACGAATTTTATTACGGAAAGTAGGTAGTAAAAAAAAAAAAAAAAAAAACCCAAAAGATAAAAATGAACCTGAGCGGACTTAAGAACTTCACTAAAAGGCCCCTCTTTGAGCTTCTGGCAAGAAGTCTCACCACACATAATATTATCGAACTCGTCAATCAAGCTGTGGGGTTGCAAAATCCCCTTCCCCTGAGCTACATATCTACAAGAAATACAACAAACCCAAACCATCATAAGACAAAAGGAATAAAAAAAAACAGTTGTCCTCTGTTTCATATCTCTTGCTAGTATAACAAAGAAAACCTGGAGAGGAGAGCGACAAGTTCGTTGCGGTGAGCAGAGAGGGTATCCTCGACCCTTTCCCTCATGCTGGGGATTTTCTTTAATTTAGGAGCCGCCATTTTATTGAATAAACAACAATATTTTCTTTTTTTCTGGTTTCTCTCAGAGAATAATAAGGAGAAGGGGAGGAAGAAACTGTGTACCAAAGTTTCAAAGAAACTTATAGCTACTTGGATTAGGAGGGGGGAAGTGCAAGAGAAACTTGGAACATGAAAGAAATATCCTGTGGCAGTATATATAGAGAGAGAGAGAGAGGGCGCAGGGATCAAATAGGAAAGGATACACTTAATCATAGAACGGGGGACAAAAGAAGAAAGAAAAGTTGACGGTTCACTGAGTTTCGGACAAGTGACGAGTAGGACTCTGATTTTATTGAATTTTTGGTTTTATAGATGAGTTGAAGTAATCGAAGGTATCCTAATTCAGTGGGGCAGACACATACTCACGATAGTTTGTAGATTCGATGCTCTCTAATTGTGTGCGATAAGCTTTAATCTCCACTTTTAAAGTTATTTTTTTTTCGTTTGAGGCAGATCTATTTCCCCTATATGAGGGCAATCGTCCAATCGAACTTAAAAAAAAAAAAAACTGAATTAAAGTAGTGATGTGGGGGTGGGGGTGGGGGGTATTGAGAGATTTATTAAAGGTATTTTTGTGTTAGTCTTGTTCACTTAGAAAATAAGAGTTTGTGATTCATATCAAGTAATATAGTCGTTTCTTTTTAAGTGATTGGTGTATATATAACATTAAGTAACTTAATTAAAACGAGAAATATTGTATGTTCCTAATTGATGTTATTATGTATGTTTCAATCATTCAGAATTGGTCATGTAAATATATTTTCAAATTCTACTTATTTAATTAACAGATATAAAGACATGACAAATTATAAATAATAAGGATAATCATAAAAATAGAAATATCATTTGAGGACAGACGAATTTTTTGTCATTTAAAACATAATTTACAATTTAAATTCTTCACTATTTTTAAAGAATGGGGAGAGAAAAACTTTAGAATTGAACTCAATCCTGAATTGGGTGGGTGGGGGGGAAGGAGAAAGAGAGATGGTGATGATGACAGAAGACAGGGGCACCCATAGTATTCGAGTATTCTGGTTTTCTTCATTTCCTAGGTGCCTGCCTACTTTTTTTGTTACTTTGTACGTCGTGGCTCCAGTGCGGACCCTCAAAATTTTTTATGGTGCGGGCCACGATCCCAGTCGTTAGATTTTATACTTTTTTATCTAACGACTGTATCAAAATAGGGATATTTTAGGGATAAACTTTGCTTGTTACTTTTTGTTCCCGAGGAGAGAGAAAAATTGCGGCTGAACAAAAACACATGTTCTTCGTTAGAGAACACATGTTCTTGGTTAAAAAACACATGTTTTCTAACCAAGAACATGTGTTTTTGTTCAGCCGCAACTTTTCTCTCTCCTCCTCGGTAACCCAATCGATGTGACGGTTGCGTGTTACTTTTTGTTCCCGAGGAGGAGAGAGAAAAGTTGCGCTAAATAAAAACACACGTTTTTCTTTAGAGAACACATGTTTTTGGTTAGAGAACTCTAACCAAAAACATGTGTTCTCAAAGCAAGAACATGCTGTTTACTAACGCAACTTTTTCTCCCTCTAACCAAAAAACATGTGTTCTCTAGAAGAACATGTGTTTATTTGTTTAAACTCACAACTTTTCTCTCTCCTCCTGTAACCCAATCATTTATTTGTAAAATTACATATGTACCCTTTTATTATATAACATTTTTTTATATTATTTTTTATTGTCAGCCGCAACTTTTCTTTTTCCAGATCTGGACCGTTCAAAATTTCATCTGACGGTTAGGATGGTTCCGCAGGTGCGGAACTTTGGGGGTTCCGCACTGGAGCCGGACTGTACTTTGTAGCCTATATCGTTACACTCACGGGCCACGGCCATTACACTCGCGCCGAATAAAATGTCAATAGACGAATGTAGAATTTGACATTTGAAATTTGAAATTTGAAATTTTTATTAATATATATATATATATATATATATATATATATTGTTAAATAAGAATTTATTCATTAATCATAAAATAAGTAAGGTCATTATAATTAAAAGATAAAATGAAAATACAAGAAAATTAAAGTTATACAATGGTGTAGACACCATGATAACATATAAAAGCACACACCTCGGACTAGGTAAACAACACTAAAAATAGTAGAAAAATAAATACAGGATAAAAAAATTTCGCATCAGTTTCTCCGAGATCCTGGAACAATAGTAGCAAGTTCAGTTTCAACACATTTCTTAGAAATCAACAGCCTACAAGACCATGAGCGTATCAACCGTCTCATAGATTGTCTCGGAAAGATGAAGAAAATTGAGAAAGGGCCCAGAACAACTCCGGGTTTAGAGAAAAACTCCAGATCTGGAAGGATCTAAAGTAGGTCTTGCATCTGAGTCTTGAATAATAATGCCTTGTAAAAATTCCATCACGATTTACGGCAAAATAAGGGGATGAAGATACAAAAAGTGAAAGAAGGATGGCTAGATCCGACTGAAAGTCAGAGCTTTTGGTTGAATCTAGCCATGGAAGATAAAAAAATGAAGAAAACTTCAAGAATAAGAAGAAGAGAGAAAAAGGAAGAAAAGTATCATTCTTCACAAATCTTTTAATTTTTGTAAAATTTAAAATATAATACTCTAACTATTTTTAAGGAATTATATTAATGCGTTTCTAATTAAGAGAGCTAAATTCTCTTTGAGAGGCAACTGAGGCAAAAATTCAGACCAGAGCTAAATGGCTCGGCTGAACTACAAGAAAATAGGAGAGCACAAGAAAGAGTTTGAGCTTTGAATCTGAACATATACATGAACACATGCAAAAACGAACAAAGTTAAAGAGAACGAGAGAAAACCTCAACACTGCTCTGAATTTAGAGATAGTTCAGATTCTAGAGATATAACTTAGCGTAATTTCGAGAGCTAGTAGAAATGAAGTGGAAGACCACTATCTATAGAGGACATTGCCCAAATCATATTTAAATAACTTGTACGTTCCGAGGTGCGTCAACCCTACATTCTATTACGGATTTGCGAACGTGTTTTTTGTGGATTGTTCATTGAAGCTAATACGGACAAATAACTTGCACGCGCTTGATCTCCCCGTCCGAGTAGGCTTGTACATCTTGGATCGTGCGAAGAGTTTGGCTCAGGGTCTGATATTGATTTGAGCCCATTAGTCAGTATGACTATTTTACGGTCATAAATCGTATACTTTTTCTTGGATCTAAATCATTCAGCTGAAACTATTACCTTATACAGTTATACTTAATCTCATCAAATACCGTTTAACTATACCTTAAGAACACGTTTGTTACGCTGGAATGGAATGTCAATTCCAACTTCTCTTTCCATTCTAATATTTGGTTTGACCAATTTAAGTTGGAAATGCCATTCCCCGAGAATGACGATTCCAGTCGGAAGTGGGAAAAACCATCCCACATCAAAACTTATGGAATGGTCTTTCCAGAAGAAGTTGGAATCATCAATAAATAGTAATTGACATTTATACCACTCTTAATTAATTATTACATTCATTTTACATAGCAACGTATTTATATTTAGTCATAAATATTTTATTTCACTTAGTATATATTGTAATTTTAAAAATATTTATTTTTCTTGGTAGTAGTTTTTTTTTGAATTTAAAAATAAAGATATTTTTATTACTATGTTGGCATTTTAATAAAAATTATGTTTCAACAAAATATATATAGTTATATATAAATATTTTTGATATATAATGCCAATGTTATTCAAGTAAGATTTTGTAAGGAATGTTTAATTAGGTTTTATCGTTAGTATATGATGAAAGGGAATTTAGGTAATATTATGTTTAATTCCATTCCATTCTAACATTAAAATATAGTTTTACCAAATACAAAAAAGAATCGACATTCTATTCTGACTTTGCCTTCCAAACACTGGAATGAAAAAAGTATCTGAAGTTTATTTTGGGTGGAAAGCAATTCTGCCTAGAAAGTGATTTTATTCCTTTCCATTATAGTGTACCAAATGATTATGAGTTGGACAAAATTTATATTTTAAATCTTTTATTTGAGTTTAATAAAATTTAAATTACTTCTAAAATGATAAGTTGATCTCAATCTAATTTTTTTATTTAACGTCAAAGTACTATACAAATATATTCATTATCAATAAATTTAGATTTAACATCGATAGTCGATTAGATAGTAATCTAATGTGTGAGACCCGTTATTTAGGAGATTCTAATTAATTTTTGACAACGTAAAAAAAAAAAAAACTAGTCTCCGAACACAGATAAGATTAAGACTAGACTTGTTTTCTTGTGTGTGTGTTTTTCTTTTCTTTTCTTTTTTTGTGTAGTTTATACATATTCTCTTGATCTTTTTCATCAATAGGAAAAAAATAAAAGGAAAGAAAATCAATAAAACGAAGGCAAGAAATCAGGAATTGTCTTAGTATGGCAATAGTTTAGTATAATGGTCATGACATGGCAGTGAAAAAAGTGGGAGAAATATTTCTGTCCAGGACGGAAGTTTGACTGACGTGGCAGTCTCCCAGACGCGCCTTGCCACGTCAGCCTTCCGTCCTGTCCTGGCAATGTGTTGTGCCAAGAACACTCAGTTTTTTTTTTTTTTTTTTGTTTTGGTTGTATTTATTTGAGCTGGTATTTTTACAACATAAATAAATCAACGATAAACATTACTTAACAAATTCGGAGTAAGAGAAATAACAAAGTGTTATACCATAAAAGTCTAACAACGTTCCAAAACAAAATAAAATATGTTATAATGTACAATAATTTAAATTGTTAGAAACAACAATGAAATGAAAGATATGATTACAAAGTAATTTAAAAGCTATCTACGGCTCAGACGGGGTGTAACGGTCGGGGCTTCTCTTGTCTTCGCGCAAATAGTACGTGTGGCCCTTTCGGTGTCGATAAATATCGGCTCCTTGGGGAACCCAGGTTGGAAAGTTGGAATGCGGTGCTGCGTCTGAGTGAGGTGGAGGTTGTACGAAGGCGATCCACCAGAATATACACCCGGTTGTGCCGAAGTAGATGGCCCGGCTCCCAGATCTCCCCCCGGCTGAATACTGGAATAATGAGTACCGATGCTCGGGAATTGGTACTCATAGTGGGTGCCGATTTCAGCCGCACTGGGAAACTGTGGGGGCACCGGAGACCCTGTTGGATCAGCCTCAAGTTGTGCCGGCTCCGGTGGCCTATCCCGTTGCTGAAGTCTCCTAGCTGCCAAGTCCTCCTGAATGGCCTGCCGGTTCCTACGAGTACCTTGCCTCCCCACCACAGACCTTCCCAGAACATGTTCCCTCGGCTGCGTCACCGGTTGCAGAACTGCAGCTTCTACTACATCCGCAGCACGCGATCTGCACGATAGCGTCCTCCCGGCCGCTACGAATGCATCTTTAATTGTCTTTGCAGCCCGAGGGACTTGTATTGACTGTTTGTACGAGAGCCCGGCCTCTCGAATTCCTCGAGCATCAGTCTGTTGGATTCCTCTGCAACATCAATACTCGTGTCAGTATATTGTAAACCAGAAAAATTATTCTGGACAATGCACACAAAAAACTTACAAAAATAGCCTCGGAAGTTGATATGGGTTTGAATGCCCATCGGGAGTGGCCAAACATCCTTGTTTCAGGGGTTTGTCAAGAGGTGAACGGTAATGCGATTGTACCATTCCATGTACTCACGAGTAAGTAAGATCACATTACCGGGTACCGGGATAGCGTCCGCTAGCGCATCCACGCGTTCAGCCCATAGAGCAATGTATGTGGCATGTTCATTTTCCCAGTCCCGAGCCGCTCCAGCCTTAAACGAGTGGACGTCGACGCCCTCCTCGGTACTCTCCGCCACAGGTGGGATTGGTATCACTGCTGGAATTCAAATTGCCTAGCAACCCGGTCCGGCATGTGGTACTCAACCACCTCGAAACAAACGAGCGGCGTACGGGCTCGGCAGGTGGCCTGGAATCCCTCATCCCGAGCAGCCCTCTCAGTAATAACCCAGCCAGGGTACGACCTCCACATGAACTGCCAATAAAAAGTGTAATTAGCGTAAATCAATTGCTTTAATTTAAACATAAAATACGAAATTAAAGAAAATACTTACCCCTCAAGCGTCCCGTCACCGATCCACTGATCTCTAAACTCCACAAGCTGCGCTTTGGGTGCGTTACGGAAACTCCGGCCCTTATTCCATCGCGACCCGTAAGCTCTCCTGTCCGCGGGAATATCGTGCAGAGTCGGGCACGCGATTCTGGGGCCGGAGACATGAGATGAGCTCCCACGCCTACAACTGGTACAGAAAAAAAACACGGAGTTAACAACAAATATTCAAAATACATGGAAGCAATAAAACCATATAAAAAAGTAAACAAACCTAGATTAGAAGGCAACATCCAGCTATGTCCTTAGAAACGGCCTGAGCAGAGGTGCACATCCGCCGGGCATGGATGTGCGAGGACGACGCTAGCCTACGTAATCGTCGGTCCTCTCGCCGAGATCCCGTCGTTGATGGTGAGGAGATACCGCATGTTCCCTCGCGACCCGGATTTGTTTGGAAAAAAAAGGTAGACATCAACAGGAAAATAAGTGCCTGGGCCCGCTGGTCTACGGCCAACTCAGTGGCATCTGTAAGCCCTAAGGGCGAACGAACTCTGTTTTTGATATTGGACAAACATTTGATGTTGTGTCTAATGATCTTAATCTTTGTGATAGAATATTGGAAATCTTGTAGGAAGCTCTAAGTACTTCAATCAAGCCATGTTCAAGATTCAAAGTCATACTATTCAAGGTTCATCTATGAAGATTGAAGATTGAAGACTTAGTTTGGTTAGTTTAGCTTTGTCGTCATTAGTCGTAATCTTTAAAGCTCTAACCAAAGCTCTTATGAACATAAGCTTCTCACTCTAGTCTTGCATACATGTTTTCATAAACACGTTTTCAAAAGGCAAAAGTTTCAAATGTGTTCTTATCCAAAAAGCCTTTGATTTCATAGATAAGTCTTTTAGAAAAGTTTTCCAAGTGTTCTTACTTGTTACCTTTTAGGAAAACCTTTTTTTAGACTTCAAAAGATATCAAAACGTGTGAAAAATCACTTTGGAAGTTCGGTCAACCGAGCTCAAGTTCGGATCAACCGAAGAGATACTGAGAGGTTTGACTGAGAAGGTTCGGTCGACCTAATGGGTACTTCGGTCGACCGAAGTGATGCTCGGTCAACCGAAGCTTGGCTAGTGGATCCGAAGTGTACTGTTCGGTCAACCGAACTCTGTTTTAAACTAGCCGTTTTCTGACCGTTAAAGAGTCGATTTTCAGCCAAATTTGAAATGTATTTATACTCCAAAGCTAGAGAAACATTCTAAGGCTTGCATATCAAATATTCATTGATCTCTCATCAAGCCAAAAGACTTTCAAAGCAAAAACACTTGATCTCCATGATATAAATCATTCAAAGGTGTTATTTCAAAAAGCAAGACAAAGAGTGAACTTCATATGTTCAAAGAGCTATAAATTGTTGTGCTTCAAAGGTATTAATCTTTCACTTAGAAGAGTGAACTTAATTGTATTGTTCTTAAACCTTTTCATTCCCTTTCTTAGTGATAGGGTAATCTTGTAAAAGACCTACTTAGTGTGGGCAAGCTCTTAGTGAGTTTCTTGTAAAGTGGTTGTGTTGTAAAACTCTTAGTGAGTTAGCCACTAGTGTAAAAGACCTACTTTGTGTGGGCATCTTCTTAGTGAAGTGTTTGAAATCCTTGGGTGCGGCTCAAGGTAGTGGAGGTAGATTCTAAGTGAATCGAACCACTATAAATCCTTTGTCTTGTTGATTGGGTTTTGCTTTAGCCTTTGTTCATCTTGCTTATACTTTCACTTGCATTGCAAAGATTTGAAAAAGTTGCCAAGATTAGTTAAAACCCAATTCACCCCCCCCTCTTGTGTTTTACAGCATCATCGCCTAGGGGCTCACTAATGTGGCATACACCTCTACAAGGGCGATGGTGTTACCCCTAATGGACTCGGGTGGGGGTGAAAACCTAGTATGTCATGCACACGCTCAATCTACTGAGTCCTACTAAGGTTACAGTCCTCGTGTCACGACACCACGTCTCCCCTAGTAGGCAGTCCTAGAAGGCAACCTACGTCTTCCAGCGTAATGGTGACCTCACCGCATCGGAGGTGAAAAGTATGTGTCTCAGGGCGCCACCGCTCTACTAATGCGGTGACCAAGGCGTGGTCTACCTTGATATTGTCTATCCTACAGCAATCCCCGAATCCCAAAAGGTCAATCAGCTCAAGAACCCTTGCGTTTCCTTCGTTTTGGTAGGCATAAAAAAAATTCCCGTAGTTGCTAATTATTTTTAAACTAGTGTTTAACTCTACATCCCCGCCCATATTCTAAGAGCTCTATGGGATGTATGTTTGTTTAAAACACTGGGATGGGATCATAAGGACCGGGCAGAAGGTGTGCATGAACAGACATCTAAAAAAAAATAACATACAATTCATCAGAAACTACACAAAATCAATTCACAATTCACCATTCACTGTAATAACAATTCACAATTCAAAAAATAACAATTCACCATAATCCGCAATTAACAAAAATATTAAAGTCACGAAAAACCTAAACTGACAAATTCCCTAATTTAAAAATTGCCCTAAATTTGAAAATGCCCTAATTTGTTAATTGACCTAAATTCACAAAATCAAAACCAAATTCAAACACATGCAACTTCAAATAGGGAACAAATTACTCTAAAGAACTAAAATCACAACAATTGAAACTTCAAATAATAACATACGTGTTGAATTTCTATAAAAAATTCCAAAAAAATTAAGGTTTTATACCTCCTAGATCTAGAGATGAGAGAGAAGATGGTGGTGGATTGTTGGCGGCAAAGGAAGGCGGCGAAGCGGAGTGGTGGGGTGGGGTGGTTGCGGAAGAGAGGGAAAGGGCTTGGATTTTTTTTTTCTTTTTTGGCTGAAGGGTTCGCGGGTGAGTGGGAGAAGAAGAGAGTTTGGGACTAAAATCTGGAGGGTGAGGAAGGAAGGGCGTCCTGGGGCCAAGACGGAAGTCCCACTTCCGTCCTGGCTGACGTGGTAAGCGTGTCTGGGAGTTGTCCACGTCAACGGAAGTGGGACTTCCGTCTTGGCCCCAGGAAGCACTTCCGTCCTGGACAGAAATATTTCTCCCACTTTTTTCACTGCCATGTCATGACCATTATAATAAACAAATGCCATACTAAGGCATCATTAGGAAAATTCTGATATGGAACAGGTCCATGTTGACCTTATAGTTCAGAACTGACCACATTATCATAAATATGTTTCTCTCCCTATTTTGTGGTGATGTGACCAGTTATGAATAGGGCTATTAACGAGCCGAACCGAGCCGGTTTTGGGCCAAATCGGTTTGGATCGTTAAGAAAACCGAATCGATCGTTAATCGGTTTGTTAGTCAACCGATTCGGTTGTTCAATTCGTAATTGGTTCGAAATAAAATCGTACAAAACCGGTTCGTTAATCGAACCGTATCAAATCGCGCAAAACCGGTTCGCTAATCGGATCGAAAATCGTAATTCGGTTCGTTAATCGGATCATACTATTACAAAACTCGGGCTGTTGGCGAACCGGTTAACTCGCAAATTGCTCGTTAATCGGTTCGCTAACTCGCTAAAATCGGTTAACTCGTAAATTGCTCGTTAATCGGTTCGTTAAAATCGGCTCGCTAACTCGCTAAAATCGGTAGAATATTATTAACCGGTTTAACGAGCTATTAAAGAGCGCTTTAAAACGATTTACGAGCCATTTTACCGAATCGTAACCGGTTCGTTAACGAGCCGAGCGAGTTAGCGAGCCGATTTTAACGAACCGATTAACGAGCGATTTGCGATTTAATCGGCTCGCTAACAGCCCTAGTTATGAATATCAAGATCCAATAGATCTGATCCATGTCATAACTAACCAAATCATTATTATCAACAGACTATGCGTATCGGAAGAAGTTAAAACCACCATCCATGTTACCCAAATCAAAGATTTTTTTTTTTTTGAAAGTCCAGATGGGCGTTGCCTCATAAGAGGAGAGAGAATCGCTTCACAAGAGGAGAATATAGTCCTAGAAAGGGAGACAATTAAAACTTACCCCAATTGTATGAGGGAGGGTATCAAACCCACGACTTCATAATCGTGGGCATGCTCTTACTCCAATGGGCTAATCAACCTTTGATCCAAATCAAAGATTAAACTAGCAATTTTAGTCAATTTTCGGACCATAGAATTTGCTTTTAATAAGGATATCTATGCTCTTCTTTTAAAAAAAAAGGATATCTATGCGGGGTAGTAAGAGTCGTGATAGATTTGCATTGCTGCTGAAATAGTTCTGTTCTTATCATAAAAGCACCCAACCGAAAAGGGATTGCTTAAAAAAAAAAACGCATCTAAAAGGGAAAAAATAAAAGGAATTCTATTTTTGGCATGCACTTCACCGACATCAGTTGTGGTAGAATGGATAAGCCTCCTCCTCTTTTAAAAATTATCAGATTCAAACTGCAAAAATAACATTTGTATAAAATAATTAATGTTTGGAGTGTTATTCATTTCTTGGCATCTACAACATCTGATCCAAAATAGTTAGATATGTGAGGCTTTAATACTCATGTTTTAAAACAAAAGAGAAAAAAAGTGGACGGTCAAGAAAAAAGAAAAATTTATCCAAAACTTGATTTGTTGATTATACTTTTAAGTCTTGAACACATTATCATTTTCTTTAATTTTACAATTGCTTGAGAAATATAAATTTATCAATGATATATAAATCAGACCTATGATAGATCTATTTATTTATTTAGGAGATAAAAATGTGTTTTTTTTTGGTAATAAGGAGATATAAATGTTGAGTGCAATTGAATGGATTGTAGTTTTAATATTTTTTTACTTTTTTCGAATACGTGATTTTAAATACCACATATTCTAATAATTTGTAGTATTTCTAAAAGGAAATGCTAAGTTGCAAGTCCGTATAAAATTGAAAATTTTCAACTATATAGAAAATAATCCAAAAATGAATTGGGTGAATAGAATTCGAAGTTTTTTTCTTCTTCTTTTTGCCAAGTGAATAGAATTGGAAGTTGGGTAAACACAAAGTCAAAGCTGGAAAATTGCTAAAATTATGGCAATCCAGTGATATAAATAGATAACCAAAACAGAACAGAAAGCTTAAGCCATCAGTTTCCACTTAATTTGTTACCGAAAACTCGTGGTAAAATCAACGTCATGTCATCTGTTATAAAAATGCTCATAAATTTGTATAATTTGAACTTCCAAGCCATTTGGCTTTAAGATTTTTCTTCCTTACTATATATTTTTCTTATTATATATATTTTTTTATTTTTTTTAACTTATCAATAATAATTTTCTCTTGGAAGATTTATCAAAAAAGCCAAGATGGTTCTTCCAAGAGAGTGTGAGTTCAAGGCTACATTGGCCTTGGTTTTAGCATTGTTCGTATTTGGGGCAGAATGTAGATCTTCTGGTGCACGTCGTAACCTTGTTGGGGAGACAGTTTTTGATGTTACAGCCAATGGTGCTAAGCCTGATGGCAAAACCGAAAGCGCATTGGTAAGTATTAATTGACATTCTTAGTTATAAGTGTTGTCAAGACTGTGTAATATTCTCATATGTGCAGGTATTAAGCGTAACACACAAATGTCTATAATTCATCAGATTAATGACGATGAATAGATATGTTACAATAATTTCACTCTAACATGAAAAAATCATGATTGCGTCTTTACTAATATTATTGTATCTTAGATTTTATTTATTAACTATGGATTTATACTCTTTTCACAACTGTAAGAAATAATTTAATAACGGGCCCTAATTGGCAATATTTTTTTTTTGGTGTAAAAGGATCGTATATTAACCAACAAACGAAACGTATAAATTACAAGCTCAACGTGAGTACCGCAGGTACTGCCTCCTCAGCGCAGCGTAACTCACTTTCACTATCTAACAAAACTCTAATTCTTTCATGAAGAGGTGGTAAATCATAATCTGCTTCAAACAAACACCTATTCCTCCATCACTAGAGACGATGTAAGGTTATCCTAAAAATATCCACCCATCTAATCCGTCCAAACAGTGGTCGGACCCTACCATACTGGAGCCAATGATCTATCCATTTATCCACAACATGCTTGCCAAAGAACTCCGCATGATACTGGCTGGCCAGTAAAGCAATCCACGTCTCTCTAGCCCATGCGCAGTCTCTTACAACATGCAACACATCTTCAACCCCCCATGTACACAAGCTGCAATAAGGATCAGTGATGATGTTTCTGTAAAAAAGTATCATTTTAGTCTTGAGTCTGCCCCATCGCACAAACCAAACTACCAGAGAGTGGCAGAGTAAGACTTTACCCTACTAGAGAGTGGCGGAGTAAAACATTTAGCGAATGAGTATGATCAGGATTAATAAGTCAAATTTATGTGCAATTTTCCCTTATTGCGTTTGGAAATAAATTCAAAAATATTTTCTGTGCATGAGTTTTTTTTTTTTTAGTTGTATATGAATGTGTATTTAATTTTTCACTCTTAAACTAAGAATTTTTTTTAAATGGATCTCGCGTATTCTCTCACCTTTTACGTTTTCTAAAACAAAAATTCTAAAAATTCAAATACACAAATCTAACTCAAATAAGCACTATTTGAAAAGGGAAAAACAAATTCATTGTTGAAATGTGAATATGCATGCAGGCCTTCATAAGGACATGGAACCTAGCATGCAAATCAACAGGACCGGCCAAGCTTCTTATTCCTAAAGGCACTTTCATGGCAGGGGAGGTAATCTTCTCAGGGCCATGTGATGCCCCTCAACCCATAACCATTGAAATTGTAGGTGATGTTTTGTCAAGAACTGACCTCAGTCTCTACTCTAATAATATCTGGATCACTGTCCAAGCCGTGGACGGTGTCATAATCACCGGCGGAGGAACTCTCAATGGCCAGGGCGCCGAATCTTGGAAGTTTGACAACGGTGGCGCTGGCGGCGGTACTCTTTTGCCCTTAGTAAGTCACTCCGACCTTGGATTTTTCGTTTCCTCCCTCACCTTTACCTCCTTGTAACATTGTTGATTGTGTTATGTGGATTTGTGCAGTCTCTTGTGCTGATGGGAGTTAAGCACTCTGTCGTCCAAGGTTTTAAAATGGTCGACAGTAAAGGTTTTCATATGAAGATTACTGACTGTGAGAATATCACAGTGACAAAAATGACTATAACTGCCCCTGGTGATAGCCCAAACACCGATGGTTGTCATATTAGTGACTCTAAATTCGTCACCGTTTCAGATTCCATCATCGGTACTGGGGATGATTGTGTTTCCATTGGTGATGGTAATTCCAACATTACGGTCACTGGTATTACTTGTGGCCCTGGACATGGCATCAGGTCTTTTTTCCATTTTTTTTTCTCCCTCGACCTTTTTTAAATTAAAGTTAGCACGTTAATACATATTTTTCTCTGCACGTTCATTATCAATTATGCTACAATATCTTGTACAGTATTGGAAGTCTTGGAAAACGCGTAGATGAAGAGAATGTGTTGGGAGTACTCGTGAAAAATTGCACTTTGACGGGTACAACAAATGGTGCAAGAATCAAAACCTACCATGATTCCCCAACGATCCAAGCTTCTGGAATTGTTTTTGAAGATTTAGTGATGAACAACGTTGCAAATCCAATCATTATTGATCAGCACTACAACTCTAAGAAAAATCCTAAGGTTGAAATTACCTTTTGCTTTTCTCAAATTTGATAAGGAAATTGCTAATTTTGAAACAAGTGACTAAAAGTCAATACATATAAAGTATTTTTGGAAAACATCGAGGAGGGGTGTTTCGTGCTCCTTTTCCATCTGATTCTATATCTTTGATTGTGCAAGAGTTGATTATGCAGTTAATAATGTATGTGCAAGTTATATGGTAGATACATTGTTAGTAGTTAATATAATATCATTATTTCACTAACTTCAAATTTGAACTCTTAATTGGACAGCAATCAAATGTGAAGCTCATTGATGTTCACTTCAGGAACATAAGGGGAACCAGTAATACACCTGTTGCAATTGCTCTAAATTGCAGCTCAGCAGCTCCTTGTGAAAACATTGAATTGGCTGATATCGATTTGGCTGCCGCTCCAGGAGGAAAAGCTACTGTTGTTTCAACGGCATGTGCCAATGCTAAACCAATTGTTAATGGAATACTTAAACCAGGTGGTTGTGTATGATCAGATAACACAACTTCCTTCAATAGCTAACATATATGATCCTCTGAATAAGAAGAAAACGAAAATTCAATTTGGGAAGAAGAAAATATTTAACTGTTCCAATTGCAGTTATTTTGCTTCACAATCTTCTCGTGGATGTATTTTATATCACGAAACTGTACCGAGTGTAATGTTTAAAAATAGTTTTTGGGACTTTTACGCGAAAAAATAAAAAAAAATACTAGTATAGAAATTTTGCTTAAACTTAATTCATTTGTAAAGTCATTTTGGCGTTTCGTATCCTTTATTAAGAGGAGGGTATGACTTGCTCGTATTTGTATTCTTTTTCTTTGTTGTTGAATGGATATGATTTTTTTTTTCAAAAAAAAAAGTAAATTATTGTAGTAAAAACTTTGTATTGGAATTTGTGTAGAAAGCAAAATTAAATACAATAAACATAAAGAAAATAGCAGTTGGCAAGTAAAAATTTAATCGACTAATGTTGGACGAAAGGAACACAATTTACATAAATAAGAGCCAAGTGAGGGCGGCAACTAGAGGGTGGGAAGAGGGTTGAGGGGCTATATTCAAGACCCAAAATGTAAAATTATATTTTCTCTATTAAAATATATATATATATATATATAATTTTAAATCCTATTATCATTCTATTTTTTTAAACTTCACTCCTTCCATACTAATCCAATTCAAATAGATTTTTGTAATCCTATTTAAATTACAATTCTACAATTTTCAATCTTATTATAATTATATTTTTGAAATTTCTCTCTCCTTCCATTCTAATCCAAATCAAAATTGAGTTTTTTTTTAATCCTATTTAAATAAAAATTCTACACTTTTCGATCCAATTAAAATTCTATTTTTTTGTTAAATTTCTATCTCCTTTCATTCTAATCCAATTCAACTAGATTTTTTTAATTATATTTAAATGTCAATCCAAATACAATGAATTCTAGTAGTGTTTCTTTCACCTCATTAGAGCTTCTCTCTAACTTTTTGCCAAACTTACGTGATTTTAGTATTTTAAGCAATCGATTAGGTTTTTTAACCAAAAATTCATATCTTGAATTGTTTTCTAATGATCCAAAAAAAATTTAAACTTAAAACGAAATTCAAATATTCAATTTTTTCTTTCATTGGTCACTTCTATTGCGGTGGTTAAAATATATCTTTATAAAGCAGCAAAAAATTAATAATTTTTTGCAATTATTCAATTATCATATCTTTTTTTACAGAAATTTTATATTTCTTATTTAATTAATGGAAAAAACACCCTCCAAAAATATTCTCTAATTTTATTTTTTCACTTTCAATTTATTGTATTTAAGTATCTTTTTAATTGTCAAACTTCTCCTCCCAATTAGTTTTCAAACTAATGACACTTCTATTAAAATTCTAACATTTGGAGGATATAATTACATGCTTTTAAAGTTAGAAAGTATAAATTTTATATTTTTTACAACAAACTTTACCAGTTTTAGCTCTTTTTTTTTGTTAATTTTTGACTTTTTATTAGTAATTTTTTTTTTATTTATAAACACCACTCATTTTAATTTTAATTGGTGCTTGCATGACACTCCTTAATATAAATCCTTTTTGATATGTGACAAAAATACAAAATACAAAAATAATATTTTTTAATCAAAATATCAATCTTACTCATCATTAAAAAAGTAATATTAATATTTTAACTAAAAAATAACTTATTTTTTTCATTAATTTATGTTAAATTTGTTAATTGACTTATATTATGAAATATACTACTATAAAGTATAAATTTTATATTTTTTACAACAAACTTTACCAGTTTTAGCTCTTTTTTTTTTTTGTTAATTTTTGACTTTTTATTAGTAATTTTTTTATTATTTATAAACACCACTCATTTTAATTTTAATTGGTGCTTGCATGACACTCCTTAATATAAATCCTTTTTGATATGTGACAAAAATACAAAATACAAAAATAATATTTTTTAATCAAAATATCAATCTTACTCATCATTAAAAAAGTAATATTAATATTTTAACTAAAAAATAACTTATTTTTTTCATTAATTTATGTTAAATTTGTTAATTGACTTATATTATGAAATAAATACAGTATATAATAACATTGCATCTTAGCCATTGATTATCTCTAGCAAGCTTTCCTAACCATTGATCAAAGGGCACAAGAGGACAAATTATTCTCCTCTTGCATCCTAATTCCTAAGTATATAATAGATGTCAGAAGGTCAGTGGCAAAGTGAAATGACGCTTTCGACCCTGCGACACTGGAGGTCCCTGGGGTTCGACACCCGCCTCCTACGTGAGGCAAATAAAATTCCTAGGAATTAACGTGGTCACCTCTTTTCTCTTTATTAGAAAGAAAAAAAGAAAATATCTTTAACAAACAGCTGTTCTTGTGTGGCCTTGGCTGAATAATCTCAATATCCCCTTTCTCTCGCTAGATTATCTCTTATTCACTTCACACATCATCATCATCATCTTCCTTCAATTCATAGCTCGTTAACCCCTCGCATGGCCGCCACATCCAGTTTCTCTCCAAAATTCTATACTCTCTCCATTTGAAGATTAGAAGAAAAACTAGAATTAACGCCGAACTTCCTTTTGATTCTATGCTTTTATTCTCTTTATCTGTTCCATTCATAAGAGCAAGCACTTATAGAATTGTTTAAATTATTTGAAGAGAAAATGAGCGTTGGATTCTGCACTCTGGAATCGTTTGGAGCAGAGCTTTGCGTGTTCGATGCTTAGTTTTCGCAGTTTTCCGCGCAGATGCTTCGATATAGATATGTCAGCCGCTTCTTCGATGTCAGGTAAGTAGAAGTTTAATTTCGATTATTTTTTTAGAATTTAATTCGTAAGGAATTCAATAAACTTTTGGTTTTTCTATGTTGATGATTATTTATGTAAAAAAATGCAGTTTCTGTAGAATGTGTGAATATATGTAAGTTGTGGAAGAGCGATGTGAGTGGAAGATATGACTGTAGCGTGCTATCTTGCACCTGGAAGGTTCCTAGGACATTGGCTGGTTGCCTTGTCAGCACGGCTCATCCTCCTCTTTCTTATCACCACCAGCCTGGGCTAGATGGACGAAGAAATCGCTTCATATGTGTATGTGCATCTAACAATCGGGTTGTCATTGCATATATAAGAATAAATTGCTGCTTAATTTTTTTTAAATCAAATTTAGCTTTCTCTATATTTAGCTGGCTGGCTTAACTATGTCTTCTTCAAATTGCAAAAAAATATTGATACTGTGTTCATGGAGCCTTGTCAAACTGTGCCTTACCAAAGTGTGCTTTATGCATAAAGCTATAAAGTATCAAGATCACTCCAATTTTCACTTTTCAGTACTTGTAAAGAATTCTATAAAACTACAGATTTATAATTTCTTAAGTTTTCACTATTTGATAGTCTCAGACCTCAATTAATGCCACAATCCTCTATACTTTGGATTCTAGCTCCTAAGGGCTTATATGGACACAAACTGTGGTTTAAATATATTTCTGTTTGAACAAGAGAGAAATTAGGCTGTAGTTTACCCATGATGGTGCAATTTGAGTTGAAGTCTTATGGAGTGTACAAATGCTAATATCAAGTGCAGAACTCTCGCACTGTTGAAATCCATACATCTGTTGAGCCTAATAGGTTAGAGTGGATTGCATTCCATCTGTCAGTTATGTTGAATTGAATGAGCCACATAAGTTTCCCTTCAGCTAGAACTAAGCTCGGGAACCAGGACTATCACTTTGCACAAGTATTTATAAGCAGTTGAGAAGAAGCAATTTGAAAGTTTGCCATAAAAAAAATCCTAAGTTCCCCAACTTTTCTGCGCATCAGTTTACACTTGAGAATTTTCTTTATTGATAGGAGTAGAAGTAATCCCACTCAATCAAATGCTGAAAAATTGTACCTTTTTTCTAATAAGCTTTCCATAGATCCATGTGTTAATTGTGTCATTTGAACCTTTTACTTGTGTCAGGGATGTGAGGCCCATGATACCGGAGCATTTTACAGTAATGAAACTTCAGAATTCATTATGCAGCGGAAGTTCTTAAACTCAAATCAGCTACAGCTTACTTATAGGAGATCGAAGTTGTATTGTTCTCCATCTGAATCTTCAGAACCTTATGCAAATGTTTCTCCTGAGAGTTTGTGGGAGGTATGTGAAGCGGTACAAATGTTGTTCCACTGATTTGTTTACCAACTTCTGTTTCCTCTTTGAATCATCTTGCTCTTTTCCTCTTTGCTTCTATAATTGTTTCTATTGCATGTTAGATTCCTTCCACAGTCTATATCACTGTGCATTTCCTTTGTTCTATTTACGTATGACAATGTTGGATTCAACATGCTATTTTATGTAAAAGTTTAATAAGTAACTTAGTAAAAGAAAAGGAAAGAACATGTTGTCAACCGTTCTCTATGCCACATAGGAAAATGCAGAAGTAATATGGGTTGGGAACCAATAACTTTTGAGATTTATTAATCGTTCTGGAAATGTTCCTTTCCCTAAAAGTATCCAACATTCAAGGTCATCCCATGATAAGAAATAAGTAGGTTAAATGTAATGGGAAGAAAGGGATTTATTAACTTTCATGGCCTTTCTTCATGCTTCCACATGAATAAGAAATTCTGTGAGGATTGTTTGGTCCACTGCAAAGGTAGATCAGGAGTTGTTTGAATTTGAAATATGCTCCCCTTACTTTCCTGTTGCAGAATTCTGCAAATTGGTTTTCTCGATTTGTTTGCATTTGATTTTTCAATATTCATGAAAGTTTATTGCCTGAACCTTGAGAATTAAATAAACTGGAAATTTGAAAAGGGAATCTCTAAAAGGAATGAAATACTCTTCACTAGTAGCCTACTGGATCAGATACTCTAGTTCTAATCTTGATTTGCAAGTAATGAAGAAAAACTATCCCATGAGGTTCTACTTTGAGGAACTCTTAGAATGATTACTGTTAGTTATTGTAAATAAAATTTATCAGGAGATTTTTAACAAGTTTAGATAGACTAGCTTGAGGGCTAGGCCATGATTATGTTTTCTTTTTGAGGAGGAGGGTTTTTGCTTGAACACTAGATTCACATGACATAAGAATTTTTCAGAATTAAAAAGGAAAGAGTGATTCTGAATTGAGCAACTTTTTATTGTAGCCTTTAGCCTCTATATTTTTAGTCAGAAATAGGGATTTTCTGATTGTGCGATCCAATAAATAATTTGTTTCCCTTATAAAACATTTCTAATTATGAATGTTTCCGTGTAATAGTGCTGTGAATTTTCTAGTTCATATATCTATCACCATTTTGCTTCTCATGAAAGTATCCCACCTAAACCTCCCTCGTATTGTCTCAGGATCTTAAGCCTACTATCTCATATCTTTCTGAGAAAGAATTGGAATTGGTCCGTAATGCTCTGAATGTAAGTTTCTCTTTTTTCTTCCTTTCTTTTGTGGCTAAATTTGTCAACAAGTTTCTGTTTTTCCTGTTTCATCTTCTGCCTCTTCACTGCATCTTATTGTTAAACTACTCTTTTAAACTCTTTCTCCTCTTCCCACCAATTTCCCTGTGCTCAATGAAAACAGAAGACAATGATTAAATTCGTGTCTCACCTTTTACCCATTTTCTCCTTCCTCTTCGTCAATAATGTTTGAAATTGCTGTCTTACAGCTGGCTTTTGAAGCACATGATGGTCAAAGAAGACGCAGTGGAGAGACCTATATTATTCATCCAGTTGCTGTCGCTCAAATTCTTGGAGAACTCGTGAGTTCTGTGAATTCAAGTGATAAATTACATATTGAACAAACATGTTTTATGTTCAGTGTGAAACTTTCTTTTATTGGAATTGATTTTGTCTGATTGCCTACTAAATTTTCAGGAACTGGATTGGGAGTCTATTGCCGCTGGTTTGTTACATGACACAGTAGAAGATACAATTGTTGTTACTTTTGAAAGGATAGAGGCAGAATTTGGTGCTACTGTCCGGCATATTGTGGAAGGGGAGACTAAGGTGCTCTCTCTCTCTCTCTCTCTCACACACACACACACACACACACACACTCACTCACACACACACACACACACACACTCACTCACTCACTCACACACACAGACTCTCGTTCTCAGATGTTAAGTTGGGAGTTTGTTGTTGAACTTTATGATGTTTATTGTATCTGATGATTTAGGTATCTAAGCTTGGAAAACTCAAGGATGAAAATCATTCTATACAAGATGTAAAAGCAGATGACCTTAGACAGATGTTTCTGGCCATGACCGAGGAGGTATTTTCCAGATTATGTATATAGTCATTTGTTTGTTGTTGTTGATAGTCCTTGGTAACTAAAACTACTTATTTTCAGGTACGTGTCATAATAGTCAAACTAGCTGACCGGCTGCATAACATGCGTACTCTTTCACATATGCCTCCACATAAGCAGGTAGTTTGGATCTCATTTCATATTTTGTTGTTCCTTATGGCTTTCGGTTTTCCAAAAAGAGTTGATTTTCTTAATGATATGGTTTGTCCAGTCCAGTATTGCAACAGAGACTCTGCAGGTGTTTGCCCCTTTAGCAAAACTGTTGGGCATGTACCAGATCAAGGTATGCTAACTATGACCTGTAGATTTTGTGGTTAAGACATTGGCTCTAGCATGACATTATATGAAGTTTCCTTTTCCGCTCTTATTAATGAAGTTTGACTTACCAATATATACTAAATAGTCTCAAGTTATATTTTGGTATGGTAGCCTCTCGTAGTTTTGTTTCTTTACTAGTTTACCGACACCGTCAAGTCTGTTAACAATGCCATCTCATGATAGAAACATCACCCATATTTTTTACCACCTGAATGAGCATGTCTTCTCCCTCTTGCTTTTGCTTTAGAATTAATTTATCTGTGTCTGGATTTCTGGTATCATTTGATTGATTATATTCTGGATGTTCATATGCATATTACAATATATTAGGCATAAAAGTCCCATAAATCGGCTTTTCTTCATAAACTATTTTCTAAGCTCTCCTCCTTAAACAATGTTTTTCCCGAAAGTTGTTATTACGTCTTAAGCCTGCTCTGCAGTATCTACTAAAAATACCTTATATCTCTGTTAGTTTAAGTAGTTAATGTTGCCTCTTTTTTCCTCCTTGCAGTCTGAACTCGAAAATTTAGCGTTTATGTACTTAAACCCTCAAGATTATGCTAAGGCAAAGAGGAGAGTGGCAGAGCTCTCCGTGGAACACGAGAAAGAACTCGTAGAGGTACCTACTTTCTTTCAATGCACTTTTATTTGTTACATCCATCAAGTTTCTAGAAACTAGTAGATTAGTCATCAACTATGAACGAAATGCAATGCTGCTATTGGAAACTATTTATATTATCTGTTTATGTCAATCTTCATTTCTTTAAAAGGCAATGAGAATACTGATGAAGAAGATTGAAAATGATCAATTTTTGGATCTTATAACGGCAAAAACTGAAGTTCTATCTGTATGTAAGGAACCTTACAGGTAAGCCGAAGTTTCTTTTGCTAGTTTCCATTTTCTGATTACTTTTGTCTTCTATTTCCGCCACTTTGCATGTCTCTCCCTTTTAATGTTTAGAGTTTATTCACATACATATACATATGTGTAGATATATGCTCGTGCCCCCGCCCCCTCCTTTTTTTTGTGTGTGGGGAGAGGGGGAGTGGCGGGACGGGGAGAATAACACATTTGGGTCCCCTTTTATGTCTCATCTGTGATTCGTTCTTTTGCATTTCTTCTAGTTTCAGTGATAATAAAATCAATTAAGGAAATAATTTTAACACCAACCGGCATTGTGCTTTTGGAATGGTTAATTACTTTAACCCGTAAGCAAAAGTCACGGGTTTTACAGTTTACTTGCCTTTGCAGCATCTACAGAGCCATACAGAAATCTAAGAGTTCAATAAATGAAGTTAACCAAATTGCCCAGGTATTATGCCAGTGTGAAATCCATGATTGGAAGAATTGCGACATTAATGTTGTCTTTATTAACTTCTATAGTTTTTGCTTTCCAGCTACGAATCATTATTAAACCGAAGCCTTGTGCTGGAGTTGGGCCTCTAGGTAATGCACAGCAGGTAAAATCTACATACAACTGTGTTCTGGAACCAGCTCATTTACAGAGATTCAACTTTAATTTTTGGGACTAAATGGTCTCTCTTGCTCTTATTTCTTCTGCAGATATGCTACCATGTACTGGGACTGGTACATGGAATATGGACACCTATTCCTCGAGCAGTATAATTCTTGATCTATTCTTCCTTCTTGTTTGTTGCTTTGAGTACATCTTTGATATACTTCTCTTACAGATGAAGGATTATATTGCCACCCCAAAACCGAACGGCTATCAGAGTCTTCATACAACAGTGATCCCATTTCTTTATGAAAGTATGTTTAGGCTTGAAGTTCAGGTTGGTCTTGGAGTTTGTCATTTAGTTTGCTTTGCTTCTCCAGGTTTTGGACTAAAATCAATTAAATATATCTCACCTCTTAACCAAATTGTTTCAAATTATTTATTATTTTCTTTGGGAGATACATAAACAAATTTATGCTTTTGGATGTTATGCAGATAAGAACCGAGGAGATGGATTTGATAGCTGAGAGAGGCATTGCTGCACATTATAGTGGGAAGGGTTTCGTGAATGGATTAGTTGGACATGTTATCCCCAGTGGTAGAAGTTCAAGAGGAAAAACAGTTTGCCTTAACAATACCAATATCGCTCTCAGGGTAGAAAATCCTCCTTTGATACAGCCTTTTTATACCTTCTGTTTGTTATCATTTTTTTTCCTCTTTGTTTTTTTTGGGGGGTGGGGGTGGAGGAGAACTTGGAGATGTATCTTTTCAAATGCTTTCTTATGTCTCACTCAATTGCTAATCCTGTGTAAAAGCTTCTTTCCTTCAGATTGGTTGGCTCAATGCAATTAGAGAATGGCAAGAAGAATTTGTTGGCAATATGAGCTCGAGGGAGTTTGTAGACACTGTAACTAGAGATCTCCTGGGAAGCCGTGTCTTCGTGTTTACACCAAGGGGAGAGGTATACAGTAGGAATTACCTCAAATATGCTGAAATTTTGCTTCCTGACGCCCGAATATTCTTGTATAACTGTTAACAGATAAAAAACCTACCAAAAGGCGCTACTGTGGTTGACTATGCTTACATGATTCATACTGAAATTGGCAACCGAATGGTGGCTGCAAAGGTATAAAGCTCTTGTTAATGTGCTCGTTTTCCTCGAGTATTATAGTCTAACCCTTTTCCTCTATTTGCAGGTCAATGGTAATCTTGTCTCTCCATTGCACGTACTTGCGAATGCTGAAATTGTCGAGATAATAACTTACAATGTGAGTTCATATTATATTCTAAACCTCTTTCACCACAACTCGAAAATTGCATCTTGTGCAACATTAGAGAATTGATTTCTAGATCCTTTACCAAATATTTTCTATTTGTTTCTACGTATTCATCGAAAGCTTGAGTTTGGAAGTTATGCTCTGAGACATCCCTCTTATACCCAAAATGTACAGTAGCCTAGCCTTGTCATCAATTATGTTTGAATTCCCTATTCGCAATTTGGGTATTCTGGAATTTTCAAGCTATAAGATGATTTTTTTTCTTTGGATCTGTCTTCGTGAAATTTCCTCGTCATCTGAATTGCTACCACTGTGGCATCAGTTAATGTGATGGGTACTCTTGTTCAATTTTTCTTCCTTTGGTCATTCTAGTTGACAAGGCTGCTTCTTTGCTAGGGACTCTCGAGCAAGTCAGCTTTCCAGAGACATAAACAGTGGTTGCCACACGCAAAAACACGTTGTGCTCGGCACAAAATCATTAAAGTAGGCCTCCATGTGGAATTGTAAATTAGTTGATTTTTACTATTCTCTTGCCTATCATATTAATCTAGATGCCTCCCTTGCCCTCAGTTTTTGAAAGAGCAAGCTGCACTTTCGGCAGCTGAAATAACAGATGATTCAGTGAGGGAATTTGCTGCTAAATCTGATGGGGATGGTGATGTGGAGATCTCAGATTATGCTCAAGGAACAAAGCACACATGGGAAAAAATCCTTAAAGATGTTACCGATGTATCATCACGGAAGATGTGTAGTGATGATACCTTTCAGTTTCATACAGGTAGCATTCAGTTTCCCAAGGTTAATGGCAAACATAACAAGCATATGCAGCACGTAAGTTTGCAGGCAGAAGGAGAGGAGGTATCACAAGGAAATAGTGTTACCAGAATGATTCTTGCTAACATTCTATTGTACAGAGAAGTGTTGCCTGGTTTAGAGAGCTGGAAAGCAACTAAGGTTGCATCTTGGCATAACCTTGAAGGGCACTCTATCCAGTGGTTCTGTGTAGTCTCTATAGATCGAACAGGTAAGTTCAGCACTTGTAAAATATATTTGGTCTTTACTTTGTCCTTGTCTTATGAGATCAGTAGTGGAATGATGTTTCATTAGTCATTACCAGTATAGATGGCAAATTCAAGAAGGCGGTGTTAGACTTTGTAATGGCTATTAGCCATCTCCTTGGAATAGTTATTGGTTTTGTTTGTCATGGAGATTAAGAGATTGGTATCTTGAACGTGGTGGCCATTGAGATTTTTGAATTTAGTTGTAATTTTCTTCTGGGTTGACCCACCAGCCTCACCTGGATTTTGATAAATTCATGAATAAAGATCAATTTTCTTTACTGTAATAATATTTGTACCTCTTATATCAGGTATGATGGCAGATGTTACATCAGCAATGTCAGCTGTAGGCATTTCTATATGTTCTTGTTTGGTGAGTAAACATGAGCAGTTATAAAGTTAATCTTTTCTTGTCGTCATAATGTTTTGCTTGCATTATCAGCAATATTATCTTTCCAATGCTGGCAGGCTGAAATTGACCGGTCGAAGGGGGTGGCTGTCATGCTATTTCACATTGAGGCCAACCTTGAGAGTTTGGTATGCTAAATACATATTGTATAGTCTATAGTCTACTCCAATTTCCGTTAGTTTGATGATGGATATCTGAATCTCCTCCAGGTCAGTGCATGCTCAAGGGTGGAACTCATGTTTGGTGTTTTGGGATGGTCTACGGGATGCAGTTGCCCTAGCTCGATAGAGAACCATGAATATCTTGAGTGCTAGTTGGTCCATTGACCAGGAGTTGTTTGCCCATTTGCAGCAGCTTGGAGAAATTTTTGTTTGGAGAAACCAAAAACTTTTGCCCTTAGTTTTATTTTATAGCCTAAGTAGAGTCTCGCAATTCTATCAATCTAGTGTCGGACTAAGCAAGACTGTGAACTCAGGGGGAATGTAAATATAGAAAGAAGAGTATTTAGTGAGGTTATACTTGTAAAGTCATTTGCAAGAATGAAACATTCATACAAAGAACTAAAATAGTGACAAAGGTGATTATACACAGAATTCTTGATTTTTGATGGTACTTCTCGTGCTTTGGCTTTTAATTTCATATATTCTTAAGTATTGCTAATGCAGTGCATCTCATGAAGTAGAATGTTAATCTTTAGAGTATTTAACTCTTTATGAACCACTTTTTGCTCGTCATAATAGTCACTTGATACATAATAACGCTCCATAATCTGAAATAGCTATATAGAACTAGTATTATTTATTGCTGCATTCTACAGAAATAAGAGAAGTCTTCATGTCGTGTGATGGTGTTCAACTGCTCAGAACCAGCAAGCTGTTCCTGAAACCCAATTTTGTTTTATTTCCTATTTCGCGCATCCAATGAAGTTGATACTTCAAATTCCCTGGATCTTTGAAAGAAGTATAACTAGGATAACTATGAGAGAACTCTTCAAAAATGGCAAACCGAAATACCACAAGCACAGTGCCCACAACAGCACCATGAATACCCATGTGAGACTGAGAATTCTTGGTCTCGGTGAGTTTATTTGCTGAACATTCTGCTCCGCAAGCTCCAACATGTACTTGCCAAGGAATGCCATTTTTGAGTTGTCTGTGCCCTCATTGATGTTTTGAAGCTGACGCTGTGATCATCAACCTTGTCGAGGTACATTTTCTCCATTGTCTGAAGTGTTTCATTTTCTTTCTGATCTTTGAATTTCAGCTCTGCCAAGTCCTTTGACAGTTCCTTAAGTGATTCTGCCGGCCATATTGGCTCTGTATTGTATTCAGCCGAGGAATCTCCTGTTCCTTCCGAATTCTCTTCCACTTTGTCCGTGATATTGGCTTCATCTGTATCATAATTGATGCTATCTTCTTCGCTCATTTCCATTTCGCCTATGACACTCAGATTATCTTCTTCAGTTGTTGCAGGTGTCTCCTCAATTTTCTCCAAAGATTTACCAACTGATTGCTTTAGTGGATGAATATCACTTTCTATAATTACCCCTTCTTCGGACTCTTCACTAGCTGGTTCGCTGGAAACCCGTTCTTCCCTGATCTCACTGGCTTCAGATAATAGCTCAAAGCTACTATCCGACCTGATTCCACTCTTCAATAGTGATGGAACACCTTGTGCTTCCAAAAGAATGTTTGGCTCCTGTGCTCCACAACTCTCACTTGCGACTTCATCAGATGTTATCATATCAGTGACACAATCACCTTCTTGAACATCATCAATTGGTGGACTTTCTTGTTCTTCAGTCGGTTGTTTTTGGAGGTCGCTACTTGATACAGGAGCGGCAACATCTAGTAGCTTTGCTGCATCATTTTCATTGTCATGTGGAGCACTTGTCTCCTTTTTAAGCATCAGAATCCCTGTATCGTCTTTGTCTTGTGGTGGCTCAAGGTATTTTTTGTCTTCTTCCAGTTCCAATCCTCGAGCATCTTCCACTGACAGCGAGCTATCATTGTTGTCAAATTTCTCTTCTTTGCCTGATATTTTCATAGTACTGCTATAGCCTCCATCGGCTTGCTCTTTATCCAGCTCGTTATCGCTTTTAATTACTTCAGCATTTTGACCAATCAGGAAGCCACTTTTGCCTTCAACTTCTTGATCTGCATCGAGCTTTTCATCTTTCTTCAGTAGTTCAACAGTTTGAATGATCAACGAGTGATCATGATGAACCGCCTCAAGTGTTTCATCATCCCTTTTCAGTTGTTCGGCAGTTTCAGTGATCAGGCAGATCTGATGTTCATCGCATTTCTTTTCTGCAAGAACTGCTTTTATTGCTTCAGCTCCTTCTAAAGCTTCTGCCGTTTCAAAGGCCTGGGAGCCTTCTTCAGAGTCACTTCTCAGCTTCTCGTCTTGAAGCAGTGGCACCAACAAATCTTGGTCTATAGAGATACTGGATTTTGATGAAAAACAGCCTGTGCTGTTACTATCTTCATCACAATCAATGGAATTGGAAGGACTATGTTGCTGTTCATTTGATTGCAGTGGTAGGAAACTGACCGTCTCTTCAGCTTCTTTCATATTTTCATTCTGAAAGAGCATTTGATCTTTAATCACTATGAATGAGAATTCTTCCGTCTTGCTAAGGAGAATTTCTTCGTCATCATAAATGGGATCTCCTTTTCCACTATGAGGTTCGAGATTCTGCTTCTCCTCCTGATTCATATTAGTACTCAAATTTCAGGATTCTGTCTCATCAAAATTTTCTTTTCTAATAAGACTAGTTGGTTTTTTCCTAGCATTTTTCAATGAAACAGTACTCTTAAAGTAGTAGGATCCAAAATTACCAGGTAGAAGCTTTTGGAGGAGATCCGACCAACATCTGTCTCAGTCACGCCCCTCTTAGCCGCTCCATTGCTGAAATGAAGGATCCAATTGGAATTAGTACAAACATTAAAAACTTGTATTTAGACAAAAGTAAGCAAACCTCAGGCTCTGATACAGTCCTTTGCTTTCATCCTTATTAGTATTAGTACTAATAATATTCTCAACTTCCGGTGTCTCGGACGTAGATCCTGTTGATGGACAATGGTTGCGGTTCTTGCTGGATTTGAGCAGCTTCTTTCCGACAGTCAACACCGATATCAGAGCAGCAGTGGCCAATGCTCCGCCTATGAAAACAATACCAGATCCGGCGCCTCCACCATTAGCCAGGTTTATTACAACCTTCTTCTTGTCTTCCTTAATACGACTGGTTAAAATTTTCGGCTCCCCCATACTAACAAAAAATTCTAAATTTTCTTGAGCTCAATGATTCTGGAGGCTGGCTGATCAGTGTATTATGATGCTTCTACTATTTCATAGGATCTTAATGTGTCTTTTCTTGGTTGAGGAGACAAAATGTTGAATAGATCCTTCAGAACAGGAGGTTGAAGCGGATCGTCTCTGTTTGACAAATTAATCTATGTTTGTTTGTTTGTTTCTTGTCCCTTTCTTCTTGTTTTTTTGTCCAAGTTTTTGGGAAGTTAGGGGTGAAAATTCTCTGTCCTCATCCGTGTATGTCTCCGTGTCCCTAACCAATCAGAATTTACTATATAAATATTTGTTTCAATTATATATACACATGGTGAATTATGATTGGTTGGGGACATACACAAACGGGGACAGAGGATTTTTTGCCGGAAGTTAGAGTCCATAAATTGCCTACAACCTACGAATACGATCAATCAACTAACACGCGGGGCATGCGAGGTGCAAGGGAGAAAATAAACAAGTAATAGAAACCAGAAACAAAGTTTTGTCCATGTATTAAATTAAATTAAATAATCTGGACTTTTACATGTTAATAATTTAATCATGTACCGTCGTACTTTCCACTCGAAAAAATGAAATCATACCGTCATCACTTTCTGCTTCGAATATTATGTCACACCGTTTCATTTGTCTCGTTATCAGCTTTGTGCCTATTTTTCCTTTTAAAAAATAATTAAACCAAAGGAGAGTAGTGCTGTCAAAGTGGGCCGAAGCCTGCGGACCGGCCCGTCCCGCCCCGCCGTGGACCGGGTATGGACTTAGGAAATATTGATCCGCAAAAATGCGGGCTTTTTAGCCAGTGGCCCGCGCAGACTGGATCCGCGGATCGCGGGCCGCCCGCGGGCTTTTTCATTTAAAAAAATACATATTATATATAATATTTTTGGGAAAAGTATATATATTATATATAATATGGTATATTTAGCATATTTCCTACTCGCTTGATGGTAAAAATAAAAGTATACATATTATATATAATATTTTTTGGAATAGTATATATATTATATATAATATGGTATATATTAACATATTTCCTACTCGCTTGATGGTAAAAATAAAAGTATACATATTATATATAATATTTTTTGGAATAGTATATATATTATATATAATATGGTATATATTAACATATTTCCTACTCACTTGATGGTAATAAAAAAAGTATACATAATAAAATAAAAGTATACATGACCTTAACTATTTTATTATTAATGGGTAAATCTTTATTTAACAAAAAAATATATATATATATATTTGAGTGGGCCCGCGGGCGTTGCATTGCATTGCATTGTATTTGTAGTTGGACAACTTGGACTTGGTAGTGGAAAATTGGAAATGGCAGAAGGAAATCTGGAAAAAAATTATCTGGGCCCACAAGCCCACGGGCGGCATGCGGTGCGGATATGGGCTTCTATATCAAGGGTCCGCAAAATTGAGTTCAGGCCCGCCCCGCCCCGTATTGCCTTGAGCCCGCACGGACCGGGCCGGCCCGTTTCACAGTACTAAAGGAGAGGGTGAAACTCTAGAAAAAAAATCAAATAATAACAGTCATTTACAAATAAAACAAATGATAAGATGGGAAGATAGAAGACCCAAATTGGAAAGCAATCCAAGTATACCTCTAATTTCTACATTTTTTGTTTAAAAGTTTCTTCTGCTTGAAAATCTTGCTGATAAGTGTCACATATGAGGAAAGTTGGGGCATTGGAAAATATTTACTCAGTGTAAACACGAGTAAAATAATATATATAAAGAGTGTAAGGTCCAAACCAATAATTCATGTCCAATCCCAAATTTTAACACAAGTAGACTTGAAAGAACTAAGCCCAATAACAAAGCCCCGGATAAAACCCTAGGGCAGAATCGTGTGATTCATAAGTCCATGATATAAAAGGCTTCATCTGCAACCTTCCTCACTTATCTCAGTCCTGTTGGCAGCTGAGAGAGACAGAGAGAGAGATGGTGTCTCTGAAGCTACAAAAGCGGCTTTCCGCCAGTGTCCTCAAGTGCGGTAGGGGCAAAGTTTGGCTCGATCCTAATGAAGCCAACGAAATCTCCATGGCAAATTCTAGTACGTTCTTCATATCCTTAATCATTTACCTCTGTTTTTAATGCTCATAATTTTTCCTTAAATCTGTTGTTTCAGAATTTTTATTTCTGTTTTTTGCTATGAATTTTGAGATAGTATTATCTGATTTTGTGAATTAGTAGTAGTTTCTGTTGTCTTCACTTCGCTTAGACCGTTTTGTATATCATTTATTTGTTTATTTGTAAAAATGCTTTGATTCTCTGCAATTTTGTTGTACTTCTGATAGATTACGATATGATTCTTCTAATTTCTATTTATATGCAGCTCTTATTAGTTTTCCTGATGAATTGTATGCTTTAATTTTATTAACTAGGTCTATAACTGGTTTCCATGGTTAGGTTTGGTTCAATTACATAGTACTAATATATGATGTATTTTCAGCTCTTTTTTGGTCATTGGGAATTGAGTGATGAGGTTATGCAATTTAATTTTTGACACTAGATTAATGCATTTTTTGCGTGGTTTGTGATGACAATATAGAAAACTTGCTGCCTCTAGAGCTTATGCTGCTTCTTCCTTGTGTTTGGAACATTTGTTTTTCTTCTATGTTTATGTGCAGTAAAATTTGTCACATTAATTCATCCTCAGCCATATGAATACATCTCCATTGCTGCCTAGAGAGTTAGTTGGAGACTAGAGTCTATTTACATTGATCTGCTTGTAACTTAGGATATTGTCTGCGGTCATATATTTTGTAAACTCATTTTTGGTTCTGAAGATTACCCTTTTTTTAATGGATAACCAATCAAGTTTTCAGTCTGTAATTCATGTAGTCGGTCACTGGATGGTTTCCTATGTTTAGTTTTGCAAATATTATATATTTTTTATACTGTGGGATTTTAGTCTTTATTTGTCGAAGGATATATTTGCTATATTCTTCACTGAATAGAGAACAGCTGGGTCTAAGTTGAACTTCTAGTTTGCCTGAGCTAATTCAGTATAATTAGTTGATTTGGGTTTCATTGTCAAATGCAGGGCAAAACATAAGGAAGTTGGTGAAGGATGGTTTCATTATCAGAAAGCCAACCAAGATCCACTCCCGATCCCGTGCTCGCCGGATGAAGGAGGCAAAGCGAAAGGGGCGACACTCTGGCTATGGTATGTATGGTCCTTTTTCATTCTCATGGAAGGATAATTAGGCATATGTGAAAGTTCAGGCGAGGAGGTTTATGTTAATCTGTTATTAAATCGTGCATAGAAATTAGGTTGTTAAAAGGTTTTTCTTATCCTTTTAGGTAAGCGTAAGGGTACTAGAGAGGCTAGGTTACCTACTAAAGTGCTTTGGATGAGGAGGATGAGGGTGCTAAGGCGCTTGCTCCGGAAGTACAGGGAGTCAAAGAAGATAGACAAGCACATGTATCATGACATGTACATGAAGGTAAAGGGTAATGTTTTCAAGAACAAGCGTGTGCTGATGGAGAGTATACACAAGTCCAAGGCTGAGAAAGCAAGAGAGAAGACCTTGTCTGATCAATTTGAAGCCAAGCGGGCAAAGAGTAAGGCAAGCAGGGAAAGAAAGCTTGCAAGGAAGGAAGAACGATATGCACAGGTAAATCTTTTGTGTTCCTTTTGGTGGATAAAACACTTGGACGACCCTGGAAGTAGAAAACTATCTTATCCTAGTATTTCGGCTGGATGTTTTGGTTTTTAATTTTTTTCTTTTCTGAGCAAAATACATTTATTTCTTTGAAATTTTACAGGGGCCTGCAGCTGCAGCTGCAGCTCCAGCACCTCAAGCACAAACAGTCCCTCCAGCCCAGGCAGCTCAGTGAGTATATTGACACTATATGCTGGCTAACTAAAGAGAGTTCCTTTAAGTTCTTTTCATCTGATCTTTCTTTTTTGTTTTCTCCAGGGGTTCAAAGAAGTCAAAGAAGTGAAGGATGCTGCTTGTACAAGAATGAGGAAATTGTTGCTGTATATCATCCTTAAATCCTTGCTAGTTCTGCAGTTTAGTTTTGTTGGCTGCTTGCCGTTGTTTTTTAACTTTCCTTTTGTGAAACAATTTTACCTATATCTAGATGAAAGGAGTTTTGGAAATACTCATTTTACTTGATTTGGTCGTTATTGCCAAATGTCACTGTGAACGTCTCTTTACTTGTTCTTTATAAGTGATATTTTTGTAGTATTCTGTTATGGCCCGAAGTCAAGTCACTGTTAAATCTATCTAATTCGTCAAATCCTATTAATTTTAAAAGGCAAGTAAAGGAAAGCGAAGGTAATTGCTGTCTTTCAGTCCCAAAGAGTGATGCAGAAACTGCACTATGTATTGCTAGGCTCGAGTTGCTTTTTATGCTTTGTTATTCAAAGATAAGATGTACATGAATAGCAATCTATGTTTTAGGATATTTCTATGGTGGTTGTAAATAGCACTTGTTTAAAGCAAACGTTCCTAGAATCAGCCTAAAACCCAACCGTTCTCTACTTCGAAGCCAAGAAAAGCACCAATTGGGCTGCCTTTACTGTGGCAGTTTGGCTTGTTTTTATCAAGTACAAAAAGGGGATGCTATTGCACTGCCCTAGTAACTCTTTTTATGACGTGAAATGGATAAATAAATTCCGTCAAACTCTCGACCAAATTGTTGATATTGGCAAGTATCTCCATTGCTCTTGTTAGCTCTGTGGATTGCTGGTCGTGTTGGTAGTCTACTTGGATCTTCGCAAGTGCCAACCCTGATGAGGAAAGTAACAGTGGTGCCTTTGCCGTTCCCCTCACTTTCAATCCAAATGTGGCCTCCCATGAGGTTTATAAACCTAATTGGTCATTTTTTGAAAGGGGAAATAGATCAGTGGAAGAAAACCAATCTAATGCAACCGGATATCCTACACATGAAAGGAGACGACAGGCAAGGCTCTTTATTTTATAAGGTTGAATTTCGCAAATGTTCCTGGCAGAAGATTCTTACCTTTTAGAAATTGCAAGGCCAAGACCAGCACTGCCGTTTTGCTGAGGGGAAGCTCTACCAGGTTCAGTGAACCTAGTAAAGAGAAGTGGAATTTCTTCTGCTATTACACCACAACCAGAGTCCTTAACCTGTGTAATACCATAGTTTAGGTAATGCATGAATGAATAAAGCATACAGGGTTGAATCACTTTTACTTTTAAGTTAGCAACACAAAATAAAAAAGGTTCAATTCAACACAAATGCTCTCTTTACTAGGTTCACTGAACCTGGTAGAGCTTCCCCTCAGAGTCCTTAACCTGTGTAATACCATAGTTTAGGTAATGCATGAATGAATAAAGCATACAGGGTTGAATCACTTTTACTTTTAAGTTAGCAACACACACAAAAAAAAAGGTTCAATTCAACACAAATGCTCCTATTATGTAATTCTTCAAGCCAGAAGAGAAATACAGAATCGTAGCACATGCTTTGCTCCCAGCGCCATCCTCCCCCTTTCCCGAGAATACAAATGACATAGTCAAGTATGTGGGAGAGCCACATGTAAACATAAAAACATATATAAAGTCAAGAATCCACAAGACAAGTAAGGTTGTTATTCTTGGTCTCTTATCTTTTTACCAGATTTTACCAATGAAATGGGATCTGGGGTATTAACTGCAAATTACCGGGGGACAATTCTTGTAAGATGTAAGTCGATCTTTCTTGCTAAAGTTGAATGTCAGAAGTAAAATGATACAAAAGCAACTCGTACCACCAAATTAGAGAAAGTAAATCTGAACCTGGACTTTTAAGTCGAATTGGCCATTGCTAATAGCTGGATGATGTTCAAGAAGTTCCCAGTCCCTAGTGTAATCCTGCTTTGGCGCAGAAACCTCAATTTCTATGTAACCTTCCTTTGTGAACTTTATGGCATTTCCCACAACATTTAACATTATTTGCATAAGCCGATTTTCATCTCCAACAGCATCAACAGGCAAATCTGGTGCCAAAGTCAAACTGACAGCCAACTTTTTTACAGCAGCAATCGGCTTTATTAAAGCAACAACCTGTATTCAAGAATATCCATACTTCATTAACAAAATTTCATGTGAACATTGAAAAATCCAAACTAAAATGACATACGTAGCCGATTCCATTACCTCTTTAAATAGCCCATGGAGATCGAATGGTTGATTATCCAATTCAAGGCTACCATCTTCAAGTCTAGATAGATCTAAAACATCATTGACGAGTGTTGCAAGAAGATTGCCACTCTTTAGTATGGTCTCCATCATAGACCTCTGTTCTGGAGTAAGTTCAGCTTCTAAGAGCAGTGAACACAAAGATATGACAGCATGTATAGGCGTTCTCATTTCGTGATTTATTACTGCCAGGAAATTCTTACGAGCATGGATAGCTATCTCTGCTTCTTGTCGAGCTAAATCTAAAGCAATGTTCTGCTCCATCAGCTGTTCACGCGCTCTCATAGACTCTTCAAGAATTGCAGCATGAGAAAGAGCCACAGCAACCTGCACAACTAACTACTACTGGTAGGTGCATAAAAAAAAATCATTGTTTACCTAAAAGTTTGATTAAACAATGCACATAAATGAAGAATGCTGAATGACAATTCTATGGAGATATCGCAAACATTCTAAAAGGCAAGAAAGAAAAAGAGAATAAAAAGGAAAATAAACTGTTCCTTTCCCCTTCCCCCCTATTTCCTGCCATATTGGTAAGAGACCTTCTGGCATTAGCTTTTAAGCACAATGATCTGACTCTTCATGTACTCCCCAAGAAAAACACAAAACTTCAATCTAACGTGTACAATAACAAGAAAAACTTTGATGGATAGCAAGGGAAAGAATGGAAATTCCAAGAATAACTACCACAAGCATATATTGACAAGATTTATGATAAACCCTCCAAACAATTACTAAAATGTAACTAGTTATAAGAATTGCAATAACGGAGAGAATGGATGTACAAACCTGGTCAGCAACAACCTCAACAAGCTCTAGCTCATGATCGCGCCATTTCCTCATACCATTAACAGGAAGAATCAACACCATTACTGCAAAACCTTTCGTAGACAGTTCAGGCCAGTAATTGATTTCGAAATTTAAGAGATTGAGGAGAGGAACGCGAACAGCAATAGCTTCTCGAGGAGCGAGTTTTCCAGCAGGACTCCTAATCCCTGCTAGTGGGCAAGTATGAGGAATCGGAATTGCTTTAGCACTATTAAAAATTTCACTAACCAAGGGAAGACTGATAGGCACAGTAGATCCAACAGGCACTAAATTGTTTAAAGTATGAGAAACATGCAAATTAAGACCTCTTCTTGATGGCATCCACAAAGTACATTCCTGTAATCCTAAAATTCTACCAAGCTCAACAAGAGTTGTTCTCAATATTGTTTGCTTATCAAGGGTACTCCTAATCTCATGAGTGAGCATTCTAACATGCCTGCCAGTTTCCTCTTGTTTCAAAACTAGGCCCTTCTCTTTATCGAGCTCATCAACCCTACTCCTCAACATAAACTCCTTCCTTCTCATACACAGCAGATCAGGAAGAATGTGAACAAGCATAAGAGCCGTTGCACATGATACAAGTGCTGTGGACATTTTAGCTATAGTCATCATAATTGCAATAGTCTTGGAATGCATAGAGGAAGTCCACAAATTTATAAAATGGGTTGCTCCACAAAGAATAATAAAAGCCCCAAATTGTATCAGCACCCATTTATACGGGAAGAAGGCCGATTTCTGAACAAAATATATAAGCTCCAAGGGAATTGAGAAGTATGCAATGGCAATAAAGAGATCTGCTATGTACTGGCAATTAAACAGCTGCTCCTCGGCTGGCCCTTGAGCATCAACACAGATGCAGGAGTCCATGACCTAGCAAACAATCTGAAAGGAAAAGACAATTTAATAAGAATTATTTGGTATAAAAAAGGTTTGATAGACTTTGTGGTGCAAATTTCAAGTTCAAGGTTAAATCACAAGACTATATTAAGACATTCACCGTCAGGAGATCAAAATTCTAGCCATTAAGGAAACTGGATATCATCAACACTTTGCAATTGATGAACGATCTCAGGTATTGTAGAGGTTTCTTAATATTTGTTGATTATCCATTTACGATACTTCTCATTCGAATTAAACTTTACTATTTAAGGCTACCGTAGTTTGTTCAGCACTTCCGCCTAGGAAGAATATGACTGATTAGACAATCCTCTCTCAATAATAATTTTTTTATTTTTTTAATAAAAAAAAAAAAAACAAGGAACTATCTGAAATACACATGCACCCCTAAGTCCGCCTCCTTTTGTACATTATTTCTCGATCTCTAACAAGTTGAAAGTGAAGCATACAAATTAAAAATAAAATAAAAATCTCCTTCAAACTTAACAAAGTAGCATAAAAGCTTAATGACTGTTTATTAAAGAGAATATAAACTCATAATTCCTTGAGAACAGAGACTAGAAAGAGCAATTTCCAAAGAAAATGCATTCAATTATAAGCTGAAAAAAACGAAAGAGATAGATTACCAGATAAGAAAAATGCTACCTTTAAGAGCAATTTGATCTATCTATCCCCCGTTGTGCCATACCCTTATGGAGTTTGATTTGAGCTGGGAGAAGGAAGAAAAATGTGGGGAAGCAAAAAGTGGGGGAAACTGAAAATGACCCAACACAACTCAAATACAATGTATCAGTCGCCACATCTACTCCCACTCTCCTCCTCGCGCGTACAATACACCCCCTCAGTCAGTGGAAATTCTTAAGTGAAACTAGTTCACGCTCCCCACATGTGGACCGGATTCACCAGAAGATACCACGTATGAAGAAAATCCTTGTTTTTTTTTTGCTAAGAAAATCCTTGTTAACTTTCTCATTTTCTCCGCCAATTTCCTCGCTCGGCGTCACCAGAGGGATTGAGTTTGTGGTAGTGGTTGGCTTATTCATTGATGGTTTTAATGAGGGTAGACTAGTGTTTGAGGGCAAAAAATCCTCTGTCCCCATTTGTGTGTGTCCCCGTGTCCCCAACCAATCACAATTCACCATGTGTATATATAATTGAAATAAATATTTATATAGTAAATTCTGATTGGTTGGGGACACGGGGACACACACAAATGGGGACAGAGGATTTTCACCCGTGTTTGAGTGTATATATAGTAAAACATTTATATAATAATAATTTTTTTAGAGTAATAAAAAAAAATTTGTTCCAACTAGGACCAGTTATAAATAAGAATAAACTTTACATTGTAATATTTCATGTTTTGTTTAGGACTATCCTTAAAAAATTTACCTCCATATAGTAATAAAATAACATTAAATTTTAAATATATTTATATATCTATATAAAATAACAACTTAAACTTATGGGTATCTTTTAACCATTTTGCAAGATATTTTTTTGCTTCCAATCTGAGTTGGTTTCTTTCATTTTGCGCAACTCAACACGAATACTTTCACTGATTTTAGTTCGTTTATTATTTGGTGGCATGACTTGCTTGAAGTAGAAAATGTATTATTTGAAATGATAATGAAATTTATGATTATTCTAGCATTTATATATGTATAATAAAAATATGACATTTCGAAAATACAACATATATGAGTGAATATTTTAAATGTATATATGATGTAAATATATTTTTTAAAATATTTCGTAGATACTGTAGGTATATGAATGAGTCTTCTAAATATAATATACACAATGCAGGATGCATGTACATTTATTTTTTTAAAACTCATTAATCTTATATATATATTTTAATTTCATGTTTTTAAGTATGAAGGGACATATTTTCAAGTCTTGTATAATGTATATTAGTTAATTTTTTTTTTAAATTATAATTTTTATATGTAAGCCTCTATTTAAGAATAACCTCCTTATATTAATATTTTTCTCCGGTCCTGAGAGTATTACTGTATAGAGGTTTTATTGTAGGTAGAAAGATATATGTTTTGGGCAAGGATAGGTAGGTGTTGAAATCTTATTTTATAATTTTTTTAAAATAAATAAATATTATTTAAGGGTAGTTTATATTTTGTTTCTCTTAAAAAAATGAGGATTTTATCTAATTAATAGGTTAAGTGTTTATCTATGTACCACTGCCCAATATAAGGTTAATTTTGATATAGATCGTGTTCATTGAACCTTGAAGTTCATAACTGGCCAAATAAATAGGAGAGTGGCAACTTTATAATGATGTGGTCAGTTCTACACCACAAAGTACACATGGACCTGAATCATATAAGAATTTTTCAATATACAATACTAATAATGGAAGGGAAATGATTAAGGACTACAAAATTGACTAAAATTGGATAAAACTAAAATTAAAACTATGTACTCCTTGGTATAAAGAATTCAACGAGTTATTTATAATTTTGACCCAATTTAGCCATTTAATTTTATAAGTTTTAGTCACTTAGCATTAATGTATAAATTAGTTCATGGGCATCAATATCCTCTCAAAATCAATTGGCTATGAGAGGTGTTAACTCCTTAATTTATAAGTTATTTGGATTTTCCTTAGACCCTCAGTATGTGACTTCATGTTTCAACACTTCCTCCTCACATCGAGGTGGGAGTCAAATTCAAGGTTCGCCGCCTTTCTTGGGTCACGCGGGACAGATGAAGGCACGTCGCACTACTTGGGTCGTACGGGGACAATTAGAGCCCACTTTGGGCATGATGAGCCCACACATCCCGCCTAAAGACCTGCTCTGATACCATGTGAAAATTAGCTTATGCGTCTCCATATCCTCTCAAAACCAATTGGTTATGAGAGGTGTTAACCTATGAACTTATAAGTTATTTGGATACTCCTTATGCACTCAAGGCGGGACTTCGTATTTCAACAATTACCCGTAATGAATTTTTTTAAGAAAAATTATGATATACACCAGGTTCTAATAAACCATGTTGTCTATATTCATCCATTTCAACATAAAAACTATAACTTATGATGTGGATAAATTTGTAGCATGATCCATATATGAATTAACCAATATTGAAAGCACATGGGGTGCCAACAAGTTTTGAATAACATATAACATGACATATGATCATAAACACGAGAAATTAAAAATAACAATAGTGACCATCGATACAAGAAACAAGTATAATTCACCCAAAAAAAAAAAAGTATTGGAATATGCTGTTTAAAGATCTTATTATAAAAAATGTCCTCCTTCTTTATTTTAAGACATAAGGCCAATTCTTCTGGTAATTTGTTATCACTACATTTTTTTGTCACAAACAAAATATGTGTTTTTATCTTTTTTATATAAAACAAATTTGTTATATCATCTACGTCTCCGGTGATTAAGAGTATGTGTCTAATTGGATTGATTCCCAATTAATAAGTTAACTTAATATATAAGGTTCGACAAAAAAAAATAAGTTAACTTTTTCGCTATTTCATAATATAAAATATTTAATACATGTAGAAAAAATTTAAAAAGTTAAAAAAGATAATTTGTTAGTTAAAAAAAAATAGACAGAAAAAAAAAGAGAGGGAGAGAAGAAAAACAACGTAGCTATTGATCTCTCCCTCGCCATTTGCCAATAATAAAGAGAAAAGAAGCATAGCATTGATATTTGGTGCAAAAGATGAGAAATCAAATCTTACTTCTTCGTTCTTTTCTGAAATTCAAATGTTTATGCGATTCAGCAGGAATCGCTACAAGTAGAAATGGAATTTTGAGGAGCAGAAATGGTTTATTAGGATTTGGGAACTCTTTCTCCACCGCCGGTCTGCTTCTCCCTAAACCCTATTATTAGAACATTCTTCTTCTACTAATTGATTGATTGTTTTATACTTTCTGGATCCTTCTAATTCTAATTTGGAATCCATTTTCTGTTATTTTGAAGTTGCAGATATGCAGCCGCCTCAGTTGTCTACTGATTTAATCAAGATTATGGATCTTAAGTTATTAGCTCTTGAACATAGGTCTTCTCTTCTTCACGCTGTCATAGACCAGGTTATTATCTTCATTTTCTCCCATTATATGCTTGCAGCGCCGTGTTTAGTGATTTGGGGACCTTAGGCGAAAAACTAAGTCTAATTTAAAATGTATTTTTATCGCATTATTCTAACTTTCTGATCGATAGAATTGCTCACTAAGATATTTAGATTTGCCTAATTTGTTATTAGATTTTTTAGAACATGCTTAGGCGCCTAGAGGGCCTAAGGCTCTCCACGGCCCTGTCTGCTTGCTTAAATATCCTTCACATAATCCCAAGGCTGGACCAAGAAACTTTTGTAGTGTTGGTCCTAAGCTAGTGTTGTTCTATTTATTTCTACCAGTCATTGGATTTAAATGCTAGCTATAGCTTTACTTCATGAATTAATTCGTTTTATTGGTTAAAGACAGCCAGACACTTCGCCCGCAGAATATTCAAGGGCAAATAAGGAACTGCGGAAGCTTAGACATTCAGTTGATCTCATTAATAAGTTAAGGTCCAAACAAAAGGTACTCTCACTGCCACTTGCTTCTGAAAATCCTTCTCCCTATAAACTCCTTATTCATATCCATGAACTTGTTTAGGAATTCTATTTCCACTCCTTATTCATATCCAAGGCGATATTGTTGTCTATATTTTGAACTGTGTTTATTCTATAGCTTAGCACATTAGCATTTGTAAAGAGAGGAATGTGGAGTTAAAAAAAACTGGTGTTTCTTTTTCATAGTTCATCTATTTTCTTGAAGGGCATAATGCATCTAGAGTTTCAAATACTATGTGCATGTTCAGCTGTTGGCATTCTCTTTTTTGTTTTTGCCTTGAACCCTTTAAAATTCTCATTATCGAATTACATCTCTTTTTTTTCCTGAATTCGTTATACACTAATGTTCAAGCTTTAGACATGTGATTTTACTAGAACTCGTATTTCTGTTTGATCTTATTTTTCCCAGACTTTTCGTCTTTGTCTGTTGATATAGGAGATTGTTGAATTAAGATCAGTCATAGCTGAGTCTCAAGATGACAGAGATATGAAAGACATGGCTTCTGAGGAACTGGTCCATGCCCTTGATGAAGAGAAGAGATTGCAAAACCTTCTTCTTAAAACATTGCTTCCCAAGGATGATGCAGATGAGCGTGACTGCATATTGGAAGTAAGAGCAGGTAATACATTATAAATAGGAAGCAGGCTATCAAGTTCAGTATTTCCCTCTGTTCTTTCTTTGGCTTGTAGCAGGGCAGAAACATTGGCGTGATATTTGACAAAATGAAATTCAGGGACTGGAGGAGAAGAAGCTTCTTTGTTTGCAATGGATATATTCAAAATGTATGAATCATTTTATGATGTTGTTACATAACTAGATTTCATTACAGAATTCTTGTTTTATGTATTTGGTTTCTTATTATGTCAGGTATGAAAGATATTCACAGAATAAAGGTTGGAAGTTTGAGGTGCTTGACATAGCGGAGTCTGATCTCAGAGGGTACAAGGTCTGTATTTCTTTGATAGTTTGCTTTATACACTGGATTGTTGGCCTCATCTCAGTCTGGCACTCTCTACCTTGATATGGAGGTTACCAGCTTTATTAAGCCTTTAAACAGTTGATAGGAAGGGTGCATCCACGCTTTCATATATGCTCAATTACTGTCTCTGTTAAAGTTTTGACATGTGCTAATTTTTCCTAGGAAGCTAGCGCATCAATATCTGGAGCCGATGTGTATGGGAAACTGAAATTTGAGAGTGGTATTCACAGAGTACAGCGAGTTCCCGTGACAGAGAAATCTGGTCGTGTGCATACAAGTGCTGTTTCTGTTGCAATTCTCCCTCAGGCAGATCAGGTACTAGAGACTCAGGGTGGAAATTATATTCCTGGTTAACTGAACTTTTTTGAGCCTGAGATCAAATATAATGGGCTTAGTTAGTTAAGATTTGAGGCTTCTGCAGGTAGATGTGCAGTTGAGGAATGAAGATTTAAAAATCGATACATATAGATCTGGTGGATCGGGCGGTCAGCATGCAAATACCACTAATAGTGCTGTTAGGATCACTCACATTCCATCTGGCTTGACAGTTTCCATACAAGATGAACGGTCCCAACACATGGTAAAATCAATTCTGTTTCTAATTCTTCTTTGTATGTTTTCATCTCAGGATCGTCATAGTAAATGCATATTGAGTTTGAAAACTTTTCGATGTGATGCCTTGGCATATGGTGGTTAGTCTGGTGTCCGCTTCATTATATGGATTTGCATTATGACTTGATAGCTTGATATATCCACCCAACTAGTGAACCGATCAAGTGTAGTCTTAGGAAATGACATTTAATATGATTGTTACGTGTATTCTGTAACAGGAATGTTGTACTGTTTTATCTTTCTTTGTGTTTATGCATATCCAGTTTTACTGAATTTTTCTTGCTTGTTTGAGAGCTATTCTTTTTTTGGAAAAATTTCTGTCTGTATATTTCTAGAACAAGGCCAAAGCACTGAAACTGTTGTGTGCAAAGCTATATGAAATTGAACGGTGTAGACTCCACTCACATCGATCAAAACTTCGATCAGAGCAGGTATGAGTTATTATAAAAAGAAAGTGGTTGAATGATATCTCTTATTCGCTTCAAGTGCTAATTTTTCGCGTCTTGCAACTTGAATAGATTGGAAGCGGAGACAGATCAGAACGCATCCGTACTTATAACTTTCCACAAGGGCGTGTTACTGATCACCGCGTTGGCATTACTAATCATTCAATAGAAGACATAATGCAGGGAGAGAATTTGGATATATTCATTGATGCTTTACTTTTGCAGCAGGAAATGGATGCAATTGCATGTTTTAGTTCTACCCAATCATGATGGACTTGTAGATCAATAATTTAATTTTGATATGTAGCATAGCATCCCGCTTATTTGTATACTTTACCTTAGCCACCACAAACGACGGAGATGTGAATGCATATCATGGTTCATTGTCCGCTGCCGAGTGCCGGCAGAAGCCGATCTTAATCAAATTCATATCGAGTGACGCACCATTGAAAGTGCTAAACGATTATACTATTTTTTTTCCCCGATAATTTGACTAGAATAAAAAGAGTGATATCTCCCTAGGCTCCAATTGAGCTATTTTAAAATATTATCAAAAAATTTAATATTGTAAATAGTTTATTTATTTTTGTACGTAATTAACCATTAAATACTTTTGTTCTCTAAAGATCACTAATTAATTATCCAATCAACTATTTAAAACTATGTATCTCCAATATCGCATTTAAGTTTGAGATACTAACTTAAAAAAAAAAAAAGGACATTTAAAGCCTCCATCAACTTTTTATTTCAAATAAATGTATATCAAAATTACGATCTTTGCATAAATTGCAATTAGGACACTTATTTTAAAATGGAATGAGTAATAGACAAAACGGAATGAGTAATAGACACGTTCCCTGTACTCTTCCAAACGACAGCGTATTTGCTCCGCCGAGTATGCAGAGGCGTCGTATCACCATCCAATGAAAATAAGCGAAAGTGCCAACATGGAACAGATCAAAAGACATAACAATACCCTCACCAGAACTTCAAGTGCAGACTACTATCGAAGCCTGACGACGGACGGAGGGCGGAAATTGAAGCGCGGCGGCCCGGTGGGATCTTTGAACCCTACATTCTAGATCCTTCTTTTTTTTACAAGCTACTACGAATTATCGTCTTTGAACTTCTTTCAATTGTTTTGATCAATGAAAAGAAGGGGAAAGATTCTGATTCTTGATCTTTTATAAAAGAAAACTTGAAAACCCTCCAAATTGGTGTTGGGGAGATTGATTTTTCGAATTTCTCTGCGAATTAGAAAGTTGAAATCTTGATGCTTCTTCTTGTATGAGATAGATAGGTGGGTTTTCCTTTGTAGTACATTTAATTGCTGAATACAGTTAGAGGTTGTTGTTCTTTCTGCTGGGGTTTCTTGATTTGATTTGATTTGATTTGATTTGGTTAAATAGGGATTGTTGTGTTGATTTGATTGGATTAAATTTTGAATGGCAAATCAGCCCCAATCTTCTCCCCGGGGCTACCCTGTTGTTACAATGTCTAACCCCTCACCACCACCGCCAGGTTTGGATTCTAGGTTGAGCTCTCCTCCTCCACCACCTCCTCATCTCCCATCACCATCATCAGCAGCGGGCTTAAGGTTTCCTCCGCCACCACTGCTACAACCCAACCAAATTCCTTCTCCATCAATTAATTCACCCGGGAATGGCTTTAGAACTCCCGGCTCTGCTCCTCGTCTCACCACTCCACCTGGTCCTCCTGTATTTTCTTCACCCCTTCAACCTGCTGCCGTCCCTTTTAGAACTTCTCCCGCCACCCCTCAGCCCCTCCTATTTTCTTCCAATGGGTCTTCAGACTTGCACAAACAGATTTCTGATCCGCCACTGGAGTTGTCTCATGCTTCCGATCCTCCAAATCTCTTATTTTCAGCCCACAAGGTATGCCTTCTTACTTGCTTACATTGTTTTGCTTTTGTTCTTAGCATTATGTCATATTTGTTTTTACATTTGGATACTTTTTACTCCCTTAGGTGTTGAAACAGAAGAAATTGGCAAATATCCCTAGCTTAGGTTTTGGGGCATTAGTTTCCCCCGGTCAGGAGGTCTCACCAGGTCCTCAGATTGTACAACGTGAGCCCCATCGATGTCATAGTTGTGGGGCCTACTCAAATCTATATTGCAATATCTTACCTGGTTCAGGCCAGTGGCAGTGTGTGATATGCCGTAATCTGAATGGAAGTGATGGTGAATACATGGCTTCCAGCAAGGAAGAACTTAGCAATCTGCCAGAACTATCGTCTCCTTTGGTTGAGTACGTGCAGACTGGGCATAAGAGGCCTGGTTTCATTCCCGTTTCTGATTCCCGAATGACCGCACCAATTGTTCTTGTTATTGATGAGTGTTTAGATGAACCACACCTCCAACACCTGCAGAGTTCATTGCATGCTTTTGTTGATTCTCTGCCTCCTACAACACGGCTTGGAATTGTACTTTATGGCCGCACTGTATCAGTATATGATTTTTCAGAAGAATCAACTGCATCTGCAGATGTCCTCCCTGGTAATAAATCACCAGGCCAGGAGTCTTTGAAGGCATTGATCTATGGGACCGGGATATACTTATCACCTGTTCATGCATCACTACCTGTTGCACACTCTATATTTTCTTCATTGAGGCCATACAAGCTGAATTTTCCAGAGGCTGACAGAGACCGTTGCCTTGGGGCTGCAGTTGAGGTTGCTCTGGCAATAATTCAGGGTCCATCAGCCGAAATGTCACGTGGTGTTATCAAAAGGCCAGGAGGAAATAGTAGAATAATTGTCTGCGCTGGTGGACCAGTAACATATGGTCCTGGCTCAGTTCCTCACTCTTTAAGTCATCCTAATTATGCCCATATGGAGAAAACAGCTTTGAAGTGGATGGAGAACCTAGGTCGGGAGGCTCATCGTCGCAATACCGTGATTGATGTACTATGTGCTGGAACATGCCCAGTTCGAGTTCCTATTCTGCAATCTCTTGCCAAATCTTCTGGTGGTGTCCTTGTTCTCCATGACGATTTTGGAGAGGCATTTGGTGTCAATTTGCAGCGCGCCTCCTGTAGGGCTGCAGGGTCTCATGGTTTGTTGGAGATTCGTTGTTCAGATGATATCTTTGTAAGTCAAGTGGTTGGTCCTGGTGAGGAGGCGCACACAGAAAATAATGAAGCTTTCAAGAATGACACTGCACTTGCCATACGAATGCTGAGTGTTGAGGAAACACAGAGTTTTGCCTTGTGCATGGAGTCGAGAGCTGACATCAAGAGTGATTTTGTGTATTTCCAGATTGCAATCGAATACTCAAATGCTTATCAATCTGATATCTCAAGAGTGATTACTGCCAGATTGCCGACTGTGGATAGTGTGTCTGTATATCTTGATAGCGTGCAAGATGAAGTGGCTGCAGTTCTTATTGCTAAGAAGACTGTCTTGCGAGCTAAAAATTTCAGTGACGCAGTTGATATGCAGTTGATGATCGATGAAAGAGTCAAAGATATTGGTATGAAATTTGGTTCTCAATTACCTAAGTCAAAACTCTATCAGTTTCCCAAGGAACTCAACCTATTGCCAGAGCTCCTTTTTCATCTTAGAAGGGGTCCACTTTTGGGAAGCATAATCGGTCATGAAGATGAGAGGTCCGTGCTGCGGAACTTGTTTCTGAATGCATCATTTGATTTGTCCCTGCGTATGGTGGCCCCTCGCTGTTTAATGCATAGGGAAGGTGGTACTTTTGAGGAACTGCCAGCTCATGACCTTGCAATGCAGTCTGATGCAGCAGTTGTTCTTGATCATGGAACAGATGTCTTCATTTGGCTGGTTCGTCATTCTCTCTTTTTGTTTATAATAGACCACAGAAAGCGGAAGAAAAAAAAAGAACTTTATGGCATTCCACATTTTATCAGTATATTTTGTTCGACTTTTTAGCATAAACCAAGCTGGTTTTCCTTATTTACTGTATGGACTTGTTCTTCTACTTTTTGTCCATACTTTCAAGGCACTTCCATGGATTGCCACAAATCCTGGATGCTGCTTGTTTCTATCACTGTTCACAGCACCAAATCCTGGATACTTAAAAGTGCTCACTGGTCAATACAGGATATGATAGTGGAAGTCTAGCAGTTCTTCCTCACATGTGGCATGGAAGACTTAAATTGTTAGGAATAAAGCCGTAAATTCGTTTCAAATAGTGTTCTATTACATTTTTGCTTGTGATAGAACTGTTGATCATCATTCCTTTATCTTTAAGGTTCCCTCAGTTCTTACTCCCAGATAAAAACATATCTTACCATATTGGTTTCGACTCTTCTTCTTGGTACTTGAAGCAAGGATAATTTTTCTTATTATGTTCAAGTGTTCTATGTTTTGTTTATATGATTTTCACAAAGATGTAGAGATGTATATTTCTTCTTGTGAAGAATCTGTTGACTCGCTATATTTCATGTTGTTTTACATGGTTGACTTGTCTCTTTGAGGCTGCTATAACAATCCACTCTTAGTTTTTGACGATTAGAATTTCTCTGAGACTGAAACCAACAGATGGAAACCTCAAGAAATATTCCCGCATAATAAATGATGAACTGTGAAAGAACTTGTACACATACACAGAATGTCTTCGTACAATCTAAATCATCTTCCATATTGCAAGAGGAAAGTTTATTTTTGTTTGATTTTTGGACTCTATATTCTGCAAAAGGAAGAGGGGAAAATATCAACTTAAGATTTAATCATTTGATGCATGAGATTCCTCAGCAGTAGTAAGAAGCATGCATAAAGTAGTGCATAACTTTGTTATACTTGTTCTGTCCATTTTCCTTCTTTCATATTTCCATCTTTTTTTTTTTGCTCTCTTTCCTACCGTAATTGTGCCATTTCACCCTACTCATACATTTTGGGGGCCATATTTTCAGGGAGCTGAACTAGCTGCGGAGGAAGGAAAAAGTGCAGCTGCTTTGGCAGCTTGTAGGACATTGGCTGAAGAGCTAACTGAAATTCGATTCCCAGCTCCTCGTATTCTTGCATTTAAGGTAAAGTTGTCCTTGTTCAATTGGAAGTAGTACTGAAAGATTATTACAAAGTTAAAAGTACAAACTTGGTGAATGTGGTGTGGTGATGATGACAGGAGGGAAGTTCTCAGGCTCGGTATTTTGTTTCTCGGTTGATTCCTGCACACAAAGACCCTCCCTATGAACAAGTAAGAGAGTATCTGAAGTTTTAATCTATTCTGAGTTTAATATGCTTTCACAAGTCATTTCACGCTGCCTTTGAATTTGTCTTAACATGGGATAAAAATGACCCAATAAAAATAAATGCAGGAGGCAAGATTCCCACAGCTTCGAACTTTAACAACGGAACAAAGAACAAAACTGAAAAGTAGCTTTGTTCACTTTGACGAACCAAGCTTCTGTGAGTGGATGCGAAGCTTGAAAGTATTCCCGCCTGAACCAAGTTAATTCCAACATGTATATACGCACATCTTCTTTTTCTCCCCCTCCCCCCCCAACACCCCACCCCACCCCAAAAAAAAGATTTTATGTATTGGTCTTCCTTTTCCATCAGGGAGGAGTTTTTCTTGACATGAACAGCTTATTGTGGATCTTAATTTGGTTCATTTTTTGTTTTTTTTTCTGGAAATAAAATCAGGATGATTCTGTTATGAGGTACTCCCTCCATTCCCTATTAATTGTCGTTTAGGAGATATCTAGGTATCCAAATTAATTGTCGTTTAAGGTTCTTTTATTAGTTGTCAACAATTTATTCCAATTATACCCTCAACATTTTCCTTTCTTTATGACAAAGAGGTGAGAGAGAGGGAGGGTGAGGGATAATATTGGAAATTTAGGTGAAAATGACAACTTCCTTAATTTTCTCAAATTGTCTAAAGAGTCTTATACTCCCTCCATTCCCTATTAATTGTCGTTTAGGAGATATCTAGGTATCCAAATTAATTATCGTTTAAGGTTGTTTATTAGTTGTCAACAATTTATTCCAATTATACCCTCAACATTTTCCTTTCTTTATGACAAAGAGGTGAGAGAGAGGGAGGGTGAGGGATAATATTGGAAATTTAGGTGAAAATGACAACTTCCTTAATTTTCTCAAATTGTCTAAAGAGTCTTATACTCCCTCCATTCCCTATTAATTGTCGTTTAGGAGGGTGAGGGTGAGAGAGAGGGAGAATGGGGGATAATATTGGAAGTTTAGGTGAAAATGACAACTTCCTTAATTTTCTCAAATTGTCTAAAGAGTCTTATATTTAGGAATGGAGGGAGTATTTAGGAATGGAGGGAGTAATGTCTTCTTATTAAAGCAACTTGTCGTGTGCTCATTCTACTATTATCAATGACGAAAATGGAGGCTCAATTACACGTTGCAATGATGCGCTAAGCACGCATTTATAAAAAAAATGAATTAATCTCAGGGGGTTTGCATGGGAAGGGGGGATGGCAATGTTTTAGGCGTGTAGAATTTAATCTTTTGATATTTTCTAGTTGTTTGGTAAACTGTATAAATAAATATAAGCATTTCTGGGTTCATAAAGTAATGAATCTCTCAAGTTGGAAAAGAAGAAAACGGAAAGATGATGGCCAATCCCATTATACCAAACCAATCAATATTTTCTCAAAGGCCGAGAAATCGAGTGCTCCCTAATTGTATTTCGGGGATGCTTCGCCTCCTTTTCTCAAAACTGAGCTCAAAACCTGCCTTGAAATGTAAGTCTCAAGTTCTCTGGAAACTTGTGTGAGCTGTAAATCGAAGTTGCTCCTGTTGTACTTGTGCTTGCTGCCCGGAGAGCAGGAAAAGCGTCGTCTTGGACTTGAAAACTTCCCCGGTGATCCTGGAAGCCTCTCCTTCTCTGTGGCGGCGGCTATTGGACCGTCTGCACTTTTATCAGGAGGTTTCATCGAGGGTCCACTTTTGGTCTCTAATGGCAAGGGCTTCAAAGAATCGTGTTCAACCACCATCGTGTTCTTCTGCTTTATGAGCCTTTCTTTGGCCTTAGTAACTGCTAGTAGAGCTTTCTCCTTGCTCATAGTTATCAGTTTCCAAGGATTGATGCTTACTTGGTAGCCTTGCTGCTGCTGCTGCTTGTTCAAGGTCTCGCTTTCTCTATCAATTCTTATTGATAATCTTTTTGAGTTCTGAGATGTCAAAGGTGGAGAGAGATGTCAAAGGTGAGATATAAATTTGAGGTTTATTAATTTTAAGCGCACGCAGAGGAGAGAGGACTAACCTGACTCATTCCTCCCGCCCTCCCACATATGAATCGTGAGACAAATCTTGGGTTTTCAGGAGAATTGGAGTCAATGCTGTCATCAGAAGAATAATCCGAATCTTCAAGTGAGTCGAGTTCCATGAATTGCTTCTCCTCCTCCTCTTTCATTGCCAGGATGTAATCATATGTTCTCATTCCCTGCCCCCAAACATAATACTAAGGCTTATGCTTCGTAATGTCAAAAGTACAAAGTATAGAGAGCTCCATAACTAGTTGCTTGAGGCCCGAGGACGAATGTTTTAACAGCGGGAGTTTACAGTGGAGATGCTTTTCTAATAAACTACAGAACTTATAAGACTTGAAAGTGCATGTAAAAGGGATGTCTGCAAACAAATACCTTTCGGATGAGGAGTACATGAAAGAAGAACAATTGTCCTAGTGCTGCTGAACTATAAGCTGTCATCAAAACCAGCAAAACCTGAAAGAATTTTAATGAACTTATTATTGTATTTAGTAGTACGGTAGTTGATAATGAAAGTCTAGGACTTACGAGAGACATACTATCCAAACAAAACAAAAAATTACCGATATTGCAGCAAGAAGTCCTCTTGGGAATTTGACATAGCGTCTTCTTAGCAATTCCTGCTCAATACCTTTTTGATCTGCAAAGCATCTAATAAAGATCGCTAACGCTGTGCCTCCTTCAATAATAAGCTGCAGAGGCCAACATTTATTTAAATTACTACTCGACAGGGGGGGTAATGGAGTTTTTCTCAAATCGAGATTCAAGTGGCTAACCATTATTAAAAGAAAGATCATCAAGAGTATGAATGTGGTATAGTTCTTCTTCCCAACACAATTGTTTAGCCACTGAAAGAAACATCAACAAGAGGCAGCAGTCAGTTCAACCCATGAGACTGAATAAAGCAATATGTTATAGTAGCAAGCCAAGCAAAGGTTAGATTACCCTGCAGTGGTGATCAAAACCTTCAACACATCGATTGCATGTCCTACAATGTTTGCTGTGCTTTTGAACCTGTCCATAGAAGTGGATCCATCAGAGGTTTTGGAAGGGAGGAATCCATAATCAACTTTTCCTAACAAAACATATATGTGTATTGTATAGAGACACAAGTGCGCGAACAATGCTAACCAGAAATGGAAATTAGAAGAGCTAGATAGAGACCTGAAAATCACAGAGAGCACAGAAAGAGATATCTTCCAATTTGGGGTCCACTGAGGAATCATCCTTAACAACGAGGGGAAAGGGGAGTAGTAGAGGTTCCATTGGAGGAGTAGGAGGATCCAGCAGCACGTACTTGCGCCTTATGAAAGTGCGAAGGATCTTACGTTCCAATCTCCTGAAAAACCTTGCAAGGATCTGAGCGATGATCAGTCTGTAGTTGAGCTTGGAGAAAGTGGTACATTTGTGGTGTTTCTTCTTCTTCTTGCGTAATCTGAAGCTGGTCTTGTCAGTAGGATCAATGGAGGTACACCTAATGAATACAAGTGCTGCAGAAAGTGCCTGTTCATGATGATATTTCAGATTCGAATTAATTGTCCTCCTAAGTCTAATAAATTAAAGAAAGAGCAAAAAACAACAACAAGGAGGAGAATGTACCGCAAAAGAGAAGATGGTAGTGACGGTGATTTCTGCAATTTGGTTACCAAGGAAAAGGCCAAGGAAGCAATAAAAGGAGACTACCAGCAAACCAAAAATAGACATTCCCACAATCTGCAATAGGAATTGTTAGTTATATGGATATGATTTTAAAGTAGTACAAAGAAGAAGAAGCATATCCATCAAAACTGACTAAAGAAGATACCTGTAAAGGGTGGAGAGGACGTTGCCAGCCATGGCGTCTCATCTTCATCTTTCCAACTCCAAAGTTCAATTAAAAGATATCTTCTCTTAAAATAATTACTTATCTTCTCTTAATTAGTTCCCCCCCATGAATGAAATAGTTATCTAACCTCTTCTTCGTCTTCTTCAACCAGCACCCAATTCTCAGAATATCACCAAATTACAGAGACTCTCTGACTCAGAGAGAGAGAGAGAGAGAGGTTTTGTGGAGAAGAAACGCCAAAAGTGGTTTCAACGGTCCACTCTTTTCGAATTTTGAATCGCTACATTTCCAATTCCCAGCCCATTATTCTCTCTTCAAATCTCCTCAACTAAGGCCCAAGCCCATTATTAATATTGCCATATTCTGTAAAAAAAATCCTTTATGAATTCATTCTCATGGGATTATTGATTTTTTCTTTTCTTTCCAACTCAAACAACGTTTTCTCGATTTAATCTATCTATTTATAAAAGGAAGAATCTATACATACATTTTTGTTTCTTCCCTTTTTTTATCCTATGGTCTCATTGGATTAGGTTTGTATTTGAGATTTTGTTATAGTTTCTATCCAGTCTCAAACTCAAAGCAGATTTATTTTCAGACTCAATTCAAAATTAATTTAAGTCTAAATTTTAGTCTCAAGTAAAACATAATCCAATCAAACATTTTCCCACCGTTTCTAGACCGATCAAGAAAGAAAAGGCCTGCCATGTTGGGGGTTGGGCAATAAGCACCTTATAAGAAGAGCCCCAAAACTAAACTGAAGAACAAACCGTTTCTAATAAAAAAGATTAAAATTTTACAGGGAAATCTCAACCTGAAAAGGAACACATAAATCAACAATGAGCTAAAAAACTGGTAACTTGAGCTGAAACTTGAAAAGCGCCTTCAACACATCTGCCCAGTGCTACACCAGAAACGTAATTGCCTCCAAGAAACAAACCTTCCAATCCATCGTTTTTTAGACCAATTGTTGCATTATTTAACAAATCCAAATGACCAACCAAAAACTGTGGGATTGCCTGCCCCCACACTCGGACCCCAAGAACCAACGCTTCTTCTGCATTAGGCTTTATCAGCATCTTTCTAAGGTCCCTATCAACTGCTTCCACAATTTCGCTCTCCGTCTGCTACATGAAGATGAACAAGTACTATTAGTATCTATCCATACTAATTCTCTGTTTTCAGTTATATTTGTAAACTTCTTATATTCTCATATATTTCTCGCTCTAGTTCTTTTAAATATTTCCCCAAAAAAAAAAGACAATAAAATCATAAAGCCCATCTCGCTTTACTTCACCTTTGACAAAATTTCTGTATTTGTTGCTCCTCCAATGTAGTTGAGGAGAAGAATCCGCTCAGCCGGTGCACGATTAGGGAAGAGTGATGAGCTATATATGGTTCCTGTGGGATAAAATTAAATCAGCAAAATTCCACAGGTCGCACATTGAAACTCCAATCTACTAGATTCACAATAGACTTTCGTTGCAAAACAAAGAGTGAAGTTATATTTGTTTAAGATGACAGATTTACCCAAAGTTTCCACTCCTTGGGAACGGGGATGCAACTGCCCAAACCCCTTTAGTTCACCATCAATCAAGCAATCATCACGAATTGCCTCTTTTGGATAAGAAACGGTGACAGCTGCAACAGGTGGATAGTAGATTTGTGAAAGTGCATTAGCTGCATCTGCCTGCAAAACAAAGGTAAACTCTCCGTAAGTATATAAAGTTCTATCGCAAAGGTTCCATAGCTGCCAAAACTATGGAGAGAAAGCATTAGGAAAAAACTGACTTCTGATTAAAAACAAACAGACAAACAAGCATTGCAAACTTTAGATGAGTGAAGTATTTGAAAAGCAAACATGGAAAGAAGAAAAAGTAACAAGAAGTTGCAGACTGTTCCCCCTCTCAGCCATCCTGCAAGTCAAATTTACCATCATATATTCTCCCTACTGCTCTAGTCACAATAATATATTTCGGCAAAACAAATGAGCGAATACTACCCGAAACAACCCGGAGACTTCAACTGAAATGGATTTGTAACTTTCAACAACATTCGAAAATATCCTCGATAGTAAACCCTAGAGCTAGAGACAAGTAAAAGTAATCCTACAAGAAAATGAACATTCACTTCAAAATAGCTAAAAACCAAGTGTAATCTTACAAATCCTTTCACAGAACTTCCAACTTAGAACAATAGGTCCCTGGTTCAACAATCAACACCCCTTCCAGTAATAATTAAAGCAATAATCATAATTAAAATTTAAAAAAAAATATTCCAAATCCTTTTAATCATTTATTTCCATTATGCACCAAACATGTCCATCATTTAACCCATATCTTCAAGGAACATAAAAGAAATAAAATTTGATGATAAATAGTGTTCCCTGCATATATCACTATGCACACATTCAGATATTGCTCTATAGAGATTAAATTTTCTTCATAAGGGCAAGAATACTCCATATGCCAATTATCTCATCGTGCTATGGGATTTAAAGAGCATTTATTGCACGAAACCTGATGTATATAGAAGATGTGTAGCATATTTATAATTGTCAAAGGTGCATGTCCCATTGAAATCAAGTTGCCTCTAGCAGGATGTCTCGTGCGCATTTTAGGCCTACACTTTCGACATACAATGTGCAGCCAAAATGTTGAATATGTAAATAAAAGAACGGCAGAGACATACTGAAAGGGGACGCAACAAGCTGCTTGCCACATATGACGGAACTGTCATCACTATGCTTCTGCTCAGAACAGAAACTAATCCTTCTGGTGTTTCATATGTCAATGTATAGCATCCATCTCCTGACTTAGAAATGCTTGAGAGCTTCCAGGACAGTTTTATTTTAGTACCTAACCTACCGTAGCATGATATCCTTCAAGAAGTCAAAACCCAAAATATAATAATAATAAAAAACAGGGTGCAAAGTGCAAAAAGGAACATGATAGGAAACCTTGAAGATATAGCATTTGGCAATGTCGCGAGTCCCTTCTTAAAAGATCCAACTGTTTGGCCCTTTGGTTTTGGCAAACGCCTGAAATTGTCTACAATTGGTAACAAAGCAAAGACAGACAAATAAATGAAAAGAACCGGAAGATAAAGCAAATTGTTACGGATCTCGCGGCGTGCTAGTACTCTTAGATTTCTCCTTGAGTGCATTAAGGGTTCCACCAATGATACTGCCACCATTTTGCTCCAGCTTCCAAACTCTTCCAAAAGCTGCTTTCATACTCAATTTTGATGGATCTCCAGCATAAACGCCTATACAATATGATTTTTTTTTCAAGTAATTACCATTTAATAAATATTGCTAAGTTCCAAATACAAAATACCTCAATTACCGGAGCAGAAGGGTTCAATCAAGCGCTCAAAGACCTCATCACCAAGATTACGGCGCACGAACTGTTCGACGGATTCCTCATGAGCCTGTCACCTTTTGTCAATGAGAGAAAAGTACATATTTGAAAGCAATGCAGGAGGAAAAAGTATGGAGGGAATGGAAGTAAAGACCCACTGGAGGAGGAGGACGGAGACCAAGGGCACCAAAACCGGCTCTGATTTTACCAGGGAATGACATTAAATCAAAGAAAGGCAGATCCGTGAGGTTGGAAGGAACGGGCCTTAGTTTACCCTTCCACAGAACAAAACGGGGGGCATTGGGATCACCAAGCACCAACTCCTCCTTCAATCCGCTATCAACTATAAGGCTGAGCATTGGGTCGGATGGCTGGAAACTGTTGGGACCCTCTTCCCATAGATATCCATCGTCTCTTTCCCTGGTGGTTATGTTGCCTCCGACTCCATCTCTGGCCTCCGTCACCATCAAATTGGGGTGATTTTTGGCTAGGTCATGGGCAATGGTTAGACCACTGATTCCGGCACCGACAATGACGCAGTCCAGTGGAGAAGCAGCATTGGAGGTGGTGGCGAAGCATCGGAACCTCCAACCTAGACTCCCATGGCCGTGGCTTGAGGTGATTGTGGGAATTTTACGAGCGTAGTTAAGATTAAGATTAAGACTGTGACAACCCATGTAAGCCATTTCCAGAGTTCCGACCAGAGCTTACTGTGAGAGAGCCTAATAGCCTTATCTTCTCCGTTCAATTGGCGGGGTTTTGCTTTATTTATTGGCTTCTTTTTTTTTTTTACTATTTTAATAGCATTGGCTATTTTTGAAAGCTATTTTGACCGCTTTCAGTCTCGCATTACAAATTGAAGGTTTTAATTCTATCTTAATTTATCATAAAATAAAGAGTGATTTTTCTTATTTTTAGACATAAACTTTTATGAAACACCTGATATAAAAACAGTGATAGATTCCGACGAAAAAATGGTAACGTGATTCCAGCATGCCGATACAGGTAAGGATAAACTTGTCATTTTAAAATTATTCTTTCCAACCCACATGACCGATCTAACCCTGACCCATCTTCTCCACTAACCCATTTACAATCTATCTTCTTCCCCAACTACCATCTCCAAATCCACAGGAAATCTCTCTAAATAAACCAAACCCAACACTATTCAACCTTTCCAATACACAAATCATCAACTTTACATAAAAATATATATTGTTTAACAGATTCCATTAATAATAATAATTTCACCACAACCACTGTAGTTCTTCTTCGATCTTCTCTTTGTAATAAAAGGAAGGAGGTGATGGTGATAGATACACTATACAGGAGCAGGAACTAGATCGCAACTCAGGTTTCTAAATATGCGATCGAATTTTTTATGGGTTTGTTCAAATTTGCATTGTTTTGTTTTTGAGGTGGATTTTTTTTTTTTGCAAATTGGGTTTTGATTTGTGGTGTTTGAAGGAAAAAAATTGAATTTTTAAGAAATGGATTTTTTCTAATTTGATAATGAGATTGGCAGAAATTCGTGGAGTTTGGGTTATTTTAATTCATCTTGAGTTCCTTGGCAATCAGTGACAGAGCTTTTAAGGAGTAGGGGGTGTCCCCCCCCCCCTAACATTTTCAGAAACGACGAATGTTTTATTGGAAAAAAAAATTTGTGATATTTTCTTATAAATGCTGTATTTGACTCCCCTAAAAAATTTCAGTAAGAAATTCGCCCCTCTATGACAAATTTCTGGCTCCGCCACGGTTGGCAATGGAGTTTTAATAGAGACGAGATGGGATGGATGTTCTTGGCAATGGAATTTTTGTTGTTGTTAAAATCTATGAATATTCAACTGGGTTTTGGAAAGAAAAAAAAAAAACTATCATCTACTCAAATCTTGATGGATGATGAGGAGGCTCAAAGACTATCTTTGATGGATGATGAAGAAGATGATGCGCCGGTGGGTATTGGGTCGGCCAAGTCAGGTCGGGTAATGTGAGTTGAAATGCCAAATTTATCCTTATCCAAATCGGCAAGTTTTGATTACATGTATTTTTTTGCTCGGAATATACTCATTTTTTTATATCGAGCGTCTCGTAAATTGTTTAAGTTCATGAATGTACAAAAATAAAATTTATGTCTAAAAGAGATAAAAGTAAAAATTATTAAAGTCCAATTAGAATCATTCATTGTAAAATAAATACTTATTTTTGTTCAAAACGGATATACTTTCTCCATTAATTCTACTAAATCATCCCACATTAAGTATTAATGAAGATATTTAATTCAATTTGGAATAGAGGAATAACAAGACTCCTCTAAATGAGATATTCTAGTAAAAAAAACTATAGAATTAAAGAAACTCGTCATCTTAGACGAATGATTGAAGAAAATTCAGAGACACGTCTACGTAAATTTCGTATAAGATTTTAAAAAAATAAATGATTCAATTGATCGAGATACACAGTGAGGATCATTTTTTATTTTTATAGGAAATACATTGTATTTCATAAAGTGGTATCAAGTAGTACATGTGGTAGGAAAAAACCCGATGGATCTCCAAACCATTGAGTGGAGGCTCTAGTCCTCATTGCATATTTTGTCAATCTATCAGCAGAATTATTACAATATATGTAGACAAAAAATAAATTGGTTATGTTACTCTCCATTATAATTTTAATTTGACTAACAATGTGTCCTGTGGGAGAAAATCTCCCTCTATCTGATGAACTCTGTTGACCAGTGTTTTACAGTCGCTCTCTATTGTGAACTGCTGATGTACTTGAGCTAATGCAAACCGAAATCCTTCCAGAAGTGCTTTTGCTTCAACATATTCAGGGCTTGATGAATTGTGTATAATTTTTGCAATTCCTGCTGTAAAAATGTCTTCATGGTTGCACACTGTAAGCCCTAAGGGCGAACAAACTCAGTTTTTGATATTGGACAAACTTTTGATGTTGTGTCTAATGATCTTAATCTTTGTGATAGAATATCGGAACTCATTATGGAAGCTCTAAGTACTTCAATCAAGCCATTGGTATCAAGATTCAAAGTTATGCAAGGCTCATTTATCAAGATTGAAGATTGAAGACTGGAGACTTAGGTTTGGTTAGTTTAGCTTTGTCGTCATAAGTCGTTATCTTATAAAGCTCTAACCAAAGCTCTCATGAACATAAGTTCTACACTCTAGTCTTGCATGTTTTTATAAACACGTTTTCGAAAGGCTAAGTTTCAAAATGATCCTTATATGTTTTCGTATTTCAAAAGCCTTTGTTTTCAATGTCAAAGTCTTTAAAATGGTTTTCTAAATGCTCTTACTTGTTTCATATTGAGAAAACCTTTTAGACTTCAAAAGATTTCAAAACGTGTGTTAAATCAACTCTTTCAAAACTCAGAAAGTCGGTCAACCGAGATTTCCTCGGATCAACCGAAGCCAAACAGAAGTTAGTCCGCTCGACTCTCGGTCGACCGACTCCAAAGTGCTTTCGGCCATCCGAAGTTCCTTGTTCGGTCAACCGAACTCTACGAGAACTAGCCGTTATTTGACCAGTTCTGTGAGTCGATTTTTTCAAAGACTTTTTTGAAATGTATAAAAGCTCTTTTGCTGAGAAATCTTTAGATATACACACAAACGAAAATAGACTTGCACTTCAAAGTTAGATTGATTCCTTATCAAGTCTAAACACTTTAAAAAAAAATGCTCTTCATCTTTATGATCTAATCATTCAAAAGTGTGTTTTCAAAAGCAAGACAAAGAGTGTGCTTCATATGTTCAAGAGCTGAATTTCTTGTACTTAAAAGGTATCTATCTTTCACTCAGAAGAGTGAACAACTTTGTACTTAACCTATCTCATTCCCTTTCTTAGTGATAGGGTTATTTGTTTAAGTCCTACTTAGTGTGGGCAATTGTGAAAGTCCTACTTAGTGTGGGCAAGTTGTAAAAGTCCTACTTAGTGTGGGCAAGCTCTTTGTGAGTTTTGAGTTGTGGTTGTGTTGTAAAACTCTTAGTGAGTTAGCCACAAGTGTAAACATTCTTCTTAGTGAAGTTGTTTAAAATCCTTGGGTGCGGCTCAAGGTAGTGGATGTAGATTCTGAGTGAGTCGAACCACTATAAATCCTTTGTCTTGTTATTGGGTTTTGCTTTGCTTTTAATCATCTTGCTCAAACTTACACTTGCATTGCAAAGCTTAGAAAAAGTTTACAAGATTAGTTAAAACCCAATTCACCCCTCTCCTCTTGTGTTTTACACACACGATCACTCTTATTCCTCCCGAGTTATTATTTCATGCTCCATCAACGTTAATTTTCAGAAAATCATGATCAGGGGGTTTCCATTTAATACAGGATGCTTGTTGCAAGAGCTCAGGAGGTTTATCTATATTTATGGGAGCAAACACTTTTACCTTACCTTTGGGCATACATCTAATTTGATCAAAATCTGACAAAGATTGTTGCAGTCCAATCGTCTCCAAAGATGATGCAACAACTTTGTTGAATTCGGCAGCGTCAATTAGAGAAAGATTAACAATCTCTTATGGTGTATGACGTTTTCCTTCGAATATTGCTCGGTTTCGATTGCACCATATGCGCTATGCAATATAGACAAAAAGAGTGGAAATCTCCTCACCCCCTGTTAGAATAGGCTTTAAACAAAAAGATAATTCATTTTTTTTTAGTAAGTCATGTAAGTCAAAACTAGTTTGACTACAAACTTCCATGGTCGCTGGGTATGAGAAAAACGCATGCATTGTAGTTTCACCCTCCTCATGACAGATAGGGTAATGAGGTTTTATAGCATTAACTCACCGTGATAAAGCTTGGCAAGTCGGCAGGATTCGTTGGAAAATTTTCCAAATGAAAATTTGCAGCTTTGGCGGGACGGGTAGTTTCCAGACTTCTTTCCAATGATCAAAACCATTTAGTTTGGAGGTTGATGGGGCCTCTTGCTTTCCCACAGTGAGGATCATATCCATGCGATTATGATATATTATACTACATCTTATAGTATTTTATCTAGTATACCAATAAAAATATCATAACTGAAGTAACGTGATTAGTCCAAACACTATTCCACTTGTAAAATTCTCATTGGTGTACTAACCAATATACTATATATTTTTTGATGAATAAAAGATTATCCATCAATAACAAAATGGTTGGGGCCATTACAACCTGAATAGCTTCCAAACTCTTTCTCTAATACAACAAAAGAGAGGAGTTGAGGAAGGAAGAAAATCAAACAAGACAGAAAATAAAAGTTACACAAGGTAACAGATAATAACCCACACCCCAAATATCCTAGGTGGGAAGCAACTAAAACTACTACTAATAATAATCTAACAAACAAAAAAAAGATAATATTTTCCGCAACATCTTCATCGCCATTCTCAAACCATAAAGGCAAACACTTAGTTTCAATCTCTTTCGTAGACGACAATTCAAAAGAAGATGGACGTATCAACAATCTAACAAAATTACCTAGAAAAGAGGTGGAAACTCAAGAAATGAACCGATCTACTATAAGATTCATTACGGAGTGATACTGATCATTTTTGTTACAAACTAGATAACATTTTCAAACAAAAATCTAAAGATATTTTATCATCCTATGCGATAACACAATTGTATTTTTATGTGTGTTTGTACGTTATTATTATTTTTTTTGAGCAAAAGTTTTGGTGAGTTCGACTCCGGTTACCACCACGGATCAAGGCAGGTCCTAGGGGATCATAATTCGTTTACAATGGTACTTACAAGTCACCCACCAACACATCCCTCACGTCAGCAGCGGGAATTGAACACTTGACCTTTGTAAGGACGTGCCAAATCCTTACCAACTGAGTCAACTTGTGTTTGTACATTATACTTAAGTTATTTCTCAAGCGAAAATTAAGAAAAAAATAAAAGTATTTTGTTAGTCAAAATATAAATATTATTATTTTAGATAGAATTTATAAACCACTAATTATATTTAAGATAGTAATATTTATATTTTAATTAAAAAATACTTTATTTTTTACTTCTTACTTCTCACTACAATATTCTAAACTACTTATATTAAAAGAGGAAGGTAGCATATTTTTAATCCACATTATCTTATTTAAGTATTAATAGGATTTTACGAGAAAAAAGAAGATGCCATATTTCTACTCTCAGTTTGTTTTCTCTTGCTGGGCTCTAGTGAAGAATGTGATAAATTTTATACGTGCGTAATTTATTTTTACCTTTTAATATTAGTTTTAAAATAGACATATGTTATAATTTACGACATCTGTCGTGCAGGACACATGTCCCTCTACAATCTGTTTGTATGAATTTTTTGCTAACCGCATAGGATCCTATTTTTGAAATGAAATCCAAATATACACAATTTTTTGGGCGGGAAACTGGTGAAATTTCAATACTGAACTGACCATATAAATACTCAAGACACTCACTCAAAATCAAATGAAATAAAATGCCCCCCACTTTTCAAGTCTGAGCTGGTGTCGCTCTCTCTCCCTCTCTGAGTCAAAAACCTCTTCCGATTGCTGATTTCTGCTCCGGCGGCATCTGCTCAGTCTCCGATCGCCGCAGGTGAGTAACCTAAACCTATCTAACTTTTTCTTATATAATTTAACCGATTATAGTTTTAGCAATCGTTCAGAAGTATATATATCTGTCTCCGAATTTTGTTTGCTTCACGATAGATGTTTATATATCATCATCGCATGAACCATTTGAATACGCATCAGATCTATTTCATCATGATACCTATTAGTTCTTAAAACTTGGTTTTTGGTAGTTTTTTTAACTTTGAATGTTAATTTATACTGTTCTATAATATCCAATTTCATGCTCTCATCCAGTGTCTGTGCAATGGGATGTAACGCATTTAAGGATTATTTTTAAAATTTGTTAATCGATCATAATCTGTTATTTTGAATTCTCATACACGTCAATTTGTAAGATTTAGTAGCTCTGCATCCGAGTGTCTTACCTCTCAAATAAAATAAAATAAAATAAAATAATATTAATTTAAGTCATTTGAGAAAGTATTAACCGGCTGCTCTATCTAATTTCTGACCATAGACATTCCTGGTATGCTCTGATAAAGCTCCTCTCTCATGGACGTTGCACAGCATCCAAATTCACATAACGTAAGTAGTGACACTTCTATCGTTATTAGTTTCAAGGTCAATTTTGTTTGGTCTGTTTCCCTTTTTATTTTGAATTCAAATCTATGTTCTCCTTTCTGGAGTCATTCAAATAATTCCGGGTAGAAGAGCTCCTGCAATGCTTTTTGAATTGTCAATGCCAGGGACCACCAAGTGAGTGTAGAAGTTTTGGCAGCAATTACCGGCCATGCAGCCAACCCCGGAAGATTTCCAGAGGAATTCTTATAGATTCCTCTGCAAAATTTGGACCAAAGAGCACCAACAAGGAGGCTACCTTACTATCTCAAGAATATCTAACTTCTGGCAAATCGAATCAGGCTGAAAATGGAAACAGGATAGAAACTGTCAATGCTACAGATACAGGGAAAAATCCACTGCCTCTGGTGCAGGAGTTTCCCCCTACACTATCTACTAGATCCTTCCACCAGAAACTACCAATTCCAGAGGCAGTTCATGGTGCAACTGAACGTTGCAGTGAGAGTTGCCACACACGGTATGAAGGCACTGTTGTTGGAAGGAAGAATAGCAATGCAGAAGACATAGAGAAACTGTCTTTTGCAACTGCACAGGAAGTTGGTGTAGAGGATAAAACTAAGAAAGCAGAAACCAGGGGCTTTGAAACTTTAAGAATAAAGCTATGGGAGATCTTAGGACCTGTCTCTTCACCAAATAAACAGCATCTGAATGACTATGAACTCAACGTGGGAGCCAAAAATTTCAAGTCACCGCCAAAAAACAGTGGAGAGCATGATCCTATTGTCAAGTCTAAACAAAATTCAGATACCATTGAAAGCGATTCTGACTTTTCCAATGAGACTGTTTCTAGATTGATAACTCGCTCTTTGAGCAGAAAACGAGCTACCAATAAACCAAAGGCAAATAGAACTAGAAATTCACGAGCCACATATTACAAGGACATTCCTTATTCAAGAGAGGAATTCTCTGCAAGGTTATCTTATGGGATTCCTGATGGTTCCTTAAGGAAAAATAAGAGTAAAAATCAGGATTCTGCAACCAAGACCTGCTCCCTTGATCAGGGAAATCAAGGGGAAAGCGAAAGGGTGATAAATCTTAGAGAAGTATTACCATCTGGTGAAAGATCACTTTCACATAGAAATAGAGAGGGGGTTGATAAGAAGCTCAATGGCCGGAGAGATTCTCATAAGTCCTCGCTTTTGAAGATCTCCGGCAATCTAAGGAATGTGATTGACAGTCCAAAATTACAAGAAACCGCTGAGTGCCAAGAAGTTGGTTATTCATCCCTCAAAAATACAATGGGTGAGAAGGTTGGTGCTAAGAGCCCGCTTTTTGAAATGAGAACACCAACAAAAAGATCTCCTGGTCTGATGCAAACTGAAGTTAGAACACCTACTGAGGGCTTTTTTGATGACTCCCCACCAAAAAGACAACCTGGTGGACCATATGATCGAAAACCTGCAGGGTTGGTTTTCGACACTGAGGGCATCCAGAGCTTGAAGGGTTGGTTGGCTTCAAAATCAAATTGTTACCAGTCAAATTATCAGATAAATTCTTCTGTATCCTTGATCCTATGTGGCCTGGGAAAATGATTACCATAGCGCAATATATTTCTTTGTTTAACATAGTTTAAAGCTTTCTCTTTCCTTAAAGAAATAAAGGATGATGCAGGAGAACATGAAGATGCCTCCACCGTGAACTCAAGGCCTACTGTGCAAGAAGAACCTGAGAATACTATGTCTAGATCATCAAGTCAAGACAGTGATTCTGAAACTAATGGGGAGGATTCACATATTAAAGGTTTCAATATTTACCTCTAGCTTGTATATAAGTATGCATAGAATTCTAACAGTCAGAAGCTTTTACGTTTCAAGAATTAGTACAGTACCTTAAGTGAGACTTTGAGAACTATATCAACTGCTCATCGACCCAACGAAAACTGATAGTTGAATTCAAAACCCACCTTTGTTTTCTTTTATGATAATTTGTTATTCATTTTGTATTTATCATTTGCTTGTAAAATTGTTTTTACTTAGTATCAGATACCTGTTAATAGACTAATATATCAACTCATGGTTGGATAGTTCAATATGTCTATTCATGAATGTGAATTTATATCAAATTAGTTGTTGGTAGCTCCCACCTTATAAGCAAGAATGCTGCAGAAAACAAATGGAAGTGCTCGTATTCTCCTACATGATTTAGTCTGCAAATTTCATTTGGGATTGTGAAAGAACTCTTGAAATACTGGGAAAAAGTAACATGGGTGTGAGTGTGACATTGTGTTTTCTCTACCTGCATATGAGTTATTTGTATCAATGCTTTAGTTTGTGCGTTTCATTTGGGATTGTGACAGAACTTTTGAAATACTGGCAAAAAAGTGATATGGTTATGTTTTGTCCACCTGCATAGAGTTATTTGTATCAGTTCTTGATTTACTTTGTCTTTCCCTACCCTCTTTTGTTCGACTGTAGCGTCTCCATAAACTCGGATCCAATTTTACACATCAAATTTGAGATACACTTGAAAACTGAGAACCTTATGCTACTTATTATCTTTAAAATTTTACATTATGGGGTCTTGCTTTTCGGTGATCCGGTAAATGTTTATGAACTCGCATTACATTTATGGAACCTTATGAACCTGTTAGAGAAACATTTTTGTTTTCGAGTTTTAAGTTTAGCTCTTTTGATTGGTCAAAAGTAATGCGACCTGTAACATGTATGACAAGTATTAGCGAAGTAGAATTTTGATCCAATAAATAGTGTCTTAAGTTTATACTTCGAATATGACAGAGACATGCTGAATGTAAAAGAAAGACAGAATCTGAAACTCTACAAACTTACCCAGTGTTTGTTATCCAATACGAGGTAATAAGAACTGTGGCTAGTAGAAAGAAAGATTCAAGTTCAGTTTTTGGTTTTGCCTATCAGTTTGATGAGAGCAGCTGCCTTGTGGTTCAGATTTTAGATTTTCTTCAGTAGAGGCATGTTTTTCAGTTGTTAGGTTTTTCATGTCAGTTCCTTAAGAGCCTCTTCATATATGACTGAGATGTTAACTTTTTCTAAGTATTTTTTTCCCGATGGACTTGCAGGTTGCAGGGAACCAGAATTTCAGTTTTTAAAAATTGGTCAAGCTGAGATGGCAACTCATGCCCTTCATCTCAACAAAAAACAGCGGTATCTGGATGAAACTAAAAGTAATGGATTTTTTCCCACCTTTGCCTACAGAGAGGGCATATTTTAGACATAATCTCAACTTGGATGTTCCTATTCTGGTTTAATTTACTTCTGGTTACAATTGCTTATGAAAATTTTCTGATGTGTACTCAATGACAGGAGTCAAAGAACGTAGCAAGTTTCAGCAACATTTAGAACTCAAACAAGAGGATTGGTTGACTAGGTACTTCTTGCTGTTGCTAAAATGGTGTAATAAAACTCTCCATGGACTATGTCTAGTTGATAGAGAACTCTTTTGTTTTTCTAAAATTTCAGGGAAGTTGCTTTATTTGCTTTGGCTTTAAAAAGGTTTAAAAGCAAAATGGACTCGGTGGCTGGTAAAAGATCTGCTGAAATTCTGATGTCTGTTGCTGAAAGGATAAATTCACAGTTGCAGAATGCTGAATGTCAGATTCAAGCAGATACGTAAGTTTTTTAAGGTGACAGGTATAGAGTGCCATAATATTTTTCTCATGGACAATTTGATGTATTTTCAGGGGAAAGCTGGCTAATCACAGCAAATTGAAACGAAAACGCCTCGAAATGAGATACCAAGGTAGTATATTTTGGTTATGTTACTTTTTGATGCGCAAAAGTTTTCTGATTATTTGAGGTGTTTATTACCAGCTAACCAGTTGTACATCTTGGCTTATATCAACTTCCGCAAGAGATTATTTAATACTGTCAACTCTGATTGGTTGATAATACTTTGATAAGTTTGAAGGGATTATTTTGTATTCTCGGTTTTGTTCATGCAAGTAAAAATTGTTAATAACTTTGAGGCTTTCATTAGGGGAATCATTGACTAGGTATTGCTTGTGTAGTGCTTTTAGTTTATAACATAACATTAGGAATTAATTCAGTGAATCTTGTCACAGAGTTGCAAGGGGAGTTGAAGGCCATGCATGAAAGGTTCAATGAAGAGGTCAATCAGCACCTTCAGCATTGCAGGAGCACAGTTGAAGGTCTAGAAGCACACCAGATCGAGCTTAAAGTTGCAGCTAAGAAACTGAGTATGACTACTATCCCTAAAAAAAAAAGTTATTTTTACAAGGGCTATAATTTTCATTTTCCTGAACCTCCTGGTTACAGGTTGAGCTCAGTAATAGAACTTATTTGTTACAATGAAGCATTTATCTTATTTTTTCTGAGATGTTCTTTTTTATTTGTGGTGGAATGCCAAATAGAACATGCCTTTTTTGGGCGACTTTTTTTTTCCCTTTGCTTAAGATATAGACTTCCTTACCTTTTCCCGTGACGTATGAAAATAAAACCGAAGATTTTAGCTACCTGGACTGCATAGACTGACATTCAAATGTGGAAGCTGCTTGTTTAAAGTTACCCTTAAACTAATTAAAAATAAGGCAGCAGTCATGTTCCGGGGAAGAATATTGTCTCCTGCTGCTTTTGCCATTGGCTCTCTTTTAAGTCCTAAATTGTCAGCAAACTATTGAAAGGTGGTCGAAAGGCTTCAGTTTCTGCATTATAATGGGCTTAATGTCTCTGGTTATGGACTCAGCCTCCTCCCGAGCTCTGACACGTACACTGATCCTTGAAAATGTCAGGTGCATCCAACAGAAAGAGTCTCTTGCAGGTAGAAGCAGCAATTGAGACTGAACTCGGAGGTGCCCAAAGAAGAATAACCATGATCCAAAACGTGAGTTTGCTTTTCTTAAATCTCTAAATAGGTTGAACTGCATTTAGTCAGTCACTGTTATTCAATGTACATGTTATGGGAAAGGGAGTACTAATTCAACCAGAAAATAGTCCTCTGGGATCTGTTTATTTAATGTATAGTAGGCATGAATTTAAAGAACTGATGATATAGATAACCGGGGAAACACACCGTGGCAGAGGAATTAGGCTGCATGCATGGTTCAAACTATGTATAACAAAGAAAAAGAATTTAATTTTATATTTATGAGTCCAAATACTATACTTAGTTACTTACCTTTGATTCATGAAAGAACTTGTACATTAGGGATAACATGTGCAATAAATCATGTTTGCAGTCGGCTAGAGGAAAAATGCTTCAGTTGAAAAATATAGTGGCAGAATGCTTGAAAGATGGTATCTTCCATTGAGACAACTTATATGAATAGCAGCTGGAGGACACATCGTTCATGTTTGGACAGCCAGCCTTTTCTGCAGGTGTAAAACTAGGTTCAGATTGAATCATCTCATTCTCTGCATATAGAGGAACTTGTCATTTTGTACCCTTTGTCATATCTGTAGTTTTGTAGAGCTTTCATCTGCAGGTGTTATCTCTAGCTGGTAATTCAGATTTAGTAGAATGATTATTGACATATTGCAGAACGGATAATGGTGACTTGGATTTGTGCACTCCTTAAGAAAGGCTATACAACACAGGAAAAATATTCTGTTCTGCTGTAAATTCAATCCCTTTCCCTGACCAACATCTAGAGAGTATTTGGATAGATTAAATTCATCATAAACAATAAAAGGAAGAAAAATAGAAGTTGTGCAATTATATTCATTTATTTATTGTTTTTTGTTCTTCACCAGGCATGTTTTAGGATTTGGCATGTATACGCGTGTGTCCAAGGAATTTATTACAGGAAGTTCCTCATTTCAAAATCACTGCAGAAGTTGGAAAAAGCAAATAAACAGAAGAAAAATATCATTAGTTGTGAAAAGTCAATATTCCCACCGTTCTCATTTATTTGTCGCTTTAGGACAATGCACTCAAATAAAAAAAAAGATTGAAATACATTAATTTAAAGATAGATAGAAACTTTTATCCTTCAGTTAATACATTTATGTTGGGACAATTCAAATTAGTTATTGACTGAATTAATTAAAGATATTAATAATGTTGAAAAAAGCATATTTAATACTCTTTTGGTTTCTTAAAATAACAGATAATTAAAAATTGATAAAGCAATGTCTAGGTGATAGATAATTTGGAACGAAAGAGTACAAAATAATCTACTCCAACTCGATAAATCTACACAAAACAGATTACCTGCCCTCCAAATTTGAAATTTCTCTTCAACAGCAGTTATGCAGTGGGGTAAATGCCAAGTTTACCCCTGGTGAACACTTTATGGTGAAAAGTCATTGTTACGATGCATTTTCTCATAATATAATTACGAAATTTTTTATTCATATAATATAAATTAAAATGTGTAAACTTATAAGTGAAATTAATAAATTAAATGTAAATTTCACTATAATTAAAATGTCGCGGTGTGAAAAAAAGAGAAATCATTTGGGAAGGCTCTTATAAAAAGAAGACGACTTACTTTCTTAAAGAAAAATCAGTCATATTTACATTTTTATTTTTATTTTGCAAAGTAGTCATTTTCCTTTATGTATGTACCTCTTTGATGGCCCAAAATCTGATAAAATTAGATGCCCTAATAAAGCATTATTCACTATCCAAAGTCAGTTTCCAGCCGCCACAACCAGCAAATCAATTACTAATAAGACGCTACTATCAGCCGTCACAACTACAAGGACAAGGGCCACGCTTCAATCTTTCTCCACCTTCCCCTTTCAGGTTTCCCTGAATCTTCAATCTGTGTGTCAGTTCGAACTATTTGAGGGATTTATTTTATTTGGGTTCTTATTAATGTCAGTGAGCTAAAAATAAAATAAAAAGTAATTGGCACTGGGAAGTGATTAATATTGATTTAGGACTGATTAATGCTCTGTTTTGTATGTTTTAGTAGTTATCTGAGAACTGGAATTTTAGTTTTCTACTTTGAAGATTGGAATTTCATCTAAATGACCTAATGTATCTAAAGTCTATATTCAAGTTTCACAAGTGTTGTCTTGTCTGCTACTGTGACCATTTCTATAATGATACTAGCTAGCTTTCCAGGTAGTTCATCTTCGGGATGTTACTGAGCTTAGGAAAAAAATATTAAATATATCAATTGATTCCTGTGGGTTGCTCATTATATGTTATTTTCTGTGAAAAGAGGTGACATAGCCAGAGAAAAGCTCAATAACATTCCAAAGATCACCGTGATGGATGTTAATGATCAAGTGGCTACTGTGAGGTAGATCTCATTTATTAACTAATTTACAAATGGAATTCTGAAGACACAGAGCTACCTTTAGTTTCCTCTAATCAGCTTGAAGATATCGCAGGTATGCAGTTGTTACAGGAGCAAACAAGGGCATTGGCCTTGAAACTGTCCGACAGCTTGCAACCTCAGGTGTGACCGTTGTATTAACAGCTCGAAATGAAAAGAGAGGCCTGGAAGCCACTTCACTGTTACATGAAGCAGGTCTTTCAAATGTAATTTTTCATCAGCTTGATGTTCAAGACAAAGAGAGCATCAAGTCATTGGCTAGTTTTTTACAAAATGAGTTCGGAAGACTCGACATTCTGGTATGCAATAATTTAACATGACATCTTCCTTATTTTCTGAAAGATACAACCAATGATAGCTTACCGGGAAATCTCCTCATGAATAGTGTGTTTCACAAAATCTAGGAGAGGAGATATTGAATATTTAGCTTCTTTTACATCATTTGGCATCTATCATTTGGATTATGAGAGCTGTTAGGTGATTGCCTGCATTTGGGGATTGGTTGGACGGAATTGGAGTTGGAACTTATTCAAAGACGTCAACTTTGTTTTTCAGTTTCTATCTATTATATGGATAGAACTTTCGATGTCTATGCTGACTCTCGTGATAGTTTAATAATTTTAGAGATCGAACTGAAATGTTACCCAGATAGTTCACTGTAAGGGGTTTAATAGGGAGACATAAATCCTGCATTTTCATTAAAGTGCTCTGCCAATTACCCAATTGATGTTGAACCAATGTTTCCCTCCATATAATGAACACCGGGTTTGATCACGATCAAACTTTCTTGTCAACATTTACCATTTTTTATGTCTTAGTGAACTTCTGCTAGCGATATCTTCTAGGTGAAGTCAACTTATGTGTCTTGTAATCTCAATAGGTAAATAATGCTGGAGCTTCAGGTGTGGTAGTTGATGAAGATCGCCTAAGGGCCTTAAATATAGACACTGCAGATTGGGTAAGAAGAGAAATTCAATTATGAAAAGTTTCTTGTTGAAACCATAGAGTTAGTGATGCCTTTACTCTTCGGAATGCAGTTAGCCGGAAAGGCTGTAAATGTGGTAGCCGATGTAATGAAAACAACTTACGAGAAAGCTCAAGAATGTCTAGAAACCAACTATTATGGTGTTAAGGATGTAACCGAAGCTCTTCTTCCATTGCTACGACTCTCAACTTCAGGAGCAAGGATAGTCAACGTCTCTTCTCTAAGAAGCGAATTAAGTGTAAGAAAACTGTTCTATCATAGGAAATGGTTTCCCCCCACTTTTTATGCTTTCTTAATGTTTGATTTGATCAAAATGCAGAGGGTTCCAAATGAGCAGAGAAGAAAAGTACTAGCTGATTTTGACAATCTGACAGAAGAGAAAATCGAGGAAATTCTGCAACAGTTTTTGCATGACTTGAAGCATGATGGTTTAGAAGCCAACGGATGGCAAAAGATGTTGCCGGCTTATAGCATATCAAAAAGCGACACTTAATGCTTATACAAGAATTCTTGCAAAGAAGTATCCTGAGATGTGCATAAACTGTGTTCATCCGGGATATGTAAATACAGACATAAATTGGCATACAGGACCACAAACAGTGGATGAGGGTGCCGCCGGCCCTGTGATGCTTGCTCTTCTACCAGGAGGTGGTCCTTCTGGTTGCTACTTTGATCAGACAAATTTGGCTGAGTTTTGACTGATCATTGAACAAATGAACCATCAGAGTTGATGGCCCTTTATGAAGCAACCATTCTGTACTCTTTTTAGGGATTTTGGGAAAACGTTAATCTCTTGTCAAGCTTTTCAAGATTTACAAGATTAGATGATCAACAACAATAGATTGAGGGCTCTAAAAATGTAGACATTGATCAAATTACTTTTTCTCTTTTCTTTAGACACGTTCTCAACGGCTTATAAGTGGTTCTTGATTGTCTTTTTCATTTCTAATTCCAACTTAAATTAGTCAAAAACAGATTTTTCTTGTCTAAAAAAAACTTTTTGTTTATTGATGCATTTAAAATGAGAATGTTGTTTTGTTACTTACCTTTAAAACGCTTGAAAAAAATAAATTTTTTTGAATAGCTAACAAAAGGAAATTTCCAAAACCATTTAAAAATAGCTAACAGAACGAGATTTTGAATTCCACTTGTCATCCATAGTAGTCCCCTGAGCCCAATCATCATTTTTTTCGTTCTAATGTATCCGTCTATGCTTGTCTACTGACATTCTTAAGAATGTACAATAAATAACACTACCACAAACTATATAGCTTTTCTACATGTACAGCTACTATCCTAGAGAGGCTCCGATTGGTGGTGAAACCCGCCTAGACAATAATGCAACACTTACAGTATTATTATTTGCGAACTTGGATCATTTATCGATCTTCAGGTTATTACAAAGATGGCCAAGTTCAGGTCTTGCATCCATCCACGAGCTGAATCTGATCTCGGTTGCAGATGTGCAGTAGAGGTAAGATCTAAAAGTGATTAAGAAAAAGTATCGCCTGAAAATGGACAGAACAACATTGTCATTTAACAGAGATTCAAAAGTTTTCTTTCGAATCTTGTCCAGATAAATATGTCTGCCACAATTAAACACTGCGGCAAGTATGCTGTAAACTAAAAGTTTTACTCCCTCATAGCTGCTTCTAGAGAGAGCTTCTAAATCATGGGCCTTTGGTAACAAAGACGCAGGATCTAAAAATGTATCAATTCTCCTAATTTATTGCATTTCTGAACAAGACAACTGGAAACTGACCTTAGAGCTTTAACACCCATGTCAAGAAGATATGCTCGATGATCATCATCGTCATTTGGGTACTTCTCAAGTTCCTTGGAATAGTAAAGGATATCGTCTCGTACATGTCCTGCGCCTGCACACCTTTAGGAAAGAGAACTCAGACTATCAGACAGAAGTCCGAGTTAAAATCTAGGATATGCCATTGGTCTCATGACCATCAGTTTCAGACCAGGTGACTCCACTAGTTTTGATTGGACTTGGTAGGACAATCTAAAATCCTTGATTAAAATAATGGAAACAAACATGAGGATGTGGGGGTCTGGAAATGAGTTGCTATTTACTCTAATGCTACTGAAGTAGTATTTCTCTTCATCCCACCCGGAAAAGAATTTCATGTAAAGCTAGTTCTACTTTCTTCAATTCTCTCTTTCTTTTTGTACCCTCATGTGCCAATTCCTGCCAAGAACTTAATTTGCGGTAATTATGATTGTGATCGTTTTTGAGATTGCTGAAACATGTCTAAAATAATTCTTTTCACAACAAAAATTATATTGCATACCTTTCTATAGCAGTGTCTACATCGGCCTTGCTCTCTGGGCCATGCATTAAAACTCTGGTAAGGCTTAATATGTCCCGGTAATCGCCCATTTTATGTGCTTCATAATCAGATACTTGAAGAGATATGTTCTCCTCGGGTAAAGGTAATAGATGGGGAGTGTCTGCTAACAATCGTGGAGCAATATTAGCCTCTGCTTGAAGTTTGATACAAAGTATGGCCATCGCATAGGCAACCCCTCCAAATCCTGTGTGTGATACAAAAAGATAAGACCCTGCAGAGCTTTTTTTTTAGGTGGGGGTGGGGGAGAGAAGGGAAAATAAGAGAAATTGCTTCAGTATTCACGATAACACTCTTAAGCTTAGACTGATAAGAAAAAGAAATTTATGAGAACAAATAACCAGAAGAAACTGCCAAATAGTTCAGTTTTGAAAATACATCAAATTATGGACCAATATACTATTATCTTCTGCAAGTAACTTGAACACAGACTTTTCAAGCGTAGTATGGGTATATTTCTCTACTATAATCATGCACTAAAGAGATCGCAAATGTCATGTGTAGGTCAAGATTTTAGCATCCTGGGAAGTGATGCAAGATTACATTGGAACAAATGATACATACTGGTTTGTTGTTTTCCAGGCAGTAAATAACTCTACATAAGCATACCCATACAAATTTCAAGTTGCTGATCTCTAAGATATAATGTTCTTCTCCAAGGAGATTCTTCCTAAGGTCCGCAACTCTCATTGTCTTTGAATCAACAGATTCAAAGCTGTAAGAGTCAACCACATCTGGCACACCGTTGAACTCAAGAGGTAGGTTTGTGATAATTCTAGAAGTGACTCACAATCTCCCTTACAAAGTATAGCACTTAATCTGAAATTACGACTTCGCAACCTCGTTGTGATCTAGGCCAACTGTGACCTGCAAATGCTATCCTTGATGTGGACTATTTGGGCAAATTTTCAACTGTGGCCAAAATGGTTAACCTGAACTAAACTCAAGGGCCTATAACTATAACCTACCTTTCTGTAAGCCACTTCTTCCCATTTCTTTCAATGTCGCAACTATAATTGGGTCTGGGTTGGGTGTTCAATTCCTTGTGATCACAATCGTGAGACCCAGATAAATCACTTGAATTTGTGAATGTTTTTCAAATTTTTTAGTTACCAAGCCAACATAAACATGTAGACACAATGAATTGTAGGAGTTATTTATTCCTACACGGGGATATAAGTTACTTGTATATGATACAAATGCAATATATCCCAGCAATAAAGATGATCTTGTGTATCTCTGAATATCTCACTCAATTTGACACCGGGAAACTGTTCTAATGAAATTTCTGCAAATATTGAAACTACAAGCATAAAAGTCTAAATGAGATTTCTGAAGAGCTTCAACTTTCAAAATATTCTAGGTTGAAGGTAGAAGATAATCTTCCAACATTGCACAAGGAAAACTAAGAAAGATAAACATATATTTGATGTAACATAAAATTATATTATAATTTAAGCAGTGGTCTATATTCCCTGTCAAAAGATAATGCACAAGAGAAAGATTTTGAAAAGTAATAGACTGTTGAGTTAAGTACCACGGGGACGTCATGATTTATTGTCTATGACTGATAAAACTTATATTTGGAGAAAGAAAGAACACCTCAAGCAAATACAATAAACAATAGAACCGTAGCTTTATCTAGCAAAGATTACTCATTGATACTTACTCATTCTTGCAGTACTGGATGGCATCAATATCAGAAGCCAAGGCGTCTCTCTCTCTGGTTAAAGGTATCCTCCTATACACAATGTTGTACCCTTCACTATACAGAGCTGCATATACTTCAGCAGGAGTCTTCACATCATCTGCAAAGATGTTCTCCCAATATCCTATGACACTAACCTGCTTTGAGGCTGGGCTATATTCTTCACGGTGCAAAAGCATCCTACCACCGGAGTGTCTAATCTCAGATCTTATATCTTCTTTTAGTCGTTCCTCCATGTGTTCGACCTGCACAGAGATAGAAGGAACTAAGCGTAGTCGTAGATCAACATTCTACCAGTAGCTCCAGCTTAAGAAAGTTATAATGCAGGATCTCTACTTTTAGCACCTAAACTCTATTTGATGGAACTAAAAGAAAAAAGACATACTACTGAACCAGTGATTCCAACATGTTTGAGCGTATCGACAGGCTTATTCAATTCCCTGAGCACAAAAGGTGTGCCATTGATGTAGACAACTGCTTCTTCTCTCAGATCAGTTACAATAACTTTATGAGATGCAGTCCCTATGGCCACAGGCTTGGCAATTAAGTATGCCAACATCCCATTTGCACCTGCAATTGTCGGAGTTGCCATGCTATATATAGGATATCCATCAACCTGAAAACGGCCAATTACATGAGATCTACGGCACGTTTATTTAGCCCGAAAACTGAGCAAAATGATTTCATATTCGGACTTCAATTTCTAGATACAGACTTCAGATTCAGAATTCTAAGCTTAAATATTTCAGACTTCAGCCTTTAGATTCATATTCGGATTTCAGTATCCTTGCTCTTAGGGCAAGGATGTAATACGGCAACCATAGGCAAGTCAGCAGGCTAGCAAGTGAAGAATTGCCAACAAAAGTAAAACTGCAAGAGATATGATTGTCTCATTTCCCTATGTTGAATTTGATGGCTATGAGTAGCAAGTAAAATCAAGTAGGAAACACCGGGACACATACAGATCTGAAACAAGTTCTTAGGCAATGATCATAATATGATATTTTTTCTTTCATTTTTATTTCGTGTTGCTCCATAAAGCATATGCTTTCAGAAATGGAAACAGTTTTCTTTAACAACATTACAATTAAGAATTTAGTTTCACCGGAATATTCTCTGACCAGAACAGGATGGTTGAGAATAAATATAATGGAGATGCCTTTAAATGGTGCTATTTGAGTGGTAGAAAAAATGTAATGTAATACCATTACATGGTCTGCAAGCTTTGCATGATAAACTTTCCTGTTTAATTCACTCGTCTGGATGGAGCAACATACCTGGTAGACATGTGGCGCTCCATGAATTTGTATTTCGCTAGAAGTCCTTTGGCCAGGAAAGAAATACATCTTCAGGATGGATCCTTTTCCCAAAACCGAACCATTTCGATCCTTCACTATGGCCTCCATTACTGCATCCCCATGTTGAGATTCGTGTGGAGCTCTCAGTTCTTCCTGAATCAAGAAATCTTTGTAAGAAGAGGTGAAACAGCAAAGAAAACCTTCAAAAAACCTTTTGAGAAAAGAAGCTTTACAGGGACAGTAAAGAATCTTCCAGGCCGTAATCGGATGGACCACTTCATTGCTTGAACTTCTGGTCTCTGATGCAACCAATTCTTAAATGTCATCTTCGAAACTCCTTGCCCACACAATCCATCAAATGCCTCACTTCCAAGATATGCTGCAAAAGCAATCAAACGAAAATAACGCTCCAAATATTCAGCACCACGGTTCAGTGCCACTCTTCTTTCCCTAGGCTCAATATGTTGCTGATTGAACAATTTTCTATACTGTAAGACAGCTTGGCGTATGTTCTGCAAAGCAGAGCATCTGTCAATAATGGCATCTAAGACTTCTCGGCACTCAACCCCATTGTCGAACAATCTTGTTATCTTCCATAGAAGTAAGATGTCATTTATTCCAAATGTGTAGCTTGTATCTTTTCCAGGTCTACCTTTTGCATTAACTGGTGTAGGTATTGGAGTATGACCTTCACTTTCATCACCACTTGAAGCACTCCCACTGAACTTTCCTTGTGATGCATTATCAGGAAATATTCTTATAGGTCTTCCATGATCAATTCGTAGTTTTAAAAGACACGCAATTACAGTACCAGTGGTGGTCCTTCCTATTCCCATCTGTGAAAAACAACAGTAAGGGAAACAAAAGTATAAAACTTATGTATTGACAAGGAAAAACAACTTGGACGGGCAAAGAAACTTGGCAAGAAAGAAATTTGAAAATAATTCATCTGGAGTTAAAGACAAGTAACCTGGCAATTAAAAACAAAAGCCGTGTCCTTGGAAGCAGATGCAAGATTCATTGCCAACGTGTCGAAGTCGGAACTTTTGGGAGCTTTACCATCAGTAATAGGTACACGAGCATATTTGATTGGGAAACCATCAGCCTCTAGGCAATTAAAGACCTCCAATGGGGTCTGAACAGCATCAGAGCTCACATGTTCCCAGGCATCAAATATTTGCCCATCATCAGTTTCATGAATAACCATAATAGCACCTTGATAACGATCGGCTTCACGCAAAATATCCTCTTTTAGCCGAGCTTCCATTCTTTCTACTCTTTCACGATCAATACCCTAGATGCAGATTATTTCTAAACGATTAGTTTCAAAAGCAGAATTTACTTTGGCATAAGTGAACAGGCACAGACACAAAGTGTTTACTTGTTACCTCAAAGCGAAAAAATTATTCTTCTTTTCAGTTTTAGTGAGGGTCTACCTCTCTAACTTTTGTGAAAGAAAATGTTGGGCACAGAGTGAAAAAGATGGAAAATTTTCAATGTAAATACTTGTTTGAAGGATATAACACGGTTCAAGGAGAAATGTCACCTGCCAAACCAAGCTCTGAACAAAATGGCCATTGCTAAAGTAAACGGAACCTTTAGATAAATGACATTCATTCATGTAAATATGAACAAATAATAGAGTATGAAAATAGCAACTTTTACCCAAAGCTAGATCTCAACAACTAAAATCATGCCTCTGCCCATTAACAAAAGTAAAATATTTCAAGCATGCACAGACTCAGTCTGTTAGTAAAGTTTGTTCAGCCCACGCCTGGATGAGCAATGTCTATAGATGAGGTGGTAACTTAATCATTCATTTATTGGTGTAGGAATTAGTAGTTTTCAAAAGAATAGGATCCAATGTGCCATAGACAAATACCGTGTACTCCAACATGTTCTTGTATGGTCTTTCAACTTCGCGAAGCACAAAGGGTTTTCCATTGATGTAGATAACAGGTTCTTCTCTCATGTTGTGCCAAAAAACAGGACGCCTGCCTTTAGAGCTTCCAATCCTTTGAATGACAGATAGAATCCCATCGACAGTAGGATTAGCAACACCATAAACTGGAAACCCAGGAATTACTCGGAAATTAGGAGCACCGTCTACTCTTTCTGATAAACTAGGGTGTTGACAGCCAGGACAATGGTCACTTTTAAGAACAGTTAGACTGCCAAGAACCTCCCCATTCCTCAATGCAGCAACTTGGCTCATCTCGCAAGGACGGCAATCAGCTGATTCAGCAATTTTCGCTATAGATGGCTTCAAACTTGCATATCCAAGGGCTCCCATTGGGTCTCTCCTTAGCAACCTGGAAAAAATTAGGCATTATGAGCACTGCAGCAATAAAAGCATTCCAGGAGAAACTGAGCTTAAAACATGAAGCGGATATTCTCAACAATAAGTGAATTCTCGCTTCTCCTGTCAAGTATAATTTTATGACACTGGACAATTTGACTCCAAAAAATTGCAAAAATAGAGACCAATTAATGCATCTGATGAGGAGCAACCTACCAAACCAAACTTGATCAAATAAGAAGAAGATTAAGGTTATAGCAAACAATCACTTGAATTAATTACCAACTGTGCTCAATACAAAATCAACCGGAATGAATAATTACACATAGTTCTCTTGTAGATACAGATTATAATTCTCTTTTACCTGCGAATTATGCTATATAGTTCTGGCCTTGCTCTCATCCAGTCGGTGAAACTGCAGCGACCAGGGAATTTAGTCTGAAGTGCTTCTCTTTCTGTATGGAGGTATACAGCAAAGCAAATAAGGTAGTAATATCTTTCAAGGTACTCAACAAAGAAGGAAAGTGATGCTTCCCTTTTCATCTCATCAGGTTGACGCAATATACTATTGCGATAAGTAGCAATAGCTTCCCGTAAATTCTGTAATTGAGTCCATAAGAATAGACTTTCAGCTTGAGGAGAGTACAAACGTTAAATGAAGGAAAACCAAACTTGATAGCCGATAAATTTGGGATTCGTCAAGAAAAACAACCCTGAGATTCTTTCTTGAAGGTACCAAATGATAAAACTAAACCTAGAAACTATGGTCCTGCTAATCTGGAAATGGCAACGGCTATCTGTTGTTACAAGACCATGTCCACATATGAAAACCCATCAAGTCCAAATGTCAGAGAAACCTTACAACTGCACACCCTCCCCCATGACAAGAAAAACGACCAAAACAATACATGAAGAATCTAGGATTGAGAGAACTGCATACCTGCATCGAAGAGCATTTGTCTATGACTTTATCAACCTGTCGTTTGCCTTCTACACCACCCTTAAAGGGATATCCGCTAGTCAATATAAGTTCAAATCCAGAAATAAAAACATGGAGCTTATGAGCAACATTTTCCCACCTCTAAAACCCGAATCAGGCTTCTAATGACCACATATTCACCTCTGCGAATTGCTTCTTCAGAATTTGGCAGATTGTCATTAACATTTGAGCCACAGTCAGAAACTCTCCCGATGGAATCAGTCCTTGGAATACCTATTACAAAATCCATTGATAATAAAATCGTCAGAATATGATAAAAGGCAGCTGACTCCAGTTAATCACGAACAGATGACTCCATAAAGATGAAATCAGCATGTTTCATTTTATACTGTGCACAAAAAAGCAGGCTCTCAAGTGGTTAGTATGAGTTGAGATCTCTAGCTTCTGTCAGTAACCTCTAGGGGATCATCTACAATGAAGTCACTGCTTATATAACAGGCCTCTCTCTGTCCATGTTAATTTCACCCTAACTTAGGTCTTAACTATTTCTCTTATTGATGGTGTTTAATTCTAAGAGTTATAGCACTTACACGTAGTATGTAGGATACATAGTAAAAATAAGAAGGAAGATCTGATTATGAACATTATGTTCCACAAATACGGTAATTAAAAACAAAACCAACAATTCATTATCCGGTTGAGGTTTGAACACTGTTTATCAGAATGGTCATTCACCCGAATAAATTGTTTAATGAAGAAATAAAAAGTTAAAGAGAATAAGAGAGCACCGCAGATGGATCACTAATTTGATCTTAAAAATAAACTACTCATTAAATAAACTACCAGAAACTCCAAGTCGATTAAGATAGATCAATGTTGCAATCACCATCCCAGTGGTTGTTCGTCCACGCCCCATTTGGCAATTAAAAATTATCTCCGTCTTTATATCAGCTTGAGAAATTCTATGAACCTAAGAAGTAAAAAGCATGTGAGAGAGAGGTTTTTATATCAGCTTGAGAAATTCTATGAATCTAAGAAGTAAAAAGCATGTGTCTGTGTGTGTGTCTGTGTGTGTGTGAGAGAGAGAGAGAGAGAGCATTCTGATGCTTCTGGAATTCGGCAAAAGTTTCTCAACAGCATAGCAAAATGAACATCAGATGTCCAAGTATTACGCACATCTGAGTAGCACTATTTTCATGCAACACAAACACTAATAGCACTGAACTTGAGCGAAGCCATGAACAAACATAATTCTATCACTGTCTGCACATGCTTGGGTCTTGAAAAGAATTCAAACCGCAATGTAAGGGAGGCGAGTTGCAGTTGCACTCATTTCCAAAAGATATCATATCTACAACTCAAGATAGTACATCTTCTAACGCACTCTCATATCAATTTGCCATAGATTTCCATTTGAACGTGGAAACAAAACTCATACTCAAGTAGAATAACCTCAAATTCTTCATAATAAGGTTTACTATAATAAGCAAGTAATAAGGAACGAATCACGAGTATTACACGGAAAAAATAAAAATAGAAAGAAAAGGGGATATAAAAGAAAGGAGATGCTCACAAGAATATCAAAGTCCTGCTCTTTTGGTGATTTTTCATCTGTTATGGGAACTCTTTCGTAGTCAACAAGGTAGTTTTGTCTCTGCAGTTCCTCATACACCTAGCAAGACTCGAGAGAAAATAAAACAAATATCAGCAGATACTAACCACTGTATCTCTGGTTCAAGTAGAAAATGCAACAAATTAAGCTGCTAAAGAATATATTTATTGTTAGTAATATTTATACTACTCCCTCCGTCCGGAATTGAATGTCCCATTTGCTTTAATGGTGATATTTTTCATATGAACTTCCAATGCTAACCTCCCTTAGTTTAAGCTTATTTTTAGGGGATCAAGCTCCACTAACATGTTACCTCATCATTCAAGGATTAAATTAAGGGAATTAAGCACAGTCCCACCACTAACCTCTCTAACTCCCTTCATTTAACTCCACTGGTACACAATATCGCCACTAATTTTCTTAATTAATAAGGGTAAAAAGGTCACTTTGTTAAAAAGTCACGTGTTCTCCTAAATTTCACATCATCAAGTCAAAATGGGAAATTCAATTTCGGACACACACACACACACACACACATATATATATATAATAGAGAATATTTATATAAAAAAACACGAACCTCCAGTGGTGTCTTCAATGAATCCTGCGTGACTGGTTCCCATTGATCCACCATTTGACCATCTGGTAGTTCATCAGTCACAAGGATCTTATTTCCATATCTGTTATTTAGATTTTTATGCAAATTTTACAAGTATAAGATAAGAAAAGAATACTGAAAAAGAAGGAAAAAAGAAAGAGAAGGACAAGCAAAGCAAAGCAAACCTAGCAGCTTCAAAAAGGACATCCTCTTTCAATCGATTCTCCATTTGTTCCACCCTCAGCCTGTTGATACCCTAAATTACCATGCAATGTTAGGTTTCTTGAACAAGACAAATAAATAATAAAAAATAAAAAACTAATTAACAAAACTACCATGGAATAAAATCATTAGCGTCATGGCCCATAAACTTTGACAAAACAAGAAAGACAGTTTTAATCTAAGCATACGGCACACTGAAGAAACCATCAATCAAAATTTTGAACAGAATGTCTATACTAGACCGAGGCAGGGTCAAAACTAGAACTTAGATGTTGGGGGCGAACTATAAAAGAAAATGACTTTTGGTTGGGAGAGGGGGCCAGATATAATATTTACAATAACATTTCGGGAAAATATAATTTTTTTCCTGATAGAAAATGTTGGGGGCGGCTGCCACCGCTGTTCCGCCCCTGCCCCGAGGAGTCAGAAATCAAGATATTAGAAAAGTTAAACTATAACATTACAGTTTTGAAAAGGTAACACACCAACAGAAAACTACAGACAATGACAGCACAACCACAAGTCAGAAGGTGAAACTTCCGCAGTAACAAACCGTATATTCAAGATTGGAGAATGGCCTTTCCACGTCTCGCAATACAAAAGGGCGTCCATTAATGTATATCACCGGTTCCTCACGCAAGTTAATCCAGAGAATGTGAGTCTCCTTCCCATTGATTAGGGCTCCTATGTGATCGAGAACATTTCTGATGCCATGAGTAGTTGGAATAGCAACACCATGAACATGCAAGGAATCAGCCTATTCCAAGATGAGAAAGAGTCAATAAGCTATAAGGAACTCAAGATGCGTATGCAATATACATCTAATCATAGGCATATCTCTAGAACCCCCGAGATTTTTAAAAATATTACTAGATATAATATATTTTATATCTAGTTCGGAATAATTGATCAAATTCCCCCCCCCTCCACCCAAACATTTTGTGCGGCATACTGTTGCAGTTTTTCGCCCCCTCAACCTAAAAGTCATTGCATCCTGCTCTAGAAGATATGCAAAATACCTAAAATCATATTAACAGTCAACCTAAGATTTAAAAAAAATAAAAAAACAGCATTGGATTAATCGTTCAAATACAAAAAAAATCTGTTACTTTCAGTTGGCAGAAGAAAATATTTTAACAGCCAATCAATTGTACATATTATGAATAGATAATTCAGGCGTTGAACAACCTCAGACTCAGAGAAGAAGAAAAAAAAACAACACAATGCATGATTTTAGGAAAAGCTTCTTGGATCCTAATTGCAGTACGCAAAATAAGCAAGTCCGCCTGAGTCCATTACGCAAGCACTCCTCCGGATCTATTCCACTCCAAATTTTGATTAATACTCTATTGAAACTACTGTTTGAGTGGTATTATGTGAGCAGCCACTTTGCGCATTGATTGCCAAAAGTTAGCTGAGTCTCCGTACTTAACAAATTATGTTATTGATGTATTGTTGGCCTTGCTGAAGCTACTAAAACAGTAATCTTTAGTAGGTTTTACTTTTGGATTCGAGGATTGTTGTTCCTAGAGCCTTTTAGAGGTTATAATTGTCACAAAAAAAAATTAAATAAAATCATATAAAGAGAAACTAGTCGTGATAAAATAAATTAAAGTAAGAAATGAAATGAAACATAAAAGAATAGAAAAAATAAAACCTTTCTGTAATTGGGAGCAGAATGGATCTGGGGAGAGAGGGTTTTGTTCTGACAGCCAGGAAAGTGATCACTCTTGAGAATGGTTTTCTTTCCAAGAACCGATCCATCTCTTTGTTTAATTACCTGCCCTGGTTCCTTTGGTATTGAAGTTCTCCTCATTTCTCCACCAATTTCTTCCAAAGAAAAATTACCATTAGCCGCCCACGATCATGTATTATACTATGAACAGCAAACGCCAGGAGAGATTTAATATTGCGCTTTCTCCCTTAATATATCTATGGTCTCGGATGTTAAACAAATGGAGGATAAGGCTATGTTTGGGTTCTCTCGAGTGATATCTCTTTTCTATCCTGTAGCCTATTTTGTTTGAACACTTCGATATGGAGCGGCTCTATTGAACTATACGATTCAAATTTAGCCACATCACTATATTTTCTTCTTTCTTCTTGTTTTGCAGGGATATGGAATATGGTCAAATCTGTATCCACATAATCCACATGACTCGGTGCATATCAGAATTTTCCATTTTGTTTAGGGTTGCACAAAACTGTTTCCAATTCTTGTCGAGGAAATGAAGGGACACCTAATTAGTCTATTCATTTTATAATATAAGTCCTATCATTTGTCATGTGTAACAAAAATTAAATAAGTAATAATGAAAATATTAATATTACTCTCTTAAATATTATTTACAAAACATTTATTTTATTTAAAATAATAATATTGATATTAATATTTTGACTACTAAAATATATTTTTTTTGCTTCTTTAATTTTCAGTACATTACTAATCGATTTATATTATGGAATGGAGTTAATATTAATTGTAGAATATAAATAAAATAAATAATAGAAAAGGAGATTTAGTAGTTATGTAATTAAACTTTACAAATCGTATATATAATATAAAGCCGAGGCGGTAGACTGTGGCTTCGTCATGTGGACAAGTTTAGTCTTTTTGTCAAATCATAATCTGTCATGTCATTGTGATTATTAATTGCAACTTTGATTAGTGTGCCAAAATAACTAATAGCCATAGTTACGATGGGGTATTGGTTATATGAACACTTCTGATATAGACCGGGTTCACTGGACCATACGATCCAAATTTGGCCACATCACTGCATTTTCTTCTCTCTCCTCATTCTGCAAGGATGTGGCCAAATCTAAATCACATGGTCCACGTGAACCCGGTCCATATCAGAATTTTCCTTGGTTATATAGCAAATAACATTTTGGTTTATAGAGGTACATGATTCATAATAAACTATTAGAAATATTAAATGAGTGTAATATGTATCATTAAAGAACTATTTATAAATTTTAAATAAATAGCTTATAGATACATCTATATATAGATACTTAAATATTAGAAAGCTCTCTTATGATAAATAGCTAATGCCAATAACTATTGATTGATGAGTAAAAAAACTCGCAAAAAAAAAAGAAGAGTTGAGTAAAAAAAAGAAGTTGTTACGTGGACTCTTCGAGTTCACATTTGTTACAGGAACTCCAAATGTTTCATTATATTTCATGAACATAGTTTAATTTGATCTCTTATTCATGATAAAAAAAAATCAAACCATCTCGCAAATCTCAATCTTAAAGGATTTTTAGATACCACTACTACTCAATTGGTAAAAGTATATCAAGAGATCTTGATTTTAAGTAATAGGTTTATACAAATAGTTTAATCACATAACTCATGACAAGAATTCATAGTTTTACTTTTAAAAAAATAACTTTAGAAGGGTCGAATATAAAGAATATAAACAAGTTTTTTTTTTCAAAATAAAAAAGAAAGAAGAAAAAGATTGTGAAGCAACACAGGACCAAAAAAAGAAGAGAATATGAACCAACTTGATTATATATCTCTTCAAGTTTTCAGTGATTTTTTTTTAATGAGAAGTTTTCCAGTGATTTGAATTCGTGTTTCAATTTTGGGTGTATTGATAATTTGCTTCAAGTTTAAATAGTATTATTTCCACTTAATGAAATTTAATATCATACTATACTTAATATTTGTACCTACAAAGAAATTCTGTGTTTTTCTAAATATATGTATTTGTATCTCCAAGATAAATATACTTATTTTCTAAGATAAATGTATTTGTTTTATTAAAAAATATATACATATTTTGTAGAATGTATGCAAATTAATTTTTAAAAATTACAGTTTTTATTTAAACCTATATCTAAAAATAACTTTTCTAAGACCCCCAATGGTCTTATAATAAAATTTTACTGTATTTATAAGAGAGATGGACTCAATCTCTTTGGTCGATTTCTCAAGAAAGCAGAGATAGTAGCAGGAAATGTTCGCAATGGCAGCCCAATTAGTTTTGGGGTGTTAGATTATGTATAAGGGCGCAAGATCGAATCTTGGTAGACGTAGTGTGAAAATTTCAATCATCCAATGTAAGGGTGACTTCTTCTGGTGGGTTAAGACAAGTCCTCCCACATGGTCGGATCGCTGGATCACCTTAATTTACCTTATTTAAATTTTCTATCGGACTGGAGAGTGAGTGTATGTGGGCATATATAACATTTTTGTGCACAAAAGAAGATAGTAGCAGGAAGATGGGAGACATATCCGCAAGGGTAGCCCAGTTGGTTCGGAGGTGACAGATTGTGTACAAGGGCGCAAGTTCGAATATTGGCAGCCGCAGTGTGGAAGTTTCAACCCTCCAATGTGGGGGTGGCTTTTTTTGGTGGGCTAGGACAAGGCCTCCCACCAGTCGAACCGCTGAGTTACCTTAATTAACATCATCCACAATTCTTGTCAGATGGGAGGTGGAAGCCCTGGAGGCATAGGTATCGCCTTTTTGTGTACACGGAAATATGGGAGACATGTCGTGTGAGGAGTGGGGCCCTCAACCCATCATCCCTCCCTCATACATCCTTTACGTGCCAAATTTGATGGCGGCTCCAATGTGCAAACACACCAAATTCTACAAGTTAACTATTCTTATTAAAACTGTTGCTCAGTCTTTACCCATTCACATTATGCATAATTTTCTTATTCCTGCCTCTATTTACAAGAAATTATATGGCTTGATCAGGGACTTTTGGTGGGGATTCAAAGAAAATATTGGTAGGCATTTATACTTAAAGTCTTGGGATGCTATTTGTGTTCCTAAGTTGGCTGGTGGGCTGGGTATTAGAAGAGCTTCTGATATGAACAAAGCTTGCGTTGCTAAGTTTGGGTGGGCTATTATGAACAATTCTAATAAAATTTGGGTGAAGTTATTGAGATCTAAATACCTTAGGGGTAGAAATCTTCTTAATGTTGGTATGAATGCTAGTTTCTGTTTCTTGGATTTGGTCTGCTATTGTTGATATTTTGAATATAGGTACTTGCATTCTGGTGGGTAAGAATTATGCTGCTAAGATCTGGGAAGATGCTTGGCTTCCTTATGTTGATAATTTCAGGATGCCTGTGAATCAAAGAGGTTATGATGCTTTGATTTGGGTTAAGGATCTTATGAACGTACATCATAATGGTTGGAACAAGGACCTGACTAAACTTAGTTTTGATCAGATTACTACTAATACAATTCTGAAAAATTATTCCCTCTAGGGAATATGATTCTCTAGTTTGGTTGCCCTCTTGGACAGGGCAATTCACTGTGAAATCTGTTTATAGAATAGTGAACCAAGAGAGATGTTTTGGTGCTTCTCAGATTCTTAGGAAGCATTGGAAGGTTTTGTGGCATTCTAATATTCATAACAGTCATAAACTTTTTATTTGGAAATTCCTCAACAATACTTTGCCAACTATAGGTAAATTGAAATTTTTCTTTAGTATTCAGGATGAGAATTGTTTGTTATGCAATGGTGAGGTTGAGACTTTGGAGCATATTTTCTTGAGGTGTCCTTTTTCTAAGTCTATTTGGTATTCTTCTAAATGGCATTTTAGATTGGATAACTTTCATGATTGGAGCATGCCTAGATGGTTCGGGAGGTAAGTCATTCTCTTAATAATCTTATTATTGCTAATGATATGAAACCTGAATTTCTAGACTTTTGTACAGTTGCTATGGAACAAATTTGGGTTCAAAGGAATGAAGTACTACATGGAAAGCAGTTGAAAAAGTGGGAGGATGTACCTGCCCAAATTGAGATTAAAGCAAACAACTATTGGGATGCTTCAATAGGGAGGTTGATGCAAAGTGGAGCTAAACAAAAGGCTTTTATTTGGAAACTACCTCCAAAATTTTTTTTTGAAGATCAACTTTGATGCGGGATTTTTCAAGGAGGATAAAGTTGTAAGTGCCTATCTTATCAGAAATGATAGAAGGGAGATTCTAGGGGCATGGATACATAGGTTTCAGGCAAGAACTCCTTTTCGAGCAGAAGCACATGCTGCTATCAAGGCTATGGAGAAACTGTATTCATTGGATATACATCATGCTATTCTTGAATGAGATTGTCTTAATGTGCTTAGAGGTATTAAAGGTCACTCTCTAGATATCCATTGGACTGGGGTTGACTTAGTTAATGAGGGTAGAAGTAGAACTATCCTATCTAAATTCAAGTTGGGGGATATTCACTATGTAAATAGGATAGCTAACTACCATTCTCATAATTTAGCTTCTTGGACTAAGTCAAATGATGTAACTGGGTACATTGAGCCTGCTGTCATCCCCCTGTTGTACTTTGTGATAGGGGAGGCACTTTGTAACTTTAATCCTTTTGCATTGGAGCCAACTGGGCAAATGTATGTTAGCAAAGTAAATAATATTGTTTGCCTATAAAAATAAAGAATGTTTGCAATTTTCTTTTGTATTTTATATATACAAATTAAGAGGACATTAAGGTGTAATAAATAATAACTGAATACTAATTGAAATTTGCTTTATTTGGGTTGAAGAACCAACGGTTGATGACGAAAAGATTGTTGATAAAGTGAAGAATGAGTTAAAGCAGAAAGGAAAAGGAAAAAATAAATGGAAAGGCAGCAGTCGTTACTTAATTCTAGACCGTCTTTGTGGGACCCGTCCCATAAGTACACAATTACACTCCTCTCTTCAAGAGTTCACACAGTACAGAACAGAGACAGCATATTTTCTTCGGATTATTCCTTTCCCTTTGATCTAATTCTTCTTCCTTGTGCAAATTCCTTTTTTACTTGTAATGGAGGCCGCTGTTGGAGGAGGGGAAGAAGCTCAGCTTTTTTACAAGAGGAGTATGGAATGGGATCCAAACCTTTGGAATTGGGATGGGAATCTTTTCCTTGCTACCCCTAATTATCCCTTATTACATCATCATCATCAAGATTATTCTACCTCCTCTAAGAGGGAAGCTGGAAAAAAGACCAAGGTTGTTGCCACAACTAATTGCCAGGTTGATGATTGTGGGGCTGATCTCACTAAGGCCAAAGACTATCACCGACGCCATAAGGTCTGCCAGATGCATTCCAAGTCCACCAGGGCCCTTGTCCGAAATCAGATGCAGCGCTTTTGCCAGCAATGCAGTAGGTCAGTTACTATCCCGTTTTCCCACCTCTAGATTTTTACTAAAACACTCAATAAATACTCTGTCGAATTCAGATTCCATGCTCTTCAAGAGTTCGATGAAGGCAAAAGAAGTTGTCGTAGACGCCTTGCTGGTCACAATAAAAGGAGGAGAAAAACACAAGCACAACCTCCTCTTACCAACTTGAATCATAACCATGATTCTAGTGGTTATCTGTTGATGAGCATACTAAACTTACTTTCCAACTTCCACTGTTAGTACTTCCATTCCCACTCCTCCTATGCTTTAAAGTAAACATCTTTTTGGCTTTGCAACTACTTCTTTAGTTCTAGTTTCTTAGACTTGTGATTTCCATGGATTGCAGCCAGTAAATCAAACCATACAGATGATCAGGATCTATTGTCCCATCTTCTAAGAAGTCTTGTGACCCATAATGCCTTACAGGGAGATAAAAACATATCTGAGCTTCTGCGTGAACCTCCAAACTTTCTTAATAATAATAATAATAATAATAATAATAATAATCGAGAACTAGTAACTGCCTTGCTCGCCAGTTGTTCTCAAGGAAAGCCTATATCTGAACAACAAAACTGCGCGACTCCTACAGAAGTCATGCCACAAAAAGTATTGCATACACAAGAAGATACTAGAGTTGAAGGCAGTTCTTTTACTTGTGCACAAGGCAAGGAAAGTCCTGCAGGGAGAAGCAAACTGAATAATTTTGACTTGAATGATGCTTATGTCGATTCTAATGACGGAACAGAAGATTTAGAGAGGTCACCTTGTGTCCCTGTAGATCTAGGGATAGCTAATCTATATCCCTCATGGATACAACAGGACTCTCATCATTCAAGTCCTCCTCAAAGAAGTGGAAACTCTGATTCAGCATCAGCTCACTCACCTTCTAGTTCCAGTGGGGATACTCAGGTATATCCTTATTGTCTGTTTTATTCCCACTACCACTTTATTTAAATACCTACGAGGTTCTCAAAGTTCTAAAATGTTGCTAGACTTATTATCATTTGATTAAATTAAATCTACCATTTTATTTTGTACATTCTGTGATATCATTGTTGTTCAAAATAAAAGATTTTGGTATATTTTGCTAGCTTTATACTTCCCTGTATTTTTTTTTATCTAGCTTTTGATTTCCTTTTTCAAATAATTGCAGAATCGCACAGATCGTATTGTTTTCAAGCTCTTTGGCAAAGAACCAAATGATTTTCCATATGGCATTCGAGGACAGGTACTTGCTGACATTCAATGCTTGGTTGCTCTTCTACCTTTCATCAGTATATTTGGTTAAGTATTCTTCAACTTCTTTAGCTACTTTTAAGGAAATTTAAAGTGCTCAAATGTATAAACTTCACAGATCCTTGATTGGTTATCTCACAGTCCTACGGATATCGAAAGCTACATAAGACCAGGTTGTGTGATATTAACGATATATCTTCGTATGGCTGAATCTGCTTGGGAGGAGGTATGCTTACATTTCCAGAAGAGTTCCTACTTGGTGAAATATCTTGCAGTATTTTCAACTGATTTTTTTTATTACTGCAGCTTTGTTGTAATCTGAGCTCCAATCTGAGTAGGCTTTTGAGTGTCACTGATGATGGCTCTTTCTGGAGAACAGGATGGATTTATGCTAGGGTGCAGAATCAGATCGTATTCATCAGTAATGGTGAGTCTTCCTGTTGTATTTTTTAAGATTAAATTTTGGAGTCGCGAAAGGAAGAAAAAACTTGCCCTGAGATATTGTCTTAGGAAATGTTCTATGATAGCTCAAGGTTTTGACCAATTTTTGTGCTTCTTTGTCTTCTAGGTCATGTTGTTGCGGATACGTCTTTGCCTCTGATCAGTTATGATAAAAGCATGATTTTAAGTGTCAAACCCATTGCTGTAGCGCAGTCTGAAAGAGCTCAATTTACCGTTAAAGGTTTCAATTTGTCTAGGCCTTCCACAAGGTATGCAGAGTCATCTTTGTTCTGATCATACTTGGTCAATATTTAGCCCTAGTCCGGAATTTGTGGTTAGAAATCCTTTGGAACTCTTTATTGTTCCATGTTGCACTAATATGCTGATTTCGAGTACATTGTTTGTTGTTTCTTCAACTAAGGTTACTATGTGCGCTAGAAGGAAGTTATATTGAGCAGGAGAGTAATGAGTTAGGTGAATGTGTTCACAACCTTAAGGGGCACAGTGAGCCTGATTGCCTGAAAATTTCATGTTCTATCCCTGCACTCATCGGAAGAGGATTCCTTGAGGTAAATCTTCTCCTGTTAATTTATCCTTCGGGTACAGGGTTAACAAACTGTCTATAGAAACAACAAGATGATGTTGTTGAATATATGCCATGATTGAAGCAACGTGTTCATAGAGTATTACTATTGGTGATAATATATTACCTGGTCTCTGCTGAAATCTTTCAGAAGGTTTTAACTTGGCTAAATCATTCTATGTTCTGGTAATCAGAGCCAGGCTAATAAGACTTGATCTCTAGTCTGATGCAGATCTTTTTATGAGTTTAGTTCACTTGTGATTTTCTTGGGTTGTTTTCTAAGTCCGGACATTCCATTAAATTATATCCAGGTTGAAGATCTGGGACTCAGCAGCAACTTCTTTCCTTTTATAGTTGCGGAGAAGGATGTCTGCTCTGAGATTTGTATGCTTGAAAGTGAAATCGAATCAACTGAGGAAGACTCTCTCCATGGAAAGAATAGAAAATCAGAAACTAGAAATTCAGCCTTGGAGTTTGTACACGAAATGGGTTGGCTTCTTCGTAGAAGTCAGTCGAGGTCTAGATTGGAGTACTTGGATGATTATTCATGTCTATTTCCTTTCAAGCGTTTCAATTGGCTCATACAGTTCTCAGCAGACCATGGTTGGTGTGCTGTTGTGAAGAAACTCTTGGACTTGCTTTTGGATGGAACTATAGGTGCAGGAGAGCAGCCTTTCCTGAAGTCTGCACTATTTGAAATGGGTCTTCTTCACAGAGCTGTAAGAAAAAATTCCAGACCTTTGGTGGAGCTTCTATTGAGATATACCCCACAAGATGTATCGAAAGAACTAAGTTCAGAATACATGTTACTAGGTGCCGATCGAAGTTTCTTGTTTAATCCTGATGCTGTAGGACCAGCGGGATTGACACCTCTTCATATTGCAGCTGGGAGAGATGGCTCTGAGGATGTGCTGGATGCATTGACGGATGATCCTGGAGAGGTAACATCCTCCTTCCTGCAATGGCAAATTTTTGGTTTTAAGTCGTGTGTATCCTTTGTTTTTTTTGGGTGACAAGGGAACCTACAGCTGTATGTATTAGTCAATGATATCTCTTAGAAGTTAATACCATATTTTCTGCTGTTTTGCGACCTTTGTGGTAGCTTTCTGATTGTTGAGGCCTGTATAATCTTTAGAGTTCAATCCTCAAATCCTACTGGTGATTGGGGGGGGGGTTATTGTTTCATGTCAGTAAATTAAGCTGGCATAAGATACCAATTTGACATTGAGGTTGCTCACACCTAGTGTTGATTTTATGTTTGTATGATGCAGGTGGCCGTTGAAGCATGGAACAATGCTCGCGACAGCACAGGTTTCACTCCTGAAGATTATGCTCGGTTGAGAGGGCACTACTCCTATATCCATCTGGTTCAGAGGAAAATTCACAAGAAAGTTTCTTCTAGTGTTCATGTGGTGGTTGATGTTCCTAGTGCTTTCCCAAGTGACAGCATGCACCAGAAGCAAGATGATGGGGCAACAGCAAGCTTTGAAATTGCAAGGGCCGAGACAGGCTTGTTCAAGCAGCAGCTTTGCAGGGTTTGCGACCAAAAGCTGGCTTATGGAAGGAGGAATAGTAGTTTGTTGTGCAGGCCTGCAATGCTGTCAATGGTGGCTATAGCTGCTGTTTGTGTTTGTGTTGCTCTTCTGTTTAAGAGCTCGCCTGAAGTCCTTTACGTGTTCCGTCCCTTCAGGTGGGAATATTTAGACTATGGTTCTATTTGAGATGGATACTTTACCTATAATAGCCTGATTTTGTGTGTAGTATAACTCTGGCATTTTAGACGTTTTTAAACTGTATAGAGAGATTTTGTAGTAGGAGTTATCTAAAGTGAGACACATATGAGAAGAATAGCTATATTTATTGTGGTGTGTTTGGATCAGTGTTGATGCCTTTTCCTGCACTCTGTCTGGCAGTTGCAACCCTCCCCCCGACCCCTCATTTCAACAGTGCATTTGAAAGAAAAAATTATTTTGACTTTCACATTTTCTCCTACAAACAATTTACTTTTACAATCCTAGAGACAAATTTCCAAACTGAAAACCAATCCAATGAACATATAAAATATGCTTGTGTGTGTTTGGATTGAATCTGTTAATTGGCAGATTCCATGAATGTTTAAAGGTCCATCCTGATTGAAATCGAAGCTTAAGAAACCCAGTCCTTTTACTATCTCTGCTACTGCTAGATAGAAGGCTGCCAGGCATAATTAACTAAGCTGCAATGTTTGCCTCTCCATTACCTATTCTTTTTTTCTTTTCTTAAAACCCAATCAGTTAAACCTATGTAACCTAGGAGTGATCATGCACAACCATGAAGGCATCTTTATAGCAGGAGTTGCAAAATTTATTCGCAACTCACCAAACCCTGAACATGTTGAAGCAAAGGCACTCCTGGAAGGGATTCGTTTTGCATTAACTCAAGAATATCAACATTTCATAATAGAGAGCGTGATAAGGGATTGGACAGCTTTGCAACAGTTTGGTCGCATCAGAGCGACTGTCAAATACTAATCAACCGTGCTCATCAGATAGAGGAAGATCTTTCCACACATTGTTAGTTACATTAAAGATTTAATGTGGGATTAGTATAGCCAATTAAATTTTTATCTACATATCTTGTAACAATCCAGCTGATAGATTGGCAAATTATGCAATGAGGACTAGAACCTCCACTCAATGGTTTGGAGACCCACCGGGTTTTCTCCTACCACATGTACTACTTGATATCACTTATAAATACATTGAAATTTCCTGTCCCAAAAAAAAAAAGTTAAACCTATGTAACCCACCATTTCAAAAGGAAGAAGAAACTCTGAAGTTCTAATTCATAGATAAAGGCCAAAATCATCATATGTGAGGATCATATTTGTCTGTAAAATTCAGATAGCAAGATCCTTAATATTTCTGAAACATATGTACCTGGCACCAATACCAGTGTGCTTCAAACGCAAAATTGAGATACCAGTGTGCTTCAAACGCAAAATTGAGATACCAGACACTAATACTGAGAAGGTATAGAAACATAATATATGTTCTGCACAACAAAAAAGCCCGGAGTAATACACCCTAGACACTAATACTTCCCCTCTTAAGTATCCACCCAGGGGATAATAATAAGATTAAAATCCCCCTTCACTGGTCATTTTCTCTACTCACTGCATCCTTATTCTTAGGCCCACTTGAAAAGGGATTATGAGATTCACTTGCCTCTCCGTGCCAAAAGCTTTTGACCACCTCCATTCCGCCACGCACCACGTACAGGTACATCTTCAGTCGGTTGATTCTGCCCATCTGCTGCTATACCTGGATCCGGATCTGGATCAGAACTTAAATTCTTAAGATCCAAAATTGCAGCTGCAGAGCCATCGCCTAAACGAACTCGGTGGAACTTCGATGTTTTCTTACGCTGTTTGTTTGTCCCATCGCCATCTCCCAAACTCTGGTTAGATCCACCACCAGCTGGCGAATCAGCTTGGCCCTTAAGCTTTATAGTTTCACCACCCAACGAACCTAATTGTACTTGAGACTCGGTATTTCCAACTTTTGATTTGCCTTTGGCACCTCTATAACCATCCTTGGTTAACACTTCAACGTCTTCAGATGCCTTGAAGCTTGACTGAAGTTTTCTTACAGTGGTTATAACACTATCCGCTAAATTATCTTTTGGCGTATTGCTTCCAGCATCAACAGACTTCTCTTTTCCTTTCTTTGAACCATTACCAACATTCAAGGGAAAAGCACCGATTTTCCCATTTCCTTTTGCAACATCACCTGCCAAATTAGCATTATAGATCTGAATTAACTCATTCTTCTTCCGAGCATCCGGCAAGAGACTAGCCAACTCGAGAACAAGATGAGATAAACCAAACTGCTCCACAAATACTAGATATGCTTCGGCACCTATTAAGCCTTTACGATATTCTCCAGATATGTCTTTGAAAGCAGAATATTTGTCTTCATCAAAGTTTAGTGCAATCCGTATCCTTTCCACCAAAGATTTGTTTGCACTATGAACATCTTCCACTTTGGTAACAACCTGGCTACCTGTAGGAAGTTTGCGCAACTGTGCAGCAGAAACAGGAGGAAAATTTGTCGCTGAGGAATCAAAAGATCCACCACCAAAGAGATTTGGTGCTGACGCAGAGTGACTAATCTTACTAGTATTACCACTATTCCTTGAAGAACTGTAAAAACCAGAAGATGAAGATCCAAGCACTGCCAGTTTAGCATTGGCAGAAGTAGAGAATGTCGATCCATTATCTATGGCTGGCTTACTTGCACCAGAAATATATGCTGATCCCGAGGAGTTGCTCAAAGCAGGCCAAGATATTTCAGGAGAATCTGATTGTGAATAAGCAGCAGATGATGATGATTCACGAACTGATGCCGCTCCTGCTTTAGCAGAGCTCGAATAACTAGACAGTGAAGGTACATTCTCTGTAGCTGTTTTATTCTGCCCATAACCAGACGCTGAAGCACCATCTAATGTAGGCCAATCATGCTGACGAGAAATCATGGGTGGTGCAGTTATATGACTTGCAACAGGCCTTGCTGGAGCTCGTCCTTTCTTGTTTAAGACATTGACATTGCCTTGGGAACGGAAAAGACCTGCCATTGAGTTCTTCGTCGTAGCATCCTGATGAGACCTAGACTGACTATTACTAGAAGCAATGGGAAGCGGAGGAAACGAAGACTCTTGAAGTGGAGCATTTCTTGAGCTCAGTGACAAAGCTTCACGATATTTAGAAGATAGCTCAGAATCTGCCATGTCTACTGATTCAAAAGGCGAAATAAGCGGATCAACCTCAACTATGTCCTGGGAACCAGATGTTGGATGTGCACTTGATGATGAGGCAGGAACTCTTCCATCCAAATTAGCTGTTTCAAGACTGGCTTGGATAGCCATTGAAAGGTCATTCTCAGAATCACGCCGGAATGTACGTCCCCTTCCACGACGACTCTCTTGGTCATTGCTTCGGTATCGGAAACTGGTTGGTATCTGCACAAATACAAGAGTTTAATTCTTAGGACAAGCAACAGATTACTTTTATATAGCAAGGTATGATTCCGTTAGGGACAAACTTGTCAATGAGAAGAATATCGTAAAGCCTCAACAATCATAGTGTGTTTTCCTAATGTGTCCACATTTCCCACCTTTTTTTATCTTCCTTCTCTTTTGGACTTTTAACAGCAAGGTGAAGCAGGGTTTATGGATTGGATAGGGATGGAGGCAGCAGACAATAGCTACCTTACGGGAGGATCCGAATATACATACCTGAAGAGCAGCATGGCGCTGAGACCGTGACATACGACCTGCATGCTCTAGCGTATTGTGCCTCTGTAAAGTTGAACACAGAAACATAGTTAATATTATGCAGCAGTGCCAAAATTAAGAGGTGTTCTAGAAAGCTCAAAAGGTACAGGAGAAATTTGAATGACAGAACCAATAAAAACAGCAATGCGTAAAGTATGTGGGCTTCACGTATACAACCTCTTCAGAGATAGCATCTCATATACTAACCTTAAATTCAGCTTCAGACTGAAAAACTATAAATTTTTTGGCAAGGCAGGTCTCATCCTCGCATAGGAAGTGATCTCGACGGAAGTGGAGCTACAAAAGAAAAGCAACAAAAGATTTGATGACAATTATCTTCAAAAGCATACATTCTAATCTGAATCTCATATGAGAAATAAAAGACTTACCTCCAAGTCATCATAATTCTTGTAGTACTCATATTGCCCAGGATGATGCCTGTCCAAGAAGAGAAATTGTGAGATAACCACGACTGAGCATGATGAGTACCCAATGGAATTATAACTCCTAATTTTACACAAACGTCCTCTACAGGAATGATATAAATAAGAGAACCATTTACCTTTGACAAATATGGCATGTATAGTGCTCTGTAGACATATGCGAGTAAAGCTCATTATCCCCATAAAATGGTGTCCTACAGAATTCACACATTGGATGGCCTGCAAAGCCACCTCGTTCACTTTCGCTTCCATCCACATCAGAATCACCAGTACTTATGTGCTGATTCAGTTGTGCTCTAGTATATAATTTTTGTTCACAAATAAATACCTGATACAACGGAAAAGCAAGTAAGTTGCACTGGCCTTAGGCCCACATGACACGCAAACAAACAAAATGGCAACTTTTACACTCCAATCCAAACTCCCCCCAAAAAATTATTTGATACCTTATTGAGCAAATAATTTCTCTTATAGGATCTCAATTTCATATACATTCCAAGTGATACATAATCCTAAAATTTAATTATTCATGTCACTGACCATGTAATGATGTGGGGAGATGGAGAGGGATTTGGAAGTTTTGCTCAATAGCTCACCCTCACTGGTTATGGCAGTTATCAACTATGCAAGGATCAAAGCTGCTTCTTGGAATCCAATCAATTTAAAAAACTATCCTTTACTTTCGCAATCATAATCGCAGAAATACCATGCATTGAATTTTAATTTCAGCAGAGTGTAAGTTATCCCACCAATCACAAAATGCTTAAACTTGTAGCACAAGACAGTAAACAAACTCTCTCTCATCAAATCGGATAGATAGGCATGCAGAAACAATAGATGGACTATGTTATTGCCATTAATGTCGTGTATAAGTAAATTTAATCATAATACATTATACATTTATAAAAAATAAATCCGGTTGGTTGGTTTTGGGGGGGGGGACATGACGTGTCGAGCAAAAACTGAAATGTCCATGTTCTGCTAAATTTGACACTAGATTCAAAGGTAATTCATAATTGAAAAGCACGCGGAGTACGTTGCGTCATCGCCACATTATAGGACACGTGCCAATTAGATATTGTGCAGGCAAGATCTAGATGACGTGCGAAAACAAAACATCCATTTTCTACTACATAACGACAGAAATACAGATAATTGGCAGTCGCACTAGCTACACTATATTAGACACATGTGGGCAGAAGAAGTATCCAAGTAAAAGTATGACAAAAATATATGATACAAATGTGAGGACCCTCTACACTATATAGAATGAGAGGAGATGCACTAATTTACCTTTCTTCCCTCCAAACACAAGCTGCACATGAACAACTTATGCTGGTGGAACAAATGGCCCTTAAGCTGCTCAATGTTCCTAAACAGTCTAGGCCTTCGCTTCGGCCCATCATCGGGCTGTTCATCCGTCTTATTATCACACATACTGCAAGAAAGCCTGCACATGGCTTTAATCATCTTATAGTGATCCACATCATCGAAAAATGCCTGAGTATCTTCGTGATACCAGTATGACCCCATTCGACCTTCTTTTGGTTCAGAAGGCAAGACTGAAAAGTCACTTATCATTCTGGTATAATCTCCTAGAGCCTGCAAAGGCGATTATAAGGTTAAAAAAAATACAAAACTAAAAAGAGCTTTAAAAAACAATGGTCTTTCGACAGTATATTATCAAACAAACTAACTCTACGAGGGAATTAAGGATCAGTAGGCGGAAACAAGAAAAATATGAGGAAATCTAGGGAGACTCCAAATCATCATAAAGCTGATTAAAGAGAAGGTTACCTTGGTGATGAAGATGAAGTTGGATTGGGTCTTGCAAATACAGCAGCGGCGATCGTCGAGGATGAAGCGAAGACGGACGACGCAGGTGGAACAAACCTCCTTGTGGCCACAACCGCCGTAGGCCACCCATTCCAGGGTCTCGGCGCACACGGCACAGCTATCATCCATCGCCAATACTCGATCTAGGTTCTAGAGTTTGAGGATAACAAAAAACAATATGAATCGATTTAATAATTTAGATATGATGTGAGGATTTGAGATGAAGAGCCTTGGGCCTTGGTGTATTTCTAGGGTTCTTCGGAGGAGTTGTAATTGATGCGCCCCTAACAATCCCTAGGCAATAATAGGCAACTTCCACACGAAATTTCTCCCAGTGAACCAACCGACCGTCTATTTAATATATGTCAAAAAAATAAAATCTATATCCATGTCGAATTCTGAATAAGAGAATATGTCGAATTCTGAATAAGAGAAAAATATATAAGAGCTTCCATTTCCTCCTATAAATACCTATAAAAGAAAATGAAAAGCCAATTTCTTTTTTCCAAAAGAGGAGAAAGAAGAAGAAGAAAAAAAAACAAATAATTAAAAGGTTCCCAAAAAATTAACCCTATATCCATTATTTAATATAAAACTTTAATTATATTTTTTAAAAATTAAGAAAGTAAAAATTAAAATATTTTTTGATCAAAATATAAATATTACTCTCTTAAATAAAATTATTAGTATACAAATTATATTTAAAAGAGTAATATTAATATTTTAATTATAAAACATCTTAAATTTTTACTTATTTATTTTTCGTAACATATAATGAAATCTTACGTATTAAGGAATGGAGAGAATAATAATTAGAAGTTAACTAGAGAAGTTGGGCTGCGAAGAAAAAAAAGAAATATAATTGGGCCTGGGCCTGGGCTGGGAATTTGTGGGGATCAGATGGGGGCTATTATGTAATATCACAAAATATAGGCAAAGCCCTAGTGGAAAAGTGGTATAAATATGAACCAAATTTTCAATTTCAGTCAGCCGCAGGCAATAGAAGAAAAGGAGAAGAGATGCAGATCTTCGTGAAAACCCTAACGGGGAAGACGATCACTCTCGAGGTTGAATCCTCGGACACCATCGACAATGTGAAGGCCAAGATTCAGGACAAAGAAGGAATTCCACCGGACCAGCAGCGGCTCATCTTCGCCGGAAAGCAGCTGGAGGACGGCAGAACCCTAGCCGACTACAACATCCAGAAGGAATCAACGCTTCACCTTGTGCTTCGTCTCCGTGGTGGAGCAAAGAAGCGTAAGAAGAAGACTTACACCAAGCCAAAGAAGATCAAGCACAAGCATAAGAAGGTTAAGCTTGCCGTGTTGCAGTTCTACAAGGTGGACGATTCTGGTAAGGTTCAGAGGCTCAGGAAGGAGTGTCCAAATGTTGAGTGTGGCGCCGGAACCTTTATGGCTAATCATTTTGACCGTCACTACTGCGGCAAGTGCGGCCTCACTTATGTTTACAACAAGGCTGCTGAAGAGTAATCTTTACCAGTCGTTAGCAGTGTCACTTTTGCATTTTATTCATATGGATTTTAGTTTTACTTTATTCAAATATTATGATGTTTAAGACCTTTGGGAGTTGACAACTGAAATAGTTATTTGCTATGGATTAATTTTGGATATTGCAATCTTTGTTATTCTCCTAGTCTAATTTATCCTGGAATGGTTCTCTGCTTTCATTTTAGGTACTAGTATTATGTGATGAATTCAATCCTCTGTTTCTACTCTTGTACTCATTTCTATTTTTCTCATATGGTCATATGGTTAAAGATTACCAATCTTTATTGTGTAGGTTTTGATTATTACTGAGTCTGTTTACTACTTGATGAATTGCTGCGTAATTCCTACTTTTGATGAAATGGATTCAATGACTACTTTGGAGTAGTCTTTGTGATTCCTTTTGCTGGAGTTTCTCTATAAGTGATGCCATGGTCTCATTCTTGAAACCTATATTAAACTGATGTCACAAGTGAAGGTTATTCTGCTGATTCAGCTGTGTAAAATTCTGTATCTGTGAATTTTGTGCAGATGACAAGTAACTCATTAGTTAAGTAGGTTAGGTATGTGCTGTTAGGGCACATATTCTCGTGTGTGTGTGTGTGTGTGTGTGTGTGTGTGAACAATGAAAAAGGCATTCTTTTTTCTGTAGCATTGTTTGTTTGTTCTTGACTTGTTGCTTTATAACGTTGTTAATTTGATCAATTGTTTCAAAGAAATAAAAGTTGAGATTAAATCTTGATTGAAGTTCTCTATACCACTTTGCTTTTTGTTCTGAGTCATGAGTTTTGGAACAAATGTCTACCAAGCGATCAACTTCGCAGTGGGCAGATTGTTTTGACAAGAACTGGTAACTCTTAATGGTGCTATTACTATAACATGATGGGAGTAATAATGTTGAGTGTTTAACGCAATGATTATAAATTTGTCTCCAATTCAAAACCCAAAATAAAAGATTGGTATCCCATCCTATGCTATACATCAATTGAATTTCAAAATACAAAGTCATGAAACACACGAGATTGTTATCCCATACTTATTTACACCACCGCCACCTTTCCCTAACCAATTGATATATACACCACCTTAAACAATCCCATAATTTTACAAACCAAAACCTCAAAGAAATTACTACAAAACTGCTAGCTGTCATCTAAATCACCAGCTTATATACTCCACAGTTTCAAAAAGTGGATGGGGTTTTCTTTCTTTATTATTCCTCTAACTGCAAATACACTCACCGACTGCCATTACCGTCCAACAGGTTCCTCAAGCTGCATAAGGCCTCCGCTGAGAGGTTGCAACACCTTAATTTCCGCTGACGTGTCGGTGACGGTTCCTGGTAATCAAATGAAGTAAAACAGACTATAATCACAGTGAGATTGTCGAATGTGTTACGCCTCAGGGCTTCCATGACTAGCTCCTTAGCACACTGCTCAGGGTCATCATGTCGTCTTAGGCCTCGACGCACTAGACTAACTGCTTGTTGGCTTGACATAACGTCCCAGATGCCATCGCATCCAATTATTAAAAATTCATCTTCTTCGATTAACATAATCTGGCGGAATTCTGGCTCTGCGATAAGTGGGGAAGCAGATCCTTGAGGGAACTTCATATCCCAGTCCCCTAACGCCCTGGTAACTGACAGAACACCGTTCAGATAACCATCATCAATAAACCCCCCAAGTTCTTCCACCCGTCTTCTTTCCAAAGCATAACTAGGTCTGTGGTCTTGTGACATATCAATTGCCTCTCCTTTTCGACAGAGAACTGCTCGACAATCTCCTACATTGGCCACCATTAGAAGCCTGAGAAAGAATATTGCAGATCACTCAGTAAGAAAGAAACAAATTATAATGGAAAGCACAAAGGAAAAGGTCTACACTGAATTAGCTGAAGTCCATTTTCCAATAGCATAAGGAACCTTTTGATAAATTAGTGACTCGATTGGGATATTACCTTCCTAATAATAGAGCTGTTAATGCAGTAGTCCCTGAAGAACTGCTCACACCACAGTCATCAGCCAACGCAAGGTCAGCTACGAGAAATCCTTTCCGGAGAGAGCTCTCGACCTCTTCCAAGAATGCATCATTAACTTCAGCAGCCTGTGGGAAATCAGCATCTTCAAATAATAATCTGATTACATTTTTTCTAACATATGCTGCAGCCTCTGGACCTCCATGGCCATCAAATAACTATAAAATGGTTTAACCATGTTAGCAACAATAACAATTAGCACTACAAACACAAATAGATCCATTAGAAGTATTATCAAAATAGAGAAAAGAAACATACTCACCCCATAAAAAGCACATGGCTTTGGAAACCGAAAGAGTGACCCCAGGTGTGCAGACAGGTCATCTATCCGTATATACTCATCTTCCATGTATCTCCGGGGCCCAATATCAGAAAAACTTCCAGAACGAATGCTAGGGAAAAATTGGACAAGTGCTGATTCCGGTGATTTCATATCCTGAATGAAGGAAAAGTTTGCCGTCAAATTTTGGCAAAAGTTTTGAATTTGATGATGTAGAATTTAAAGATAAAGAGTTATTCTTGTAGAAAATAAGTATTTTGTTTTCTGTGGATATAAGCAGCTGCAGGGAGAACATTTGTGTGGATGCCAAGTAGCATATAATCAAACTCAGCTACCCACACGACACACCAACATTTCTTGATCAAGGGCACATATAAGAACCAAATTTACAATGCGAGAAACTTGAACATTTGCTTAAGAATAACTTAATTAACTTTCTCCAAGACGCTTTCTGATATGTACAAATGGATTGGGGATCATTAGCATTTGTAAGATAGCATTCAAGACCATTTAGCTAGGAATCGTGTTCCCCAAAACATCTTCCTTTCTAAACCTGGCATTGCCACACGCAGCCCAAACTCTACTTTTAGATAAAATAGACGAAATCATATCAGGTCTCTAAAATAATGTGTTATCCTATAGATTCCCAGCCAAAAAGGGTGAAAAGGAGGACACCGTGAGGGGGCAGGGATGTTTGCTGGAATCCCTTAGAGACCACCCTTTTTGGCAGCTATGTGGGATCTTTGGGGTGGACTTAATTACTCTTTCTCTATGATTTCTCTCAAAGTAACTATACAAAAAGCTAACAGTTGAGATCATTCATATTCATAAGCACAGAAGGATACTTGGAATGAGTACTTGACCGAGCGAGCAATACCCTGACAAAGTTTGTTGCTAACAAAAGGGTGCAGCTAGCTAATAGCAATACAGCAGATCACTTTGTTTAACAAAGTTTCAATAAGTCAAAGATATTAAAGGGTGTCACTCAATCGAGCTGTTATCAACACCTATAGAAATCCGATCCGAAGAAACCTAAAATAACTCCAACAAAATCATCAGAAAATAGAATAGCATGATCCAATCCACCCTTGTAATAAAGCGGCTTTTGGATCCATTAACAGCTGCATCCAAATCAAAATTACACTTCCTAACCAAGCGCTCACTAGGTTTCAAACAGTAGTAAGTTAAGCAAGCAATTTCTCAATTCAAGTCTCAGCCAAAAAAAAATCGATCTTTTGTTATGCGAAAACACACGGTTCCAAACACATATTAATCTTAATTAGAGATATGAAGAAAAATTGGAGCATCGGAGAGGGCGGAAAAGGAAAACTGACCAGTTGAGGAAGAGGCGGAACATCCAAGACGGGGATTCCGGCCGGTTGGACCACGACTTCAGCTTCAGCTTCAGCTCCCATCTTCTTCGTTGCAAAGCTAATTAAGTTGAGAAATTTCAACTGATCGCAGCGTTTACAAACCCAAATATGGCGTTGAAAAAATCAAAACAAAAGGAGTTGAAAAAATGGCGTTGTTAGTTTCTTCTGGCAGCTTCTTTTGGGGAAAGACTTTAAAGGAAGAAAATTTGAGGCATTTATAGTTGCGGGCTAGCGTTGAGTCTTGGGGGTGCGTCGTCATGCGTGAGCCGGTTTGTTAGATGTGGGAGCAAAATTCAATCCTAGTACCGTTTAACGCTCACATGAATTTGACGAAGATTATTTTTAATATGAGTTTCATTCAATTAATACGAGGGGTTGTAGGCACAAAAATAATCCGATGTGGGAATTATCTCACTTTTGCGTGAAACATGTATTTATTTCAGCATGGGCTAAATAACTTTTAGTCATCAGACTAAAAATTAAACAATTAAGAAACGTCTCAAGACACCCATCTTGTGAAAGATGAATAATTTATAATGTTTATATTAAGAAGTCAAAATCTTATCATGTACGTAGGGAACAAATCTCAATTGGACAAATATACTTGGAAGATTGTGGGAGAACTTGGTTCAAGCATAAAAGAGGACACGTGTAAGTTGAGTGTTGGTTTGATATACTTCCCCATAATGCCATTTTGAGGTGTGGAGAGAACACGCAGTCAAGAAGATGAAGAAAATATGAGAAGCTTCGTTTGACAGACGCGTGGCTTTAATAAGACCCCATACAGAGATTACATTACAGATGACTGCTTCAACTTCATCTTCAACCCCCCTCTCCCCTGCCCTTCTTCATCCGCGTTCACTTTGTTTTAAACCAGATTTCAACATGAAAAAAAACTAGTTTTTAATAATTATACCGATTTTCTCTATGGTAAATGATTTCATTTTTTTATGAATAGTACATTAACTGCCATATATATTAGAATAATTGATATCGAATTTTGGCAACATTCCCATAGAGTTTGTACTTCTGTCCGAGGATAATTTATTATATAGATATCCATTGGCTAGGGGAATTGATTCGGGAAAATAGCCTACAAATTTATTATATTTGGACCAACTGGCCAGGTTATGTGCAAAAGAATTACAGTTTGATACAAAGACTAATTTTCACTTAGGATTTTTCCTTAAATAATTCCTTCCCCACAAAATAGAGGTTTTACTCTTCTAATTTTTCGTACTCTGAATTCCCATAAAAGCTTGGATTGAAAGAAAAAAAAGCATTACCCTCAATGATAAGATTGTTGCACTTAATATTCTCGCTTATTATAAAGTAAAAATTGGTTGCTTCATATTCAACCGCAAAAGTTGAGATTTATAGGGACATATTGGTTCAATCTCCCGGAGTTATGCCATCATCATTTGTCAATATACAAGCAAAATAAGATGGATCATTACTTTCCCAATTTGCATCGAAATTAATTTTACAAAAATCCCCAAGGGGTATACACCAAATAAATTTACTGAGTTTAACACAAACTTTTTTTTTTTTTTTTAAATAGTAGCATTTCAATAAGTGTTGGACTTGTCTTCAATCATTTTGGTAATGGTTATCCAATATGGGATGGGTGTATTATGCAACAGTTGATTTCTCATCATCCATATATTCTTCATCATCACAACAACGAAGTTCAAAAATATTTCATTTTCAGCTTTAGACAAAACCAAACAATCATTAATATTTAGTAAATGACAGTAATCCACGAATAAAACAACAACCAAGCCTTAATCTCAACAGATTAATATATAAATTATAAATGATTCTATTTTAAATTGGCAAAGTAAATGCATTTCAATCGGTACTTGTATTGAAGTACTTTTTTCTCAAGAGTTGAAGTAATAATACCAGCAAGGAGAGGTCCACAAACGACATGCTTAGACAAGGACGACGCCACTCGCCAAGATTCTAAAAACTCTTTAGTTTTACCTTATAAAATTTCGAAAAAGTTAATAATGATCTTTACTTCTCTTTCCCTCCTCATCCGTACTACTCTTCAGAATAAGAAAACTTTCATTTTTGCCTTCTCACTACACAACATAACCTATTAAATCCCTAATAATTAGGGGGTATGAACATGAGATGGATAAGAAAAACATACATAATCTTTGTCAATAAATATACAAAATTATTGTTCCACATATGGATTGGAGACTTACATAACCTTTGTCATGAATGCACGAAGTATATGCTCACAGAATACTACTGCAACATTAGCCTCATATGGTGTCACGTTCGCTACAAAATCATACCCTCAAATAAAAATTAGAAGGTATCACAAAATATAAATTCAAAAATCTTTTTAATTTATGTGCATATTATCGTCCAGAACATTTACTTCAGGATGTTAAAAAAAAAAAAAAAAAAGACATTGTAACAATAGGGATCGATTTGATACGCATTTGTTTTGTTAAAGGGAAGAATATAGTTTCATTGAAAGCGAGGGCTGCATCCGTAATTTGGACAAACTCAGTGAAACTGGGAAAGTAAATAATTAACTCTTTACTTATTTTTTTTCTCATATGTGGTGATGGAAAAGAAAAAAAAAACACAAAATGAACAAATCTGATTTTCACCGGTTTTAATGCATTTTCAGTTTAGAATTCTTCACAAGAGACAACTTTTTTAATGATTTATTTTTGGTAGAGAAATTTAGATTATAAGATTCACTACAAACTTGAATCATGTTGTAATATTTCAGAGAGAATGGACAAAGAAAAAGAATAATTATATCACGAATATAATTTAATAGACATTGTAATTTATTTATTTTACATAATTATAAATTAAGAAAAAAATAATTAACAATTTAAATAAATTATCTTTTTCAGTTTTTTGTTATCCTCAACCATTCCAAACCACAAAATTTATTTAATGAAATATTATATAGATGGAGTCCATATAAAAAATTTAAAAAAAAAAAAAAGAAAATGGGCAAGAGGTTGACAGCCCGTCAAGTGGTCGTGGTCGGCCAAATTGCGAATAAAGAACATAATTGGTCAAAGCAATAGCCATTAGCAAATTTTCGTGCCATTTGCTAATATGGATAGGAAAGAAAAGTTCACCACCATTCCAATTGCGGAATACATTTTATTCAGCATATATTGTAAAATATTTTAATTACAGAATGTAAAATTGAACGGTTAAAATGTAATCAATAAAAATTACATATATTATTCTTTGAAAAAGTGTTCGTCTTTTAAAAATATCTTCTCTTAAATCGATCATAGAATACTTATTCGTCTCTCGAAAAGATTATATTTTCAAATTATTCAAGAAAAAATCAGTGTCCTCCCTTTAAAAAGAATTAATAGTCAAATTTTATTTTCACATTTGAAATTTGTTCTATACATGAACGAGATATGAAAAGAAAGAAGCAATAGATTGGAAGTTAAAATAAGGCAAATTGGTCCATAAACATAACACAGTTGGCGATAATAGTCATTGCTCTTTTTTTCTTTGTATTTTAAACCTTAAACATATTGTGTAAAAAAATTGGTTTTTTTTAAGAAAATTGATTTGAACCGGTGTTATTTTGGGAAATTCAACCAATTTATTTTTTGCAAATTGGCGCTAGGAGTCCCAAAACATATTACGATTGGTGATTTTGGTCATTATCTTCATCATCCCTTTCTTATTCTTATTCTCCATCAACCCACCCAAAGACCCACCCCCACCTGTCTTCATTTTTTTCTTCAACTCACCCATAGACACATCCCCTACCCCCCACCGCCCGAGGTCTTCCCACACCTCGAGTTACCCACACCCAACCTCTTTTCTTATTCTTTGTAAAGATTGTATCTTCTTTTTTTAATTTGATTTTTCTGGGAATCATTATGTTAGGATGGCTTATAAAAATGATTACTATATTTGCAAATTTTAAGTTTGATATATGTTTTATTCTCTTGGATTGAATTGTATTTATCTTTCAATTTTGATTTTTCTTTGAATCTTTCAAGAAGAAGAAAAAAGAAGATGATGATGGTGTAGAAATTAGATGAGGAATAAGATATAAGATATTTTTCCTAAAATACCTTTTTAATTTTGTATTTTTGAATTAATTTGTTGTTGTCTGACAGTTGACTATCACATAATATGACGGAAGGACCATTATCACTAAACGCAATATATTTAAGGTTTAAAATACAAAGAAAAACAGAAGAGGGACCATTATCACCAACCGTGTTATATTTACAGATCAATTTCACAAAATTTCCTTAAAATAATATGATACTAGTAGTAAAGAAAGAGGCAGGTGGGTTGAATGGTCAAAAAGGCGTAAAAGTGGGTGCTGACTATTCAAACCTTGAAACGAGGAAAGAGAAAGAGAGAGGCGCTTTCTGTTGACTGCCTGTCTACAGCCATTTCTCTCATTCATTATTCTTCATCTACGATAAGAAGAAAGAAAAAAAAATTCCGATAAGGCCACCGTCCAAAGACCATTAACTCAGCTACAGTCTGCCGTAGAAGACCAGCTCCCTCCCTCTTCAAAATCCCCACCTATCTATTCATTATATTCCCCTTCCCATAAACCCTATCTCCCCGCATTAGCTGAAGCAGTGCTTTGTTTAATCTCATATCATAATACTAATAGCTACGTAAGTTGATTTAGAGAATCCACTATGAATAATAATAACAAGGCCGGTTTTGATAAATTACCTGCTAAGATGAGCGACATGAAAATCAGTGATGAAAAGGTCTCTTAATTACCTCTCTGTCTTCACCTATTTCATCCACCATTTCTTTTTATTTTCTGATATTGCATCTAAATAAATAGTCGTCATGATTTCGCTAATGATATAGGAAATGGAGCTTATTGAAGGCCACGGAACAGAGACCGGTCATATAATTGTCACAACTGTTGGTGGTAAAGATGGCCAATCCAAGCAGGTCTGTAGTCTTGTTTTAGCTTTTCTCTAAATTTCGTTTCACAATCTCCTAAATGTAATTGTGTTCTTCTGTTGCCCCAGACAATCAGCTATATGGCTGAACGTGTTGTTGGCCAAGGATCTTTCGGTGTTGTGTTTCAGGTATGTTTTTCATGATCTGCTTGGTTTGAGTTTAAGATCTTGGTCTAAATTTCAAACCAGTCTCAAAACCAAATCAAATTATAAATGATTTAATATTTCATGTTTCATTATCCGGCTCAATCGAAAGTTAATTTATGTGTGAGTTTGAATTTCAAATCAAACTCAATCCAATCTGACCCCATATATTATACTACCGGTTGGTTAAGGGAAAATTCAACCCTAGTACCGTACTTGTAAGATTAGTCTCACGGTTCTCTCACATAAATTGGACGGATTATCTACACATGTGAGTTCCACTCAATTTATTATTTAGGAAATGTAGAGTCAGTGCAGAAGGACGGTTGCAAGATTGAGGGACCCTTGACCAAGGGGGGTATGCATTTTATTTTATGTTTGTGTGTTTTTGGTTTTGCAGGCGAAGTGCTTGGAGACGGGTGAAGCTGTTGCAATAAAGAAAGTTCTTCAAGATAGGAGGTACAAGAACCGTGAGCTACAAACCATGCGTCTCCTCGACCATCCTAATGTTGTGTGTTTAAAGCACTGCTTCTTTTCAACGACTGGAAAGAAAGAGCTTTATCTCAACCTAGTACTGGAGTATGTGCCTGAGACTGTTCATAGGGTAATCAAACACTACAACAAGATGACCCAAAGGATGCCCATATTATATGTCAAGCTATATACTTACCAGGCACGTATCTGATCAGTGTTTTAGAAGTTGTTGATTTCTCAATTTCATTTTTGTCCCAATAATGTTCATTTGTTCAAATATAACTTATATTCTTTTTGTTTCATTTTTGTGTTTCTTCTAGATTTTAAGAGGACTAGGTTACATCCATGGTGTTATTGGAGTATGCCATAGGGATATCAAGCCTCAAAACATCTTGGTGAGTTTTTTTTTTAATATCTCAATTGGAAACATCTATAGTTATATGGTTATATCACCTGAAGCGCAAAACATGCTTTTCTTTACAGGTTAATCCACATAATCACCAAGTCAAGCTGTGCGACTTTGGAAGTGCAAAACTACTGGTTTGTATCTTTGTTCATCTGACTTGGTTTTATTCCTCATTCTGTGTTCTAACCTGCTTTATTTCAGGTAAAAGGAGAGCCAAATATTTCATACATTTGTTCTAGGTACTATCGAGCACCTGAACTTATATTCGGTGCTACTGAATACACTACAGCTATAGACATTTGGTCAGCTGGGTGTGTTTTGGCTGAATTATTGCTTGGACAGGTAGTTAAATCAAATCAATTGTCTTCTTTTACTTTTAAGAAATTCTGTATAATTTGCTAAAGCTTGTATTTCTGGATTTTCAGCCCCTATTTCCTGGAGAGAGTGCGGTGGACCAGCTTGTAGAAATTATAAAGGTAAGCTCCAATTGTTCAGAGCTATGGTGCAATCCTCTTTTCACCCGTTGTGTTTCATTTTAGTTCCTTCGTTCATTTTATTTTTATAGTTGTAAGTCACGGTTCTAAGTGTAGGAAGTGCTAATGGTTGCGTGTATGTGCAGGTTTTGGGCACCCCAACAAGAGAGGAAATCAAATGTATGAATCCCAACTACACAGAGTTCAAATTTCCGCAAATAAAAGCCCACCCCTGGCATAAGGTGATTAGTAGATACTGTTGTTGTTCGTTCCTTCAAATCTTGTTGTTACCTTGGTATATCTGGGAAACTAATAGTATGCATATCTATAGATATTCCACAAGCGCATGCCACCAGAAGCTGTGGACCTTGTTTCAAGGCTATTGCAATATTCTCCAAATTTACGCTGCACTGCTGTGAGTATACGATACATATTTATGCTTCTTTTCATATGAATACTTTTATAAGAGAAAATTAAAAAGATAAAGCATATCGGTAAATTAATTTCATCTTGAGGACTGCTTACTCTGTTTGTGATTTATCCCATGCTTATGACTTCCTTATTTTTTTTCCAATGCAGTTAGAGGCGTTGATGCATCCATTTTTTGATGAGCTTCGTGATCCAAACACCCGCCTTCCAAATGGACGTCCTCTTCCTCCGCTTTTCAACTTTAAGCCACAAGGTAATTAACTCGTGACATTTCTTTCTCGGAGGAAACTTGTTATCCCATCTTGCCTTGTAACTTTCCTGACTGCCGGGTTCCTCCTTTTTAATGTTTTACAGAGGTCAAAGAGTTGCCGGTGGAGATGCTGGAGAAGTTGATCCCACAGCATGCAAGAAAGCAATGCGGATATCTGAATTTATAAAGTCTTAATAGCTCTAATGATTTTGTTTCAAGTGTCACTCTCTTCATTACCTTGTATTAGCAGAGAATAAGGTTCTGTTTAGTGCTTTCCCATCTGTTAGTTAGCATGAGGGACTGACCAGATTTTAGTACCATGTCCATGACTGATGTTGTAACTTGGTTGCCTAGGTAAGGTCTCTTTCAGAAACCAGATGAAGTTGTTTTACTTCAGATGCTGGGAAATTCTGGCAAGCGCGCCTAGGCTTACGAATTCTTTATATTTATTTAATTATTTATTTCGAGCTTGTATAATATTTATTGTACTTTCAAATGCCGTAATACAATCTACTTTTGAGTATTTGCCGTCTATCATTCTTTTGAGGGTTATGTGCGGCAATTTAAAGAAAATAAACTCAAAAAATAAAAAAGTAGCGGCACATCTTTTCAAATAATCTAAACTAAAAAACTCTGAAACTCTTAGTCTTCTAATCATTTATGGTGAAAATGATCCTCACTTATTTGTCTACAAAATATTATTTTTATTACAATACACATAAATTAAATTGCTTATATGAGACTTTTACTGTTTATTAATAAAAATTAAAAAAATTTGTAACTAGACTTTTGTTAGTTTACATTGATTAAATAAATATTATTATTTATATATATATATATATTTTGGATATTAGTTGCAAGGGAATTTTGTAGTCTTTACATATTATAATTAGTAGAGAGATATTAAACTTTCTATTATATTCTATTGTGCAAAATAATATTTTGATTTATTTTGTATCAGCAGGATATTAAACTCATATTATAAGTCACTGTATCTTTTTTAAAATTTTTTTATAGATAAATAAGTTAGGAAAATTAGCTCGCATCAAATATAAATTAGGTAAAATTATTGTGAGATAAACCTAAACTAGCTTTGACTCAGCTCAACTTATTTCCACCAAAAAAAAGCCGTCGTTTCTCACCCCTTGTTTTCAGAAGAAACAAAAAAAAAACCATCAATATATGGGCAAAATGGCCTATTTAGTCCTTTATGTATTTTCAATTCGTATTTAACATCCCATATGTTTAATTTTGACTTTTAACGTCCTGAAAGTATTTACGATCTGTCTTTAAAGGACTTCTGTCTGATTTTCTGTTATTTCCCCGTTTGTCCAATCATCTGGTCAACATTTTTGTCTTACTAACAGGGTTATTTGCGTCATTTCTTCCAACCCACTTCAGTAAAAAAAACCCAAAAAAACTCCCAAATCGAATTCATCACTAAATCGGGAAAAATGAAAGAACATTTAGGGCTTTCTTATTCATCTTCCCCAAATTTAGAACCCCCGATTGTTGCTATTTTTCTAGGATCTGAGCTTAAATTATTGGACTTTCGAGTTAGTTTTACTAACTATTGACTGGAAATTCAAAAAAAATAGAAGATGAGTCTTGACATGTTCATACGAAGGCCAGGTGCTGAACCTGCAGAATATGGTTAGTTTTCCCATTAAAGTTGTTAGTTAATTGTTTTATTTGTGTGTTTAAACTCGTTTACTGCAAAGTTCTTCAATCTATGCCTGGTTTTTGAATTCACTGTCATTTTCTGGCTGAGTGCACTGGGAATCTGTGTAAAGTAGCATTTTTTGTTAAATTTGACAAAATTATATGGATGAGGTTTCTTTATGTCGTTGTATTCAATAGTACTGAGATAGGTATTTATGCTTTTATTAAGTGGTGGTCCCCGCACTTCAAATGTTTGTTGTCTGCAATGAACTAAGAATAATATATGCTTTTTAATAATGTTGTTTAGGTCAGAATAGTGGTCCCCATTTAATTTATTCTGCATTTGCTTGCTTGACTATTTAATGTATACTGATTTAGGTTTCATTTGCATTGTGTAGAGGAAGGTGATGGTAAGTTCACTATTAAAGTGAACCATGGTGGGACTGTTTTGGATGTGGATGGTTTACAACAATATGATGGAGGTCAGGTAACATATTTTGAACACTGTGTTAAAGAGACCCTATCAATAATAGTTCTTGATAAGATGGCTTACTTGTTAGATTATAGGAAGTATGTTGGGTACTATTGGAGGGTTTCAGACTTATATGCTAATGGGGGTTGGAAATTCATGATTACTGATGATGATGTGATAGCCATGGCTGCATATGCTGAAGAGACTAGGTTTGTAGAAGTGTTTTTTAAGCATGTATATGGTACAGTTGAATTTGAGTTTATAAAATATCTTGAAGTAGATGGAGATGGTACAATTCCCAGGATAGAAAATGTGATGGCTGCTGCAAATGAGGAAGTGTTATTTGATGAAGCAAAAGTGGTTGACTTTACTGCACCAAAGTACAATTCAGCTGATGTGAATCCTGTAAATCATGGAGTTCCACAAAAAGATACCCCAGATTTGGGTGCAAATAAAGGGGAGGGAGAGACCAGTTGTAAAGCAAATGTGGGAGAGTTCAGTACACCACCACAATTCTGCAAGAACTTCCTTTCGAGCACTGGGAGTGGTGGGAAAAAAAAGGGGTGGTTACTAAGAAAATGGTGTTTCACCCAGTTGAAAGTACTGGTAGTAGTGAGGATGATGAGGATGATTATGAGTGTAGTAGTTTGATTGACTCTGATTATGAAGAAGATGACAACTTGTGGCAAGAGTTTGTAGATGAGGGTCTTGAAGATTTTGACAAACATGTGGAGGAGGAAGTTAGAAGGCAGTATTCAGTGTGCCCTGGCACAAGTACTGCAAAGAAGAATCATAAGAGGAAGTTGTTCATAGATGTGATGGCTGATGATGACAGTTGGTTTGAAGATGCAAGCCTTAATTTTGGTACTGATAAAGAAATGGAACTGTCTGAAGATGAATTAAAAGAAGGAGAGGAAAGTAGTGATGAGGAGCCATTGGTTGCCCCAATGGTTGTCTCAAAAAAGAAAAAAATTGGGGAAAATGATACACAATTGGAAGAAAACAGTCCCCTAAAGTCTGATGACTATCCAGTTTTTAGGGCTGATAGGGATATGTTAAATCCAAAATTTGAGATGGGTATGTTGTTCAGTTCTAAGCAAATATTTCAGCTAGCTTTGGTTAATTATGGAATAAAGCAGAGTTTGGACTTGAAGATTACAAAAAATGTCAGAATAAGGATTTATCAGCTAGGGCTAAGCCAATTTTAGGAATGTTAGAAAGCATAAGAGTGTATATGATGTTGACTATGCAAGCAAGAAGACAATGGGCTGAAAAGTATACTGGAGATGTTTGCCCTAGGATATTGAGCTTACTTGAAAAGAAGAAAACTGAATCAAGACATTGTTTTGCCACTTTCTCATGAGGGAACCTATTTGAGGTAACTCTTATGTAGCAATAATTGTTTTTTTTTTTTGCAAAGTGGTTGTTTACTGATGTTGCTGATTTTCTCTACCAATATAGGTGAAGCATGGGGTAACACAAGAACAATTTGTGGTGAATACTCAAGAGCGGACATGTTCCTGCAGAGGTTGGGAGCTTTCAAAGATCCCATGTGCACATGCTGTCTCTGCCTTGTCAAAAAAAGGGAGGGATGTTGCTCATTATGTTGATAAATGCTATGGTATAGAGGCCTTCAAGAAGGCATATGCTCCAATCATAGGTCCAGCAAATGGACAAAATAATTGGCCCAGGTCTGATAAGGGTCCTGTTCTGCTTCCAACTAAACTGAGACAAACAGGAAGACCGCAGTTGAACAGGCGGTTGGAGCAAGGTGAAAAATGAACCAGGAAAAAAATGGCAGTCCCGACTACTACTACTGATGGAAGAGCAAAACTGTATAGAGCTTGTTTGTGGGTTGGTAAGTGCGGTACCTGCAAGAAAACTGAGCATAATCAGAGGAAGTGTCAAGAGAAAATGGCAACTGTTGGTGAATCTTCTTCAAGAATGTCCCAAAATATAAATAGGTGTAGCAAGTGCCAAGAATTTGGGCACAACAAAAGATCTTGCTCAAAAAACCGTGCATCAATTGATGACCCAACTGTTGATTACTATTCTGATGTTGATGAGATGATTGCTCAAGACCAAGCACAAATGGAAGAAACATGGGAGGAATATGTTGTTGAGGAAACCCAGCCATTTACCCATGAACAACCACCTTCTGAAACAATTTCTCAACAGAATGAGGCTTCAACTACAAGGGTAATATTTTTGCTTTAATAATTGGTCTTTTAAAGATTATAAATGAAGGTCTAATGTATTTTTTTATGTTTGTAGGGTACGAAGAAAAAGAGGGAACCATTCAAATGTGGCTTATGTCAAAGAGTATGCCACACAAAAGCTTCATGTGCTGAAAGAAAAAGAGGCTTCAACTAAAGATGACTTCACACTGTAGAAAATTAGCAACATTAATTGACCATCGAAAACATTTTGGACTTCAACTGTATTTTTGTCCTTGTAGTAAATTTTGTTTTGATGGTCAAAGTGTGGATTTTGTCTGCTTTTTGCTATGTACTAAGCCACAATTGCAAGTATTTTGGCTTCAGCTTTTGACAAAGAATATGGCATTGTATAATGTTGTCTAATGTGAATGTATCAGTGAAATGGATTCAGCTTTTGTGTTTTTAGTCTTTCTCAATGTTTTGATCTGTCAAATTTGCGATTTGGTTTGCATTGTTGATAATGGCTGCCAGAATGGCACAAGGTAGTCAGTCACAATTGCCAAAGGATAGATTCATTCCATGGAACATTCATAATCTGTTACATTATGATGGGTAATTAAACAAAAATTAAACTAATAACCTAGCCAAACACTCCATAAACACTATGATTTTTCATTTCTTCAATTCCAAATCTTCCACAACAAGTTCATGTTAATGACACATGCCACCATCAATGCAGCCCACAAGTGCCTTTCCCTTCGTTCCATTTGTCCCAACTTTGATTTTAACGAGTTGGATTTTTTCTTCATTTTTGAACAATGGCTGCAAGGTGGAGCTTCAATCCATTGGAAAAAGTCACAATGAACAGCTTTCTGCAAACAATATCATCTCATCAAGGAATTTTATTCAATCGATTGTTTTAACAACCTAAATCTTGTAATTTAAGAAGATTACATCAAAAAATTAACTGGAAGTGTTTGCCATTAAACTTACATCATAGTTCTTGCATCACCAAAAAAGTCTACCTGGGTTGGCAAAGGTCTTCGAGGTCTTCAATACCGGGTATTCACCATAGGAGCACCTAATTGGACCATTAATGAAAGGTGTTGAAGAAGGCATTTTGCCAAATCTTGTATGATGCCTCTTGGAAAAACTCTGAAGAAGAAGAAGCAAAAGGGTGAAAATTAGAGATGAATTCGATTTGGGAGTTTTTTTTGGGGTTTTTTTTTTACTGAAGTGGGTTGGAAGAAATGACGCAAATAACCCTGTTAGTAAGACAAAAAGGTTGACCAGATGATTGGACAAACGGGGAAATAACAGAAAATCGGACGAAAGTCCTTTAAAGGCAGATCGTAAATACTTTCAGGACGTTAAAAGTCAATAGGCCATTTTGCCTCAATATATGATAT